>OZ030007.1:50973450-52173450 GCA_964023405.1 Apodemus agrarius | reverse complement strand
GATAGTGTGTGTGTGTGTGTGTGTGTGTGTGTGAGAGAGAGAGAGAGAGAGAGAGAGAGAGAGAGAGAGAGAGAGAAGTGTTTATAAATTCTGAAAAAGGATAGTGTGTGTATGTGTGTGCGTGCGGGCGCGCTCCACAGACAGAAGGGAAAGACAGGAATATAAATATGTTCAAGCAAATCCTAAGAAAGTTCACGACAATCTTTTGTTACTTCCTGACAGCTATCCATTCCAAGGTAGCCTAGTATCTATCATTCTTTTAGACGTGGCAGTGAATTGTGATATTAATGCCCCTTCAATAAATTATATGTACTTTAAAGATTTATTTAAGAATACTTCATCAGAACAACCCTGAGATTCTACCTCACACCAGTCAGAATGGCTAAGATTAAAACCTCAAGAGACAACAGGTGCTGGCGAGGATATGGAGAAAGAGAAACACTCCTCCACTGTTGGTGGGATTGCAAGATGGTACAACAGCTCTGGAAATCAGTCTGGTGGCTCCTCAGAAAATTGGGCATGACACTTCCAGAGGACCCTGTCATACCATTCCTGGGCATATACCCAGAGGATTCCCCTGCATGCAATAAAGACACATGCTCCACTATGTTCATAGCAGCCTTATTTATAATAGCCAGAAGCCAGGAGAGTACCAGAACAGAGAAATGGTGGGGGGTGATTGGGGAATGGGCGGGGGGGGGGAGAGAACTTATGGGACATATGGTGAGGGGGGATCTGGGAAAGGGGAAAGCCTTTGGAATGTAAACAACGAAAATATAGAAAATAAAAAAAATTTAAAAAAAAAAAAAAAGTTCAATCCAAAAAAAAAAAAAAAAAAAAAAAAAAAAAAGAATACTTCATCAGTGTTAACCAAAATACATTTGAGTCATGATTTGTGGCCTTATAATACTTTCTATTTGTAAAATAAAATATAACAAAATCTAGATCCAGATAATCAAATTCTTGACTATCAAAATGTAAGAATAAATGTTAGAATTGTGTTTTTTTTTCCCCCTATAAAATTAGTAAAGGCAAGTGCCTTAAGCGTAGCTTTCAAATACTTCTTTCCCACAGGGAGCATTGTGGATTGCCGCAGGTTATATGGCTTGTAAAGAGACAAGAAATGCTAAGTGGGAAGTTACACCATACAAGACTTGGAAAGGTTTTTTTTTTAACTTGCCTTGTTAAGGCTAATTACCATGGATGAAAGGAGCTGGATAACTTAGAGTATTCATTAGCTCTTTCCCTCCACTAAGCAGCTGTCCCCAAAGTGCTAATATCTTTCCTGTTACATTCTTAAAATGCTTCATATTCACTATTCATGATTCACACTTCTAAAAGACCAACTTCCTGATTAATGTCTAAATGGAAAGAGTACAAAATGTATCCTGAAAATTAGCACAGGCCTTAGGATTTCAGTTTGCTTAGCTTAAGATTTTGAAGGCATGTAAGGCAGGAAGAAAGGAAGGGGCAGAGGCAAAGAAAGAGAGTGGGGAGGGGATTCAGGGGTGGGGGGCGAGGAAGGGGGCAGACCTAGAATTGTAATTGGCTTCCACTCCGCCTCCATTCCTATTCACAGTAATCTTTCTCAGAGTTGAGACAGTGTAGTCACATGTTCTGAGTGAGCACATGGGAAACTGCCATGTTTGACAGCCTTGGGGTTCTTCTGAGCACTCCCATCTCCCTTCACGATAAAGACAATATCTATCGAATCTATGGCTCGCCCTACCTTTCAGCAATGTTCCCAGGTACGTACAAGCGACCAACACCGCAGCATGCTGTGGTACAGAATGAGCTCATTCCTTTGCCCCTAGACCCTTCGAAATTCTCCCTTCAGTTATTAATACAGCTGTGTTTCTGATGATAAACATTCATGGCTATAGTTAAAGTTGTGCAGCAGAAAACAAAACCAAACAATGTTGCCCACCCACACATAGCAACCAATAGACTGCAAATGACCCTCTTTGTGCTTTTCCCCTTTCCTACATTTTGCATTTGGTCAGTGAATGAAAGCAGTAATTTTCATTTGTCTTTGTTCAACGGAAGGGAAGAGCCAGGAAGTACGAATGCCCTTGTCACAATTCAACAAGACGGGCGACCACAATTGTAGGCTCCGGGTATTTATTTTCTCAATTACCAGCAACTACTTTTGGTAACTCACTATCACCATTGTTTGGCTAGACTGGTTTCTACTTTGATGTAGCACCCACTTGCCACCAAGTCTTCACTGGCATTGTCAGGAGACAGTTTCTTGTATCTAGTCATATCAGGAGTCAGTTCCACCTTGCTGGGAGTATCAAAACTTAGATCATCTTCCCAGACCCAGGAACCCAGCTCCTATCCTGCTGCTTCAGATGTGTCATATTTGTTTGTTAACTAGTAAGGGATGCAAGGTGGGAGGATGCTGCTGTTATCCTGTTAACTGAACCAGGGCTCATAAATCAAAAATGTGCTTTCTGTCTTCGCTTAATTGACTTCGTGCAGCTTGCCCACTCGGTTGTTCCTTTATCACTCTAGAAGGGCAGAGTCCAGGAGGGGACCCGACTGAAGAAGCCGGCTGAACGACCCTGAAACCAGGTGACCTGGATGAGTCTAGGTCACCAATGTTAACTTCCTTGTTTAACCATTTGTGTCAAAATATGATTGGTCAATGCAACAGTCCACCCTCATCCCCCTTCTTGTGTGTTCCCATCCTATAAAATGTGGTACAATCTCCCTTCAGGGACACAGTCCAGATCCCGAACTGACCACCTCCCTGGGTGTTCAGAAAGCTTTCATTTTTAAGCTCTGAAGTGAGTTTTCTCAGCTTCCATTCTGAACCCAACAGCATAAACTAGCAAATAAACTCTAAACCCCATGGTTAGGCATTCAAAACCCACACTGAGCTCATTGTATGGTCGTTACAGTCAACAATATCAGGCTGGAGAGATGGCTCAGCGGTTAAGAGCACTGGACCTCTTCCAGAGGTCCTGAGTTCAATTCCCAGTAACCACATGGTGGCTCACAACCATCTGTAACAGGATCTGATGCCCTCTTTTGGTGTGTCTGAAGATAGCTACAATGTACTCAAATAAAATATATAAATCTTTAAAAAAATCTCTCATTTAGTAAAATAATCCATGTCTAGCCTTCCACACACATCTCATAATTTTGTATTCTTCAAAACACCTACTTTGGTGCCTTTTTCTCTCTGAGATGGCCTCATGTCCTACCATGATGCTCCATTCTGGCTTTCCAGTGTTCCACCCTGTCTCCCTCCCAGTCTGCTTTCATGTGCTATGCACATTCTGAAAACATTCCAATTTAAGTTCTCTTGCTAATTGTATTACAACATGGCTTTTGAAAATAGATTTATAAATCCGTTATGCAAACTTAGAGTATATCAACCATGTTATACTTTTTAACCTCAAAAATATGTAAATAGCACTCAGATACACTGACCGCCATGTGCATGCTTCACCTTATATTCTTGCTTGGTGACATTTTTAGTGTATACCTTAGTTTGCCTCCATATAATTAAATGCCTTGGGTGAGATTTCTTTGTAGTTCATCAGCAGGCTATTTAAAAGCTCATGCTTAACTTACAATTTTGAATGTTGAGTTATAAGTGATATATTGCTATCCATTTGTTATTAAGTGACTTGGATGGCTAATAATAAATCTGATATCTGAAGTCAATTTCAGATAATAATATTTTATGAATTAAATATTTATTTTTATTTCTATAGGAAAGAATTTTAACTGCCAGCATTTTCTGTCTGGTATATTCACTGCTTGCTATCCCTCTGGCTCCTGAGAATTACATGATTACTCTAATAAAACCTTACATGTATACATAACATTTATCACATGTCTGATTAAATAATCACTTAATATCTGTTTGATGTCTTTATTCTTTGTTAAATTGTGAATTTCATGGCAGCAGAAACTTAGTCTATGTCGCTCATTTTCATATTTTCATGGATTAAGTGTCATGTGGCAGGAATTTAGCAAATATTTGTTGGATCAATGAATTTGAGGATTCATAACTTATAAATCAACTAAAAATAACTAAGATTACTTCTTCCACCTCTTTGGCTTCTGACCATCATAACTATCCAGTGCTTGAGTATAGTTACCTCAGCTCTAAATCACCGAAGATTTCTCTAGAACATTCCCTTGATTTTCCTTAGCTCATTAATTAGGCATTTTATTATTAGTTGAAATCTCTTTTCTCTACGAAAAGGACTATCTTTGAATCAGTGTCTTCCATCTGTCAGGCCTGTCAACAAAGAAAGCAGAGATTCATACAGGAAAACAAACAAAGTCACTGTGTGTGTGTTTGTGTGTGTGTGTGTGTGTGTGTGTGTGTGTGTTGTGTTGTAAGAATCTGTGGATCACCAAAGAAGGATACTCCAGACTCAAATAGGATGCAAAAGCAAAGAAAGTTTTATGCAGCAGAAATTCAGCGTACAGGGGTCAACTCTTCATCAAAATGGCGATCCAAGGGTGAGCTCACAAGCTCAATTTAAAGCCAATTAGGGGAATTCTCAGCTGGGGTAGGTGACCTTTATCATGGTTGGTTACCTCTATTTCTAGGAATATAGGCATTTGTGGGATTGTCTAGGGCTTTGGGGTCTTTTCAGAGCTGTTGCTGACTATTTTTGGCTCAGGACAGATGGTAGGGCAGCTTCTGATTGGCTGCCTGTGAGCTGTGGTTTTTCCAGAAACTGGTCTGCTCACTTCTGGAAAACAGAAACTTAGACCTAATCTCCTTGATTAGGTCTCCTTACAACCTGTTATGGAGTCAGCCTGGCTCAATCCTTTCAGTGTGTGTGTGTGTGTGTGTGTGTGTGTGTGTGTAGTGTATGATGTATGTGTATATCTATGCAAATGGAAATAATTGATTCGCTGATACAAACTATCAATATCAAGATATTATAATACTTCATAATGCTGATGGAGCTGTTCTTGGTCCTGAGCTCATAGGTAGGAGTGTCAACACAAGGACTAAAGCCTTAAAATGGTTGGAAGTAATATGTTCTGGAGAAAGAAAAAAGGGTCCTGCAGTGACTGCCATGAAAGACCCTGGTCAAAAGCCGTAGGGCAACTCTGCCAGGCACTGCGACTCCAGCAGCACGCGTTGCTGCCTCATTACTGATGATACAGGCAAGGTTCATGCTGCCCTAGGCATTGCTCCTGTTAGAGCTGGTGTGGGATGAAGGGCAAGCCCTTCCCCTGCTGAAGAAGGCGACAATCATCTCATTTAGTCTCTGAGACAGGTATGACAAGAAGATGCAGAAAAGCCTAAGAAAATAGCCAGCAAGACCAGACTCAGCCTCGTTATGGTCTTTATTAGCAAAAATCACTTGTCAGGGCCAGTTCATAGAGGGCATCTAAAAAGCTGAGAAAACCAAGGAGCCAACTTGTTTTTATTTGATGTGGTCATAGAAAACTACAATTGTAAAGGGCCCAAATGAATGTTTTCACTTTTCAATCATTGTTTACTGTACCGGAGGCAGAACAACATGCTAATCTCCAGTGTACCTCTCCGTGTTCATCCCAGTATCCTTTTATACATAAGCTATAATTTGCATTCAAAAGGAGAGAATGGAATGCCCACACAATCATAGTTCTGTGGTGTGCCTTTCACCTTGCTTGGTATTTAAAATGAGGTTTGTTTTTTTCCTAAATAGCAAATTTCCATTATTCTGGGATTTGAATCAACAGGATGATATTAAACTGATAGAATGCTATATTACATTTATCATTCAAATGTTAAAGAAAACTATAAAGATATTGAAGTTCAGTTGAAGATGAAAATAGATAACCAATAGAAAACTCTGTACCTTATATCTACTGTATATCTCTCACAGTCTAGAGTGAAGCTGTTCATATGTGAATGATGTAAATAGGAAGTTTAGATCTTTTTTATTTTGAGGAAAAGAACATATAATGGTGGCAAACAAGAGTACAAAGTGTAAATTATTTATGGCAAGCAGAATAATATTTGGGGGAGGAAAATCAAACAGTCTAGCTTAAGGGAATCATAGTAGAAATGAGTTCCAGTAGGTTTCATATATTTGAATGTTATCCAAAACAAGTTCAGAGCTGAACTAAATAACTTCTAAGGTATTTTGTGCGTGTGATTCTGGTTGTTAGGTGAGCTAACTCTAACCTACCTACATTTGATTCCTTCCATAGCCTACTTTCTATTACCAATGATACTTTCAGAGACCCTTGCTAGTGTGTTCCTGTTATTAATAATTCTGACTTTTTTCCAGAACATGATTACTAAACAATATAAAGGTCAGGGAAACAGATGAGAATAACTTAAAGATGTTAGTTTCAGACTGTTCTAGATGCATAAAAAATGTACCAAGAAAATAATATGGAAAAAAGGAGAAAGAAGAAAATTGGAACACTGAAATTAATATAATAATATTGATCCACACAATAGGAAATAGACATGATTAATTTTTGGATAAATCTGTTGCATTGATCCTCAGAAAAAAATGATTAATAATTTTGTATTGTGGAAATGGTTTTCTATTTTTATTTATTTACTTTTTTATGATTTCACATATGTGATCTGAAATTTTTCTTTTTTGTGCTTAAAAGTCTATTAAATCATAATATACTTAGCAACATACACACACGTGCACACATGCACATACACACACACACACAAACAAAACCACACATATACAAAACACAAAACCTACTAAATTTAGGTGTAAAGTTATTGATACATAAAATAAAGGTTTTTTTGTTTTTGTTTTTGTTTTTTTGAGACAGGGTTTCGCTGTGTAGCCCTGGATGTCCTGGAACTCATTCTGTATACCAGGCTGGACTCAAACTCAGAAATCCATCTGCCTCTGCCTCCCGAGTGCTGGGATTAAAGATGTGTGCCACCACTGCCCGGCTTTGTTTTGTTTTTTGGTTTTTTTTTTTTTGTATATTTTTAATTAAAATAAAATCATTGAAATGTATAGACACTGGTGCTTGCAATCTTGATAGTTTTCTGATTTCCACTCAGTCATTTCTTTTTCTTTTCTTTCTAGTCAGTCATTTCAAAGGTTCAAGATCAGTATTTCCTTTAAGTACTCTAGATCCATTTAATTAGGATTTCTTTTAAGTATTATGTTACTTTGCTTGTTTTCTGGTTTCCTTGTGGGCTTTACACATGAAATATGTTGAATTCCATGTAATCATAATTTTCCTTCTTCCAGGACTTAAAAGAAGTAAGAATAAAATGCTATATTCTCCTAGGTCCAACACAAGCCTGAAGTCTATTCTTCCTGAGACTGGGCTGTCAAATGCATCCACTAAGAGGAATCTTAAACCTCTTCTTTTAAAAAGGCATCCTGGATTATGACCACTCAGATCCTATGGAGATGGGCAACAGACATGGTGGGCATTTGCATAATTATAAATTCAGGTGGGTGACTATATTTCCATGTCTCATTTCTGAGTTTGTATAAAGAAGATAGTAGTGGTGTCATAAAAGAGAAAAACTGTACACAGAAAAGCTCTTAAGACACTAAAGTTTCTCTTAGAGTGTTTACCAACACTCTCTTTCTAGGTACCTACCCTGCTGACATGCATATACATTCACACAGACACACATACTTAAGCATAAAATATAAACATGCTTTGAAATATCTAAATTGATATTCCATTTTATGTACCCTTTTCAACAGAATGCATTATACACAGCCTGCTAGACAGTGAGGTTTTTCTCTTCCTTTCTTTTTTTTATTTTTTCATTTAGTTTTGTCTAGTTTAAATAAGACGGGCTAACTCAGAGACATACTGTGCATTATTTGAATGTAATGACATTTTTTTTCCAGCAACATCATATGATTTTCCCCTCAACCTCTATTAAAGTGAAACAAGTACTTTTTAGAGCCATTAAAGTACTTATTAAGAATAACCCTGGGCAAACATTAACTATAAGAATATATAATCCTGCAAGAGCATTCAACTTAATGAATTTCATTCTATAAATTCAATGGAGATGACCTTATCGGCATGGGCTAAGATGCCAGTGTCTTGGTAGGGTGAGGGATTAACCTAAGCGTCTAGTTTCCATGTTTTAATCTCATTTGTTCAACGAATTTAAATGAGATAAGAGGTCCTGTTATCACTGACAGTGTTCTAATAATAAGATGATACTGAATAAAGAAGGTTTCCTGGGTCCCTCTAGTCCTAAAGCTCCCGAAAGAGAGAGACAGAACAGGAAAGGAAGTGTACTGACTTAGGTGGGAATCTAAAACCCTGCTGAGGGCACAGATCAAACAAATGGTTCCCTACCTGCCTTGCATCTTTTCATATAACCCAAGCATAGTCTTCTCCCATCCAGATCCATGCAAAGAGGGTTTTAACCCGCCTTATACTGTGTCCAACCTTTAACCAGGTTGACCCACAGGGATCAAACTGGTTGTGCAAAGTCAAGCTGATATTTGTGAATGTGTTCTCAATTGATTCCAAATCAGGTGATCAGAAAAGCTGGGTATCACTACCACAAATCAGTCATCTAAGCATCAAAAATGCTTACATGCTCGGCTTTTGATTCTTTGATTGTCGTGAATTAAAAAGACTCAAGGGCTGGTGAGGTGGCTGCCACTAATACATTGGAAAAGCAAGAGGACCTGAATTTGAGTCCCTAAAATCCACATAAGAGGCTAGGGATGGTGACTGGTGTCTCTAGCCCCAGCAATGGCAGGATGTGGAGGGGCTGAGGGACATATCACTGGGTAGGTGGCAGGTGCTATGATGTGTTAGAAAGTGAGCTAAGTGTGAGCCAGAGAGCAAGCCAACACAGTGTTCCCCAGGGCGCTGGCTTTCCTCAATGATGAACTATGACCTGAAATCTTAAAGCCAATAAATCCTTCCCTCCCATAAGTTACTTTTGGCCAGAGTGGTTTATCACAACAGCAGAAAGGAAACCAGAAGCAGATGCATATTAAAAGGCAAATTTCTAAAGCTTCTAAATATGTCTGCGGCATTACATTTGGCCCCTTGTCTTTGTTTCTTAAGCGACTTTGCTACAACACAGCTCTCAGATAGGGGGTTTTTGCATTGCTGTAAATGAAAGAAATCATCAACTTAAAGTTCTTAGACTATAAACCAATATAAGCCTTTTCTCTTTTTGGAGTTGATCTACTCACATATTTTATTCTATGTGTGATGGAAAGTTAACTAATACAATGGATTTCAGTCATGTTCTCACGGTGATTTCATAAAACCCTTTCCAGTTCTGATGTGAGAAACTGTGACCTAAACTTGCTTCTACAATGCCTTTTTGACCAAATAACAGATGTCAAATGAATAATGTTTTATTTTCTTTTAGCTAATGTACAATTAGGTTCCGAGACAGATTTACCTTTCTAAGTAAGCCTGGGAAAAAAATAGATGTCTAACAGGTAGCTCCAGAAGGAAAATAGAAGTCAGAAGTTCAGACCAGAGAGGTGAAGCTCTGTGCCTTTGAGGAGCCAAAACATTTCAAAGTCAAATCTGTCATAATGGAAGCTAGCTCGGAGTAGACAATGAAGAAAATAACAGTTTGGACATGTTGACAGGCATAACGTGTGGCTGATTACTTCTGTTAGAACATGACACTAATTAGACAGAAGCCATTCTCTTGATTAAACCCTTCATTTACGCTCTATTTTTTGCAAGGGAAAGCCAGTGGGAAGGCATGCACAGCCCATGCAAAGGACTCTCTGCCCAGCCTTCCTCTCTCACCTCCATTCTCTCTCTTCTCCCTCTCTATGCCTAAGGAAATACTTGAACAGGGACTTCTCTGTAGATATCTGCTGATGGGGCTGCTCTAGTCTGGATATTCCCTCAGCCTTTCTCACCTCTTGCCAGTCTCCCCTTCAGAAAGGTTTTTAGCCTACCTTAGATACCTTAATTAGCTTTATATATCATTTCTAATTTACTTTTCTTTCTTTCTTTCTTTCTTTCTTTCCTTCCTTCCTTTCTTCCTTCCTTCCTTCCTTCCTTCCTTCCTTCCTTCCTTCCTTCCTCCCTCCCTCCCTCCCTCCCTCCCTCCCTCTCTCTCCCTCTCTCCCTTTCTTTCTTTCTTTCTTTCTTTCTTTCTTTCTTTCTTTCTTTCTTTCTTTTGTTCTTTGTGTGGTGTTTGGATGTGATGTGGTATGGTGTATGTATTTAGTGTTTTATGGATATGGGGCATATGTGTTTAGTATGGTGTGGGTGTACGGTGTTTGTGTAGTATAGTGTGTGTGTTGTGTGACATGCATGTGTATGTGTGTGTGGTATGGTGTGGTATAGTGTGGTAGGGATGTATGTTTATGTTTCCAGGGATTGAAGTCTGAGCCTTGAAAATACGAGATGAGTATTCTACCACCATGCTACATGCCCTAGTTTCAAGTATTCTTAGTGTTAATTGTTTTTTCCTTTGCTGGTTCTCTCACAAAGTCTTGACATCTTTGGAGGCTTTAGAGGGCTGAGGCCTTTCATTCATACAAATAAATAAAAAATAAGACTTGGGATATAGAGTCCGGTAAGAGTCTTAAAAGGACAAATGTATTTATTCTTTGAATTACAATGAGTAAGAATCATTAGCAACTTGTGGCTCTAGAAACTGTCTAGTACCTCTCTCCCAAGACACACCTGTAGTTCCATGATGAAAGTGATGGCAGGCTAATGGAAAAGATAAGCTGCCTGAGATAAGCTTGGATTGGGAGTGACAATGCTCAGCAATGCCTTGTCCTTTATAAAGGATGGCAACGTCATGCTATGAAATACAAAGCCCTGTAGACGGTTGAGACAGGATGATATTGTAGTGAAAAGATGTTAATAAACACCACATGAAAGCCAGTTTTATAATGCTAAGTCACATTATCACAGAGTGATTGAGTATGCTGCTTTTACACTTAGACAATACCAGCTTATGAACAATCCAGTGATGTCCCAGATGGATGGATGTTTCTAGTTTCTCAAATAAAATTACTTATATTTTTGGAGCAAGGCTATGGGCTATTTACTTTGATCCTAAGCTATCCACTTTAGTAGAATAGGATTTAGTCAAAAAAAAAAAAAAAAAGGACACAATCATATATGAGAAAGCCAAAGAAAGTAGGAAGCTGGGATATTTTGGGAAAACAATCAAGTCAATCTCTCTAGGTTCATGTTAATAATAAATATGCTGGATTTGAGCTGTCAAAGTACAGTAAACTTGTTTCCTAGGCAGCTCTGTTATCACACTAGTCTTAGCTCAGCTCCCTAAGGCAGCAACAAGATGGAGGGATGTACGGGGTAACTGCGTATAAACTCCAGTAACTAGAACTTCACGTTGGTGTTGGACTCAGGCCTATAGCCTCAACAAGACAACAGAACAGTTAACGAGAAAAGAAGCCCATTACTGAATTCATCCCTGTCCAATTCTAGCTTTCCAGTCACAAGGAAAAGAAAATTCAATCAAAAAGGCTTTAAATACCTTTTTCAGCTGGGCTAATGTATTTTCTTTTCTTTCTGCACTCTGCACAACCGTGGAAAAACAGCTCCCTCAGAAACGAATGTCACATCTCTGTCATCCTCTCATTTTTCACTGTCCCAGTCTCAGTGATCTGGGCTGTGTTTTCTCCTGGGCAATACATGTATTGTTATATAGCATGATGGCCATTCATAGTTAATAATCTAAATGCAACATTATTTTAACTACTATAGAATATTTTGTTGTTTTGTGTTTGCAAATGGTTTTTCTTCTGACATCTCCAGCTACGCAGGGAAGGCCAACTGAAAAAGACAATCTACCTCAGTTCAACATTTTATTTTTTGCATTATTTTATGTTGGTTGAGAAGAGTATTAGTTAAAATGCTCTTTTCATTTAATCCATAATAGTAAAAGCCTAACTGTATTGAAGCCTATTTCTAAATATCTACTGTTACTGTTGTCATTTTAAAATTATGATTAAAGGGCCTAAATAACAAGAGGCCTAACATCTGGGAAAACAGTAATATTCTTAAGCCTTTCCCTTCTGGGTGAAGGTACAGCATTTTCCATCTAGGGATGGCTAGGAATGCATGGAGCTGTTTTGTGTCCCCATACTTTTCCTTGATTATAACCACACCCACTCAGGGTCACAGATAAGCATTAACACATACTTTTGGCCTAAGCAGTCAAATTTTTTTTTGTGGCCCATCCTTGAGAGCTCAGTCTAACCTTTCACAAAACAAAAGGCATTTCTAGTTTCAATCCATAACTCATTTCTTTCGAAAGTGTTCTTCATTTAAATTTTCAAGATTCCTAATATTTCAAGCCTTTCCCTATCTTAAAGTCCTTGAATACATGACAGAACCTTCACCTGGCTGTCCCTGTGGGAGCTTACAGAAGGACCCTTGACAGAACATTACTGGAAGAGGAAGCAGTGGCAGTGGCAGTCCTTTGGTGACTAACTGCCACCAGGAGATGGGCACTCAGTGGTCAAAAGGTAAAAAAAAAAAAAAATGTCATTGTGGGCATTCTATTTTTACTTCCTGTACACTGAGGTGATCACCTGCGCTTATTCTCCTTAGCCTGACAGTCGAAACGGTGTGCTAGGTGTTCAGACTGTTGGGCTCACATTAACTCAATTTTACCATTGATTGTTTCTCCTGATGTTAAACAGATGTGATGGCCACTCTAGCTGCCACTGTAGGTGTTTATTTAAAGAACTCATTTCCCACCGTCAGTTCTCTGCTTTACAGCTCTCCTGCAGCATTCTCAGGTCAACCCAGCCTCTTGGGCTTTTGGAAGTGATGAATGCTTAAAAAGATGTTTTCCCCACAGAAACCACAAGGTAATTGTAACAAGTAATCAGTCTTCCAGGCAGCAATCAGGCAAACCACTTAACAAACAGTCCGCACAAACAAAATAATTAATCCAAGCACTGTCCTGAAAGGTAATTAATCTAATCTGCTCCACGGGATGTGTTTGTTCACTGTACAGGGTTTTTGTTTCATAGTTGTCATAGTTAAGGGTGTCAGAGATGGTACAAATGTGTTAACCAGTTTAAAAGAATACTGATTTCAAGAGGGAGGGGTGACACAAATGTTTATGCAGTGTGGGATGGCTGCTCCTTTGTTTGCAGAGGGGGAACAACACAGATCAATGTCACAGTGGAACAGAAAGGAGACAGCTGTAGACTAAGAAACACTGCAAAAGACCAGGCATGAGATTATAGGCCTGAGAAAAGCATACGAGCTAGACCAACATTTGTGTTCCGGGAAAGGGCTGGTGAAATTAGTCACAACTCTCTGGGTGAATGAAACTAAAATGGGGAGCAGGGGCAAAAGACAATGCCTCCCTGAAACCTGCGCCCACGCAAGTGGACGAGTGTCAGCCGGCTTTGTCAAAAGGGGGCTATGATAAGGAAGCTAATTCCCATCATTTCCAACCACCCCTCTCAGCTATTTCTGTGTTGGGATCCTGAGTTCAATAACTCCAGATGTTATGTTACATCTCATCAATAAACTTCAAGACAGGGAGGCCAGACCTATATGTCGGTGACTACAAGTAAAAAGACTGGAATGTTCTTATATCTGAAGTATGGCTTAGGAGTGCTACAGATGATGATATTCAGCCTCATCTCAGGTCAGATCTTACTGTTAACAGCTACTTTGTGAGACTGAGTTTTTATTCTATAAAAACTCAATGAGACCACCTTTTGTTTGGAGAAGTATTCTTGAAATTTAGATACTACGTTTCAAAATAATTGATCAGAAAACATTTTTGTTCTTGGTTGGGAAAAGTTTATAAGAAAAACAGACATGCTCTCGAAGAAGAGAGTAATATATAGAAGACACTTTGTGAGCATAGTGCCTGCGATAGCATGCGTGGCAGTTTTGTCTGTACTTGACCTAGCTCCCTGTCCTTCTCAATGATGTTTCACACACCAGCTTTGCAGGAGGGCTTTTTTAGACTGTCATAGTGATAACTAAATATAGATATATCTTTGACAATAGCTGATCAAAATTTGGAGTGGATATACGGGCCGGGAGATTAACGACCCTATAATATGCCTTTTCTACATGTCTAGAAGTCAGTTTACTGAGACTGTGGTTTACAAGTTAGGATTCACTGATGCAAAGTCACGTGTAGTTAATGCAGGGATTATAGCTAGACAAGTCAAGTCCATTTCCCATGTGCAAGATTAGAGAGAAATTGCAAGTCTGAGTATAGAAGATAGATCTGCTAAGACATTTAGATGCAAACTCAGAGGCAGGTGACTGCATAAAGAAGCCTAGGACTTAAAGGAAGAACCTCAGGCAAACTCTTTATATACTTAGGATTTCTTCTTTGTGGATGTTAGTATGATTGTTTCTTAGCTGTAATTGGATTTGGTAAACATGTTGATAGACACATGTCTCTCTATCTTTGGATACAACACAGTTATTATAGAGAAGAATTTATTTTTGTTGGTGATTTCCTATTACAAAATAAATAAATAAAATTCAGGCACAAGATACCTAAGGGCCAAGCAGAAAAGTAATTGTTAATCTTTTTCCAAAGCCCTTGGCCACATGTGGTAGTGGACGTCTATAATCCCAATACTTGCGAAACAGAAATCAGAGGATTACAGCAAGTTTTTAGTCACCTTGGTCTGTTTAGGAAGTTCCAGGTCAGCTCTGGCTACACAATAAGATGAAAACATCAAAACAGAAATAGAACCTAATAAGCCCAAAGCAATGCAGCAATGTGACATGATAAGGGTGAGTACTTGAAGGGATATTGAAGTCCTTGTCCCTTCTCTCTTTTCACCTTCTGGCTACACTAGGAGAAGTTTCTCTGCCAGGCAGTCTCCACTGAATGCACTGGGCTACCACAGGACCATAGCAACAGGGCTGAGTAGGCATGTACCTAAAACTCTACAATTCAATCAAATCAACATTTCCTCCCTTGAAGCTATCTATCTCAGGTACCAATCACAGCAATAGGAGCTGGTTTGACATGCTTACTATAAGTCAATCATTACTTTAATTTTTTAACAATTTTATTTGGGGGCCATTTGACTTCTTTTATATGCCTTTTAATGCCAATGATATTAGTCCCACTTTGCAAGAAAGCAACAGAGAGAGTAGTCACACCGCTAAGCGAGCCACTTAAGCTGTTCCCAAGGTCACCTTTCTAAATAGATGCTTCTGTCCTCAGGATTTCAATATGTGGATCTTGAAGAGCACAGGTAATGTAAACAACACAGATAGAAAAGTGTAAGCTGTGTTCATGGAATAGTAAGGTTAGGCTTGGGTTTGTTTAAAAACAGGGAGAGATCATTGGGATGAGCAAAAAGAATAAATAAATGGCCCTCTATGCCACAGCAAGGATTCTGAGCAGCAGAGGGGCAAGAATTATAGGACGTTGGCTTATGGAGACAGCTTCAATTATGTATACTGATTTTAATGTAAGTATACTACTTTGAGAAGAGTTTTAATAGTCCTTCATTGAAACCAGAGAATAGATAGATAGTGCAGATCATAGAGACAGTAAAATGACAGAATCTGTGGGACTGTTGAACAATTTGGCTACTAGCCAGTAAAGTGAGGCGGTCAGCAGAGAAGCAACGTTCCTTCCAGGATTAAGAGCCCGAGGGACTTTGCAAACTGAGAGTCAAGGAAAAAAATGGAAAACCCAGCAGAAAGCTTGTTTTGGGTAAAATACACATGGAGAGAGAAAGAAGAGACACCGGGAGGGTCCTCTGATGAAATGAATTTCCTAATTTATCTGAGGGTCCAAACCAAAGGGAACACTTGTCCATCCATGGAATATTCTATTTTGCTTAATATATTTTTCATAAAGATGTGGATTTATGAGAAATATATTAGTACCCATATCATTAAAATAATTTTTAAAAGTTTTGGCACTTCCAAGATAAAATCATCTACTGGAAAGATTAATCATGCAGAACACGTTATTTTCCTAATGGTTTTATGCAATTTAAAGCATGACTGCATATAAAACTCTTTTTTTTTGTATTCTGTTACATGCCTGTAGACATAAAAATGTAAAGACCTGTGTAAAGATAACCACTTATTTAGATACTTTTTTTTAATATAGGCATTTCATTTTAGTAACCAAAAAATTGCCAACAGAGGTAAGGCCCTGGAAGGTTATAAGGAGATCTTGCCCACGAATAAGTGGGATAATTGCACCAACTGACTGGAAGGAAGGTGGCTACTTAATCAGTGTCTCTCTACCTCCCAGTGCAGCTTGTCTCTAGTGAAGGGTTGGTGCAGGGTGCTTAACACCTGCTGGCCCTCTTGCTTGGATTATGACATGCTAGAGGATCCAGGATGTTAGGTCAAAATCAGTCTTACAAAGGTACTATAATTCAATATTTCCAATTCCCATTTCTTCTCTGACTTCCCAGTGCCTGTCTGCCTTCCTTACTTGCTTCTGTGCTTCCTACTTCCCATTATCAATCCTTTTCTTTCACTTTTCTATCTTTACTTACTTTTGGTTTGGTTTGTTTTTTTTGGAGACAAGGCCTTACTTGAATCCCAGGCTGATCTAAAACTTACAGTGTAGCCCAGAGTGGTCTCAAACTCATGGCAAACTTTCTGATTCACAATCCTAAATACTGGGATTATGGATCATAGAAATCACCATGCTCTTCAGAGGGGACTTACTTGAGAAGATTCCGCATGTTTTTATACCATGCCCTTGTAACTCCTTCCTCCATCCCTGCCAGCGTTAATCATCACCCTAAATATTTAAAACTTCTCTATACAAACCAATATGTTTTCCCATAAGATGTTTCTGTTTTCTATATTACTTTAAAAGCCATCATCTTCAACATGCTATTAACTGGGGAATTCCCATTGTTAAAATAATCACTGAATTAAATCTACAAAGCAAGCAACAATATGAGCATAGTTTTCAAAGTATACACTGAGCCAATGAACATTTACTAAAAGATGGTGGAGACGTGGATTTCTGGAATTTATATACAATAAAAAAGGCACTTCCAATGCCTCCCCATCATCAGAGAATCCCACTGAAAGAGAAGGCTACTGGAATGTTCTGACTCTTGAAAGAATATGTCTCTTGGATTTCTCCTACAAAAATACTGGGCACTCATGGTTGAAAATGGGTGGTGTAAAGAAAATGCCATGTGAATGCATATTGAAGTAACATTTGCCAAAGTGTATCTCATAAACTATTAGCTTCCAGGGAATGCTTGTAGTTTTTATTATGTAGATATTGACAAGTAGATAAATTTATAAAATTCTACATCAAACCATGTAAAATGAGCTGTTTCTCAGTATTATGCAAAGCTTTTCATGTACTAACATAAAGCATAGATTTTGGAAAGGAAGTGATTTATATAGTATTTAAATTCCATTTGAATATAGAGAGTTTCAAGGGTAGTCCCACTAAAAGAACAGACTCTTCTTAGATATAAGATGTAATCAGGAGGAGTTAACTGAATAATAATTAACAGGTCAATAAAATTGTTGAAATATCTGTTGTCTTTATAGATACAATGAACTCATCTTGATGGCCAAAAGTTTGACATTTGCCTTAAGTCACAGACTTGAGAACACAAGCAGTGAAGGTATCCACAGTGAAGGTTTACATATGACTATGCATAACCTAGATCCTTGGGGAGATTAACTCTGTTACTTTCCTTATCTGCCATGCTGACAAATGTAAAGTCACAGCTGAGAATCCCAGACTTTTCAAAAACAAAACTGGTTCCTCCATCTGTTCTCAACTCTTGACAATGAAGGAAAACATGGTATTCTAAAGTCAGTTCTTCACGTGGCACACGGCACAGTCATTGACAATGACTGAAGTACTCATGAGTACGCAGCACTCTTATTCTGCAGTCAGTACCCAACAATAACCCTCATTAACAAAGTCAAGATCACAGGCTGAGTGTTTGACTGCCAAGAGGCCTTGAAAGCTCGTATTTCCCTTTAATTCCTTAAATACACAAAGACAAGGCACTGTTACATTACACTCCACCGTGTCTCTCTTTAAATGGAAATAACAAAGTAGCATGATCACAGTACTTGGGAGGTAAAAGCAAGAATCAAGATTTCAATCTAGGCTACACAATGAGTTTGAGGGAATCATGAGACCCTATCTCAGATAGATAGATAGATAGATAGATAGATAGATAGATAGATGAGAGATAGACAGACAGATAGATACATAAATAGGTGATAGATGGATGGATGATGGATGGATAGATGACAGATGGATAGATAACATATTGGTTGCTGATAATGATAATAGAATATTTAAAAAGACAATAGTTCATGTTAGTTACAAGAGACCACTTTGACAACCCTCATTCAGTAGAAACTATAAAACTGACTCAAATAAATATCTAGGTACTTATTGTTTTGTTTTGTTTTGTTTTGCTTTTGGCTTTTTTCACTCAAGAACTCCCTTGTGAAGAATTCATCTTTGACCTCCTCATTGTTTGTGCCATACTTGAGAAAGTTAGGTTAGTTACATCTACACTGAGCAGAGAACAGCAATATTTTCTTATATCTGAGAACCAGTGGAGCCCCAGGAATGACCTTCCTGCTCAGTTGTTTCTCTTATAAGAGGAGTTGTTTGTCAATAGCAGTATCATTTCAAGACAAATGTTTCCATTGACGTTTTCAGTCCATAACTTGAGGAAAAACTACTAATTGTGAATACAAACTTACATTTTCTAGGCAGAAATTGAGAAGACACTGTTCATGGTCCTAGTGTAGACCAAGCTACACATCACCAACATACACCAAGTATTAACTAGTACAGAAGACTACAAAGTGCCGCTCATAACCCTTCTAACAGTCAGAGAGGGGAGTATTACTTAGCTCACTCCAGAAAAAAAAAAGAAATGCATTTTAAGTATTTCTTGGAGCTCAAGAGTTATAGAGGATCCTGGCCTCTCTGACTGCAAACTCTGTGTTAGCATGGAATGATTACTTTAGGTATTTCTGTAGCATTCATGGACAGCTCTGTGATATCACTTCTAACACAGTACTGAAAATGATGAGGGGCAGGAGGGAGACAAAAATCCAGCAACTGGAATGGTGGTGCTTTCTCTCTCTTGGGATTCAGGTGCTACTGTGGTATGAGTAATGGCTCAGAATCTCCTACTTGGTATTCAGGAACTGAGCAGGCTCATGTGCAGATGGGAAGCCTCAGAGTCATGGCGTTGTTCTTAAAGAGAGTCATCTTTTGGCTTTCTTTACCAATGCCACCCTGTGGCCTCTCGAAATGTACCTCAGCGAATAGGCGAGCAGAAAGCCAGCCTCATTTCCCAATTCACTAGGTTTCTAGGTGACAGGCACATCAATAAAGCCAGAGAGAAGTGGCAGGGAATGTGACATGCCTTTCTAGGAACCACCTGGCTGAAAGCTGTAATTCTCACCAAAAGAAGCACAGAATGGATTTTACAATTTACCCCTGGGTGCTCTGTGATATGAAAAAAATTAGACTCACTATAGAGATATGTTTACCTCTGCTACAAAAAGATAAGAGATTTGATAAAATTCACTGAAGAGCTGCAAGTAGCCAATTTGCTATATTTAAATGTATTTATAAAATTACACAGTGATTCTGAGATAGGAAATTCTGAGCTATTAGCATTTAGTATCTACTGCAATCAAATTTCAGCATAAATAAAATAGTTTTAAATTGTAATATATCATGGGAAACAGGGTAGCTTGGAGAATCAAATTTAAGCTTGCACTCTTAAGATTATGTTTTCTATATTAATTGAAATCTAGATGTGTTTCTTTGTGCAACACGGATTAATAAATTTGAAATCTGATGCTTTTATAAACAATTGCATTTATGCTTTTATTTCCCAGAAGAGCCTTACTTTCTCTTGAAACAAAGAGAACAGAACTGTGATAGTTTATGAGATGAGATAGTAGACCCATCTAATAGCACTTGGGTTATATGTTCATGGGTACATGAACATGTATATTTCAAAGAGTCAACAGGCAAAAAGTCTTACGGAAACGCTTTTTTTTTTCCTGGATGCTTTAAGCTAGGGGGACAAGAATGAACTACATTGGCATATAACAATAAATACCCTGCACTATTAATTAAAATATTTAGAATCTGTTAAGTTATACAAAATAAACTTTGCCTTAATAAAGCAGTTACAAAATACGTGTCATCCACTGCTCACTTAGTACTGCTCATCCCTAAATTAGACTGCGTTTTTACATACATCGAAATTGTATGAGATGTGGGATAGGATTCCTATTCCCAGTTTATAGATGGGAAAAGAGGGACTTCATGCTGATAGCCAGTATACTCAAAGCACATTGGTGTTCACATGTGGCAGGGTATTCAAAACCTGGTGGCTTTCTGGGACAGTTATTCCCTACTTGGTGTTCCTTGCCTCTTTCTAAATAAAACAGCCGCAATGAAAGTATTTGCCTAGATTAATATTCCACTAATCATTCAAATTAGAACAAAACACCCAGCATTGACTACACACAATTGTAAAAATCAACACAATACATGTTAATGAAAAGAAATACATACAGATGGCAAAAAAAACCCCAAAAAACAAATTAAACTTGAAAAATCATTTCAATTAAAAAATTGAGCAGTGGTGGTAAATGCAGAGAGTTTTTTCTCTCCCTCTCTCATAATAGCCAAATAGGCTGATGGCTCATTTCACTGTGCAGCAATATTCTGACTTTTCTCCTAGAGCTGAAAATGCCTATTTACCAGAATGAGAAAAATACTTACACTCATGTAAACTGCGGTGGTAAATTATGCATGCACAATTAATCCACAAGTACAGCCTTGGGTTTGCTTAAAGTTCCTGAGGCATAAGATGCAGGTGCTATGATGATAATTTATCAACCCCTGGATTTTTAGGAGTCTGTTCAGATCAAGGCGATTGTGTAGAAAACATTCACTGTTTTAAAAGGAATCGTGGAGATGAATTCTTCAGTTTCCCCTCCCTCTAACATGCTATTCATTACTGAGCTCCCAAGATGTGAAAGACGAACACTTCTGGGTCTTTTTTGATATAGTTCTGAGAAAGTACTGTTAGCTAACAAATCCAGCCCATAATAAATCTTCTTTATTTACTGCCCACCTGGCTGTAGCTCTATCAGGATCAGCAGGAGAAAAGGATAAAATCTTATCAGTGAACTGCGCTGACACCACATGCAATTTCCTTTTCAGGACTTGGGGGACGTGAATTGCACCCTAGTTCTTTCAGACTCCCAAGTGACAGGTGCATTTTCCAGGGTGAGGCACACTGTCCAGAATGAGCTGTTTAACTAAGGCTTTAGAGTCCTGTCCTTACTCTACCTGATTCAGAAAAGCTGTGAGTGGCATGAAGAACAGTCAAGATATGGAGAGAGACAGAAATCGAGCAGCTTGACTCAAAGGGGAGGGGAAAAGTAAGAAACCTCAGAAATATCACAATGCCCCAAGCCACCCAGAATAATGGTTTATTTATTCCGTATGAGAAACTGAAAACAGGGAGTGCAGAAACTCCACATCCTAGCACAGACTCACACAATGGCAGTCTACATTAGTGAATAAAAGCGACCCTATTATTTCCAAGACAGCAGCCCTGGTTTGTATGGTGCAGCAGATGTGGGAACACAATAGAAGACAAGTCATGTGGCCCACTGCTGGGGGTGTGCTTAGGAAACCAAACTGTCAAGCTTTCACATATTTTCAGACCAGGAGCTTTGGAAGATACAGCAACAGGAAGCAGACTAGTACTAACTTTTATGTTTGATCTGTTTGGATAAAAGTTTTATCAACACAGGATAAACAAATGACTTAAGACTTTATAGCAATACTCAGATTCATACATGAGGATAATATCTTGAATATACGTTGCAATAGTAAGTTAATTTTCAAATTTACTTTGTGTCAAATTATTTTTACTTTTATAGTCATTATAAACATGAGTTCAATGGTGGTCAACTGATAAATAGTTTATCTCCAGGTTTTCTACTAAATGAAAATAATTTTATTTCAAAATAAAGCCGAGGTTTAATAATGTGTTATGTATTCTCCTTATTCTTCACTAATCAAATGTGTAGTTTGGGTAGAAAATAAAATGGAAGTAACACATTTAAGCAAATTAAGGAATTCAATGGCTTTCTCATTGGGTCACTTATCTAGCCTTACTTTGAAATGATTTGAATAGAAAGGAACATATAGAGAAAATCAAATCTCATAATCTCTGCAAAGTTTCTCTTCTACAAAAGTACTATTGTCAACTGTATCAATTACTGTCTCATTGCTTCGATGAAGTACCTGACCAAAACAACCAAAGGAAAGGGGGTTTATTTTGTCTCATGGTTTGAAGAGACAGAATCAATTATATCAGGGAAGTCAGAGCAGATCCATGGTGTGAGGAGCATGGGGCTCACATCTGACCAGACTGGGGAGCAGGTGGGCAGGTGTGAAGAGAGTAGGGAATTTCAGGGAACCTCTCTTTTCCTGCTTTATTCTGTCTGGAGTGCCAGTTCCCTGGACAGTTCCATCTACATTTAGGGTGGGCCATTCCTCCCCAGCTAAACTTTTCAGGGATTGCCTTAAAGACCTCTCAGTTATTAACACTTAAGTTCATCTTGGTTCCTGGACAATGGACGGACCTGACAAGCAGCGCCAGGCACAGAGCTATCCCGAGTCTAACATCGATTGGGTCTCAGCCTGTCAGGCTTCTGCCTGCACCCAGGGCCAGGGCAGCTCTGCAGGTCATCTGTGTGCCAGCCCTGTCAGGGGACGTTTACCCTGCAGATTGATCAGCACTTGAAAAAAGTCTGCGCAGCATCAGCCATCTTTGCTCCCTGACTGAGCAGACAAGCAGCACCAGGTTCACAGAGACAACCCAAGTATAACACTTTTTGGGGCAAGACATACCAGGGCTCCAATGGCACCCAAGAGTAGGGCAGCACATCAGCAATCTGTGCCAGGGGAAACACAGACATCCAGTGGTCCAGTAGCCTTACAGACTCACAGGAGGTTTAAGCATGAGCCATTGACAACAGAACCAACATACACAAGAGATAACTAGATGGCAAAAGGCAAACATAGGAACATTACTAACAGAAATCAGGGCAATATTGCAACATCTGAACCCAATTCTCCAATAACAGCAAGTCATGGATACCCCAACACACCAGATAAACAAGATTTGGATTTGAAATCACTGGTCATGATGCTGTTAGAGGAACACAAGAAGGACATAAATATATCTCTTAAAGAAATACAGGAGAAATGGATCAAAAGATAGAAGCCCTTACAAGGGAAACACAAAAATCATTTAAAGAAATTTAGGAGAATATGGGTCAACAGATAGAAGCCAATAAAGAAGAAATGCAAAAATCACTTAAAGAAATACAGGAGAACTTGGGTCAACAGCCAGAAGTCATGAGAGGAAACACAAAAATCTCTTAAAGAATTACAGGAAAACACAAACAAACAAGTAAAGGAACTGAGCAAAACCATCCAGGATCTAAAAACAGAAGTAGAAACAACTAAGAAATCACAAAGGGAGACAACTTTGGAGATAGAAAACCTTGGGAAGAAATCAGGGGCCATAGATGCAATATCAACAACAGAATACAAGAGATAGAAGAAAGAATCTCAGATACTGAAGACACCATAGAAAGCATCACTATTTGCAGATGATAAAATACTTAAGTGACCCAAAAAACTCCACCAGAGAACTCCTATAGCTGATAAACAACTTCAGCAAAGTAGCTGGTTATAAAATCAACTCCAGCAAATCAGTAGCCTTCCTATACTCAAAGAATAAGCAGGCTGAGAAAGAAATTAGGGAAATGACACCCTTCACAATAGCAATAAACAATATAAAGTATCTTGGTGTGACTCTAACCAAACAATTCATTGAGTTAGAAGGAGTAATTATCAAATTCATCTGGAATGACAAAAACCGCAGGATAGCTAAAACTATTCTCAACAGTAAAAGAATTTCTGGGGGATTCAGTATCCCAGACCTCAAACAATACTACAGAGCAATAGTGTTAAAAAACTGCAGGGTATTGGTACAGTGACAGGCAGGTAGATCAATGGAATAGGACTGAAGATCCAGAAATGAACCCACACACCTATGGTCATTTGATCTTCAACAAAGGAGCTGAAAACATCAAGTGAATACAAGATAGCCTTTTCAACAAATGGTGCTGGTTCAATTGGAGGTCAGCATGCAGAAGAATGGGAATTAATCCATTCTCATCTCCTTGTACTAAGCTCAACTCAAGTGTATCAAGGACCTCCACATAAAACCAGACACACTAGAAAAGAAACTGGGGAAGACCCTGGAGGATATGGGTACAAGGGAAAAGTTCCGGAACAGAACACCAATAGCTTATGCTCTAAGATCAAGAACTAACAAATGGGACCTCATAAAATGACAAAGTTTCTGTAAGGCAAAGGACACTGCCAAAGGGCAAAATGGCAACCAACAAATTGTGAAAAGATCTTCCCCAACCCTACATCCAACAAAGGGCTAATATCCAATATATACAGAGAACTCAAGAAGTTAGATCCCAGAGAACCAAATAACCCTGTTAAAAAATGGGGTACAGAGCTAAACAAAGAATTTTCACCTGAAGAACTTCAGATAGCTGAGAAGCACTTTAAGAAATGTTCAAAATTATTAGTCATTAGGGAAATGCAAATCAAAACAACCCTGAGATTTCACCTCACACCAGTCAGAATGGCTAAGATTAAAAACTCAGGAGACAGCAGGTGTTGGTGAGGGTGTGGAGAAAGAGAAGCACTCCTCGACTGCTGGTGGGAATGCACGTTGTTACAACCACTCTGGAAATCAGTCTGGCATTTCCTCAGAAAACTGGGCATGACACTTCCAGAGGACCCTGCTATACCACTCCTGGGCATAAAACCAGAGGATTCGCTGGCATGCAATAAAGACACATGCTCCACTATGTTCATAGCAGCCTTATTTATAATAGTCAGCAGCTGGAAAGAACCCAGATGTCACTCAATGGAGGAATGGATACAGAAAATGTAGTATATTTACACAATGGAATACTACTCAGCAATTAAAAATAATGAATTCATGAAATTCTTAGACAAATGGTTGGAACTGGAAAATATCATACTAAGTGAGGTAACTCACTCACAAAAGAACACACATGGAATGCAGTCACTGATAAGTAGATATTAGCCCAGAAGCTCTGAATACCCAAAATACAACCCACATATCAAATCATTCCCAAGAAGAAGGAAGGAGAAGGCCCTGGTCCTGGAAAGGCTTGATGCAGCATTGTAGGGGATTGCCAGGACAGAGAAGTGGGAAGGGGCTGATTTGGGAAAGGGCAGAGGGAAGAGGGCTTATGGGACTTATGGGGAGGCAGGGAACTGGGAAAGGGAAAAATCATTTGGAATATAAACAAAAAATATAGAAAATAATAAAAAAAAGGAAAAAAAACACTCTCACAGGTGTATCTCCTGGGGACTCCAAATCCAGTGATCCTGATCATACCAATTGATTATCACCTTCCTTTGCTATGCAATTCTTCCAAGCATTTTCTTTGTAAATGAACATGGAAATAATGTAGCCAGTGTTCTTAACTCTGACAACTCTTTGTTTGGAATGTTTTCTACCAAACCATCCTGACTGTGATCTTTTAAGTGGGTAACTAGAATTCTGCTTTATGGTTTTGTCACACTTCAGTCACCCACTCCTTATTCTTACTTGTTTAAGCCATTCCCACTCATTTTCAAGCTTTAAACATTTCTAGAGCCAACTTTTGAGGTCACTTTTCCTCTCCCAAAACTTAGTGCTTTCTCAGGAATGTCCAAATTCAATTAATCCACTGACATTACACATACAAAGCCTGCCCAGGTATAGCTACAAAGGCTACAGAAAGGGGAGCGACATATTGAATATAAATGTGGGCAAAAAAATATTTTGTATAATTTTTCAAAGGAATAAAAGTCAAGATCACAAGTTATGAGAATTTTCAACAAACCCCTTGATGCAGTGATCAAGCCTTAGAAATTTAAATCAGAGCCCTCTGGCAACCTTACCTCTAAGTAATCAAAAGCTCACTTTCTCTGTCTATGACACATTGACATATAGTAGCCTCTTATTCCAAAGAGTCATTTCTTCTCAAATAAGGCTTTTCATTATTTCATTCCCTGGTTGCATTTAATCCTTCAGTATATAAACCACCTTCTCTCCTTTCATTTGGAACTTAGCAAAACAAAGGTGATTTGAAGCAGCATATTCTTGCCATAGCAACTCTGAGATCCATCTCTGAGGAGGAGAGATGGGAAAGTGGTAAAGGGAAATGATTTTTTGGATTCTGCAGCAAGCTTAGAACTTTTCTGTTCCCTTTTAATAGAAAAGTATAGCAACTACTTTATGGGTTTAGAGCAGTGGTTTTCATGAGAGTCATATATCAGATACCCTGCATATCAGATATTTACATTATGATTTATAATGGTAGGAGAAGTATAGTTATGAAATAGCAATGAAAATAATTTTATGGTTGTGAATCTTTACAACATGAGGAACTATGTTAAAGAATCAAGGCATTAGGAAGGTTGAGAACAACTGGTATAGAGGAATATTATAATCAGAGTCTTGAGTTTTAAATACGCACACTTTGTAGACTGAAAACCATGATTTTATCTTGGGCTCTGATAATAGGTGAATAACTGCAATGACTGATTTCCATTTATTATACTATTTACTACAACCATGTCATAGAATATGTTTCTCTTATCACTAGCTTTTAATATCATTAACACTTAACATTTGCATATTCATCAAAGACATTTTTCCCATGCATGCATATACATATTAATGCACATACATGTGGTCATTGAAGAGGCTCATATATTCGAATGCCTGGTTCTCCACTGGCGGACTGTTTAGAAAGGATTAGGAGGTGTGGGCTGGTTGATGAAGGCGTGCCACTGTGGATGGGCTTTGAAGATTCAAAGGTTTACTGTAAGCCCAGTCTCTCTCTGCCCCCAATTATGAATCAGATAGATATAAGCTCTCAGCTACTGCTTGCCATGTCTGGCCATCTCCTGTCCTGATTCCCACCACAATAGTCAAGGTTTCACCCTTTGAAACTGTAAGCAAGTGCCTAGTTAAATGCTTTCTTTTATAAATTGCCTTGCTCATGAGGTCTCTTCATAGTTATGGGATAATAATTAAGAAAAATTGAATGTGTTAATTGATAAAATCAAAGTTTCACCAACAAGGCAATGAGTGTTAGTATATGGACTAATGTAGGTTTGATCTAAGATATATTCATGGTACCATGTTAACCCCCAAATCCAGAGAGCAGTCCAGCTTCTTTAAATGCAATATAGAATCTAAGTCTTTCAACATTTCCTGAGTAAATGGGTTTTCTAATGAGAATTAGGTACAGAATATTATTAACCAGTTCAGTTAGTTTACTTAGACCACTGGGCCTTTGCTGAGTTATCTTACTTACTAAACATGAGAGTTCACCAAATTGTCATGGTTCCAAAGAAATGGATTGAAGATTTTTTCTGTCCTCTAACAGCCTTTCATAAGGAAGACTCTGTTACATCTGTGTAGAAAATTAACTTGGGACTTTTTTCTGTGCTATAAACATCATGGCTTCATCCTGTCCATTTATACTGAGTTTCAGCCTTTCCAGGTGGCCTCTTGGCCAAGAACCCATTAGTAATTTATCAAAAGTGCAAATGTCGTTATGCAGGAAGCCAGGGGAACTATTTTGCATTTGATTTCTGGTTCTGATAGCATTACTATTGATTTAGTATTCTCCAGCATGACATGGCTAGACACAACAGATCATTGTACTTTTGAACTGTCAATCAAATGATCCAAGATTTCCCAAGATATTTGAGCTCATGACAGTAGAGGGTCCAACTCATTCCCTGAGATGCTCTTAACATCAAAATATTCAGTAGGAAATGGCTGCTTTGTCACTAAATAAGGAAGATTTTTAATGAGAAAATGTTGGCAGTTATTTCCAAAAGCATTGGAAGTAAAATATGAGCAAGGTAGTAAAGCTGTAATCATATGTTATAATTAACACTTAAAATTCTAAGTGATTTCAAGGGATTTTTTTATATATCTGTTATCTACCAAAAAAAAAGGTAAAAACATCTATGTTGAGATGACAGCCTTTAAAGTCATCTTGAAACCATTGAGAAAGTGAAAGATGTTTCAAGAAATCTTTTAATTGCTTAAATCTTCATTAGGCATTATGTAATAAATATGTTTATGTTGTGCAAAATTTGCTACTACATTTTCACTAATTGATTAAACGAAGATCAATTTGACTTATGAAAACCAAATAATTGTTTGGTTATTGACAAAAAGCTCTGAAGGCCTATGATGTTTTCCCAAAATGCTTGATGGTACAAGCCTAGCAAATTACTATTTGAAGTCTCCCTGAGAAACTCAGTTAAAACTCATCTCAAATGAAAATCATAAAACATTGGGTCTGCTTGCTTAGTGGGAGAGTACTTGCCTAGGACAACAATTCCCTGAGTTCAATCCCAAGAACTCAGAAGCATAAATGTTTGGGCAGAAGCAACATTACAAATATATACAATTGCTGGACACCTTCACAGGCCAAACTGACTACACACAGCCAGAGGTTCCCACCACCAAGTCCCCTGGTGGTTCTCTGTCCTGGGTATGACATTCTGGAATGTTTGGCATAGAGGGTTAGACATGGCATAGACATGCTTTGGAGATAAACACCCTGACTTTACCACTCTTTATTATAAAGCATGGGACTAAGTTATTGATAAAATTGGGCCATAATGATGCTGAAAGCTTATTCTCAGTGCAAAAAAAAACAAACAAACAAAAAAAAAGGGCAAATAATTTACCAAAGCTTATCTGTGGTTGTTTCTGGCTGGAACAGGTGAACTCTACTTTTCTGCTGTATCATCTGATCTTGTACACCATAGCAATTTCATAGCATTAATGTCTAGCATTACATGTTCTGTACTTAGTTTTCCTCACAAGGTATCTCCTATTGAGTTCCACCTCCACAGTCAAGCATCTGTGTTTCTATTGTTTACATTAAGCATCAGTTTCAAGCTATTGTCTTAAGCTCTTGTGCCCCAGACACTGCTACTTTAACCCCTTCACCATCACGTTGTTGATGGCCTCAGGTTCCCTCTCCAGTGTGACTTCATAGCTCTGTTCTAATGGTTTCACAAAGCCTTCACCAGTGTCTGGTCTGCTGGGCTGGATAACACATACTGAGTACTCATTCGTGGGATTTCATCCCACAGAACTCAGAAATCACCTATAAATCACTATAGTTTCAGAGGAATGGGGGACAACTCACTGGATAGGAATTATCATTTTTCCCCCTGAACTGAACTTCTTACTCCTGGATTAAGAAAATTAATGTGTTTGGGATGTATTCATTTGGTAGAATTCCCTCTTAGCATGCATGAGGAACTGGATGGGCTTGGTACCCAGAACCACATAGACTATGTAATGGAGCACACTTGTAAAACAAACACCCAGGAGGTGGGGAGGCAGGGACATCAGAACTTTAAGACCTTCAGGGCAGATATTTAACCTCCAAATGGAAATGCCAGATACTAGTCTACCCTTTAATCCTGTTCCAGGATAGTATTTAACAGCCTCATCTGGCTCCTGTTGTGCCTTGAGTGGCATAAGCTGTGGAGCTAAGTTGAGACAACAAAGTAGAATTCATTAAAGATCCAGTTCTGTCCGAACATGTTAGGCTTCCTGGCTGACATTCAGAGTCCTTTCTTCTTGCAGCCTGGGCTGCTGGTTTTTAATCTGTTCCTGTTCCTTCTCTGTCTGACTCTCCTTTGTAAAACTCTCCTTACTCAACATTGGTTGCTTTTCTTTACCACCCTACATGTTAGTTTTTGCTCTCTCATTTGTGGTTTCATATTCTCCTTTACCTTTGCAACCTCTAGATTGTTTTCGCTAAGGTGTTCAATAAGTACACACTTAATGAATGAGCTGTATTATAGCTATTCATTGTTTATGTCATATGTATTACAACTTATGTATCCTGTTTACCACTAGTTAAACAGTACCCATCACATACGGAAGGCATGATTCCCATCTCTTCTCATAGAATACACCCTGAGGCAATTTTTACTCTGCCTATACCCTGAATAGATTTCTCAAGCTCTGGATATATAGTCTTATCTTTGCCTTTATATTTATTCTTTTTGCTTCTAACCCTTGGCCCTGAACTTGAATAACTTGAATGCCTTACGTTTGTCTGATTATCAGATCTCTGACCTGTCATGTGATCTGATTAATTACTTATTAAAAATAATTAAAAAGTTTTTTTTATTTTAGGGTCATTTAAAGAAACTCATATTTTTATTATTATATAATAATTTTCTATTTGTGGGCTACATTGTAGTCTTCAACCATGTATACAATAGACTAGCATTTCTCTTTACCATTCATTTATGGTTGGATACAGATACCTTCTCTTTCCATATCCATTGCTTCATCCTACTCTGCCTTCAGAGAGTGTTCTTCTCTCTGCTACTTCAGTAAGTGTATCTGCTTATCACTCACTAAATGTGTATTTATGTATTGTGCTAGGGATTGAAACCAGGCCCTTCCCAGGCAAGGCAAGCGCTCTACTACTGAGTGACACTTCAAGCCTTTCTACTTGCCTCTGAGTCAGGCTCTTACTAAACTGCCTGTGTTCGTTTTGAACTTCTTCTGTATCCCAGACTGACTTTGAACTTGTAATCTTATTGCCCCAACACGTCAAACAGTGGAGGTGACAGGCCTGGGCCAGCAGGTGACACCCAACAAATATTCCTGAAGTGTCTGCTTTAGGCCAGGATGCAAACTTGTCATTGGCTGGCAAGCAGATCAACTTATTTTAACCAGCAAGAGCTTAAAAAATATGATGGCTTTGTTCAGTCTTTGTTGAATGTTTTTATGTTTGATTTAATCTGGCATGCTGACTCTGTCTTAGTTAGGAGTTTCTGTGGGAGTAAAATAGAGAGCAAGAACTCCTGCTATGAGGTCTGTGTCCTCTGCTCCTGCCTGACCCTCCATCCTTTCGCCCATTATATTCTGCCTTCTCTTTTGTGAAAGGAACTGTTTTCTATAATCATATGTTCTTTCCTGTCAGTGTATTAATTATGTATATTTTAAGCGAATTAACTATTGCCCTGGACTTTATGGTACACAGTTTAAAGTGATCTATGTCCATCTTTAAACCAAATTACGTAGCTTCATACACAGAGTGAGGGCCTTATTACAGTACTGCTCGTTGCTCAAGCCTATCCCTATGGATACTGCTGCTGTTCACCTCACTCATCCCCGTGCTCCACGTGCTCCATGCAGGTGCCCTGTACACTGCTACTACTGTGACCCGGAAGTACTGTATCCCATAGCTACTAGGGACAAAAAAAGTGTCAAAAAACATATGAACCTTCTATCTTATTTATGGTTGCTATTGGTGTGATGAAATACCATGACCAAAGCAACTTGGGGTGGAAATGGTTTATTTCTCTCACAGTTATTTCAAACGCAGCGAGGGAAGGAACTCATACAGGGCAGAAACCTGTTGCTCAATGGCTTGTTCTCCATGGCTTGCTCAACCTGTTTTCTTATAGATCCCAAGACCACCAGGGATGGAACCACACAGGATAGGCTAAGCTCACTCCCATTAGTCACTAATTTCAAAAAAAAATGCCTTACAGCTGGACCTTATGGGCACATCTCAGTAGACTCCTATCTCTTTCAAGACTTCAGCATCTGTCAAGTTGGCATAAAACTAGCTAGGGCATCGTTTTTTATCCCTGCTTTGATGTTTTGCCATCAAAATATTTCACATTTCTACTCACCTCCATTTCCTTCTGCCTAGAGACGTTTTATCTTTAATTCTGAAGCATAGTGTTGAAGAACATTGAATTCTATGCTCTTTTTCTTTTCACTCAACATTTTGAATATTTCACTCTAATTTTGATGCTTGATCCTAGTCAGAAGCTCATTGTAGTTATTATATATATTATACATTTCTCTGTGAGTAAGGCATTTTCCACGTCTGGATTTTTTTTTCAATTTTAGGTTTGCTAATGGTTTTCTAAAATTTTAATGTGGTATTCCTTGAGTTCTCAGTGTGTGTGGAGGGTGTGTGTGGGCTTGTGTACTAGAGGCTTTCCATGGAGATCTCTGGACCCGGGGGTGTGAGGGTTCAGGCAAAGGGGAGAGCATGTGAGCAGGGAGTCACCTCCACTGCCTGTGCTGCCTCCGCCCATCACCCTGTGATAAGTCAGGGTCCGCTGAGCCTAAGGAGAGGCCAACTAACAAGCAAGGAGTGCTGGGAGATTGTGGTGGCATTTCTGGAGAGCAGACTTTTCCCGAGCGGGTATGCTACAGATCTTATGACAGAAGCTCTTAGAAGACGGAGTAGTTCTCATGCACCCCTATTCCTTCTGGATAAGATTCTTATATACAGTTTTAGAGTGGGTCAGGGTCTGACAGCAGGTACTTCCTATTGACTTGGTCTGAGAGCTTGGGGATACCTTATCTGCATGTGGAAGGGCTTGGGGTGCTGATCCTACGTGACTGGTGGCCACCGACCTCTCTATGGGAGTCTGTGGGGGCAGGGGGTGGGGTGGTCTGTAGCTATGTGACAGGAGCTAGAGGCCCAGGAGTGTGGCAAATTGCCTACCATTCCTTGCAGGGTTATCCCCTGTTGGGTCACCGGCGGGGTCACTGGAGTTTTAAACCTGAGCTCAACAAGGGATCAGGCTGCCTATCACAGCACACTGCCCCACAGGTGTGTGTGTAAAATGCTTTTATTTTGACTTCAAGAATCTGTCTCCCGCAGCTGTTTAAATTGGTTCCTTCTTGGTTGGGTGGCAAGCCATAGACAAGGGTAATTCTCTGAGTTTTGACTAAATTTCTGAATCTTCATGGGATCTTCTTAAGGTATTCGTCTTAAGGTTACTTCCACACACAACTAATGGTCCCCTGTCTACATTTTCTTGCTTACAACATTACTAATGAATTTTATTGCATACCTGACACTTGTATCCCAGTTTTTCCCATTTGGTGAGATTGAAAAGTGGAAGGTGGTGGTGATGGTAGATCTGGAGTGGAAGACATGCTTTTTCCTTAGCTGATGAAAGAGTCAATTATAGAAGCATAATGAACCATTTTCCAGAGAAGGTAAGTCTTTTATCCTATGAAAATGTGCATGTGTGAACTTGCACATGACTATGTATATGGGTATTGGGGGGGGGGGCTGTGTCCTCTGAAGCTATTTTTCTGAATTTCTCTTACATGTGCTAATTTATACTGGATAACCAATAACTCACCAAAATCTGCCTTGATGTGTTCCTACCAGTTCATGCCCAGCAGTGTGGTCCCCATGTATACAGATCTTGTCTGCTTCTCTGAGTGTGTCTATCTCTACAAAACTTGGGTTGGGGATTTATACTCTAATCTAATCTCTGAAAGGCCCAGTGAAAGTGACTGATTTTCAGTCTGGCCAGTTCTTTCTCCTAAAAAGTAGAAGAGCGATGATTTCAAAGCTCTTCCCACATTGAAACTGAAGAAAGAAGGCCCAAAGCAAGCCCTGTGAGTTCAACAGAGTTTGAATTCTGCTGCTGTCATTAGCAGCTATGCAACCCTGGGAAAACTACGTAACCTTTTAAAGCCCAGCTGCACACTGGTAAACTTAGAATAATTATAAGAAGCTTAAATTAAACAAGGCATTGCCTTGCATCGGATCTAGCACACACAAAGTGCTCAACAAAAGTTAGCTGATGTTATTTCCCCACGGTCATCTTCATTTCTGCTTATGCCTGGTCCTCCTCTGGAAACTTGCCCAGATCTCTGTGCCTTCCTCCGTGCTGTGTTTGTCCCACATCTGAGCTTGGTACTGTGTGGGAAGTTGAAATAATGAAAAGTTAGAAGCCATGGATGTGATAGCACCTGTCCATTTTAATACCTAAACTTTCTTCAGTGTTCATGGGATCAGTTAAATCTGGATTTGTTTATCAGCTAGAGTTCATCAAAACTGGGGAGAATAGAATTCAAATATTGCATCTTTCATTTCTCAACTGTACCACCCCCAAGTATATTTCTTTCTGTGTCCCTGCAACAGTTTTCTTATCTGTACAAGAAGTTTGAAATGTTTCACCCCTCACAGAATAGCTGTGCATATCAAAAGATGGACCCCATTCAAATTGGACAGTCCTTTACAAAGAAGTACTCATATAGAATTAAACATGAGTACCATTGATCACACAGGTCTGAGAACAGGTACATTTCCTTAACCATTTCAACAATGGCAAGTCCTTATTTCATTATGTTTTGAGATATCTAAGTTATTCTTTCTCTATTACAATATGTTATTTATAAAGATACAAAAATATGTAAATGGGCAAAGTACCTGTCCCCAAAGTATGAAGTCACAGAAATACCCAGGTCACTCTCTGTGTCTCCTTCCTTCTAATATACCTCATGGTTAGAAGTAAATACTCTGTCCTGTTTTAGAGTAGGAACTAGAGAAGACAGGCATGTGAGAGGAGAAAGGCAGATAAAATTACACATACACCAGTAAGACAAACTTTGGATATAGGAAAAATAGTATAAGATAAAATAGTAAAAGTCAATGTTTATAAAAGTCAAGAAACAAATATTCTATAGTTGAAAATCTACAAACAAAATTCCATTCCTAGGCATGGTGCTAATCACTGTATCCACATAAGAAATCCACATAAGAAATCTGATTTCCAGGTATCATGGCTAAGCCCATGATTATCAGGGAATTTACTAAAAGAACCTGATTGCTATCCTGAATGTTTTCCAAAATACCATGAGCACATTTCTTTCTCAGTAGAGGATACAATTCATCAATTGTTAAGATTGATTTTCTAAGCAAAGCACTCTAGACAGGTTTTGAAATTGTACACATTGCATTTCCTTTTGAGAGCCATAATCAAAGATGCTTACTTAAGGACCTAAAAGTTTCAGAATCCTTAAATGATCCAAAACACTGGAAAGGTACCCCAGTGAGATACTACTACTAAACAGACTTTTGCCCTGGGGAGGGGCATTATTTTGGAAATATTTACTTCCAATGAAATTTCTTTATGAGAAATACAAATGCTTAAAATAGTTGACTAAGTCTCTGATTATCTAGTAATATATTCTCTGTGTGTATATCTATATGTGTGTATATGTATATGTGTATAGGTATGTGTGTGTGTGCTGTGTGTTTGGTTTGGTTGTGTGTTTATACATGTATCTGTGTGAATGGGCATGTCAGTGTATGTGTCTGTTGTATGTATGTGTGTTATGTGTATGCCTATGTATGTATGTATGTATGTATGTATGTGTGCACATGTCCCCGTGAGTGAGTGAGTGAGTGAGTGTGTGTGTGTGTGTGTGTGTGTGTGTGTGTGTGTGTAACCCAGGTTTGTCTTCAACTAGGGATCTTCATTGGTTGACATTTCAAGTTCTGGGGCTATAGATCTTTATCACCACACTTAGTTTTAGCTGGTAATATGTTATTTTTTATCTCCAAGTCTGTTCTAATTTATGTAGAGCTGAAGTTGTAAACTATTATTCTTAGTACAGGTCTATGAGTTTTAATGTTTCTGTGCTCTTGGATTAATGAAGTTTAGGTAATACATTAGTTATATCCAAGACAAGCTTAAAACAAATGTACACTAGTGTTCATAGTCTCTGAAATGGAAAGCAATTAAAATGATAAAAAGTTAATAAAATTATATGATTACCAATAAAACAGTAAAAACATTCTGTGATATTAGGAAATAAAGCCTATCTTACATAAAGTCCCAAATTTAAGTTTCCAGTTTTATTTTTCTCAATTGTAGTCTGAACTCTACACATTGTGATTACCAGATAATGTTTATGGAGCTGAATCCTCTGTTTTGACTAGACTTATATTATAAAACATGGGATGAGAAAATTTTATAATCTACTCCTTTTATTGATTCTAACTAGTAGCTAGGCAATCAATGGTGATTATGAGATGCAAGAATTCTAGAACAGAATGAAAATCAAATTTGGCTCATCATGTCTCTTAACTACATAAATATAATAACCTCAAGATGAACAGCAGGCAGACTTTAATATAAATAAATATACCGTTTATGATCTCAAATCAGCAACAAAATTTATGAGACCACTTCAGAATGATGATGCCTTTATAGGAAGATTGTATTTTCAAAGGAACTACTCTACTTAATACTGTTAGTATAATTAGTGGGTAAATGTACACAGGGAATATGTATTAAAAGAAAATGAGGAAAATGGAGAAGGTACAATATGGAGAACTTCTGGTTTCTGTAGAAGTATGGAAAGATTTCCAGGACAGAATGTAATATAACAACTGCCCAAAGATTTGTGATTTCTCTAAGAATTGGTAAGAGCCAGTATTTTGTTGGGTATTTTTCACCTATGAAGATCTCTGCTCTTTGTTAAAGTGTCCTTTATACATTATTATTCTGTATTTGTACTAACCTTTGTTTGAATAAATACTATTATAGTAAAAATAGACCTGACCTTGAGACGTTTTAGTATCTAGAAAAGGGAAGTTACACATTGTACTGGCATGTTTTATGTCAGTTTGACACACAAACTAAAGGTATCTAAGAAAAAGAATCTTAAGAAAATGCCTCCATAAGATCCATCTGTAAGGAATTGTCTTAATTAGTTGTTGATGGGGAAGATCCCAGCCCACTGTCAGTGGTCATGAGTTCTATAAGAAAGCAAGCTGAGCAGGCTGTGGGGAGCAAGACAGTAAGCAGCATCCCTACATGGCCTCTGCATCTGCTTTTGCTTCCAGGTTCCTGACCTGTTTGTGTTCCTATTCTGACTTCCTTTGTTGATGAATAGCAATCATCAATTATGGAAGCCAAATATAGATTCTCCTCCCCCAACTTTTTGGTCATGGTGTTTTGTTGCAGCAATAAAAACTCTAACTAGACACACATAGAATCCTTTATTCCTTTCATGTTGACTTAAAGCAAAAAAGACAAAATGGCATTAGCCATGGAATTTGGGATTAAGTCACCTAACACTAGACTACTATTTGGAGTTTCTAATACGTGGGAACTCACTATCCTTTTCCTTCGAGAAAGCACAACAAAATGTCAACCACTATTCAAAGTATGAATTCCCATGGCTAGGCTACTCAAAACTGCCTATAACTATAGTTGCAAGGGATCTGACACCTTTTTCTTGTATCTGCAGATACCTACCCATAACACTCTCTCTCTCTCTCTCTCTCTCTCTCTCACACACACACACACACACACACACACACACACACACACACAGAGAGAGAGAGAGAGAGAGAGAGAGAGAGAGAGAGAGAGAGAGAGATGCACAGACAAAGGCACACACAGAGAGACATACTTCAAAGTATGTATTTCCCACAGGTACATTAGAAATACTTGGTATAATTTCAGTCTAGATTTAAGACTTACTACTTAGGTAACATATGCATGAAGCTTGTTTTCCCATCACAGCCATATAATAATTTCATCCTATCCCCCCAGCCTAGTCTATATAGCTTAGCATTATTTGTGATGGTGACAAACTAGCTATCACCGTGGAGCAACTCAAAAATACCAAGATTTTGCCCCCATTTAATCTGAAGCCCCATTGGTCTGAACATGATAGGTACAACTCCACACTCATCATTTGCCCTTTTCTGTAATGCAATATGACAAGGAATAAAGTTTTTAGAAAGAAAGAAACCTCAGAGCTGGAGGTTAAAAGCATGTACCGTTCTTGTAGAGGACCCCAGTTTAATTCCCATTTTCCACATCAGGAAACTTACAACCACCAGTAATTTCAGAACCAGGTGGACGCGACTCCTCTGTCTTCTGAAGGCACTGCATGCACATTGGCATACTCCCTTTTCTGGCACACATACAATTTAAAAACAACAAAAACAACAATAAAATAAAATGTAAGACTAACAGCAAGAAGAAGATGATAAGAGATGAGTTTTAAGAGACTTGATTGGCTAACACGCTGATAATAAGAAATCAAACTCTACTTGGTTGATTAACCAAAATTCTAAAGAAAATTTCTGGTCCAGATTCTAAGTGTGTCTTCCGGCTCTTCTCTAGAGACCCTGAGAGCAAATTCCTTTAGGTCTAGTGATGCTATTTAGCCTCCAAATTGACAAGAATCTCCACTAAAGGGTATAAGAGGTGTACTTTCCTTCTCCCTGTCATATCTATATCCTAGGATGTCCGGGACACAAAATATCTTATGATGTCTGCATTTTTTAGAGAGATAATTTTAAGGGTACTTCAATTACTTGTATAAGTAATCCAATAAGCATAGAATATCATGTAGCAAACAATGAAGCATTCCAAGTTTTAAGGAGAGAACCATAATTTCATTGATTGATGTTACACTCAGTTTCTTCAATGTATATTTTGTGCTTTGTATCAGTGATGAATTCTAGGACTAGTCCTCTCCATCCTTAAAAGCAAAAGAAGTCCCAGAGATCATAGAATACTATATCTAGGGAAATAAATTCCATTTTCAGGGTCATTAGTATATTCCCATAGGTCTACAGAGCAGAGCAACTGTGAGGGGATTTGTTCTGTTGGCTTTTATTTTTTTCAGGAGAGAAACCACTATATTTTTCTGTCTCCTCCCATAGGATCATCATCATTTCCAGTAGAACTCACAGTAAATGTAGAAGAACTCAACAATGTGCCTAGAGTAAAGGAATCACTTGGGACTCTGGGAAGAATATTTTAAACCTAACAAACATCCCCAAAAGTTTCTGCAAACTGTCATGACATAGCAAACTTTTTAGAAGTGGGAAGAAAAAAATAATATATCACTGATATCTGCTTACTAAGTCCCCATAGGACAGCCTGACAGAACAGTATCTCTACCTCTTTTTCTCAAATTGTATTTTTTTTCCATAGCAAAACTTTCTTAGAACTGTTCATTTAAAATATGTAAACAAAACTTGGAGAAACACTAAAAACATCATAAATTCTTGTGATATAAATGAGGTACACTGAGCAAACAGAAGTTAAGAGCCTGCAAGGACAGCAAAGAAGTCGTCTTGTGGTGGCTTTGCATTGTGTTCTGCCCCTTGTTTCAGTGAACCCATTCTTAATGTGAAATTTTCAGCGAAAGTATGTGATGTGGCAATTAAAGGATGATGCCAGATGAACTAAGGACATACATGTAGTAAACAAAGAACTGAATGTCCTTCAGTTGATTAGTATGTAAGGTTACTACTAAAAGAGTCTTCCCTCCTTTATGATATTCTGAAATCCAAGGTCTGTGGTCGCTCAAGTATGTGTTCAATATTAGCAATTCTAACCTGTTCATTTATATATTAGGCTGGACCTATGGTTATGCTTCCTTGAAAGGTATTTCTAGTGAAGTCACTCTACAGCTCTATTTCAGGCATTCTTATCAGTTTCCTGTATGAGATGAACTTTACTGGTCCACTAAGTTATGCCAGTGTTCTTAATCATAGCCAGAGCACCAGAGTAGGTGGGATCAGAGATAGGCTTCATTCATTACAATCTTGCCTTGATGTTGACATATACAATTGTGGGTTTGTTTTAAAACCTATATGAACTGTTAAGGTCTAGGTAAAATGTTAAGGCCTAGGTAACCTGGCTAGCCTACTATTTTGTGCTGTTACTAATGTTGTAAGGAAACATTCTTATATGGTCTTATTATTGTTATTAGGATGTTATGTGGTTTGGTGTTCATGGAAACCAATCAACAACAGAAGTCAGTCAGAAGTGCTTTGGATAGCTAGCCACAAGAAGCTTGGTTCTGAACCAACCACCCAGCAGCACATTTACCCTATACCTGTGTGTGAGCTTTTTATGGTATTTGCTTTTATAAGCTACCTATGGGATAAAATGCACCAATATAAGAAATTATTTGGAATAAGATTTCCATTTTGAGTAGGAGTTGAATAGATTAAAGTTTAAGTTCCCAAGACCCTCCTGGGGACTGACATCCCACTTGGCAGGACATCCTGGTTGGCAGGTTAAGTCATGAATATTAGATAAGTTCCACCCTGGTTGGTTAAGAAGTTAAGATATGAATGCTAGACAAGGTAAGTCCATTGCCAACCAATGGGAGCAGGATAAATGTACAACAAAGACATGTTCCCAAGAAAATCCCCCATCTCTAAATCATGATTGGTGAAATAACTTGGCAGAGTTGTTTGCAGATCTCAAGACTTAAAAAGCCCTATAGGATCTTGACTTACTGTCACAGTCAGTTCCCGAGTCTTACCCATTGTCTTGATCTATCAATCTTGGGGTATGGTATTCAAAAAGCCCTTCTAGTTTGACTAAGATTAGTATCTGAGTGGTTTGTGTGGCAATTCCCAGACCCCATCAGACTAAGATGCTTGACTGGGTGACATTGGTGAGTGTGAGTGTGAGTGTGTGTGTGTGTGTGTGTGTGTGTGTGTGTGTGAGTGTGTGTGTGTGTGTGTGTGTGTGTGTTATGGATCCAGGTTTTTTTACTTCTTGAGGTAAAGCAGTATTAGTGCCATATATAATTTCCCTAAAGCTCATTTTTCTATTCTTTTAGATTTATTTTGTGAAAGCGAGTCCACTGTCATTCTCTTGACACAAGGGAAGAGGACATCAAATCCTATTACAAATGGTTGTAAACTACCATGTAGTTTCTGGGAACTGAACTCAGAACTTAAGAAAAAGAGTCAGTGTTTTAACCACTGAGCCATCTCTCCAAGCCCATGTTTTCTTATTTGTAAAACTGAAATAACAACAGAAATTTGTGAAGCTATTCTAAATTACCTAGTCCAGAGGCTGCAGTGTGGTCATCATTCAGTCAGTACTGATTGATAGCATCATTTCTCAGCTTCTCAAAGATGTGCTGACCTCAAGTCTCTAAGATGCCTTAACATAGAAGTGACTGACTGCCATGCATCAATCTGGAGGGAACAGTTGGCTGTTGTACACAAGAAAGGAGTTTACTTTAACCTAGACTAGGAACTTTCTGATGAATAATAGATAAATAAATGAGGATATGTGTGTATTTAGAATGCTCAGCTTATTACTTGACTCTGACACTGTAAGTGTAAAGTTTCCTGCCATGTAACAAGTGAGTTCTGAGAAGCTTTTCAATATTGAGAGAAATCAAAAAAGAGAGAGGAGTAACAATAGATATTTCAGTCCACATGAGTTATGAGTGAAAAGATAATGCATTTGTTTCTATCTTGGGGGTGTTCTTTCAATTTTTTCCTTTCTAAAAGAATCCTTGTGATTTATTGTACAGCTAAGAAAATAAATTAAATCTCTTAAAGTTGATAAAAGAACAGTTTCGTTTGGATTTCTTGGAGCTTCTATAGTGGATGACTGAGGGCAGAAGGAGCATAGACGATTCACTGTGAGGAGCTAACGGAAGTGGATAGTCTTTAATAAACGGCCAAAGGGAATATTTTCATGAGGCAGCGCTTCTTCAGTTCTGGCTTCAACAACTAAAAAAGAAATGATTAAAATTATAGACAGGTTGTTGGAAAATTTTATGTAAAATACAAATATCTCATAATGCTTTGTTTCAACATAAAATATCTGTTCTTCAATAACAAAAATATCTTGGAATAGGATTTAATAAGAATTCAAGAATAGCTAAGTTGACATGACAGCAATAGTATCAGCAATGGTAATGGGAGGTTGAGAAGCTGAAACATGAATTTCGTGTGTATGTGTGTGTGTGTGTGTGTGTGTGTGTGTGTGTGTGTGTGTGTGTTTAAGAGAGAGAGATAGCATAGGGGAAAAGGAGGGAGGAAGAGAAAGAAAAGTGGGTTGGTGATATGAATGCTTATTTATAGCTTGAGCCAAAGTTCAACTTAGCCAGTAATTGTAACATCAGGTATCTTGGTGACTTGGGAGCTTTGAGATATTTTTTAGGCAGTTCGAATAGGAATGATTCTCTCACGGAACTGGGAAGCCAATAAGGAAAGAGTAAATCCCAAGGAAAGAATAACTAAGGTGCACAAATGTGATTTAGAGAGAAGTTATTTCTAAAAAGACCCACATAATACTGGTAACACACACACACACACACACACACACACACACACACCACACACACTTAGTACCAAGGACAATAGCTGTAAATACGATTCCAAAGAGTTGATGAGAGACCTCTCTATTCTCTCCTGAAGGCCCCGAGTGTTATGGATCCCCCTATAGTACCAACAGTGGCCAAAACAGGCCAAGCTTCACCCTTAATTAGGTGCAGTACCATAAGTGGACTGTTTCCATCAATCCCAGTTTACAGCTCAGAAAGCCATCAATAAGGAAAGAGAGACTAAGAGTTGTCGGAGGTTACACTGCAACCAGAAATATTGAGACACAGACACATGGGTGAGGTGGCCTGACTCTGTACCCTTACACTGATCCACAACTGTTTATGAAGTGCAGTGTTCAGGTAAAGGAATTGATTTTCTATCATAATTTGAAGCATACAGAAGAGCTAAAGTTTCAAAATTTCCAGAGAATAGTGCAAGCCACTGATGGACCATGCAATTTCTTAGAAACTTAACTTTTATCCATCATCCATCTATCTACCTCCCTACCTGCCTATTGCTTAATGCACCAAGAGTAGAGTACAAACAAAAGATTGCGAAGGTCCACAGTGGGGAAATTAGTATGCACCAGAAAGAACAGCTGTCATATCTGGGAAGATTCTGTTTTGTGAACAAATCTCCCTGGAATAACTGAGGAAATCTTTACATAAGGATGGGTTGAGAGCACTAAGTAACAAATGGCCAATCAAAAAATTATTGTTCGTTACTACCATCCTCTCAGTCTGTCACCCCGGGCTGATGTCGCTTGAGGAAACCTCCTGAGATTCTAAGGAAAGTAGATGACTGAAAATTGAAGTCAGAAAGGAACCTGCCGTTTAGGTACCTGCTGGGTGCGGAGCTCCACACCTGCACACAATTGCCCTGGAGGCATGTGAATCTACACGTGTTTTATTCCTGAGAAATAAAAGTTCTGTCACATTAATCCCTAAATTCTTCTCTTACACAATGGGAGAGAGTGAAGAGAAGTAACAGGAACACAGCATTTATCCCAGATACAGCAGTTTGCTTTCCAACTGTGTGAATGGCTGTGTGTGAATAGCAGGGAGAGAGACAAAGACCCGAAGCAGTGGCTCACATCTAGCATTTAACATCTGGGATCAATTCAGTCAAATTAAGATTCACAAGACTGCACCAGTGCATGCCGGGAATCCCGCTGTTGCTTTTCTACACCATAGTCATAACCAATATGACTTGTTTGCGTACCACACACAACTAACAGATTCAAAGCTGCTTTGAAGAAAGCAGACCAGGATCTAAGTCTTGCCTCTGCTCAGGAGAAGGGAAAGTTTGACCAAAATGCTTTAAGCTTTCTGAGTCCTGTTTTATTTGACTATCTGGGTATTCAGAACACTAAGTTCTGTGTTACAAACGATTTTCTGGATGTCTGCTGGGTGAGGAGACCCTGTGGTTCTAGAGCTCTGGTCCACCCACATCTTCAGTATCTGACATTTAGTCTTTAGTGGCTATTTCAACCATTCAGATGCTACCTATTTGGAAAAGGTCTAAAGAAAATATTTTTTAAATTCTTGGCTATTCCAGTTTCTATATTAATAGCATAATTGAGGGTTGACAAGAAGTTCTTTACTTCATCTTTACCCACATGAGAATTTTCTTGGTATAAAAAGGCTTTGTCTGCCTGGATACATTCCAAGGTCATGTTCTCATATACAGTAAATATAACATTTATTGATTACTTAGCTCATACTGTACTCTCTGTTAATTTACTTTCAGTATTTAAATTGATTCCCACAAAAGGAAGAAGAGATGGTTTGAAGAAGGTTCTGTATCTGGCTTGTGTGCCCATAGCTATAAAGTGACTTATGGGGGCTTCAAACCAAGATCTATCTAATCCCAAAGCAACACTTGAATTGCCAATTCATGTTGTCTTACTTATGCAGAAAACTTTGTAGAGATCTTTTAAATATTTCCACACATCATCCACTGTTGAAGATAAGAAGGATTGGTTTAGTGTGCACGCCAGTTTCCCTTTGTTCTATCAAAAGCTGCCTCTCACACACCTTGACCTACTAAAGGGACATGAACAGCATTGATTGTGATATCTGTCAAACGCTCAGAACATTTTTCCAAAGTCAAGTTTCTCCCCTCGGTCCCTGAGCACCGGAAGGAAATTACCGCTTCATCCAATTCCGTCCTACTTAATTCTTAGGTTCTGGTTGAATGATACATTAGTGTTTTGCTTGATATCAACTTTTAATTCCTTAAAGCTGTGGTGTGGGTGTATGAACTAAGAGCAGCAGCAGGAGTAGTGATTAGTAACCACTAACCTTTATTGAGTTTTATACGCTAGATAGTAGATGAAGTAACAAACGTGATTTGTTTCATTTGCCTTATAAAAGACGTGGTGGAAATGCCCATGGTCTGCAGGGTGGTTTTCAAATTAGGTTCTCTTATGTCACCATCAATATATTTAATGTACGTGTGCATGCTATTGTGTTTGTGTGTGTGTGTGTGTTTGAGTATGTGTATGCATGTGTGCATGTTTGTACATTCTGTGTTTATGCAAGCATATATGTACCATGTGGAAGCCAGAAGATAGTCCCTGTTGTCATTCACAGAAATGCACACTCCTTTCTTTGAGGCAGGATCTTCATTGGCTTAGAACTCCTGAATTAAGCTAGACTTGGGGCCAGACCTCCACAGATCCTCATATTTCTACCTCTCAAACACTGAGATCACAAATGCCTCAGGTCTGACACAGCTTCATGGGTATTGGGACTCAGGCATTTGTACTTATTAAGCCAAGCACTATACAAGAGGTCCATATTCCCAGTCCACGAGAGCTTACATCTTTAAGTACTATAGATTCAGCCTCAGTAATAAAATAAGAATTCATATGTAATTTCATTTTATTCATCCCAATAATGAATACAAATAAAAGAATACACTAAAATCCTACAGCTTCTCTTAAATAGCCCATAATGCCTCAGAATAAAAGCGGACAGAAATCCAGGAGGAAGCACCTTGAAAATCAGTATCCCATGTAGGAGTACTGAATCAAATTCCATTTAGCAAAATCTTTGGGGACCAAGTAATATCTAACCACAGAAACTATCCAAACAGCCTCTTCATATGGGTGTGTATGCTGAGATCCTTTGGGAAATTGTGCAGGGTGGATATCAACAAAGGAAAATAGCCTGAACAGCCAGAAAACCTGGGGCTCATGACATGGGAGATCATGTCATAAATCACCAGTCTTATAGTTCAGTGACCAACACATTCAAATGTCAGATAAGCATCCACTTTCTTTAAAAATGTGTTTCTAGGTGTCCATGAGAAAATAATTTTACTTCAGTCCCTTTCAGGAAAGAAACTTCCATAATGTGGACCTTGGTTTAGGATTTTGTATCCTCAAGCCCAGATCTTCAGGTAAAACTAACTTACTTTTGTGTCAGTGGATACACACAAACATTTCCTTACAAAATTCCAACAAACTTGAAGTGCCCCAGCCATCCTTTCATCCAGGAGCCCTGTGGCCCTTGGCATTGTCCTGAAAAACAAGGGTATTATGGTTTAATCTGAAATAAGGCTAAAGGTGTTTTTAGGAAATCACTGGATCATTAGGGAATCTATCTAAATCAGTGGGCTAATGCATTGATGACTCCATCCATTGAAGGCATCATTGGAAAATTGGGTAAACCAGACGCTAGAAAGTAGTTGGCAAAAGCTGGTCAGAGGAGACCTTCTTGCCTGTCTTGTCCTAGGTCCCTGGGCTCTTGATCTTTCTTGTCCACCATGAGGTGAGTAGTCACTACATGGTCTTCTGCCTTAGCACAGCCCACAGGGATGGCTAAGTCACTATACCAGAGCCTCTGAAACGGTGAGAGATAGTAAATCTGTACTTCCTTAGTGAAGACGACCTTCTCAGATGTTTCCACTACAGTGACTGAAAGGGGACTAATACAAGATACTGTTACATAAGGGGTAAGCAAGAGAGCCGAGAAAAATGACAACACAGCTGGCTACAAAGAGGTTTGGGAATCAAATCTATGACTTCTTTCTTAAGAACCTTTGAAAGTAACATTGTAGAATTAAATTTTCCAAATTCCCAAGAAAGGGATAATATCATTTGTTCCTCAAACTGTTAATAGTTATTGGCCTCCTGTTAGCTCCTTCCCTCCTTTCAGAGAATTCTGACTCAAAAGCCAGCAGAGAAAATTTGACAAACACAATTAACCTAATGAAAGAAATTAAAAGTTACCTGTGATATAACAAAAATAGGGCCATTCTAATATTGTGCTTTAATTTAAAACATTATTAAAGGTTTTCTACATCATTATATAGTCTCCTTTTCTGGGACTAAGGAACATGTGTTTCTGGCCTTGGCCTCCTTGGATTCTAGTGTTTAGCCCATGGATACAGTTTGCTGTTCTGTGATTTCTCCTGACCATCAGTGCCTTTCACGCTTTCTTTACTCTTCTTTTATGGGCATGATGCCTATGGAGTAGTAATGTGATATAGCCATGCTTTCTTCTAAAAACTCTTGATTCATTCACCTCACCCCCACAAACATGCTTACACACACATACATACAAGACACAAATAAAATGAAAAAAATGAAAGAAAATGCAAGCAAATGCTACTTTACTACTTTCTTAAGCTCTGAAACAGAATGATGATCTTTCTATTGACACAACTTTGGATGTTCCCAAGTGACTCTAAATGAACCTCTTCGGCATATCTATGCCTATTCTAAATGTCACTGCTCACCCATCCGCCTATCCCATGGGTTCAGGTCAGTAGATGGAGGCAGCCCTGCTTTCTTTGTCCACTCTTTAAGTTAGTTAAGTTTTTGAGTTCCAGGAGCTTCATTGTTAAAGCATTTTTTCACACCAACATCTTCATTCCAAGGCACGTTTTCATGCATCTGGCAGTATCTGGCACAAGTTCCATGCCTAATAGTGCGTAGCTTCGGAGTCCACTGGGAAACAATTATGACTATTGGCAACAATGTTTTAATGACAACAATGCTTTAATGAATACTTGCAATGCTTTCGCTATATTCCAAGTACTGTCCCAGGAATTTGCCTGTGATACCACACTTAATTCTAACATCAGCCTTTATACGTTAGGTTCTAGTGTTATTCCCACCATATACATGAGCATCAGCCTTTCAAGAATCAATATTTTGGGTTTTCTACTATCTATATTGCTTGAATCTTGTTCTCTTATATTTTCCTTAAATAAATTTTTTAATTTTAGTATATAACATTTGATTATATATTAATTTAATATATAATATTTTACTTTGTTGTTTGTGTGTGTGTATGTGTGTACATGTGTATATAATACCATGGCTGCTATTCCTCAGATGCTTCCCACCTTTGGAGGAGGTGATTTAATTATGCATATGGGATTGAGAGTATATGTGCACATAAGTATATAATTTCATGTGCCTGTACATGCATGGAGGCAAGAAGAGAGCATTGGATCCACTTACACATATTTGCAAAACATCTAGCTTCTGAGACAGAATTCCTCGCTGGACATTCAGCCACCAAGTATGCTAGGACAGTGTAGCTGGCTAGTAAGCCATGAGGGCTATGCCTGTCTCTTGTCTCTCCAGTGTCTCAGTATGCATGGCTTTCTTCTTTCCTCATGAGTATTCAGGATCAGACTCAGGTCCTCGGAATTACCGGGTGTCTATTGTTCAGTTTCACTGAGAGCTTCCACTGAACAATTGGCATTCACTCAACTCAACTTTCCAAAGAATGGCACTAACAATTTCACTTCCTCGCTAAAAGATGCTCCAGTGTCTTTCTTTATTGAGCAGATCTCATATCTCTTAGTAAACAATGGGTTGAGGACCACCAGAGCCAGGTACTGTGCTGAGCAGTGATATAAGCTCAAAGGCAGACGTTGGCAATGGATTTGGGGAAAGAAAGTCCTCAGAAGACAGGACTACTTGTGTAGGCTGATAAAGTATAGGAATTCTCTATCTCCCACTTTCATGTTAAAGCACTGCTTTGAAAACTAACTCACTGCCTTTACTTTGAGCAGCAGAGCATCTTAATTCAGAAAGGCAGGCTATTAGTCCCTAGACCTTTAACCTATCTCCTAAAGAGGGTAGATATGTGGTAGCCAACAAAACTGCAGTTGTAACTTGGGAGCCACGGTTTCTGGTGGCCAGGATTCTCTTTTATAATATAATATACTTGGGGCTCTTGATAAATTCCTCCTTCTGTATCAAAAACTAAGACAACATGAAGTAGGTACAACTCTTTTGCAACCTACTTTTAATAAGGGTTCAACCTCTTCTCTAGCCCACCACTCAGCAGAGGTTGTGGATGAGAAAGAATTATTAGGATACGGGGGAAGTGGACCTGTTCAGCAGTAGTTCTTTCTGAGTGAGCTCGATTTTCTTGGGCAGCAGTGAAGTCCCAATAGCAGACACCAAATATGATTCAGCAGCTGCAGACCAGTGCTCTAGGCAAGCAGACAGCAGGTGGCTCTAGTTCTCACCAGCCAGCCTAAGGTGAGGCCAAGGAGGCAGCAAGCTGCCACAGGAACATCATGAGCAGTTCTTGGGCAAGTCCCTTTCAATGGAAGCCTTACCAAAAGTTGAGCTCAACAACACTATGAAAGGTGAACCAATACTTGTGTGTCTTTAGTAAAGAATAGTGAGGCAGAGCAAACCAAACCAGGGCTCAGGGTTTGTCTTCCACTCTCCATGGGGTCATAATTATCCCCCTTCATCAAGCCTCCTTTCATGTATTTGCTCTATCAAATCATCCTTTCACCAGTGCCTGCTTCAGGAAATCAGCCTTTCACGTGTTTGCTTTAGCAAGACATCCTTACACCTGTGTGCCCCAGCATACCATCATTTGATGTAACTAACTTTCCAAAGAAACTAGAAGTTTCCCCTTCACCACAACCTTTCCCCACACATCCACTAGTGAAGGGGTTTGTATGCTCGCAAGACCTCAGCTTCACTGTATCATTTACATTGTGATTTTGACTTGTCTTCCTAGAGATTTATGGGAGGAAACACCCTAAAAGGATATCCACTTCATCATGATTTCAGAAGAAAAATAGGTCCATGGGTAACAGTCCCCAACTCATAAACATTCATTTCAAATCTGCAATATAAAGCTTATCACCATGCTGCTGTTGTCCCCTCCCTGGCCTAGTTTGGGACAGTGCATTTTAATCTCTCTTTGGAGTGCTTGCCTTTGTTAAGTAAACTTCTGCTTAAACTGTCTGTGTTCCTCAACTGACTTCTTTTCAAGAAGATGAGAACACAGAAACTCCAGCAATATAACCCAGATGGACTTTGACATCCACTTCCATCTTCATGCACACCCTATATCAGAGGCAAATGCAGTCTCACTTTGTTGCCTGAACCGCAGACTCGGCTCCTAATGATACTCTGCCACAGACACCCAGAGTCCTTCCTGGGCGTGATAATCTACTGTCCGTGGAATATTTCCACACTTTATCTTTGTCATTATTAAGGACTGTCGGTTTTGTTTTAGGCTTCTAAGGGCCAAGGACCCAAACCAACTTCCTCTCTATTATCAAAGTCCTGCATCATCTTATCCTAAAATATACAGAGTTTTTCTCATTGATTTGCACTAAAGGAAAGATTCTACACTGGAGGGTATTAGCAATTTCATGTGGCTTAACCTAAATATATATGCCAACTATTGAGCTAGGAACCTAAAAGGGATATCTCAATCCTTGCAATAGCCCTGTGATGTAAGTGCTGTAATTAATTCCCATTTTATAGACACAATGACTAAAGCATCAAGAAGTCAAGTAATTTGTTCAAGGCTCCATGATAAAGAGTGGAGGGATTTAGGTTTTAAAAAATGTATTCAAGTGAAATACACCAAAATGTAACAAAAATTGCCTCTTTGGGAAATGAAGAAAACCGTAATATTTTAACTAGTTTTTTTTCTATTTTTCTATTTTTAACAACACATGTGCTATGCCTAGTTGTGAATAAAAACAATATTAAAAAATCACTAAAATGCATAACATATCAATATTAAAGACTTACCAGGGACTTACCCTGTGTCCAACATTGTTCTAATTCCATCAGATCATTTAATGTTGTTCACAGTAGTTTATTAAAGCCTCCACAAATGCAGAAACTAAGGCAGAGAGCTGAAAAGCATTGCCTAAGGCAATATAGTGCTGAAGCAAATACTGGAGCCAGGACTCAGTGAGTAGCTTCATTGCAAACCCTTTTCTCTACTTTCACACCATATATATTCACAAGAGCTGGTACTACATATAAAGGATGTATTTAAAATGGTGAGAAATACACACATATGTTAATCTAAATCAAAGTTTAGAACGCATGCAAAAATGTGAATGAATTTGGTACCTTAATACTTGTTCTGACTGCCATAAAAAAAAAAAATCACAGGCTGGCTCTTTTTAAAATGCCGCATTTTCAAAGGCAGTTGTTTACAAGCTTGTTCAAAGAAAGATTAGGAAAACACAGGCGTAGAGCCCTACAGAAACACGTATGATGATGCTTCAGAAGAAGAAAGGTATCTTGAGTCTGTGACACATATTGTTAGCTAGATCTAATTAGCTTCAAAATATCACTGCGAAACTACTCACAGTTAATTCAGTAGCTGGCCTCAGACAAACCAGCCACGGGGGTGGGGGAGCAGCAAGGCATACATACCAAGAAAAAAAATGTATTTTGGGAAAAGCTATTCCCAAGTAGCGTTTAGGAGCTGCCTTTTGCGCATGCTCCATCCCTAAGGCAGCCCGGCAAGGAGCTGTAGAGCCAATGGTTAGTCAAGTCTTAATAATGTGTCCTCGTACAGTATTTCTTGTGACAGTCTCTTTAGACAGGCAGCTCTGGTTTCATCGCTTCCAGATGTTAAAGCCATGATGCAAAAAATTGAAACAAGTGTAATGGGCTTGATGGTGCAAAGTCATCGATCCAGATTAGTTTACGAGCCCAGTAAATGTTAGAATTCAATGAGTCTACAAGAGATTAAAACTGAAAACAGCACTAACTACGATATTTCATGGCAGAATGAGGAAATTTTTATTGAAAATGGATTTTTTTAATACACTATACCCTGATTATGGTTTTTTCTCCCCACCTTTGCTCTTTCCAGGTCCTCCCATCTCCCATCTCATACAGATCTGAAACCTTTCTATCTCCCATTAGGAACAAACAGGCAACTAACAAACAATAATAAAATATAATAAAACAAAAACAAAAAATCAGAATAGACGAAGAAAAATAGTCAAAGGAAATGCACGAAAAACACACATAGACCCAGAGATGAGTGTGTTTGTACACACAGGAATCCCTTAAAACCACAAACCAGAAGCCCCATGTGTGTGTGTGTGTGTGTGTGTGTGTGTGTGTGTGTGTAGTTATATTGCTTTTAATTGGCAATCAGAATGTGAAATCTAACCACTAGAGTAAAAATATTTCACTTAACTTTGATCTTTTAGATATTTTGAAATTTCCATGGAAAACGTTCAACAAGAATCATGGCAGACACCACTGTTTCTTTAAGGCAAAATTCCAAGGGACTGGGCAGCACTGTCCTGAAGTGTTCCTAGTGGGCATGGTCCCACAACATGTCTGCCTCCTAACTTATCATTTCCATTATCATGTAGCTTATCTCAAGTGAGTCAAGGTCTACAGACACCTGGACGTCAAGGACACAAAGTAGGTATTTATCATGTGATACTTCGCATGTTTTCTTACGTCTCAAGATGTAAAGAATATTGTGCCTTGCTTACTGTAAGAACAAATGGACATGACAAGAATAATTTAGGTGACATGGCCTTAGGCACAGCTGGAGTATAAGGTGGGTTCTGGAGAAGGCACATCAGCTGTATCCAGAAGCCCCCCCCCATGAATAATTCACTGTACAAACTCAATAACATCAAGATTCTTTTAAGAAAGCAAGTTTTGTCTTGAGCTTTTCATATGTTCAGCAACACCTGATCTAACAAGTAGTAACACAGACTGCCGTTTCTGTGCAAGTAACAAAGTTAAACGAGCACAGATATAAGAGCCAACGACCTGGATGTGAATCCTACTTTCAATATCTCCTAGCTATGTGACCTTGAGGAAATCCCTTAATCTCAGTGGGAATCATTTCAAATGAAATATTACTTGCTCTTAGAGTGTTGTACTTGGGATTCAAGGTGAAATGTATAAGTAATAGGCAGAGTGCCTGGAAAAATAGCAAGCCCTCATTAAATGATATAGTAGTGTTTCGATGGGTGTGCAAGCTCATAAACTCATTGTGATTAAAGTTCATTTTTTTAAAAAAAGTAGTAATATAGTTGGTGGAAGATTTGTAACAAAACAGGTGGTCATGTTGCAGCAACAGACAGCAAGTTTCTTGCTCCGTGGATTTGATTGATCCTCATAAACCTTTGAGTTCCCCAAACTGCTCTCCTCCAGGAAAACAATAATATCTAGTTCCAAGTTCTCCTTGGAGATTTATGACTACTAAATACATTTTAATATATCTATAAAGAGATTTAAGTTCTTTGTGGAGATAAAGCTGAAGGACCATTGATCAGAGTTTGACATGGGAATAATTTCACTGCTGAGCTACACTGTTCCAAACACATTTCTTCCAACAAACTGATGAGAAATTCGGCATTTCATTTTCTGACTATTGCCCCCAATGAATTGTGGAAGTCCGGCATAAAGTGCTGATTGTACTTTCATTAGACTTCTTTTCCTTTAGGCCATACAGGTGCAATGAATGAAGAAAGAAAATTAATTAAATTTATGGGCATGTTTATACCCTCCAGGTGTCATAAAATGTACTGGCTCAGACATTTTTCAAGTAATTAAGCAGACATCCCTGTGTTTCCTAATGAGTTGCTGCCCTTACCTTTTTAATCTGGTGAGAGATCTCATCACCTGCTTTTGTCAGGTGATGGGCTTACTCCCTTCCGAGCCTGCCCTTCTCCTCCTGCTGCACGGTGCTAATGGGACTCTGTGGATGCAGATGTGAACTCATCTTCCCTGCAAAATCTTTCCAAGAGTTGACAAATCATTACACAGGGTATGGTGGGAGCTTGGGAGTATTAAAATGACCCATTTGCCTCCATATCGGTATCACTGGAGATGCATCTTTTTATTATCTGAGAACTGTTATGACTGGGTATGCCCAAATATTCAAATACGTGATATATATAAACACACATACATATATACACATATAAAAAGAAGAGGAAAGGGAAGCAAGAAACAGGAGAAGGGAGGGAGGAGGGGAAATTAATTCAGTCAGAGCTTAGCTTCACAGACAAGATAAAATTCAAAGTGCTTTTTAAAGGATGCATCAATGAAATTTCTCCTGAATAAAGCAGGAATGGGGGAGGATTCTCGTAGAGGGGAAGACTGCATAGAACCGTGTTATAGGATGCTTTTAGAGTTCAGCTATCACTATTCCTGATACCAAAGACACCTCTGAGATACTAACTTCAATAGCAAAGCAAACTAACCTTTGGGAAATTTTCAGGATACTACATTATAGGGATGGGAACAATTGATGGATTGCATCATATAGAAGTTTTGTGCCAGTGGATGCTCAGAGAACAGGAATGAAGTCTACAATTCACATCACACTATACAGAAGTAAGTAATCCCCCCAAAAAAGGAATAACTGAGGTTCACCAGCTGATAAAGAGAGGGAAAGGAAATTACTGAGATTTCGGGTAAGTTAATGAACCCAGCATCTACAGAGTCTTTGGAGGAACTGCATTGTCTGGAGCAGGGAGTGTAGCGTAGCGTGGGAATCATCTGTAAACAAGATTAGAGAGGTGCAGGGAGGCCAAATTAAAATGGAAGGAGGCTTAAAAATCAGCAAGAAAGGTTGGAATTTGAACCTTTGGGCAGATTCCTTTGCAGTGACATATAATCAATTCTTCTTTAAACAAAAATCACTTCAAATCTTAAAGAGACACTAATCTAAAGCCATCCTCCCTACTTATCTTTTCATAGATGTGGAACCATATTAAAAAGTGGTATGTTATTAAGATCCATCTAGCAATGACATCAAGATTGCTTAAGCTAATGGCACTCTGGGAAAATATAGCACTTTCCTTCAGCTACACTCCTCCTTCTATATTCCATCTCTGGGAAATGATCCCACTCATCCCAGGGTGGCTGGATTTCCCCCGACAGACTCACCCATGCATTCTCTCCTAAAGCTGACCCTGCCATCTGTCTCTAGGACCGTGGCCTCAACTCAGGCCTTTCATCATTTCTGAGTGGACATATAAAGGAACTCCTTAGTTTTTGTTCTTGTTTTCATTTTTTACCCCAGCCCAGGTCAATTTTCTAACTAGCTTGACCTCCCCCCAACAAAAAAGAAAAAAAAAAACAGATTATAGTACTAAGGTCATCCTCCTAAAATACAGTATTTTAATTTTGTCTTCAGAGAAAAACCCTAAAGTCCTCTGCATGGTCTAAGCATGCAAAAGTTTTCCTGTATCCTTGCAAAGTTCAGTCTCATTTTGCATTCCAGTGGATGACCTCACCATTTGGAATTCCACGTCATTTACATCATTTGCATATTATTTGCATGTCATATAGTCTTTGTTCAACATGGCCCTCGCTTCTCTAATGCTCTTCTTTAGCACTCAACTCTTGCACTACCTTCTTTGGGATCTATTTAAGCCATATCTTTTAATTGCAGTTGACTGAAATCAGAGCCACCGAACTTGAACCAACTTCCTCCAAGGAGGGACATACTGACAGAAAGAACAGTGATGGATGGAGTTGGGCACAAACACTGCCTGACCTAGTGATACCACCTGTGTCAGGTCTCTCTGTCTCTCCTCCTCCTCCCCAATCCACAGTTCAACACCTCGATTAATCCCTTCAATAGACAGGCTCCCTGTATACAGGGCAATTGACTGTATGGCAGAGGAAAGGGCATTCGTAGGAAAATTCCAGAAAGATTATTTTAGAAGGTCAAAGTCAAATCAAGTATCTTTACAAGAACAGATCACTATGGAAAGCTGGACATAATTGACTCAACTAGGGGTCACATGCCAGTAGCTGTGACTAGAAGAAGGCAGGGACTGAATGAGTGACATCCTGCCAAGTGTCCAAAACCAGTAGCTGATGGAAGCTGACTTCTTACCTGGGAACACGATTACCCCTCATGGCTGCTGCTGTCCTGGGATGTTTTACATTGCTGTATCAAATTATCATCACGTCATCATCTCCTCCGCTCTCCATCTTTGTCAAGGGTAAACTGGGAGGCGTGTCACCATGCTTAACGTGCTTGGCAGAGTTAGTGGTATTTTGAAAACACTCAGGGAATACCACCCCCCAAAAGTCATAATCTATAACTATCCAAAGGTGAATAGGACAATTACCAAAATTGGTAATCAAAAGAGTGGGTGAATTTTCACATGGGGACAAAGCAGACTACCAGAGCAAGAATTCAGTACCAATGTCATGGGGGGTCTCTACAGTTAGACAGTGAACAGAATATAGATGAAGCCAAGGATGAAAGCAACCAGAAGGGTGGAAAAGTAACAAAGGTGTTTGGAATCTTAATAAAGAGAGTGTTATATGGACAAAGCATTAACTTTTTTTTTGCAGGATACTGAGAACAAAGGAGTATTTTCTATTTTTTAAATAAATGTATTTCTGATGAGTGAAAGGAATCTATAAGTAAGTGTCATGTCATGAGGGCAGGTGTAGATGTGAGTGGGCACAGGGTGCCAGCAAAAGCCTGGAATTGGTTGATAGATTTGTCTGCCACATAAATTGGAGGGTGAGGACTCTGATAGCTAGGAATGGCACCTTGACTATTAAAAAGAGGAGATGAAGATAACATGGTATTGATCATGAATGTCTCCAATCGGGGATCTAAGGATAAGGACAATAGATGAAAATATAAGTTTTCCCACTAGACCTTCAGCCAGGTGTCAATACATGTCTGTAATCCAACCTAGAGGAAGAGAGGTAAGGGGATCCTAGGTTTGAGACTAGCTTAGGCTACTCAAAGAGTCCCTATCTCAAGACTAAGACAAAAGCAAATGTAAAATAATACAGTGAAACACTGAGGTCAGGAGTAAGGTCTGTTACTACAGAATGTCTCTTAGGCTCCACGTGAAGTAGACTGTGATATTGGTGCATTGAGTCACTGGAGAAGAGGGTACCTTTTGGTTCCTAGATTGTTTCAGACTCAGCCCTGTCCCCAGAACAAGGCAAACAGATGGATTAGCGGCACCAGCGATGACAGCCACGGAGCTGCTGGAACCAGACCCAGGGTATAAAAGGATGAAACTTCAGCTGCAAGGCTGTGGTCAAGACAGGTTAAAGATGGCTTCAAGGCCACAGTATTAGAAACCTCCTCAGGGACTCCAAACCACAGCTAGCTTGTGGGGAAAATCCATGAAGCTGCAAAACCCAAATGAAGTTAATGTGCAAGAAGCAATGCAGCAGGAGTGATGAAAGCATTACATTTGAATGGGACATGGAAGGGCAAGAAACGGACACAAGAATGGCTTTGGTGGTAGCCATACCTCTTCTACCTGTTGAAGTGAAGCATTTACACATTAAAAAAATAAAATAAAAAGTAAATCGGCAAATGCGGTTTCTCCATGAAACTGTTCTTTTCATTCTTAGACTTTAGAAACGTTGACCAATGTTTCTAATATGTAGATATATACCAACGTATAATGCTTTCATGACTCCTACTCAATGCTTCTTGCACATTAACTTCATTTGGGTTTTGCACCTTCATGGATTTTTCCCACAAGCTAGCTGTGGTACGGAGTCCCTGAGGAAGTTTCTAATACTGTGGCCTTGAAGCCATCTTTAACCTGTCTTGACCACAGTCTTGCAGCTGGACGTTCTGCAAGAAATGCAGAATGAAGAGAATACTTGAAAGATTAGTGTGCAATGAGAGCTCTCTCAAACCAACATATAAATCATATAAACTTGGCATTAAAATTAATACATTCTGTATATGTGTGCATGCATGTTTGTGTGCACGCATGTATGTGTGTGTTTGTGTGTGTGTGTACACCACAGTATTTATGAGGATGTCAGAGAATAGCTGAAGGAACTGGTCCTCTCTTTCATCCTCGGGTTGGAACTCAGGTCATCGAGTTTGGCAGTGCCCTTACCCACTGAGCCATCCTTCTGGACCAGAAACTATTTTTGCTGTCACCACTTCAGTCTGTCTACTTCTTTGGGGAAGTGGTTATGTGAGGTCTGAAAGTCCTTGTTTTCCGACCTGAATTCCTACTGAATAAAGTATCCATTTCCAGAGCTGAGTTTTTCAAAGATGTGGAAATAAGATTGATTGGGGACATATTTGAAGCAAAGTGTCGTCTCAATGTGTCAGAATAGCCTCCAGCAAGAGTGTGTCTTCAGGGTGTGGGGCTTCAGCCTGATGTTACAGAGGGTAATAAAGCTGTCCCAGACAGGGAAATGGGTTCTTTAATGAAGCCCACATTGCCACTTGAGACTGACTAAGGTACATGGGGAATAAGGAACCAAGTAATTGGCTGTTTTCATCACCGAAACATGTTTCATGCTACTTAAAAAATGTCACTGAAGCATCTGGGTTTTTTTTTTCCTCCTGGAAAATTACTAGGCAGAAATTTGTCAAGGCCATATTTCAAAGCACTCTCCATGTTCACACCCCTAAAACACAATATATCAGTTTTTGCCCATCCAATTGTATGTGAAGGCGAGAAGAATAGGCACTGAATTTCTACATTAGAAGAGGGTCATTAAAAACCAGCACTCAATCTAGGCTGCCTCAGAGTCCAAATGCTTCCTGCTAAAATGCATGCATGCTTTCCTATTCACCTCAAACTGCTTTTCATATTAGCCTCCTATATTTATCAATAAATATTTATTGCTATTTTAGTGCTTAAAAATTAAGACTTGTATGCTTAATTATCTAAGAATGACCCTTGTAGCTTATGATATCCAAGTTGAATGTCCTAACTGTAATGCATGTTTCTTCCATTAAGCAGGGACCTATGCAGCACATTAGGAGAAGGGTCCTAAGGCAAATTTCGAGATATTCAAAGGTGAAGGCTATCAGCCTATCTATAAATAATTCTCAGGTGGCCCAGGAAGAAGGGTTTGATTAACAATTCATCATAAAAAGTACTATGTTCAAATAGCCAGTAAACCTGAAGAAATGTTAAATCTCTCTATATACAAGGTAAAAGAACATTTAAAACAGCAAAACCTCCATCTAAACTCTCGAAAATGAACAACACCAAGTGTTGAAAAAAGACAAAAACCACCAAGGTGGTGTGGGCCAATGGATTGAGGACATTCAGGGAACAAGGGGAACCAGGAGGCCCAATTCAGAGAAGCTCTTTTCATCGTTATGAAAGGCAAAATAAGAAGATATTATGATCCAATAATTGGAATTCTCTAAGGTATATACCTAACAGGAAAAAAAAAAAGAAAAACATGTGTGCCTGGGCCAAAAAACGAGCATAATATTAGCTGAAAGTTCTGGAAACTGTGCAAATCTTTACTGTAAAATAAATAAAGCATCACAATGAGATCGAAAGCTTTATCTTACACATGATAGTGCAGTTTAATTCAAAATAACATTAAAGAGGTGAGTTAAATGTAAAGAGCATATACCATACAACTTAATTTATGTAGAGTTCTAAAAGAAATTAATACAAACTATATAGCAAAATACCAGAATTGTAGCTGTATTGAGGGATTTGGAACAATCACTGAGGTTCAAATAGCATTACAAATGGCATGACAGCTACTTACGGTACTTAAAATGTTCCTAACGTGGGTTCTAGTTGTACAGATGACTTCCAGTTTATGAAGAATCCCTCTTCTGTACACTTACGATTAGGTCACGTTTCTGTGTGCTATTAGAACCATCAAGGTGTTTAACCAAAAGATGGAATTACATACCAAAAGAGAATACAAAGGAACTATCCAAGACATGTAGACCAGAGACCTCTGTAACTTCAGAATTTGGGGGCCTCAAACCTGGTCCAAACTTTTGGCAATAACTGGCATCTTATAAAACTTACCATAATATTTTAAAAGGATATGACTGACCAAGATCTCGTGGGTGCTCTGCCATGCAGCAAGCCTGCCATCACCACTCCCATTGTTATCACAAGGCAATGATGAATACTTTACAAACTATTGACTTTTCTTTAACCTACCTGAGCTTCATGCTGTTAGGGTTTGGATGTGAAAGGGTCTCCATGTGAACGTGGTCCCAAGCTAACGACATTATTTTGGAAACTATGTAGTAGTACCTAGCTAAAGGAAGCTGGTCAGTGGGCAAATGACTTTGTAGATCTTCCTTTGTCCCTGATTCAGTCTCACCTCTTTTTTTGCTTTGCAGTTACCATAAGATCAACAGCTTCTTCCTCCTTCCTTGCACGATGCCAACACCTTGGGAATCTGCCTCATCTTAGACCTGAAGCAACAGAGCCAGTTGCCCAAACAAACCTCTAAAACTGAGCCAGATCAAATCTCTCCTCCCTTAGGTTTTCTGTTACAATGAAAAGCTACCTAGCTGATAGTGCAAACCACCCTCATTATCTGAAAGAGAAGATTGTAGAGAATGAACCAGTCAGAACATGTAAGTAGGGTTCTTGGTGAATGACTGAGGACTGAGTGTTGACTAGTTTGAAACTGAGACACACTTTGGGGACACAATATTAATGGGCCTCCACATTTTATGGGCTTAATTTCCAGCAATCCCATAAGTTTCCACTATAGTGATTCCCTAACAGCTTTCAGAGGACAGGGAATGATACCGGGAGTACCATATGGAAGCCAAGATTCAGCCATGCTGCTTTTCACTAAAGGCCACCAGGCTGTGCTGTCTGTAGAATCACCTGAAGATGGATCTTTGATTTATGCTTGGACTAGAGGAGCTAATAACCAACAGCTATTAGAGGTATATACTATGATTGTGGGAGAGTAGGTAAGATGCAGAAAAACAGATTCAAGGTTGTCTATAGTTGTAGAGCAAAACCCTCTAAAATGCTAGTCACTCAAAGCAATGATTAGTGGACTGAGTCTTTAAGGCAATTAAATGATTTTTCTGCTTCACCTGATGTCTCTGGGTTGATATTCAGATGGTGGCTGGGATGAATATGAAGGGTCAGAGAGCTTCACTCACATGATCCCTTAGACTCTACGTGGTTCTCAACTTCCCTAATGCTGTGACCCTTTGATACAATTCCTCATCTTGTGGTGACCCTTAACCAAAAAAATTATTTTGTTGCTACTTCACATCTAGAATTTAGCTACTGTCACAAATCATAATGTAAATATCTATTATGTAGGATAGCTGATATTTGCTCCCAGAAAGGGTTAAACCCACAGGCTGAGAATTGCTTAACAGCATGGTTGTAAAATACCCTCTGTTCATAGTGTCTAAGGCCTTGCCATATGGTTATATGCATGGCCATCAGGCTAATCATAGGATGGTTCAGGGCTCTCAGGTGACTGATACAGGCAATAAAAAAGGCATCATTTTGACTGAAGTCTTCCTTTCCAATATATGGATTAAAGAGGAGACAAGATCCACACACTTGGTGGAAATAATAGTTCTAGTGCCCAAACTCCAAAAAATAGTGATCAAAATTAATGCTGAAAATTCTAGCCCTCCTCCAGATGGATGATTGGGAAATAAATATATTCCAAATGAAATGAAACTTTACAATTCCAACATAAAAATACCAAGAATATTCAAAGATACATAGGGGAGCAATAATAAAACTGTTTGCGACACATTGCAAACTACAAACAAGTAACTGAGAAGACTAAGTGTATTAGAAATTATAGATATTAAAAATAGAGCTATTAATATTTTATGAAGCCCATTAATTTGAACAATTAATATATGCTAATAAACAGTAAACTACAACCTTTATACCAGCTAATATACACTAATTAAAAATTAGAGACTAAAGCATATTTAATAAAATGAACTTTAAATGGGTTGTAGTAAATGACAAAAATTAGTAAATGAGCATAGAGCCCTGAAAACCTTTCCTAAAACACAACAAAGAAACAGTTTTTAAAAACACAAGAGTAGGTAAGAGACAGAGGCCAGTCGAAACCCTCAAGTATACTTGAAAATAATAAACAGTTACTCAAGGCATAGGGTATAGAGAATGGAAACAATTGTCTAAAGCCATGTTAGCATTTCTATTGGTGTTATATTTGTTCAGATCTTATTTCAGCAGCCAAATAGTTATGGTATCATTAGTGAGCTTCCCTATCACTTCTAGGAGACATAATATCACAATTGCTCAGTCGTGAAACCATATATATACAAGTAACACTAAATGGATTGAGCAAGTTGTATGTATATATGTGTGTGCATGAGTCTGTCTGTGTGTGTCTATGTTTGTGTGTGCACGTATGTGTGTATATATACATAGACATATAAATTAATATGTCTATCTCTCAGAAATAAAATATCTTTACAATCATAAAAAGTGAAACAGAAAAAAAATGTAGTAAATTATGTTATATAACAATAAGTTCAGATATAATTGGAAGTACCTAGTAAAATTTATGTGAAAATAAATACTCATCAGGATTTTGAGTGTGGGTATTATAGATTAAAGATATAGGGGAAAATATAAGCTGACAGTGGAGGTAGCACATGCCTCTAACACCAGACTCTTAGCAGCTGAGTCAGGAGGCTATGTGTAGCCAGAATATTGTAGTCAGGTCAATTCAGTGATCCCAGTTATAATGTGAACATTTACACTACCCTCTTTAAGGGTCAGGGTACAGTAGGGCAGAGGGCTAGAAAACTGGATGAAGAACTGTGACACTAATCCTCTAGACTAGTAATAGCATCACACTAAAGAACTCATAAAAACTCTGGTTGAGCCCACATAAGACATTTTCTACCGCCTGCCAGTAGAGGAAGCAGGAAAGTTTCCCAAGGCCCTACACTTAATCTCTGAACTGCTGGCTACAAATAGGTTCTAGGTCAGAAAAGAATCACTGTCTCTACCTGTGTCTCCACCTCTGAGGACACCAAGCTCCAGTGGATAGCTCCAAACCCACAGACACGGAGGTGTCCCTGGTTCATCATGGTAGGTCATAAGACAAAGTGAATAGACAGGAGCTGGAGGGTGAGATTTGTGGAAAGAAAAAAGATAGATGTGGACTGCAGAAGGGAAGAGGGGACTGGTTGGGATGCTTGTGCACATGAGCAAACATGTCCAAGAACAAATTTAATTAATCAAATAATTCATAAATGCAAATAAGTAAGTAAATAAACATTTATTTAATTTTCTACTAAATGAAGTAAGGGGATCCAAGAATAGTAGTGGGCAAAAGAACTGGAAAACATTCTTTTCATATTTAATTCCATCCCAAAATATGATTTTCAAAAGTAGTATTAAAGTTGAGATAATAGGAACAAAAGCAGTAAGAAGATGAGGGTTCTATGTTAATACCTACATTGTTTTTAAGAGAATAGACATACTGAATAACATTTAACTTGGACTGAATTGCCATTACTAATATTTAACATATTGATCTCCAAATAGATTCATGTCACATAAATTATCCTAGGTAAAAGAAGTTAATCTCAGAAAAACATAGAAGAAAGTAAAATATTTTTGTCTTTTTACTTTATTTAATTCCCTGTTTGTTTTTGAGACAGGGTCTTGCTGTATAGCTGAGCCTGGTAGGAGCTCACAGCCAGCTGCCTCAGTCACTATGACTTGGTATAAAAGGCATGTACAACTCTACCTGGCTTCAAAAGCAAAACTGTTTAAAATGGAAAACATCTGTAATTGCCAGAAGTTAGAGGTAAAAAGAATCTGCCTATGTAAGTTACCACAGGGAAGATCTGTAAACACTAGAAGCTCTTCAGAGTTCTGATTGGCATAGCTATAATAGTCCTTGTGGGCGCTAAGCTGAGCTCCAAATCCCAAAGTATAATTGTAAATAAATAAAATGTAGAAAACCAAAAATATTTGCAATGAAACCATCAAAAATAAAATGTGTAGTGTCAAATTAGCAGGAGGTGAAAAACCATTTAAAAGATAAGACAAGGACAGCCGAGCTAGGCCACTCCATTCTGCGGCCTTAACCACGCCTGCTTGGCCACAGAGATGCAAATTTAAAAAGAAAAGGAGTCACAGTGATCTTGACAAGTAGTGGGGTTTGAATGGTTTTACACTTTTGTCTTGCTATTTTAAAGTTCTTCTTTAATGAATATGTATTACATTTCTACTCACTGATGGGCTATGGACAATTGATAGCTTCTGGAAAAGGGAGTTGGTTATCTTTAAAAGTATGGCTCCTGATAGCTAGCCCATAATCTAGAGGAAATTCACATATTCAAAAAGTGTTACGGGCAGCACAAATCAGACTTAATGTGTAGAAGAGGAGGAGGAGAAGGAGGAGGAAGAGAAGGAGGAGCAGGAGGAAGAGAAAAAGGGAAAAAACTTGTGTGGGTAGGCAAGGGGTATGTTGAACTTGGGGGGAGCTGGGGAGGAGGATATTGTGGTAAAATATGTTGTGCAAATAATTGAAATTAAATAACAATAACGTTAAGGTGGTCTTATGAAATATAAGACACAGTAGCAGTAGCAGTGCTGTAGTGACAGTGTTGGTTAGGTACTTAGTATGCACTACTTGTGCATTAACAGTTCAGAGTAATGCCAACTTCACAGAATAGAAGATATTATTATTATAACAAGTCTTTTTGAGATAACAAAGGAAGGTTTGTGGGTTAAGCAAGGAACTCAAATTACACTGTCTGTAAGGATTGAAGTAACCATATATATATTCATTATAATAATAAGGACATGATAAATACATGAATCATTAGCTTTGTTATAATGAACAAAATATTAGAATGATTTGCCCTACCCCAAATTGACCTTAGAAGAGATAAGTAGAAATACTCTTAAAGGTCAGTACACATATGTGACTCAAGAGAGATACCAACAAAAAAAGAACTACTTGTCAGAGACAATGAATTAAACTTTTTAAGAAGTCATGCGACTCATTTTTGTAACAAGTCAGTGCAGTCACCAATGAGCATTTGGTAGGGATTTGTTGGGTGACTGAATAAGTGTCAGTTTAGATGGTGATAGCCACAAGGAAGTCCTGGAAGAAAGACAACTGTTTTTTTTTAATTTGAAAATGAAGTCAATTTCTCATGAACAGGTAATGTGACAAGTTAGAGAGCTATGCCAACAAGGAAAACAGTGATTCCAACAACAACAACAACAACAACAACAACAACAACAAAATGCTTTAAGATGTTCCTCACTTAAAAGTATTAAAAAGACAAAGAAAATAATCAATGTAGGCATAATGTTATTGTGCCCTGACTATCCTTTTATTATTCAAAAGCTGATTTTGGTGCCACCTTATCTGGTTGCAATCTTTGTTCTGAGAATCTTGTCTAAATGTGTAAACAGTGCTCTCCAATTCTGACCTGATTGGTCAATAAAGAAGCTGATCAGTCAATGGCTGAGCAGTGGAAAGGGCTGGGCTAGCTCCTAGCTGGGGGGTGGAGGGGGAAGGGGGCAGGAGAGAGAGGAAGTGGGGATTTACCATGGAGAGAGTCCCGGAGACACCATGAGCAGAGAAAACCATAGAATGCAAGTATCTGTGGGATTTTGCCAGAAAGGTAGCCAGATTAGTTTAGAGGATTAAAAGAGAGAAATACTGCTTGGTTGTTGTGCCTTTAAACCTTACAGATATATGTAATAGTCCAGTCTCAATCATTTAGGAGCTAGCTGCGTTAAGAGAAAAGCTGCAACAACAGTTATTGAAATGCCACTAACAAATCACCAAAGGATTGGCCATGATTTGGTCAAAACTCTTTCTGCATTTTAATGCTCTTCTGTAACTTGATGGGAATCCTAGTTTAAATAGCCAGAGACTCAAAAAGAACATATGATACTATGAACAGGGTGTTTAACCCAACCATAAAGCATATGATTGGTTAATAATCCATCAAATTGTAACAAAGGGAAACGTGATGTGTCATGTGTTAGGAGCTACTGAGGTCATTTCACCACATTTCTTATTTTACCTAATATAAAGAGGATGCTTCAAAACAGTATTGAACAGATGAATGGGTGAATGTTAATATCTAATGACTGCATCAGTAAAAGGTTACATGATAAAGAGGCAAAAATCATGGCTGAGAATATGACATGGTTATTGAAACATGGCTAAAGAATAGCTAAAGAAAATGGCATATATTACTTGTTGGTTTTCAATACCTATAAATAGTTGCAGAAAATTCTGTCTTTATGAAATCAAATGGAACTTAGCTTTGAAAAACATTGGGGAAAAGAAGAAGAAAGAGGAGGAGGAGGAGAAGGAGAGGAGGAAGAGGAGGAGGAAGAGAAGAAGAAAACATCACCACTTTTGTTACTTGACAAAAATAACTGAGGTAGGGACTCATTAGATCTTGCAGCATGTCCTGTACTTCTCTAGACGGACAGGAAACAGAGTTCATGTGGGAACTGGGGCCAAGCTTTAACCCATAAAGCCCTCTATCAGCCTATTTCCCTTCATCATGTCCTATTTCTTAAAGTTTCTATAAGTTTTAAAGACAGCAACAGCTGAAGGCGGGGCTTCTCAAATACATAAAGTCTGTGGGGGAACATTTTACATTTAAATAGTATTCTACCCTTAGCTTCCATGGTCATTCATAAAATAAAACCCAACATTTCAACTTCAATATCTCTATAGTCTTTGAGAGTCCCAGTAGTGTTCAAAAGTCCAAAGCCTCATGTCTCTTCTAAGATTCATGATCTCTTATAATATTTTGAAAATGCAAATTATGTGCTTCCAATGATACTGGCAAAGAATAATTGTTCCCATTCTAAAAGGAGAGAACAGGAAAGCTTGGACAGACCCAGGAGGACAAACGCCATGCCTGTAGCTTAATGGCTAGCACCTGGGGTTTATGATAGCATCATAGGGCCTCCCACAGGCTTGCACAACCCCATCCCCAACGCTCTGTTCACAGCAGCATATGAGGACTTGCTCTTGCATCAACTCTAGTGAAGGTCAACAGGTTTTATTCTCCAGTGAAAATATAACATTCTTGAAATCCCAAAATCCTAGTATCTCCACTACAAGTTAGTCTTCCCTTTTGTGACTTCATGCACAGTGTACTCGATAGATCTATGCTGGGAATCTGACCTGCTACATGTTGTTCAGCCTAAGGAATTCCTGGAGTCTTGGTGCAAGTGCCTGTGATTCAATAACTTTTGCATCTTACAAAATCACTACTATGTGAACAATGATGCCAAGTTATATTACAAGCTCATGAGGTAGCTTGGGCCACTTGCAACCTTTGTGTACATTTGTGCTAAACTGGAAAATTTTTCTGTAGATGGTAATTTTCCTGCTGGGTATCCTGGGGGCTCTCTCTCTCTCTCTCTCTCTCTCTCTCTCTCTCTCTCTCTCTCTCTCTCTCTCTCTTAAATCAGGTACTCTTCTTTCAAATAGATATTTTTCAAATTATTTCTCAGTTTTTGTCCTTAGATTTTTCAGTGGGAAGAATCTTGCCTCTAAAGTGTTTTTCCTATGCAATGCCCAGCTTCTCCTTAACAACTGAGGACGATGCTTGGTCCTCACCAGCCTTCTTTGTCTGCTTCCTCAGGCCAATGTTCCTTTCCTCACTACGCTATTCATTTTTCACATCTTCCTGCCACACTTTCTGACCCCTCTCACTGTAATCCTAGTTAAAAGCATTGACCACTAGCCATGCCAGAGGTTCACTGCTAATGCTGTCCTGAAGTTTTCTCTTCCAAGCAGATAAGCCCATTAGGTTTTCATTCAGCCTCATTCAAAATGTCAGGACGAAGGCAGAGTGTAGGCAGTCAGTGCAGGAATATAACACAAGCCGTCTCTGCCCCGCTGCCCAGCGAAAGTCCTACTGCCCTCTAAACCTCTGTTAGCCTGGTCTTTTAATTAATTTTTAATTCTTATTTTACTTAACACTTAATTTATATGTGTTTGTGTGTGGCAGGCGTGAGGATATGTACGCATGAGTGTATGTACCCACACAGGTCAGAAGAGAAGAACAGATTCCCTGGAGCTGATGTTACCAGAGCTTAAGAGCTACACAACCTGGGTGCTGGGAACCACACTTAAGTCCTCTGCCAGGTGTATATAAAATATACACTTTTAATTCATGAATCATCTCTCTACCCATTAGCACAGGCATTACTGTCTTCCACTCTGCCTTCTTTCTGGCCAAACACACTTGCACCAGTACAGCACCCTGAGCTCTGCTTCAGTAGTCTGCTCTAGCCAATAGCTCCATGCTTTTACCCACTTCTCTGGTGGACCAATTCCTAAGCCTATAGACTGCACGGCCAGTTTTGTCCCGGTAAAGACCCCACACCAACTAAAACATTTTCTGTTATCTGTATTGTCATTTTTCTTATTATGGTCACAGAATATGTAACAGAAACCACCTAAGGGACAAAGTATTTATTTGGGCTCATGTTTTGAAAGGGGATGCTCTATCATGGAAGGGAAGACAGGGTGGCATGTGGTACTGTGTGTGGTGGCAGAAGCTGGCAGCATGGGTGACACACATCTTGGAAGGCCGGAAAGCAATAGCCCCGACCCTGCACCCTGGTCAGGTTGTAATGCATAACGCCAGAACTCTGCTTTGTGAGGCTACATGCCACCTCTGAAAACTCAGTCTTTGCAAACAGTGTTACTAGCTAGTTCAAATACAGGAGGCCGTGACAGGCATTTCATATCTGAACCATAGTAATCATTACACAGAGAACAAAGAAACAAATTCATGCCCAGAAGGTTATTGATTAAAAGAAAAAAATTACCACAATGATACTGAGTATGTAGAGATCTGTTTTGAAAACAGTTCATAAAAGTTTCTGAAGGATACTACTGTTATGGCTATTACAGCTTCCACTAAGACAATCACTTCACTTTATGAGGGCCAGAGCTGGGCCTCTGAATTAACTATGGTAATTGTGAAGTATTTATGCAAAAGGAGGTCTGTGTGTATGAATAAGTAAGTGGCTCTTAGTAACATTTTCTGATGAATAAATCAATTTAAAATTGGAAATCTATGTCCTCTGGCGATTTCTTCTAAAGTCTTTTTTTTTTTTAACTATGAAATCCCCTGTCAAAATTAACACACATAGAAGACATTCATAAAACATTTGTTGAATGGATGAATTTTGATGTGACATTAAGATAATACTGTCAGTTTCGTATTGCTATGAAGTAATGCACAACACTTACTCTTCATAGGCAAATGCTTTGCAGTGAGTTCGAAAATGCAAAGAAATAGGAGTCACAAAGACACAGTCCTGCTGTGAGGTAAGATTAGTGTTTCACATATTCCAAAGCACCACCTGTTTTACAAAATGACATAAATACAACCTGCAATATGTATGCCAAACTAAAAAAGCGAGAATGAAGACAGTCTTCCATTTATTTAATGAGAAATACAAAATAAAAGCCAAGGGATGTATAAAATGGAAAATGCTGGATAAATACAGTACTGTGAAGATGTTTGAAATAATAATTACTGAAATAGTCTTTGAATCTGGAAATAATTTATTTTGGTCACATCAAAGATACCAGTAAAGGAATATTTTTTATAATTCATTATTGATTAGACAATATCAGTAAATTATATCAACCAATTTGAGGTAGTTAAATAATAAATTCATTGTACATGAACTTTATAGGAAGCAAACAGTATTCTGGTGTTTTACTCTCGGTATCTGTAAGTCAAATCAGCTGCTCCCAGACTGTAGCTCACTGCTCCCATAATGGGACCTCATATAAGACCAAACACATACAGAGCCAGTTTTACAGTGAAGTTTTAACACCCACGGTCGATGGCAAATTAGGTAATTTCCTAGATGAACCTCTATGCAACTACATAATATGAAATTCTCATTTTACATAATGAGAAAACTGAGGCCTGGAGACATTATCTGGCCTGAGGTTTGCACAGTCAACAAGGAACAGAAGACTGCATATACCCAGACACTGGATCACAGCTTCTAGGTTCCTTCTGCTGTACACTGACTCTCCCAAAGAAGAAGAAATGAGAACACAAGTCCTGCAATAAAAACTGTTCCTATCCTTCAAATATGAACACTAAAATCATGTATTTCTTAGGTTATTATTTTATTGAAGCTTTGTTTAAGCAGACTAAAGTTTGGAGATCAGAATTTAGTTTTAACTGTCTGCTCTGGAAAAATATTAAGTGTATACAAAAAAAGATATAGTAGCAGAGTAGAACTGTCCTGGATGTGCTATCTATAATTTTGAATCAAATTCAAGAATTTCATTTATAAGCATATTAGCTTGTGTTCATATGTATAATTACATCCATGTAACACAATTAATAATGATCTTCCAATACTGCTGTTAAAGTCAATGTACAAATTCTGACTTCTCTGATAAATATCAGAACTTTAAAAAGAATCAGAGCAATTTAAATTGATCTAAATTACTGAAAATAAAGAAAAACAAAATAATTTGAGTCATGAAAGTCACTTTGTAATCTGCTGTGGATATTGCCTCATGAAAAACGGTGAGAAATTCTTAAGAAGATGAGTACCTAGGGATATAATCATTACATTAGGATAATCACATTAAGTGACCCAATTTCAGTATTTTAATAGAGATGAGTTCATAATGAAAATACAGGTAGGCAGCAGTGTTTACCAGATTACCAATTTACATGCACACCACCAGATGATCTTAAGTAAGGAGCTCCATTCTATAGGGAGCTGCCAGCTGGACTAGAGTCAGGGTCTCAAAGTCTAGTGACTCTGCTAGAGTGGAGATAGACACAAACTTACAGGACTCTGTGTCAGGGTCTTCTCTCTTTTGATAACAGAATGGTCAAGATGACCTATGGAGTCCTTCTATATTTAATAGTGGTTATAAATATTGATTGAATTTCAAAAGTTTCATTGTTTATTAAATGTTGATGTCTCATCTGTCATGGACATATATTCTGGAGAACACAATCCCAAGGTGGTGGCCAATTTCTATTTCATATTAGATTTTGTCTAATGAGTCTCTGTGACTGTGTAGGATGTGTTGCAAGGGGCGGCATCAAGGGTAAGAAAATACAAGCCTTCATTATTTCCTGCATTACACTGAGATACATTAGTACCCCTGTAGGTTGGTCAGATTTCTCATGCTTAAAATTTGAGTTTCAAACAATAGGGAAATATTATAGTTAAAATGTTAAAATGCAACATGCACACACACACATCAATTTGCAGTGAGATTAGAGAAGATTGGGGATAAAGACAGGAGCATGAGAAAGTCACAGAGGAAGCCTCTACTCTTTAGAGTCTACAGGAATGCAGGTGCTGGTGGTTATTGGGACAGAGGAAGAGAAATTGTATTCTCTATATATTTTTATGATAGAGAATGCATGGCTTAGTAATAGAGCTGATACAGGATGTGTGAAGATTGAAACAACTTGAGATTCAGCTTGCTTCCATGAATAATCTATTATGAACACACACACACACACACACACACACACACACACATGCTTGCACATACATGCACACAGGTACATAGTTGTGTGTACACATACATATATACATACATACACACACATGCGCGCACACACACACACACACACACACACACACACACACATGACAAATAGTGCTAGGGGAATCGAAATCTAGACATTTCACCCCAAGTAAAACATACATTTTTCATTTTGTTCTCATTATTCCATAAACACATTTAGAAAAGCCATTTAAATTTTCTTTAAATATACAACTCAAATTTTAAATTTGAATGTTAAAAGGCTACAGCAACTAGAGGGGTTATGTCTCAAAGTAAGACAGCTATTCCAATTTTAGATACCAAATTACTCTCTCCCTCCATACACACTTAAAATGATTTGTTTCACAGGTAATACATAAACGCATGTGTAGTCCATATTCTACCTGACCCTTGAAGAAAGATTTAAATAAGTTATAATTTAGAAAAAAAACAAGCACATTGCAATAGTGATGATCACCTAACGCAGAAATATCAGCAAATATATTCATCTGTTTTCATGAGGTCAGGGAAGATGAAGCTAATAATATTGAGAGAAAGCAAAAGGTATTGGAATATTGTGAAAAATTTTAAAAAGGAAGAGTCCTGTATGTTTTATTTCTGAAAGGATATATTGAGTAAAGTTACAAGTAATGATTAAAAAGAATCCAATAATGATCAAGAAAAACTCTGCTACAAATGGCAGGAAGAATGTGATTGGAAATCAGTGGTAGAAGGGAGAGACCCCAGGGAGTCTATGGGGGTTATTCTAGCTGAGACTCTTAGCAGTGGGGGGATATGGACCCCACAGTGGCCACCTCCTGTAGGCAGATGGGCCTCCGAGTAGAAGAATAAGGACAGCAACTCACCCACAAAAACTTTGACTCAAAACATGTCCTGCCTACAAGATGTGTAGGGACAAAGATGGAGCAGATGGACAACCAATGACTGGCCCAAATTGAGACCCATCTTGTGGGCAAGAACCAATCCCTGAAACTGGCAACAATTCTCTGTTATGCTAGCAGACAAGAGCCTAATATAACTGTCCTCTGATAGGCTCTACCAAGCAGCCAGTGAAAACAGATCCAGAGACCCACAGCCAAATGTTAGAGGGAGTTCTGTAGTCTTATGGAAGAGTTGGAGGAAGGATTGAGAGACCCAAAGTAGATAGGAACTCCACAGGAAGAGTAACAGTCAACTAACTTCAACTCTTGGGGATTCCCAGAGAGTAAACCAACAACCAAAGAGCTAGCCTGGGCTGGACCTAGCTTCCCAACCTCATCCCACACACATATGTGGCATATGTGCAGCTTGGTCTTCATGAGGGTCCTCCAGCAACTGAGGTGGACCTGTCTCTGAATCTGTTGCCCATCTGTGGATCTAATTCCCCTACTTGGGCTGCCTTGTCTGGCCTCAATGGGAGAAGATGTGCCTAGTCCTTCAGAGACTTGGTGTGCCAGGGTGGGGCAATACCAGGGTAGGGATAACTCCCCCTTCTCAGAAGGGAAAGGGAGGAAGAATAGAGAAAAAGCTGTGGAAAGGGAGGACTGGGAAGAAAGTGGGTGGATATTGGGATGAATAATTATATAAATTAATGAAAAAAATACTAGATAACCTGGTGAAAAGGGTCAGGCTCCAGTGAAATCACTAAAAGAGCAGTTTATTATGATGTAGAACTGTTTGGGTGACAGCTAGGAATACAGATTTGATTTTAAAAGAAAAGGTTGGAGTTCAAGAAAAGACAGGAGTAAAATGGAATAGAAGACTGTGTTAGGAAGACTGTTGGGAATGAAGAAAACAGCAAGAAAAAGAAAACAAAACGATAGCGTTGAGATTGAAGACATGGTGGAAGGCTTTCCCAGAGAGGTGAGAAGACAGAGAAGCATGGCGGAGAGTATTCTGCCACTGGGCAAGATTTTCAGCCACCCATCAAGTGCTTTTGCTCTCAGAACTTGCTCAATACATACAAAATAATATATGTTGACGGGAATTTAAAAGTTCATTATCATTCTAATATATTTTGAGTTAGATTTCCTCTGTAGCTTATGTCATCTTGCCCATGTGTCTCTATTTACTTTGTTTATGAAACACATGAAAGTTTTAAAAAGAACAGTTTAATTATTTCCAACATTAGTTAATGTTTCTCTCTTTTGCTTTTTTTTCCCTCCATGAAAGCAGTCCTTTAACTTCTATTATTACTCAGAATCAGTCAGGTTTTATTGTATAATGTGAACCAACTGAATTAAAATGAGCATTACAATCAAATCCCATGGCTTCTCTGGTAATTTCCAAGCATGCCCAAGGTACACACACATATGGAATGGTAATTGTAGTGAAGTCTACTGCACCTGCCCAGGGAAAGCTTTGTATCTAACAATTTTTAATAAGATAGGGATAGGTTCAAAACAGATCAAGTATATAAAAAGTGGAAGAGATCAGGGTAATATATAATACATGTGTCTCTAGGGTTTACTGACTTGTAAAGAGGAAGGTAGGGACTATATTGGCAACAAAATAGCAGCAAAAATGTCTAGACTGCCATTTCAGAGGAACAATTGGGATTCTGGGGCCATCAGGTTATGAAAACACTCTAGTCAGCCTTTGGGATAAAAACTATGAAAAGAGTCCACTCAGTTTCTCACAGAAAGTGCACCAAGCAAGCATGCCCATCCAGAAATGTTATGTTCAGAGGAAGCCAGAAGCACACAGGAGAATTCAGACATACAGTGTCCTACATGATACAGAAAACTGCTCCTAAATTTCTAGCTTCTTCCAAGACATTTTGCTTTTGTTGGTCTTATTTTGTTTTGGTTTTCATGGTAGTAGATAGTTTAGTGGAATTAAATACATTTGTGCTATTATACAGTCATTAACAAAATCTCTTTGCTAAATTTCATTTTTAAAGCTTTTACTTTTCTAAATTAGAATCTATACCCATTTGTCAATTTCTTTTGTCACTTCTATTTTCTCAGATGAAGGGAAGAGATGAGAGCTGTACCTAAGCTGTGTGAATACATCACTTGAGCTGAGTCCAAAGCATTTCTTTCTCTGTTTAAATTATTCCTGGGCCTAGACCTGGAAGCTTCCTCCCTTCATACAATATAATCTTCTAAGCCAACTGATTCACTCTGCCTTCTTTTGGCTTGTCACTGAATTGCTCTACCTGGCCTCATACTAACTTTGACAATATGTTCTAATCTTCTAGCTCCTCCTCATTCTCTGTCTTACTCTGCCTTCACCTGTGTCTAGCTTGTTCTCTCTGGCACCTGTTTCTATACAACTGTCCCACTAAGATTGTCACACACACATTTCTCTCTCTGAGCTGCTCTAAATATCCTCTCTTTCCTGTGCTATTCTCCTGTGGGTTAGGCATATTTGTCTTTGACTCATTCTATCAAATCTTTCTCTGATTCAACACTTTGATTGTCCTTCAATTAGACATCACTTTCAAATAAGGATGATTCCATCTACAAACTAGCCTTACCTTCATTGCTAAGGGTTCAAGGTCATATGATAGAATACTTAAGTGACCCGAAAATTCTACCAGAGAACTCCTAAAGCTGATAAACAACTTCAGCAAAGTGGCTGGATATAAAATTAACTCAAATAAATCAGTAGCCTTCCTATACTCAAAGGATATACAAGCTAAGAAATAAATCGGGGAAGTGACACCCTTCAAATAGTCACAAATAATATAAAATACCTTGGTGTGACTCTAACCAAGCAAGTGAAAGATCTTTAAGACAGAAACTTCATGTCTCTGAAGAAAGAAATCGAAGATCTCAGAAGACAGAAAGATCTCCCATGCTCATGTATTGGCAGGATCAATATAGTAAAAATGGCCATCTTGCCTAAAGCAATCTACAGATTCAATGCAATCCCCATCAAAATTTCAATCAATTCTTCATAGAGTTAGAAAGAGCAATTTGCAAATTCTTTTGAAATAACAAAAAACCCAGGATAGCGAAAACTATTCTCAACTGAGCGGAATCACTATCCCTGACCTCAAGATGTATTACAGAACAATAGTAATAAAAACTGCATGATATTGGTACTGAGACAGGTAGGAAGATCAAAGGAATAGAATTGAAGACACAGAAATGAACCCACAAACCTATGGTCACTTGATCTTTGACAAAGGAGCTAAAACAATCAATGGAAAAGAGACGCATTTTCAACAAATGGTGCTGGTTCAACTGGCAGTCAGCATGTAGAAGAATGCAAATCAGTCCATTGTTATCTCCTTGTACAAAGCTCAAATCCAAGTAGATCAAGGACCTTCACATAAAACCAGATACACTGAAACTAATAGAAGAAAACGAGGGAAGAGCCTCAATACTTGGGTACAGGGGAAATTTTCTTGAACAGAACACCAATGGCTTATGCTCTAAGATCAAGAATTGACAAATGGGACCTCATAAAATTGCAAAGCTTCTGTAAGGCAAAACACACTGTCAATGGGACAAAATGGCAACCAACAGATTGAGAAAAGATCTTTACCAATCCTACATCTGAGGGCTAATATCCAATATATACAAAGAGCTCAAGAAATTAGACTCCAGACATGGTTGAGAAGCACCTAAAGTACCCATGGCTCCAGCCTCATATGGGTGCTTCTGTCCTTCTTAGAAGGGGAAATAAAATATTCAAAGGAGCAAATACAGAGACAAAGTGTGGAGCAGAGATTGAAGGAAAGGCCATCCAGAGAATGCCCCACCTGGGGATCCATCCCATATAGTCACCAAATGCAGACACTATTGCGGATGCCAAAACGTGCTTGCTGACAGAAGCTTGATATAACTGTCTCCTGAGAGGCTCTGCCAGAACCTGACATATACAGAGGTGGATGCTTGCAGCCAACCATTGAATTGATCAAGGAGTTCCCAATAGAGGAGATAGAGAAAGGACTGAAGGAGAGGAAGGGGTTTGAAACCCCATCGGAAGAAGAATGACATCAACCAACCAGAACTCTCAGGGTCTAAACAACCACCCAAGGAGTACACATGGAGGGACCCATGACTCCAGCCTCATATGTAGCAGAGGATGGCCTTGTTGCACATCAATGAGAGAAGAGGCCCTTGGTTCCTTAAAGGTTTGATGCCCCAGTGTAGAGGAATTTGAGGGCAGGGAGGCAGATGTGGGATGGTGGGTAGGGGTATACCCTCATAGAAGCAGGAGGAGGGGGGATGGGATAGGGGGTTTCTGGGAGGTTTTGTGGGGGAGAAATCAGGAAAGGGGATAACATTTGAAATGAAAATAAATAAAATATCCAATAAAAAATGACTAAGAAAAAAAAAAGGTTAAACATGTTTACCTTTGGGTTTCCAGCCAGATCATACAGTGACAGTGTGTATGCCTGCATTCTGGCTGGATCATATTGACTTAGAAGGTCTTTGGATGTGATCTCTTGCCAGAGTAGACATGTTGCTGGATTAAGATTCCTCTACACCCATTAAAGAATAGCTTCTTGGTCCTGAGAGATGTTTTAGTATGTAAGATGTTTGTTAACCAAACCAGACTACTGGAGTTTGATCCCTGGATAGAAATCACATGGTGGTAGGAAAGAAACAATTCCTCCAAGTTATTCTTTGATCTCACATTCACGCGCGTGTGCACACACACACACACACACACACACACACACACAGAGAGAGAGAGAGAGACAAATAATTGTAAAATAATACTTTAAAGCATTATCTTAATCTCCTCTTTCTCAGACTAAAAACCACCACTCAACTTTTCATCCTTATGGCTTTAATGACTGTGGAGTTCAGATAAGTAGGATCAATTTTGTGGCCAGCCTATTTGGGTTAGCATGCTGTCTTTAAGACTTAGGTATGTAATGAATCTAAATATTACTTTCATTCCATTTAAGAATGAATCATGTTCCATCCGGTGTATCCAGTGCATCTGTCTGCTTACCTTTAAGTGGAACTCTTGACTGGTCCTACCTTTAAAATTTTTGGCTAATGCTGATGTGAACATTAGCACCTGTTTGTGGAAACCGCCTTGAAACATACAAAGCTATTTTTAACGTTGGACTTGTTGGGCATACCTGTTTATTCCTTCTTTCTCTGAGCACTGAGAATGTCTTATTGTTAGGTGTATTTAAGCTATATGAGAGTTCTCATGACACATTGGATGACCAACTGACTAACTGTACACTTTGAGTAGTTTTGAGTGTAGATTATTAAAAGAAAATTATGAGTCTATACTATTATCTCGAAGGCTAGTAAACAAAAGTGAATGTAGTGTAAAGAATAATTTGACAGGGCTGGACATTTTGATTCAAACTCCCTTTATAAAGAATGTGGACTGCTTATACTCCACTAACAAAGAAAACAAACAAACAAACAAACAAAAGGATTTTTGTTTGTTTTTTTCTTTGCATAAACCCTTTTCATGCCCCCAAATATGACCAAAACCAAAATTCACTCTTTCATGAGAGGTAGCCCCTCAAATGAGATAGAATTAATATTCTTGCAAATTCAATTGATTTATATGCCACTATTCAAAATGAGATTACCAGAAAGGACTATTTTAAATTTAAATGAAGGCTGCCTTGGATGGAATAACTTACTCTTGATCCTCAGGTTTGTAATCAATAGGGAACTCTGACTGAATCTGATTTTTTTGCATTTTTCAGCAAAGTCAGGAATCCTAATGCAAAAATCTGCTCTGTTATGTGGATTTGTGAACTGTCTGGAGGGTTCTGGGTCCATTAACCAAAGTATAGATTACCCAGAGACACAAATGTAATGCTTTTGTCTCCCACTGAGACAGTGTTACTCCAATATTATTCATGTGATTTGAGCAAAAGTGGTTTTTGCTTTCTTTAGGTTCACACCTGAACATTTATAAACAGCAAGGCATTCTCTTGGTGTTAATTTTAAATTCTACAGCAAAATTAATTGCACAAGCACCTTTAAAACTCTGGATCCTGGAGCTGGCAATGAGGACATTTTAGAATGTATTTATTCAAGCTCCCTGAGTGAATGGTCATAATACAACATGGCATTTATGCATAACATGAAGGGCTTCAGCACCTGTGGCCAAGGGACAAACTTGCCAGTGAAACGAGAGAGATTCTAAACCCTAGCCATGACTGGACAAGACATCCAACTATCAGCTTTGGACACAGCATCCTGGTCCTGCAGCCAGCTAACATATGACTCATCTTCATAATCAGCCTGGTAAGCACAAGCCTACTTATGATGCTTCTGTTTCTTATTTGTGCACATTGCATGTGTTTGTTTATGTGTGTGTAAACACACATGTGTATGTAGTTACATGTGTGTTTGCATTGTGTTCATGTACTAGTGGAGGCAATAGGACAAGGTTTGATCCTCAGGAATTCTGTCTACCCTCTTTGAGACAGACTCTCTTGCTGCCCTGTGGCTATATGACATTGGCTGCTCAATGAGTTCCAGGGATCCTGCCCACTGCTGAAATTACAAGTGCATGATACAATACTCATACCTAGCAGTGTACTGGGGTGCTGGGTGTTGAACTCAGGTCTTCATACTTTACAACAAGAGCTTTACTAATTTACCATTCTCTCTGGCCCCTGAAAGGATTTTGATTTATGTTTCAGTGATATCAGATTCATGGCTCTGGATATGCTAGGCAGATACTCTCTGTCACTGAGCTACATTCTTATGAGAGTTAACTTTAATTGTCAACAAGACTGGATTAAGAAATGCCATAGGGTTGCAATGGAACATACCCTTAGGTGTATCTATGAGCACATCTCTAGAGAGGTTTCACTGAGAAGGAGAGACTCACTCTGAGTATGGGCAGTATCATCCCATGGGCAGAAGTCCCAAACTGAACAAGAAAAGCAGGAGAGTGAGGTGAGCCCTGGGATATTTTTCCCTTTGATATGTTGTTTGTCCCATGGACCCAGCCATTCCTACCTCCATGCCCTCACCACCGGGATGGACTGTCTTCCTCTGAACTATGAGCCAAAATTGCTTCTGTCAAGAATTTGATAAATCAGATGAGAAAAATAACTTACACACCCTCCCAGTTCCCACAGCTCATTCGGATCTATTGTTGGGCTCACACCAATCAGAACTAGTCTGCTGAAAAATAAAATGTACACACAGTATTATAATTAAGAATTATTAAATAAGATATTGTTAGGAATGCTAAGCAGCAAAGGCTTTCTTAAAAAAAAATGCTTGTGTCATCCTCCATTATGCACAGAGGTAAACAATCAGAGCACTTATAAATCAGCTCTTTGTCTGGACATGCAATAAAATCCAAACTAATATTCTCAAGGAAATTTCTCCTCCTAGCCAGAGCTATAATCGAGCATTTTAGGCATAATATGAAATATTAATGGCTTTTCCTTTCCCTACTCTCTTTTCATTCTTTTCTGCTCCAATCCTGTCCATCTTTTCTCTTTAAAGGGTAAAACAAAGTCATCCTGCCCTTGCTTCTGAATCATATGTCCTCGCCAACACCTGAGGCAGTGAAAAAAAGATGAAGAAATGACAGTATCTGGTCTCGCTGACTCTCACTACATTGTTGGAGATATTTAGTAGCTCAGACACAGTGTTAACTCTTCCTTGTCCTTGTGCAGCCCAATGACAGCTAGGCTGTGGCCCCACTCACCAATGGATGTGGTTTGCTTAGAGCAAAAAGTACATGGACTAGTGGAGAAAAGAAGCCTCCTGCCTTCTTGGAGACCAGTTATTGTAGAGGAGCTGCATTCGTTTATTTATTTGTTCAGAGATATGCTAGTACTTGATTCATGAATTCTGTAATCGTGTTCATCTGATTACAGCTTAAAACTAGCTGGAGGTAGGAATGGAAAAATTCAAAGAAGGTTTAAATCTTCCTCCACCCTCAGTCTTCCGGTATTGAATGCCTACTGTATGCCACATTCTCTGCAGGGTGTTGTGACTTAAAGCAACATTCACCTTAATCTAGTAAAAAGAACAGGCAATAAATAAGTGTTGCTTTTTCCTACTCAAAAGTTAATGATACTATGTGAAAAACAACGTAGAGGAAAGCAGCAGCCGTGGCAAGAGGATAAGACAGGAGTCAAGCCTTTCTTAAAGGGCTGCGGAGGGCAGTGGTTTAGAGCTCAGTCTCCAGAGTCAGTTTGGGGCGTAATTCTGAACTCTGTGGCACGTGATATATGGAATCTAGTCTGTGTGCTAGTGATGTGCCAATGAGAACAGTGCTTAACATCCTTAAACCTTTCTGAATATAATGTTTAAATCCAGGTCCTGGCATTTATTTTGAACTAACTCAAAAGAATGTTTATCTTTATTGCATTATTGTATTATTATTATTATTATTATTATTATTATTATTATTAAATATAAGTAACATTTATGGTGGAACTTGAAGTATACCAAGTGTAAGATTCATGAAGAAGCAAGAAAATAATTTTCTAGGCAAGACAATGTCTTTAAGTCACAAATGTTCTTGTTTCAATAACTATTAGGAGGTGTGGATGGCCAAAGAGTCAAACATAAGGAAATAAAATAAAGTGAGAGAGCTAGGAAGAGATCATGCAGTTGTCACTAAGGACACTAAACATACCTGGATTTTGTTCTACAAAAGTCTGGAAGACCCCAAAGACATTCAAAGGAGTGATATAAATGACTCAATTCATAGTTTAAACAGCTTTCTCCTACAGTGTGGTGGTGAGTGGGTTAAAAAAGTCAAATCGAGGAGTTGGATGATACAGAGATGACTCAGTTGTTAAGAACACTGACTACTCTTCCAGAAGACCTAGATTCAAATCTCAGCTCCCCTATGATCATTAGCAAGTGTGAGAAATTCCAGTTCCTGGTGCTCTGACACCCTCTGTAGCATCAGACACGTGCATGATGTACTTACATACAAGCAGGCAAAACAGACATACATATAAAAAAGATAAGAGGATATTTTAAATTCAAAAGTAGATGCAGAAGGATGAAGTGGAATCATCCACATGAAAGATGCTGGTAGGTTGCATGCTTAGGTAATAAGGAAAATAAGCGAACAGATTTTGGATATATTTTCAAAGAAAAGTCAATTGATTTTGATCAGTACTGGATAAAGATATGGTAGGCTGCATATTTCATAAATGACCATAACACTTCATGTTCCCTAAATACGATCTTGGATATCTCCCATCTGTAAATTTGATTGAATTTTCCACCCTTTAGCAGTTGTCATGATTGAACTGTACCAACATTACTCAAACTATGTTGTGTAAGTCTTCCAGGTTCAGTTATGGGCTTCTGACCTTGGACTGACATGAATAATGTTCTGGAGAAATTCACATTTGCCCAAGTCTCAGAATAAGACCTTATTTAGAAATAAGTTTTCTGCAGATGTAAATAGTTAATTCAAATGCACTAGATTAGGAGACATTTTAATTATACTCTGTCTGTGTGAGGATAAGAGGAGGAAAGGCACAAACACACAGATACACCCAGAGGGAAGAAGTCCCAGTGACAACAAAGAATGACATTGGAGGGATGAAGCCGTAAGTCAAAGAATCCTGGGGATTACCAGGAAACCAGCAGATGCCAGGAACTTCAAAAAAGGATTCATCTCTGGAGTCTTTAGAAGGATTTCAGTCTTGAACTTGACATTGCTATATAGTGACAAAATGTTTAACAACTTCACTGGTGTCATTGATATGAGAATTTGAATATAAGCTACTAAAGTTTTTTTTTTTAATTATGTCTTTTGAGGCATGTGTCATATGTATAGATGCACATGGATCCCAGATGGGTACTAGGGGAATGGAATTCATATCTCCCAGAAGAGCAGTATATGCTCTTTACTTTTTTTTATTAGGGGTATTCTTTAAATTTCAAATGTTGTTCCCTTTCCTGGTTCACCCCTCCCCCCAAAATCCCATAAACCATCTCCCGTTCCCCAATCAACGCAGCCCCGTTTCCCTGTCCTGGTATTCCTCTACATTATGGTATCCAGTCTTTCCAGGACTAAGGTGGGGTAGTCTCTGGATGGTCTTTCCTTCAGACTCTGCTCCACACTTTGTCTCTGTATCTCCTTCTGTGGGTATTTTGTTCCTCCTTCTAAGGACCAGTGTATCCATACTTATGTGGATTGTGTCTTGGGTATTCCAAGCTTCTAGGCCAATATCCACTTATCAGTGAGTGCGTACCATGAGTGTTCTTTTGTGATTGGGTTACCCCACTCAGGATGATATTCTCCAGTTCCATCCATTTGTCTAAGAATGAATTCATTGTTTTAATGGCTGAATAGTACTCCCATTATGTATATATACCACAATTTCTGTATCCATTCCTCCATTGAGGGACATCTGGGTTCTTTCCAGTTCTGGCTATTATAAATAGGGCTGCTATGAACAGGAGCATGTGTCCTTATTACATGCAGGAGAATCCCCTGGGTATATGCCCAGGAGTGGTAAAGCAGTGTAGTATATGCTCTTAACAGCTGAGCCATCCTTCTAGATCCATGCTAGTGATTTTTGTGTAAGTACAGTTCTCAAACAGAGCACCAAAAAGGCCAACCAATTCATTTCCTTTTAAACTTACTTGTCATAAAAAGATATAGGGAAAAAATTGTTCATGTTTGGGTAAAAATACAAAATATCCTTTAAAATACTTAATGAATGTGGAAAAACTAAACAAAGAATAAAATGAAGGCAGTGTTCATTCCATGTCCAGTGTCTGGGAGCAGAAGAACTTTAAAGAGAGAGAGCCATAGTACAGAATACAAATTTAGGGCTTGTTAGGAAACTGTCCCAATGTTAGGATGAAGACAAGAGTATGACTCTAAAACCCACCACTAAAGTGTCGGGAAGATTTAAGGTGGCACCTCATAAACCCTTCAGACACACACAGAGCCGTCAGGATTGGAGTCTGCCTTTTAAATCAATGAGCCACTAAGCTTCTTACGGGTTGATGCCCAAGGCAGCAGACAGGAAACCTATGACAGAAAAAAGACTCACACTTAAAATATCTATGGGAGGTCTTTTGTCTCATAGAGCCGATTTACAAGGAGACACATGTGAAGTCCAAACATTGTTAAAGGAGTTTCATGAACTTGTACTGAAAGGAACCTCTAAATCATACAATGAAAAGGCTGGCAGCAGGTCTCTGGATACATGAACTATTTCAGACATGAAGCAAAATTTAAAAAATTGCCCAACTGCAAATCTAAGCCACTTTTGGAAAAGAAACCAGGGAGTACAGTCAAAGACCAAGAAGGGGGAGTCTGCTGGCCAGGAAAAGAATCATCTAGGGAGTAGATCTGAGCCTTTAATGAAGAACACCTGTATTTCAGAAGCATGACTGTTGTCTTCAATATCTCCCTCTTTTTGAATGAGGATGTAGTTATTCTGTACAGGACTCTTCATTGTATGTTGGGTATGTGGGCGATAGATAATTAAAGTATTTTAGTCACAACTTTTGAAATATTAAGGAGAACCATGCTGAAGCTCTGAATTCAAACAGCCTCAGAAACACTGGATCTTATTTGAACTTTAATAGAGAGATGATACCTTGGTTATCTTTAAAACATGGGGTATCGCCGGACGGTGGTGGCACACACCTGTAATCCCAGCACTCTGGGAGGCAGAGGCAGGTGGATTTCTGAGTTTGAGGCCAGCCTGGTGTACAGAGTGAGTTCCAGGAAATCCTGGGCTATACAGAGAAACCCTGTCTCACAAAAAACAAAAAAACAAAACAAAAACAAAAAACCAAAACCCCAAACCCCAAACCATGGGGTATCATATAGAAGCCATGGGAAGAGTAGCAGACAAAAGACAGGCAATGGCTTATGATAGTTACTAAAGGCAGCCACGCTTTCATTCTATATATTATCCTTGGCTTTACGACACTGTCATATTTTGTATAAAATAACAATATGGTTCTAAGGATGAGAGGAAGGGATGGGCTGATAGATTTGTAGTTAACTTGCTCAGTGAATACTGATACTGAATAGTGATATTATTTGTTCGGATGATCAGTAGTCCTTTAGGGAAAGAGAAGAAAGCGTAAAAGGCATGAGTAGATATTCCAGTTGTCATTGGCAAAGTTAACTTTGAAATATATATATAGATATATAAGAATTTCAAATGAAATCTGTTCGGTTCATTCAGAGTTCGCAAACTACAACATGCCTTCTACCGAGGAAATAGTTCTGCAGTGACATTTTTATGAAGCATGGCACTAGGAGCCCACTGTGACATTAACAACAGTGGATTGATGGTCTTTAAATGGCGTAATCATCTAATACCAGCACAACCCAGCATAAGCTGACCCAAAAATTTAATGCTCATATTTGTTGCTTTAAAAGAACACCATTTACCTCATTAAAACAACTGAAAGACAACTTTATTCTTTGAAAATGTGAGCATTTAAAATTTTGTGTATATAGGGCATTATCATGGTAGGAAAAATAGAATCTGAATTTGATTTGATCGCTTGCCAAAATTGAAAGCTTGGTAGAGATTCCAGTTGCCATCCAATGCAAATGAAGACTATTCCAAAATGGTGTTCTCGTGGAAATGCCAAGAGACCTTAAACATCTCAGTGTGCCAGATACAGTCAGGAAAAGAAGAAGCAGTCATTTTGCAAAACTGTTCATCACAGGAACCAGTAAGAGCAAGAGCATTGAAAGACACCCATGTAATAAATGTCTACAGTGACTCCTTCACCACTGAATGAAAGGCTTGGAGAATCAGGACAAAGAAGAGGGAAAAACCAATTCACTCCTCTCTGACCTGTGTGGATGAAAGCAGTGTGTGAGTTGCAGGATGTCTCCCTTCAAAACAAGCAATCCCATCATACCAGAGAGGATGATTCTGAGTAAAACACTACCTTGGTTTCTTTGAAGTTCTTTCAGTTTGAAATGTTGCGGCTTCAACAGATACCATTATGTATTTAAAAAGCAACTGGGCATCACCGAAACAAGAGCAATCTCAGCCTTCCCTGCCCCCACCTCTACTAAAAAAGGTCAAGAAGAGCGCCACCTAAGCTGCACCCTGCTTCTTTTGGTGGACAGGCCAACGCTTCCAATTGAACATGTAATTATGGGTGAGTCTTCTGTGCGGTTTACTTCACAAAAACTCAAACACCTGCTAGAAGACATTCAATAAATCCCTATGGACCTGGAAATGCTAAGTGTTTAGAGATTAATCATATAGAGCATAAAATAAACCAATCATTTAGATTACTGTTTCATACTCTGCATGAGAACTCCAGGGAGCAGTACAGAGTCCTACATACAGTAGAAAACCAATGACTGTATTTTTACAGCGATGAGGCTACAGGTTGCAAGAACTAATCTTGATTTGCAAAGCAATTAATAAAATGTGGTGCAGAGCAATGTTTCAACACTTGGGAGTGACCGTCAACAATGATTTGTGACTGGTGGTCCCTTCTAAACTGTGACATGCTCCCACTGCTAGGAATCTATCTCAAATGAAATTTTGGGACTCATAAGTGCTGTACTTGTGACTATACTTGTTTTTCATACTTCCTCCCCCTTGCAATTCCTAATGTTAGATACGATACATATCATAAATGTCTCATTTTGCATTTCAATAAAATATATTTATGCATTCAGATCTATCATCAAATGTTATAGCTTCAAATATCTTAAACACAAAGAAGGGGATACACACATTGGTTCAGGCATTTAAAATGCTTAGAGTTTTGGAATTTTTTTTTTTTTGTTTTTCTGCTTATTTATATTTAGAGAAGCCTACAAATGTACTGGACAAAAAAAAATCTAAGACAACAGTCAAGACTAACTCCCTTAATAATTATAACTAACAAGACTTTGGGAGAATGTGGAGAATTCTCTGGCGCTTTTTCACCTAAGGAAGAAAACCAGAATGAGATGCAAATCAGTACTCTTATCTAATGAATAATGCAAATGAGTGTTCTGCATATAGCAAGTCAGTCTGCAGGAATTCTCTCTGCCTCACCTCACATTTCTTAAGGGTTTAAGCACTGGGTGTCATAAGAAATTAGAAGGATTGCCAAGTAATGGCAGAGTCTTGGAGTCCCAAGTTAGTCTAGACAATAAAGAATTAGGCTGCACTGGACAGCAAAAAAAGAAGCTGATAAAACAAAAATATTGCCATTTTTCCTTTGCCTATTTAGTGGAGTTATATGGCACTGAAATCTGTAATTCTTTGTGTGATTATTATTTAAAGAGACTCAGCAATACCTTTTTGCAAGGTTTGAGACTATGAAAACCCAGCTTTCTCCCAACCCCTAGTGCATGGAAAAAGAACGTTATGGAGAGTATTTACTTTCTTTTTCACACACTCTAACACTTGAGGTTTTTTTTCAGTAGCATGACAGAACCCACTTAAAACTGCACTTTACGCAACTTTCTAGCTCCGTGAAAGGTATTCGATTCTTCAAACAATAGTTGCAAACAAATCCTCATTTACGAAACACACAATCAATTGATATTAACCATGGGTGTGCTCAGAGTTCCCTTTCAGTCATGGGTTAGTTCACTGAAAAGTATTTCTTATTTAGAATTCATTGCCATTGTGTCTGGTTCTCTATAAAAGCAGCTTTGAATACAGAATTATTTTTCTTGTGTATAAAAACTGCACATGCCTTTCCTTTGTCATTGTCGATGCTAAACGTTTTTCTCTTCTCCTCCCATATGAATGAGAGCCCAACTAACCTTATGATAGCATGACAGACTCTGTTTTCCACCAAATATTTAGCAGATTCCTTACTTCTCTTGATGCTGTGAAAAACTACCTAACAAAACAACTCGAAGGAAAAAAATTGCTCCCAGTTCAAGGGTAGAGCTCATCATGGTGGGGATGGCCAGGCAGCCCAAACCCGAGAAAGCTGGCCATGCTGCATCTTTGATCAGAAAGTGGGGAAAGAAGAATCCTAGCACTCACCTTACTTTCTCCTATTTGTTCAGTCCAGATCCCCAAGCCATGGAATTGTACCACCCATTTCTAGAATGGGTCTTCCCACATCAATTGGACTAATCTATAAAGTCCTTCACAGAAATGTACAAAGGATATTTCCATAGTATAGTGGTTATCTCATTTGATACACAGATGCCCAGTGGTTTGTTTCCATGGTGAGGCTCTTGGCATAGCTGAGAATCAGCTATCTGAATGCACTGTTGTCCTGAAGCCATCAAGAGGCATATTTAGAGAGATCTCTAAGTACAGAGTGATGAAATCAAGCTACAAAGGTTAAAATTTTGATCAGAAGGTTAAAATTTGTTTTTAATTTTATACCATTAAAAACAGGTTATAGTGACCACTCAATATCCATATGAGAACAATAATCAAAACTGATTTATTTATTATACTAAACAATTACTGAACCAGTTCTACAGTTTAATGTTTGTGCTTTTCTTCTGAGTTTTCATTTTAGAGGCAAAAAAAAAAAATCCTGCTAAGTTTTCTGTTAAATACCCATATATAGGCTCTTGTTTTTAAAAAAGCAGTGTTAAAAAAATGAAGTTAATGCCTTTACCATAGGGGTTTGGTGGCACTTACTTGAAAACCCAGAGCACACTTTTATTTCCATCTCAAGACCAGGCTATGCAGCACCTTGTATTCTATAAAATTATCAGGAAATCATAAGATCAGTGGAGTAAGACCTGATCAGAATTTAAAATCTGAAATGAAAGTGTGTGTGTGTGTGTGTGTGTGTGTGTGTGTATTCATTCCTAAGTTAAGGCACTTTGTGTGCTGTATTCCAGTTAAATATATATTTCTGCTTATATATATTTATTTAGCCTTTACACTGCCTTTAACTTTCAATTAAAATGGTCTGGAAACTTGAGCTCTAGGGGGGTTTTATCAAATCATTCAACACTCACAATGCATTGGAAAGGAGGGTAGAGAAGTCAGACCAACTTGATTATTACACTTACTAAATAAAGGGTTGTCTGGGACTTCTCTTCTGATAGGAAAAACAAGCTTTGTGAAATTTACAACCTTATAGAAATGCAAATAGGTTTTCATTTCCTAATGGGCCCTAGAAAGAAAAGCATAGATTTTATTACAGTTCCTAGATTGTTGCCACAGGTTGGTATCAATCCACAAGTATGTCTTCAGACAGGAAATCATAAAGTATTCTCCATCCTGTAGCAGGTACTAATTTTTATGAAAGAAACTATTTCTTTTCTTTCACTTCTTTCCCCATTTTTTCTTTCTGACTGAAGACTGAACCTCGTGTGTACTAAGCATGTACTTTGCAACTGATCTTCAGACTCAGCCCAAAAGGCAGGATTTTTTTTTAAAGCAGTGCAGGGAATCAAGCCCGGAGCCTCATACACCCTAATCAAATAGGACACCACGAAACCACACCCCTACGCTAATCAAATAGGACACCACGAAACCACACCCCTACGCTAATGAGAAACTCATGTGAAATGGAATACTACTCAGCAATTAAAAACAATGAATTCATGAAGTTCTTAGGCAAATGGTTGGAACAGGAAAATATTATCCTAAGTGAGATAACCCAATCACAAAAGAACACACATGGAATGCAGTCACTGATAAGAGGATATTAGCCCAGAAGCTCTGAATACCCAATACACAATTCACATATCAAATGATTCCCAAGAAGGAAGGAAGGAGAGGTCCCTGATCCTGGAAAGGCTTGATCCAGCATTGTAGGGGAGTACCAGGACAGAGAAGAAGGAGGGGGTTGATTGGAGAATGGGCAGAGGGACAAGGGCTTATGGGACTTATGGGGAGGGGGAAACCGGGAAAAGAAAAATCATTTGGAATGTAAACAAAGAATATAGAAAAGAAAAAAAACAAACAAACAATGAATTCATGAAATTCTTAGGCAAATAGATGGAACTAGAAAGTGTCATCCTGAGAGAGGTAACCCAATCACAAAAGAACACACATGGTATGCACTCACTAATAAGCAGATGCTAGTCCAAAAGCTCAAAATAAACAAGTTACAATTCACCCAGCACAAGAAGTTCAAGAAGAAGGAGGATTTAAGTGAGGGTGCTTTGGTTCCTCTGAGAAAGGGAACAAAATACTCACAGGAGCAATAAGGGAGACAATGTGTGGAGCAGAGACTGAAGTAAAGGCCACCCAGAGACCTACCTGGGGATTCCTCCTATAAACAGTCACCAAACCCAATACTACGACAAGAAGAGTATACCAAAAGGAGCATGCCATGATTGTCTCTGGAGGGGCCCTGCCAGAGCCTTACAGAGGCAGAAGCTAGCAACCAACTATTGAACTGGGCATGGGTTCCCCAATGGAGGAGCTGGAGGGTGGTCTAGAGGAGCTGAAGGGGTTTACAATCCCATGGGAAGAACAATGATTTCGGCCACCCAGAAACCCCAAGACCCCCGGGGACTGAATCATCAACCAAGGGGTACACATGTTTCCAGCCAAAAATGTGGCAGAGGAAGGCCTTGTAGGGCATCAGTGGGAGGAGTGGTCCTTGGACAGGTAAAGGCTCAATAGAGGCCCCAACAGAGGGAAATCAAGGGGGGGGGGAGTTGGGAGTGTGTCGGGTAGAGGGGCATATACGTGAAGGCAGGGGGAGGGAGGAGGGGTTGGGGAGTCTCTGGGGAGGGGAGATATCGGGAAAGGTTTTATCATTGGCAATGTAAATGAAGACGATATTCAATAAAAAAAGAAAATGTATAAGAAAGAAAGAAAGAAAGAAAGAAAGAAAGAAAGAAAGAAAGAAAGAAAGAAAGAGAAAGGAAGGAAGGAAGGAAGGAAGGAAGGAAGAAAGAAAGAAAGAAAGAAAGAAAGAAAGAAAGAGAAAGGAAGGAAGGAAGGAAGGAAGAAAGAAAGAAAGAAAGAAAGAAAGAAAGAAAGAAAGAAAGAAAGAAGGAAATGAAAGAGAAACTCGTGTGAAGAGAACCAAAATAGCCACATAGGAAAGTTCACCATGAGGGAAACAGCTATAACTGAAAAACATGACACAACATTCAACTAAACCAAGTGTTCAAGCTGGAGATGTTGCTCAGTGGTTAGGTGTTTGCTTAGGGTGCATAAATCCCTGGGTTCAGTCCCCAATATAAAGATATATTATTTACCTGATGTCTATAAATTCCTGAGCTCAAACCTAAGCATAGAAGAAAATAAGAATATTTTTTCTATTCAGAGAAGTTTGCAATTGTTTTATCTTCTTAAAACATAAACAAAGTATTTTGAGTAAAATGAATTACTATTAAAATTTTACAGATCTATTCAAGTGTATATGCCTGGAAAATGTCATACAATGAAAAAAAGTAAAACATAAGAATAGGCATGCAAAAATGAATTCAGTTGTTTTGCCTTTTAGAAAGAAAGAACAGGAAGTAGTTATTTTAAAAGATAATCAGGAAAATCTTTCTTTTTTTCTAAATTCTTTGTTTACATTCCAAATGATTTTCCCTTTCCTGGTTCCCCCCTCCCCATAAGTCCTCTTCCCTCTGCCCATTCCCCAGTCACCCTCCTCCTGCTCCTCTGTCCTGGTAATCCCCTACAATACTGCATCAAGCCTTTCCAGGACCAGGGCCCTCTCCTTCCTTCTTCTTGGCAATGATTTGATGTGAATTGTATCTTGGGTATTCTGAGCTTTATACCAGAGGATTCCCTGGCATGCAATAAGGACATATGCTCCACTATGTTCATAGGAAAATCTTTCTTACAAGAAGCATTTGGAAGGTAAGGTATTAAGAACATTCAGCAATGTCCATAATATTCAATAGATTAAAGAGTTGCCTGCACACATCATCATCACAAATGCTCAATAAAACCAAAAGGAAATATGTCCTTCAATTTATATACAGTGTGGCGCACTATACTGTTGATTCTAGTTAGTCAGTGTATAAGGCTGGCTTCCAGGGCCTCTGCCTGGGGACTGTTTTGGTATAAGTGATAGAACCTAGAAACAAAGAGGATGAGAGGGAAGAGTTTCTACTCTTTTCGTGTTAAGCTAGAATATGTGACTGGCATACTCAGTGTCCAAGCAACTTTAACTGTCACTGTGGACTGGTCCCCATATTCTTTTCCCTTTTTATAGCTTAAATATTCCCAGGATAAGCTAACCCTTAAAGACTTCGAAAGACACAACTTGATCAAGCTAGGGTCATCTCACAGCTAACACATTGCAGGCCGCTAAGATTAAGGGATTATATGTCATTGTGACCTAACTTAATAAAACCTAATATAAAAGAATAAAAATTATCACTAGAAGGCCAGGCATGGTGGTGCACGCCTGTAATCCCAGCACTTGGGAGGCAGAGGCAGGCAGATTTCTGAGTTCGAGGCCAGCCTGGTCTACAGAGTAAGTTCCAGTACAGCCAGGGCTGCACAGAGAAACCCTATCTCAATGCCCACCCCCCCCCCAAAAAAAAATCACTAGAAAAGAAAAAAAGGCATACATTTTTCTCAGCAATATCAAACCTAATTGTGCCTTTGGAAATGTGAAAAAAATTAGAATTCTAGGAATAACTGTCAATTAAGGTAGGGGGTATAGTAGATACAGTTTTTATTATATAACGACCTATTCAAAGTTTACTTCCATTATTCTTTGTTAGTTACTGGAATCTATGCCTTAGGAAAATGAAGATAAAATCAAAATTACAAATATATAGTATAGTGGAAATTGTGGGTTCTAACTAGGAGAACCATGAAGAGAAATCCAGGTTGGGGGAAAGTTGAAATCTACAAGAAGAGGTTAAAGGGCACATGTGAGACTTTAAAGAAGACACATAGGTAAGTAGAGCAAGACAGGGGACATGGAAGCTCACGGGAAGCTGCAGGCTATCAATGGATCAGTGTAGAATACCATTGGCTTTCACAGCCAATGAGTTATTAAAGACGGAAGGCTTTCTCTTACACTGACCTTAATGATATGCTTCAGCTGATGCAAGGCCAATCTCTTTGGATCTGGAAACAAAATAACAGATCCCCCTAGACCTGATGTTGAAAAATGTTTGCATAGTTGTAGTAATGAAAATTTGGTCTAATGTGTTTTGACCAATGATAGAGCTCATAGGATTTGGTTGTATTGTTAAGGAATAATGGAAATCTCAACACACTACGAATAAAAGACATGACTGAGAAGAAATGGAGATAGAGGAAAGGGTAAAAGAGAAAGTTTTCAACTTACTAGGGAGGAAAGCTCAAAGATCATCTCCTGATCCTCATCCTACTCAACCTCAGGAGTATAAAATTTACATCTGGAAAGTCAATTGACCAATAATAATCTTTTCTAAAATATTTCTCCAAGGGATTAAGATCACCTAAACATCAAAACCTGGAAGGTTAAGAAGCAGAAAGGGAAATTACACTATTGTGTTGCAATATCTTTCAAACGGAGCAAGAATCAGTAGTGCCTAGATATTGCCTATTATTAGTAGGTCAAATGAGATGAGTATAAGCATTTCTGTATTTTCATAGGTCACATAAGCACAACTCTATAATTTAGATTTATGGAGAAACCTGCTGGAAATAAACCAAAAACTATTAGATGACAATAGAGAAGTGACACAGACTACTTGGTTTTCAAAGCTTTTCTGTACTACTTTGCACGTGTTAGTGCCTTGCTTGAAAAAAAATTTCAGAAAAGACAAGGAGGTCTGGAATATTAATGGAAGGAATTACTGAACATTTGGGGGTATAGGAGTGACATACAGACTTTGCCAATGTGGCTTTTACAAATTGTTTACACAGGATCTGTGAGGAGAGGGGATGCTGATGGACAATATTGAGGTGACTGACTTGGAGGAATGTCTCAGCTGAGGCCATTCTTCCTCACAGGAGATAGTTGGCAGGATCTAGAGGCATTGCTGCTTTGCCAAAGCTGGATATCCAAGCTCCTGGCTTCTCAGTGAGACAGGCTAAGAGCACTGTCCCACACCTTGTGATGTACGCGACAGTTCCCTACAGGAAGTGTGCAGCTTGCACTGCGCATTGTGTCAAGGTTCAGAAACCCTGCCTTCCGCTGTTGATGAGTGACACAGGGAAACAGGCTGGCATCTGTCAGAGGAGATTGAATGAAAGATTAAAGGGGTTGAGCAAAAGAACAAAAGATGATTAGGAAGAAATGTGAAGGGCCAGAGAGATACGGTAAATAAGAATGAAAAGAATCCTTGAAAATATGGTTTGTGAAGAAGTATATTCTGTTTACCTAGATCAGTGAATTCCCTAATGTGGCACAGCCATGCATTTAAGAATGCAGTTTTCCAGGCACTCCCAGGACTTCCTGAAGCCTCTTGTGAGTGCATCTGCAATTCATTCTTGCCAGCACATGCACTTAACAATGATGTTAATATTTGTGCTTTACTAGGCAATCCTTGAATTCCTTAGCTGGTGATCGATATGACTGATTTATTTATAAGGGTTAATGTAATGAATCTCTCCTAAGCATCTCAGATTCGGAGAGAGTGGAATTTCTTCTTCATCTCTTTGGAAATAGATAGCAATTTTAACTAATTCCGGGGACAAATAAAGTACACATATTTTTCTAAGCTTGTTTTAGTAAATGAGCTGTTAATTGAAGTTAAGTAGAGGGGTAAAGAGTATTCAAAGAAATTGGAATCAGTTGACTCTCCTCCCAATATTATCTAAAACTGTGCTACTCTATAACGATAGTTTCCTTCTAATAAGATTTTCTTTTGTTAATCAAAAAGCTGCAGGAAGGACTCTTACACAACAGTGAGTCTCTTAAAGGTAGGAAGCTTGTCTTGTTCAAGTCTCCTCCAACCTAAATTCAAGTTCTTAAAATAATGAGACCCCCACAAGTAAGTAACTATTGATTTATATGGAGTACCTGGATTTAACTTCAGAGAGCCTCAAGCAAGAATTTGTGCTTGTCGAACTGAAATTTCTTAGGATCTTATATAGGAGGTATATCCAACTTGAAAAATTATAAATTGTTGCCATACTTTCTATGCTAAGTGAAATGTGGTGTGCTGCGGAATTTCTACCACTGGTCTCATGTAAATGCTTTCTCCTTGCCCCCAACATTCCGTTATTACGGAAGACTGACCTTTTCTGCAAAGTTTGTAGCAGCTTTTCATATGGCACCTATCTTACAACTTGCCTAACTTAGTTAGAAACCGAAAGCAAATGGGAAACAGTGTTTTGGTGGCATTCATTATACCAACATGTCTTCTAGTACTTTGAAAGGAGGATTCTTAGCGTTGACTGCCATTAAAACTTGACCTGCATATTTGACAGCTCTGAAAACCCAGCACACTATTCTTAGGGAGCTAAGAAATCTAGTAATATTCTGGCAGCTACCTAGGGAAAGAATCGATCTCCACTCTGAAGTAGCCCAAGGCCATAGCCTGCTGTGCGCTGGTGCCAGGATCTCTCTCCTCTCAGCTTGCTCAATTCTAAAATGCCTCTTGTTTTCTGATACTAAGTTTGACCATGATACAACATACCAGGAAGCAAAGGTCCTTCAAATCCCATATAACCATGCAAAGAAATTTCATTTTAATTGTACTACTGTTAAACATAATTCCCCTCTATAAATTGTTTTTATTCTTGAGTTTGGGAATTTCTTATAAAGCATTGAAGAAGGACCCTGTGTCAAGATCCAGTAGACAAAAACAGCTTGGTACAAATTAGAGAGTAAATTAGCATTATAAACATTGTTCAATATTTGATATTAATCTGCAATTCATACATTCATTGACTACACATTGATCAGATAAATAAGTAAAATAAAATGCAAAAAAGTAAAATGCAAAAATATATGGTAAATTGGTATTTTATAATTTTGTTTGTGAGTCATCTCTCCAGCATCATATAACAACACTTTAGGTCAACATTAAAACTGGCATTTCTAAAATACATTCATTCATTCATTCACTTATTCATCCATTCATTTATCAATTCAACAGACAATTGTTTATTGTTAATCGCTTCTTATAATTATAGGTTATAAAATATGAATGAAGTCTCTTTTTCCCCCATGGATTAATGAACTAACTTCTTGATCTTGAAAACTTTGTAATCACTTAGGTTTATTACAAAAAAATTCATGTGAACTTTACCCCTAAAGATAGATCCCAAACACTGACATTTCCTTAAAACACTCTAGAATGTTCTTATGTGGGTCTAGAAATAAAACCTCTTATGCTTACAGGTGAACTGCATAACCAAACCAGAAAACCCAGCAGTGTGTTCAAATGCCACTACAAGAATAGATGGAATCTGAACAACATGGGAAGGCGTAAAACTCAGTCTTTGTAGGACACTGGCTAGAAAACAATCCTACAGGTTACATAAGGCTCCAAAATTAAAGTGATCATGGGATGAGGATGAAAAAGGATACATAATATTACCATCAGCGAGCATATGTTGATATTTGAATACCATGAATGATTTGTGTCTACACAAAATGCTGCATTCCACAACAGGGTTCAAATATCCATGTGTGTCCCTGGGAAGGCTACTGACCTCCTTGACTCTTATTTCCACTTATACATAGAGGATAATAAATACCTCATAAGTGTTTATAAAGAATATAAAGAAAATATGACATGCCATCTTCAGTCTGTTTGATTCTACTCCAGAAACAGCTTTTAAAAGTTTCTGGAGTAGTATATGGATTAGGTGGGTATCTTATGCTTGTTTAATGCCAGCAATACTAACATATATTTATTTATTTACTTATTTATTCATACATCTATTTATTTATTCGTTTATTTATTCATTCATTTCTACTGTGGGATAGAGCAAACATTCCTTTTTATGCTACATTAACCCACTCTCAGTAGTGATACTGACTAATATAAAATGATCATTAATCAGTACCAAGAAATCAAGAGAGAATTTAAATTTATTGAGAAAAGAAAAAAATCCCCAAACTCTAATCTCTCTCCTAGGAGAGAGAAACCATTCTCTTTACTGCTCCAACTAAGCTTCAGAAAGCACCTCACTATTCTCCAGTTGAGTTTAGTCTTTTGTGAGAACAAAGAGCTGTAAAACTTCTCCTGCAAGATGTCAAATACATGGAGCCTCATTGAAGGAAGAGGGATTTAGCATACAAGACTGTCAGGCAAATCACAGAGACTCTGGTCAGGGTCATAACAGGTTGTCAGAAGAACTTTGACTCAGTCCTTGGTTCCTTTTCTGGTTCTTGTCAAAAGGAAAATATTTAAGGTTGCCCAATTTATCTATCATAGAAAATGAGAAATAGTCACCCATTTCAACCAGGGAAGGGATTTCTAAAGATGCACCAGTCTTTCTGCGCCCTAGGTCAGAGTGCATCTGGCTGTGAGTGGGGGAAATGGAGCGCAGAGGGAAGAAAGAACTCAAACTAGAGAGGAGCACTCAACCAGTGGACAGGGAGGACGGGTTATGGTGCACTGGGCAAAGTGAAGCATTAAAAGGGAGAAGTATCTTGAGTGTGTGTATCTCAATTAATCATTGAAACAGTGCTCTATGGTTCTTAGATTCATATCACACAATGGCTTGGCAGTGAAGTATAATTTCAGTCCCTACTAGAGAGCTATTATGCTGCCCTTGTGGGCTGGTTAATTCATTACTGGGCTCTCCAGTACCAATCTCACACACCAATTTGAAACAGAAAAGCCATCTATCCTGAGTGGTATGATTTCTCTAGAAATCTTAGCTATTCTTAAGAGTCAAGTTCAGGACATGATAATCGCAGAAGGGTAATTCCAAATCCTCTATTCTAGAGTTTAATAGAAAAACTCCTTTCTTATATTGAAGAAGGTACCAGGCATGGAGTGTTTTAAAATGCCAGGTTCCTTTATTTTCCAGTATAACTCAATGAATTGACTTTGATTGGAATTCCACTTTGGCAGCGTCTCCCCTCCTCCCACCAAAGAACCCAGTGACTTTCTTCATTGGCAGACACCTGAGAAGGAAAACCTGAATCTTAAGGCTGAAAGCTCCATCTGTGCTTTCTACCACTGACTTCCAGAAGAGATAGCAAGGCTCTGGAAGAGGGGGACAAAAGTCCTGAAGCCACGACACTTGAAAAATCAACCTATAAACAAGGCAAACTCCTAAATGGGTTGATTTATACAATTTTTACTTCTTTTTCAGACAACTTTTAAAGGCAAAGTCAGTGTCTGTTGCCTTCTAAGAAGGCCTTAGCCAAATCACCCTTACTTTGTTCCTAGTGACAGTGTGAAGACAATCCTAACTCTTAAGTTCTGAAACTTGACTCCATGCATTATGGCATACAGGTTTAATGTGGTGTTTATGAAGCAGATTGTGAAGAATTTTGGTAATTGTGTAAGGTTGGACAAATACTGTAAGATTTTGTTGTTGTTTTGGTTGGTTGGTTGGTTGATTTTTTGTTTGTTTGTTTGTTTTTGTTGTTGTTCCAAACTCCTAATTTAGATAATAGAGCAAAAACTGTCCTGGGATATTAAGATCACTATAAATGGGCACGTGTAGGTCTTACAGTACCTCTTGACACTGTTCAACAAAAAATAAGCTATCAATGTATTACTGCAGGTGATGGTTTAGTGTTGTTTATTAATGTGGTTGTTGTTCCCGGGTTTCGGCACCAATGTTGGGATATAAAAGAGAGAAAGGGTATTAGTGAATATGGCATGGTGGCGTGGGGGAGGGGGGTACCTAAGCGGGCCCATGCCCAGGCATTCCCTTTCCCCTGAAAGACCATACACACACCAACATGGTATAGAATAGAGCTTATTTAGAGAAGAGGATGAGAGTCAATGGTATAGGAGAGAGAGAGAGAGAGAGAGAGAGAGAGAGAGAGAGAGAGAGAGAGAGAGAAGAGAAGAGAAGAGAAGAGAAGAGAAGAGAAGAGAAGAGAAGAGAAGAGAAGAGAAGAGAAGAGAAGAGAAGAGAAGAGAAGAGAAGAGAAGAGAAGAGAGGAATGGAGGCCGGCTATGACCATGTGGAGAGAGGAGGGAGGGGAGCCCAAGAAGGGCAGAGAGGTGAGAGTGCAGAGAGGTAAGAGGATGAGAGGGGAAAGAGGGAGAGGAGAGGCAGGCAGCCCCTCTTATAGTGGGCCAGGCATGTGGGGCGGGGCATACCTGGTTATTGCCAGGTAACTGTGGGGTGGAGCTTGGACAGAATACCAACAGCAGGGTTCCCAAGAATTCCCTCAGCGGATTATGTTTTGGAATTGGATATGGATCCTTCAGGAGCTTTTCAAGAGCTGTGCATTGGACCATTCCTTCTCTCTTAGCTTCAGTGTTCTTAAATGCAAAGCTAGAACAACAACAACAAAATGCCAACATCGTGCAATTGATGAAAACAAGCCCCAAACAGAATGCCTGGACCGTGCAATCTTATGGACATAGCATGAGCTCTACCCCCAAAACAAGAAGATGGGTAAGTAATTATGCCATTCTAAAGAAAGCTAGATCTGTCCATTGTCACCCCCCCTGCACTCTCCCCCAAAAAATCCAAAAGCAAAACGACAAAGGGTAGTTAAAACTAAGTTATGTGTCAATATAAATCCGAGGTGAGGAGACTGGTGATGACGATGGCTGGGCTATGATTAGCAATTGTCACTTCAGTTCCCAGACATACTGTGAGTTCTCAGTGAGTGGATGAGCAGCCCTGCCTATGAGGCACAGGAAATTGGAGTTTATAGCAATAAACACTGCGGGTGCCTGGCACCTGCCCTGAGAATGGCTACAGTTGAGGAATCCCTGCAGTTTACTTGGCCCAGGAAGCCTGTTAAGCCCCTGCAGGGACACACAATGGCAGACCATTGCCACCTAGGGGACCAAAATAGGAACCCAATGTTTTTATCCTGAATCCCCAAGTCAAAAACCTCTCCTCAGTATCTTCTGGCACTGGCTTCCAAAGAATGTTGCAAAGGCAGAAAAGAACAAAAGCTATTTGCTGATGAGTACAGATTCCAAACTGGTACATAAGTGTATGTGGGCTTGTGAGTGTATTTGTGTGTATACAAATACATATGTGTGTATGTGTATACATAAACATAATCCATATACATATATATTGTGTGTATATATTGTCTATATTATCTCTATGTGTATATATACATACATGCATATATATATATATAGAGAGAGAGAGAGAGAGAGAGAACTAGCTAGCAAAATAATGTTATAATCATATACACAAAGATGGGGTGGAAAAGAAGAATAAATGTTATATATTTGTAAACATCAGTAACTCAGACACTAGCATATACAAGCAATGAGGCATAATGTGTTGATTCAAAATGTAGAACATGTCATATATACACAAATATATATGTATCATATTTATTAAACATAATCAGACTAATTGATCCAATTTCACATCATACAAGGGCCAGAATTATTACATCTGAGCATGGTTTGAAGCGCTGACTGTTTGTGTGGGCTACAAGTAAAGATGGCCTCGGTATTAAGACACAGAGAATGAATTCCTTGCCATAACCTCCCACTCATGTTAAAGAATTTCAAAGCAGAGAATTGAAATATGAAAAGAAATCCTTCATTATAAAATAATGGCTGACTATATTTGAGTATGAAGTCAGCAGTGATAACTCTAAATTATAATGTGTTTTCAGAACCTGACCCATAGTAGCTGCTGATAAAACATTTAAATAACACCGAATAGTCTATTGAATCATTTAATTTTCAAATGTTTTAAACAATCAGCATCAATAATTATGCTGTTTTCACCTGCTTATGAATCTTAGTAATAACAAATCTGCCATTTAAATAATATAAAATATATTATTTTATATATTTATTATAAATATTATAAATATATATTATGGTGACTAATGTCACCATAATAATACTTTTTGCTTGTTAGTTGATTTATGATTTACAAAGACAGTTAATCAATTTTGTACCGTGTTTCTTAAACTTAGTAAATTATCCTGTCTAAGGTTACTAAAGAATATTAAATAAATATTGAATATATACTGAAGTTTTTTTTTTTCTTGCATAAATGACAGGACAAAGTCATGGCCCAAGAAAAAAGAAGTATCTTACTTTTCTTTCTTAAACTCGAATCTCCTTTTGACCTAACTTCATTGCTTTAGGTCTAAAGGGTATTTTAAGTGAGAATCCTACGTAGTTAACTGAATTGGAAAGTGACTCAATCAGCAAAGTGCTTTCTAGCAAAACAAGGGGACCTGCTCTTTGAAGCCCAGGACCCATGTAAAATTCAAGGTACGAAGGCATATATCTGTAATCTTAACAATAACAAGAGGACCTCTGAGGCTTACAGGATGAGATGGTGAGCCTCAGGTTTGATGAAAGACTCTGAATAGGCATAAGGTAGAGAGATTGAGGAGGACACCTGATGTTGGTTTCTGGCATTCACACATTAAAAATGCATTCATGAAAACACACACACACACACACACACACACACACACACACAAGAATGTGCACACGTCACATAGACACATGCACTGAAGAAAAGGAAGCATAATTAATCTACTTAGAAAATAGTTTAGTGCTTCTATAAAACAGATATGATGTCATTTGATGTCTGAACATTCCTATGCTACCACTTCTTTACTTAAACATTAATCTAGCTGTGTCTATGACAGCACCCCATAAAAGTCATTAAAGTTGTTTGTCAGTTGGCTTTAAACAACAGATATTATTTCAGGTTATGCAATAAGTTTGATTTAGTGAGTTGTTTATTATTGGTTTGTTACTTTTTTTTTTTAATGAAGAAGAAATGCTTTATTAGGTGAATTAATAGAGCAAAACCTCAAGTCAGGATTTCTCTGCCCTGGAGCTCACACTGTAGATTAGTCTGGCCTCAAACTCAAAGATCTGGCTGTCTCTGCCTCCCGAGTGCTGGGAGTAAAGATATGCACCACCTCTGCCTGGCTGATTTAGTTAGTTTAAAGGCCTTAAGAGCACAGCTGAGGCCTTTATGAATAGGAAGATATTCCAGCTGTGGACAACAGCGTTAGATCATCTCACTACCCTTCCTGACAGTCTGTCTTACTAAATGTGGACCATTTTAGCCAGCCCCACAATATTATAAGATGATTAGTTGTAGTGTATATCTTAACATGTGTCTATTACTAGTTCTACTTTTATGGTTGTAGAGAAAATAATCATTTGAATGAGAGAGGGGTTATCAGAAAAATAGAGAAAGCAGAAATGTATTTCGTGGATTAGAATCTATACCACCGCATTTTAAATTTCATCATTGACTTCATACACCTTCTTTCAAGAAACAATAAAATGTAGATTTTTCTGAATGGAGCGAGAGCATTACATATTCCTATGAAGGCCTTCATCATGAGGGATTTCTGCTCCTGCATGAGGAACAAAGAAAGTGGAAGCCACAAGGGAGAAGCTCCAGATCAAGAGACGAGGAAGCAGCAAACAATGCTTCATTTTACTCTTAAATGCCCCTGGGCGATCTCCCTTTTCTCTAGAACAAACAGCAGCCCAGCCAGAACCAATATTCTCCATCCACATTCATTACAGTCCTGCTCATTATAATTTGCCTTCTCCCAAGAGTTCAGACTTGCCCAGAATATTCACCTCATAAGATTTCATTATGGAAAGGATAGAGGCTCTACAGTGACCTTCCATTCTTGGAAAAAGTCTACAAACTCAGGCAATAAGAATTGGGGTGAAATACCTGATAGTAATTGCTTACAATACTAATAAATATATGTACAAATGTGACTTATGAAATAGAAAGGAAGAAAAAGCTAGTCTATATCTGAAGTTGGTCTCTATCCATTTCAGTCTATTAAAAGCAAGTATGATTATATAATTTAATATGGTAACCAATTCAAAGTTTCAAGCTCTCAAGAGATCTTCAAATATATCCCAGGATTTTCAGGTGTTTCTCTAGATATGGTTGCTTTATCGTTTCTGTAATTCAGACTTCTGTGACTGAGGAACAGATAAACCAATTCTGAGCAGAAGAGACCAAGATAAACACCCATGAGGTCACATCTATGAAAACCCTATACGGTCATCTTGTCCTCTTGTTTATCCAGAAGGCACCTCACATAATAATTATTTAAGAATTGATCCTGCTTGCAGGATATGCTAGGTAATGGTGGCACAAAGCTCGTGAGAATCAAATCAACTAACATTTGATTTGACTGAAGCCCCACTCCACAAGATGCCATGCATACCTGACACTGCTTGGATAATCAAAAAACAAAGAATAGACAGCCCAGGGACCTAGACCAACACCAAATACTACAGGTTTTAAAAAGTAAGTGATAAAATGACTCAATGACACTGTGCTATACCCATAAATCAGTGCCTTGCTCAGCCATCACCAGAGAAGCTTCCTCCTGTAGCAGATGGGAACAAATGCAAATTCCCATAGCCAGATACTATGCAGAGAGTAAGAGACCGTGAAACACTCAGTCCTGAATGGGATATTTCCATCCAATCCCTCTCCTTGGGGCTCTAAGAACCCCATAGAAGAGGAGGCAGAGAGAGTGTAAGAGCCTAAAAGGATAGAGGATACCAAGAAAACAAGGCCTTCTAAGTCAAGCAGATGTCATGACCTGCATGGGCCTGGGTCAGTTGAAGGCCTAGAGCCAAAGAACGAGCAGACACATGCTCCCATCCAGAACCCAGAAGCAATTTCCAGCTGATAACCACTTGCAGATGAAACTTTAGTTTCCTCAAAAGAGAGTCTCACTGGGGGGAAACAAAGAACTCTTAAGAGTGGCTGTATGCTCAGGGACAGTTGGCCAACAGTAAAAGGACTTGAGAGTGTCTCTGGAGGTTCCATGTCTCATAATGCCATGTCAATGATATTCTTTTATTTTTATTTTTATTTTTATTTTAATCTTATATTTTTCTCTCTTTTTACCCTATAGGTCCTTTGTGTATGTACTATGGCTTCCAGTTTATTGCTTTTATGGGATTTTTGAGTGTGAGAATAAGTGGGACTCTGTTTCTTATGTCTTCTCTTGGGCTCTTTTTTTTCTGTTTGTTTTGTCTAAATAGTTTTTCTTTTATCTAAATATATTTTATTATCTTATAGAAACCTCAATTATCCCATGTAAAATGTCTCCTCAAAGTAGACACATTTCTATTTTTAAGGGGATAAGTAAAAATAAACAGAAACATCCCACCAGGTACAAGATACTGGCAATTTCTACTTAGAGAGAAATACTGTTGCCTAGCATATTAAAAAACAAATTGGATTTACCTATCAAAAAATAATCTTATGGATGTAGTATCTCATTATATAGGCTAATAACTATTTAATTAAAACATGAATTTACAGATTCCTGACATCACTTTTATTTGAATCTTGGGCTAATGTCCTTTCTTGCCTAGATTATTGTAAAATGAACTGAGGACATTGCCAATGGCATGCTATCCCATAATAAAGAGACTGAGGATGAAAGAGTTCACAGTAGAGTTACATTTAAGAACTGCCTTGTTCATTTCAGAGTATGGCTATATGAATCATCTCCTGGTTGCACAGTAAACTTCCCATTAGTTATTCTATAAAATTACATGGTGCTTTACCTCCAGAGATCTCAACGTTCTTTTCTGTATCCATTTGTCAATAGTCCAATGCTAGTGATCCTGCTGTTACCCAGAGGAGCCTATTCTAGCAGTCTTTCTGTGGAAGCCTTTCATAAGCCTTATGACAACCCAAGGTAAGAAGCATCAATAATAACTCCAATGTTCTTTTGCCAAGTGCTTACTTAGCTAACGTGCAACATGTGTATGAAAAGAACAGAGATTGCTTTGAAAGGATTGCAAACTCAGGGATAATATATTTACATCCTTCTGAAATCTACTCAAGCCTTCACTCAAGGACTTAGTTAATCATGCTGGGCACTTAGTGCCAACTACAATATACTCAGTAAAGGTTAAGTATAAGCTATAGTTCATATGGTAATCCAACCATTTATTAGTGATTGGGACTTAGAACAAACCATTTATCTTTTCAACTCTCTACTTTTAAAGAAAAATGGGATAATTTCCATCTCTATATGTTAGGATTAATGAGTCAAGATGCATAAAAGCATTTAAAATGGTGTTTACTCAATATAAATTATTAGTTTAAAAATCTTTAGAACTTAAAAATGCTAAGGATGATAGAATATATCATGTATTTTCCTAAATATTTTTAAAAAAACTAGGTAAAAGCAATACTCATGACTGATAAGTTATGGTTAGATTCTTCTGGGACAAAGTTTTTCTTAGTATAATCCATAATTTGGGGTCAATCTAAAGAGTATTGAAGGCAGACTCAGAGTCTTAAAGTTTGCATTTTGAGTACCATAATGGTGACTTTTATCTGACTATGATAAAACATTCACCAAAAACAAGTTGGGGAGGAAAGAATTTATTTTAGCTTATGGGTTATAGTCTATCATCAAGGGAAACACAAGCAGGAACTTAAAGCAGGAACCTGGAGGCAGTGAAGAAAAGATTGCAAGGGAAAGTGATTCACTGGCTTGCTCAGCTACCTCTCTTATACAACCCAGGCATGCTGCCTCTGGGGTGTCACTGGGATGGTATATCCACAGTGAGATGTACCCTCCTACATCAATCAGCAGTCAAGAAAATGCCCCTAAAGACATGCTCACAGGCTATCTGGTAAAGGTCACTCCTCCACTGAGTTCTCTTTCCTAGGTATGTCTGGTACCCAGATGATAAAAACTCATCAGTTTGAACACAATAGGATAAATCAAGTAAAAATTAAGTAAGTTTATAAATGTCTCTTCTTAGAAAGCAATGGGTCATAAAAGAAAACTATCAAACTTGTACCAACCAAAACATTTCATCCCTATTGGCTAGTATTCACAGAGCTAGAAGGTTACATGTAAGTTACAGTGGAAAAAAAAGCATCAGCAGTCTTATCCAGCCGTGGACTGTACAATATATCATGAAGACTGGTATGGCAAGATATAGTCACTTGCCTGTAATATGTAATAATGGCAGGTATGTTATAGAAGTAGCCAACCACTTTGAAATTTCAGTTAAAGCTCATACTACACAATAGGACCAATGCTTGTTACCATTAACCAGGCTAAAAACTCATACCTTGCTAGACCTTAGGTCTTAGCAAAGAACCCACTATCATTATTCTGCTGAATGGACATAGCAATAAACTACCACTATATTTTAACTTTATACCCATAGGTTTGTACATCTTTCAAGCCTCATCAGAAAAGTTTTATGCAGTAGGTGATTAATACAAAGACCTACTGTGTGTCAGTGTTCAGCGAACAAGAGACTGGGGAGTGTTCAACTTAAATGAAATGTCTATATTACAAATCCTTCCCATAAGGCTCTATGATTATCACACACACACACACACAAAAAAAACAGGACTGAGAAACATTATAAGAACCAGATGCAATAGATTTCTGTAGCAAAACAGTGCATGCCTGATATGACAGCAGTTTTGCACATGATCATGCAGTGAATGGGACAGCAGCCACCTGACTTGCACAAGATCAAGCCAACCAAATTACAAGCATGAATAGGGGCTGGGGTTCATGAAGTTGAACCCCTATTTAAGAATCTATTGGCAATTGGTAGCTGGTCGGGAAGGAGTCAGTTTTCTTTAAGGATACAGGCCCTGAGGATTCAACCATGATTCAATAGGTTGTCACACACCTATAAATAATGCTAAATGAGGAATGGGGTTTGGAGCTGAATGGGAAAAGTAGGGGGTTAGAGGAATAATTGGGTAGGAGACAAAAGGCAGTAGGTAAGTAATGTATCTGAACTGGACTAATCTATGGCAGAAACACCATTAAGTTGGAGAATATATAATTTAGGAAGAAATGTAAACACATCCACCAACGATCTGTTAGCATAATGATATATCTCAGGGCTTCACAATGAAGAAAATTAGTTTTATTTATCCCATTAATCAGAGTGCCATGAAAAAAATACTTTGTTGCTTTCAAGGGCAAGGCCACAATAGTTTGAAGCCCCACCACCACCACCAATCCCTTGTCTCTTTAAAAGTCCACATCATCTTCCATTATTGTCACAACATGGAACAAATCTCTAACATGTGGACCATTGTGAACGTCAACGCCATGTCTAAAGTAGGACACAACACAAACCATTATTGCCAAGTTTCCATCTGTGAGAATCTACCATATAATGATGACTGGATAACAGAAAAAAATAGTACAAAAATTAAAAATGAAAGAATAAAACTTGGTATAGTAGAAGTTTAAGGAATCAGGCTGGTGGGATTCTTTATTCCATGGCCATGAGTTAAAAGCCCCCCATTTCCCAGACACTATATTAATTTCTAGGGACAGAAAAGAGAAAAGACTCTACTGTTACTGTTTTCGCAGACATTATAATCTGCTGTGGAAAACAGAGTAGAAAGTGAAAACTACAAAAGGAGGTGTGGGGTGTTGCTAAGGAAAACTGCTGACCACAACAGGGCAGTTTTATCACTAAGAAACTTGCTTTGAAATTGCTGGAAAAAGTATAATTCACAAAGAATCAGGGATCGGTGGATACATTTCTACTCTCGGGAGCAAAGCTATTTTATTGTGGAAATGTCAGTGATAAAACTGGACATGTTAATAGCTTTAAGAATAAAAGTGTAAAATTAAATGCACCTTTGAACAAATTTAGCATTTGGAAATATGTGGACTTCCTTTAAGCTGAAGGGTCTTTCCTTCTCGTGCTCCCCCAGTGCTGTGGATATATACTCTCCTAGGCATTTATATGTCTCCTCTATCCTTGTATCTCAACTTCAACGCATTGCTCATAGCTCATGTTCAGTGAGGTGAATTATGAACACTAGTTACTTTGTGTCATACAATGTTATACCAATAAAGTTTCTCAATAGCTTGCCAAAGGATTTTCTCCTTGTGTGGTACTCATTCCTAAAGGCTGGATAAGTCCTGTGGAAGATCTAGTCTTCTCTGAGGCATCCTCATAATTCACAGGACCTTTAAGCACAGTTGGATAGGTTGTGTTAAAACCAAATCTCCTCAGGTGAGCTGCAGGTAGAATCTGGAGTCTATACCACTTTTCCTTTTTTAAGCCACAATGCAAGGTACAGTTTTTAAAGAAAACTGCGGGACACTTCTCAATTCATGTAGTGGTCTTGATAGTACAAAGTGTTGGTATCTCTAATGGAACACATTATAGTTAAATAGGAACAATAAAGAAATAAAATGGAACAAAGTAGAATTTACAGAGCCAAGGTTTTCAATCAACCGTGTTTTGTTTTGCACATAGGGATATCAGTAGAGATCTAGGGGTGCTTTACATAAAAGGGAGAAGATAAATAATATGGTCTCCAAATATTAACCAATGTGAGACCAAGCATTTCTATTTACTGTCTGGAATTTCTGGGACGTGCAGAGCTTCTGAATTCTTCCCAAATTGCTATTAACAAAATGAGCTTTTATTTATTTGCACAGAAGTTTATTTTGATAGAATTCTTGTACTAGAAATTGTGGTGTTTATAGCTATGCCCGTTGCAGTTGCTAACACAGGAAACCATTATAATCTCAGTGCAAATGCCACTGCACCCATGAATGATTATTTTAATACTGTGTTATTTAGAATACATTTCATTTACTTTAAAAACCACAGTTCTGAAATCATTCTGATTTAAAAAAAAAAAAACTGGCTTGGAGCCTGAACCTCATAAGCACTTAGTTATTAAACGCCATTAGCAACATCAGGGAAAGCCAGGCAGTTCACAGAAAGGGGATCTACAGGAAAACATTCAGAAGACACCTTCAGACCGGAAATGGAGACTGAGTACCTGAAGCTCTGAGCAAAAGCCATGGTCCTAACAATGATAAAGACAATTACTATGCACTGAACCTTTAGAAATTCCTAGACACACCTCCTAAACATAGCATCATCTTATTCCTCAGAACAAAGAAACAAAGAAGCGACTTCGTTAAACTTCAAATTGAACCTTCATGGTTAATTGAATCCAAATAAAATATCCTTCAAGGCATGCATGTCCTTTCTCATGTTAGCTCCCCCATTCACAGATACCTATTTTTAAGTAGCAACAACTCGGAGTTCCAAAAAGCAATCAGCTGTTCATAGGTGAACACAGAGAGAGCTAAAGCTCACTGACAATACTGCTCTCGTATCGCCAGTCCCTCCCTCCCAAAACAAACCAGAAAATATTAAAAATACATTCTGGTCTACCTCTCTGTCAGGTTAAATGGAAACTTCCTGGCTGTGGTTTTAATTGGAAATGGAACCTTTCCCTTGCTGTCCAAATTTATTACAGTTACATATCACCCTCAGATTTTCATCTAAGAGACAAGTCATTCCAGTGATGATAGATGAGGCAGTGTTTATAGATCATCTTGCAAAGTAAGCAGAGGGACTTCCAGTTAAATAGCTCTACACAGCTATGGATAGACTCCAGTAATGAAAGACAGTAAATTTGGAAAATAATTATGTATGGCTAATTACTAATTATAATTTAGAAACTGTAAATTTTAAATTTTAAAACTGTAAGAAATATATATATGTATATGTATATGTATATGTATATGTATATATATATATGTGTGTGTGTGTGTGCTAGGATATATATATATACATATATATATATATAATGTAGAATGACAAAAATCAAATTATTTAGACAGATTTTTAAAATCCAATATGAAGACTATATATATATATATATATATATATATATATATATATATATATATATATATAATTTAGGGCCTGGGGAGGGGAGATAAGGAGATAGTGGAGGCAGAGAAAAGCAGAGAGAAGGAGAGAGTAGAGAGGTAGAGGCCAGCCATGACCACATGGAGATTGTAGGAAAGGGAAGAGCCCAAGAGGGCAGGAGAAGGGGAAAGAAGAGAGAGTAAGAGCGGAAGTGACACTCTTAAAATACGTAGTCCCTGCATGAAGACCCAGGTAAAGTTTGTATGTGGCTGTGCTAGACGGATGTGTAGCTGTCCCAGTATCACCCTTCTTGCCTGTTCACTTACCATGGTGAATATTTATTAGGGATGCTATACAACCTCCAAGTGATTTACTGTTAAATAATTTAAACATACGAAAAAATCAATAGTTATGGTTCATACAGTTTTATCAAGAATTCTGAGTTGACTGTGCTCTCTGTGAGAGTTCATGAGCTCTGGCTACGAGTGACTCTCAGAGTTAAGGAGATACAGGAAACATAATTTTCTCTAGGTGTCGAACAGCATAGCAGGGAGCAGCATATAAGCAGTGGATGCAGAACAAAGCTTAGAATCATTTGTTAAGAAATATACAATAGGGTACGATACGTGATGAAAGTAGACATGGCCTCCAACACAACATACTAGGTTCAGGGTGCATACTTTAGGAAAACAAAGCAAAACTAAAATCTCTCCAATATACACCAAAGGTCTGGTAAAGGTCTTGTGTGTATGTCTGAATGTGTTGGGAATTGAGGGGGAGGGGTGTGAATGGCTTATAACTGATAAGAGTAAAGGAACTAAAAATTTAAAAAGAAAACTTATTAAATTCACACAGACAAGTATAATACACACACACAAACACACACACAATATACATATGCTTTTATGTACTGGTGTTGATAATAAATGTTGTTCATAATAAATGTTACTACCATGTCAATATGTTAGTAATAAATGTTAATATGAACAAACTCGATTGTATTGATACCTACATAATTTAAAATATAATGTAGAATGACAAAAATCAAATTATTTAGACAGATTTTTAAAATCCAATATGAAGACTATATATTGTTTTTAAATATGTAAGCTCAGTACAAAATGTATAAAATCATTGATTAGGAGGAAATACCAAATCAAGACAAGAATTTTCTTTTGATAAAGGTCAGACGTAAGGAATAAATCAAAGTTAGGCACTAACTAGATAAACTCCAGCTCAGTCTATCATTTCTAGTTTTCTAATCCAGAAAAACAAACAAGCAGTATGTTATCACTGCGAATTTTATGTCGTGTTTGCACATGTACTGATATTATTGGCTAGGTTTTTTTAATTTAAAAAATAAAATGTTCATGATTTTTTAAGATTAATTACCTTCAAATGTTAAGGACTCACAGAACAGCCAATTCTGTTCCAATAAGCAGATGTGTATTAAATAATAATCTTAGATATAGTTATATTACCAACCCTATCTTTTAATTTACTTCATTCCTTCAACATATGTTTTTTAAAGTCATACCAAACACAATTCCTGCCCTTAGAATATATATTCTGGAAAGAAAAAATTGGTTAATCTATGACAAAATAAGTAGTTAGCTGTATCTGGAATGACATCAATCAGAGGTTTAAAACACACACACACACACACACACACACACACACACACACACACACAAGAATAGCCTCCAACCATCTGTCCAATTGACTGCACTGTCCTGACTATTAAATGTTCTTAATCAAATTCTGCAAGAAACAGAGTACAAAAAAAAAAAAAAAAATCAAGCATGCTTGGGAACTGGTGAAGGATGCAGAGAACGTCAGAGATGAGGATCGGACAGGCTTCTTTGAAATTGACCTGACTTAATAATGAGAACCTGCTGTGGGAAGATGCTTAGACTGCAGATCCCATGGGCGTTTCATCCTGAATACACTAGATCCTCTGTGATCTTGAAAGCTGAGCGAGCATCAATCTGATTGTAGGACAATGTCCTCTTTGGCGCTCCAATGTTCTGGGACCACCCAAGCTGAATTACATCCCAGGATGTAGTTTGGGGTTCAGGCAGGGTCAAGTGGGTCATCTGCCAATGCTGCCCTGTGTCCCCGGATCCCAGCCCCATCACAGAGGCAGAAATAAACTGTTAGGAGGGACTTAAGGAGAGGTTAGTGGGAAAAGGCCTAGTGAGGGGGGACCAGCACTGTAGAGGGAGAGCTCTGGGAGGTTTTGTAGAACCTTACAGGCAGTGGAAACAGGCTAGGTCTCTTTTTGAACGAGTACAGTGTTACAGGATAAAACAGAATAAGGAAGGGATCAAAAGAATCAAAGTTTTAAAGTTGCAGTCATCTCTCTACATCCATGGGAACTGGTTCTAGGATTCTCTGTAGGTACCAAAGTCTATGGTGGCTTACATCCACTATATGAAATGGTGTATTGGAACTATTCACAGTTCTCTGTACATTTAAATCAGCTTTCGATTAGCCACTACCATGTGATGCTATGGAGGTAAGTGTTCTGCACTATTACGTAGGGAATAATGATGTGAAAATATCTGTATGTATTTAGGACAGACAAGATCTTTGACAAGTTCTTTTTTTTTTAAATCCCAATTGGTTGGTCATTTAGATATACAATCTTAAGCTATGGAGAGACAAATATACATTAAAAACACACATGTATTTATTATATCATAATATAAACATGGAGGATAATTTAGAGATAACCACAGGTTTTATCCTAACCCCGAGGTTTGGTTGAGACTAGTTCTTGACACCAGGAATGGTGAAAAACGGTCGGATTTGCAATATATCGTGAAGCTTTTGCTAACAGCTCTTGCTGGTATGTATTATTTACAGGAGAATTGAGGAGGATTCCTAGACTGTTTACTCTGAACAATAGATGAATATAAGCTGCCATTTACAGATAAGGAACAAATGGAAGCAGAATCAATTTGGGGAGAAAAAAAATTCAAGACTTCTATAATAAACCTGTTAGACTTTATCTAGCAGAACTTCCAGAGACACCATGTTGGCAGTCTGCTCTAGGACACTGGTTCTTCTTGAGACTGTAAAACAAACAGAAGCATGGGCCAACCACTTTTCTCAACACCTCACTGGCAGTGATAGATGTTGCTAACTGGTCAGCAATCGCTGACTTATTATTCTGCGAGATGGTGTGAGTACTGTGTGTTCTTAGCTCTCTGTGTTTTCTAACAGCCGATTTCCATTTTTATGAACATGTTAATGGAAAAGAAAGCAAGAATGGAAACAAACACTGTTGATTGGCTCTCTTCTCCCCGAATAAAGACTCTCATCACATTATGTGCATTTCCAAGATTCGGTGCCCTCTGTTTACGGAATCCAATTTTCTGAGTTTATTTCAGATAAAAAGGGCCTTTTAAATAATAAAATCATAGCATTGTAACTCACAGTCCACATCATAAATGTAATTTTAAAAGGGGGTTCATAGTGGCTCTATCAAATACGCTACAAATAAAAGTAATAGGGAATAAAATAGTTTAGAGGCAGACACAGGTGTCAAGTCGGGGTGCCCGCATTTATTGCATTCCTACTCCCCAGATTAAAAAAAAATTGCTTAGTTTCATGCTTCCCTCACTTTACCTGGTAAACAAGGATAATGACAGGATTGAAGATTACAGGAACAAGCCCCGGTAAGTGTATTATACAAAGCTGTGCTCCAAGAAGTTCTCTATCTAATCAAGATCAGCTGCATGTCATATTTGTAAACTGTGCTATACATATCACGGTGTAGCAGCTACTTAAAAAGCACCAACTCTCATGATGGCTAAGCACAGCGTTGTTGTGAGCCAGATAATACTCATACTAATATGAATACCTTATGTAAGAGACTCTGTCAAAACTATGGAGTGAAAATCCATTTGACCTAGTCTATATATACACAAACAACCTTGGATTAAAAGATAGATCATTAGCTTATTTTATCTGTATCACGCACAGGCCTTTTACTGTAACAAGGATAGAATCAGCTGGATTCTCTTCTCCAGGTACAGAGACTCCAAATTGGCCAGAGTTTAAATGGCCGTGTTCTACCTAATTGAGCAAGCAATTTCATTTCAACAGCGTTTGAATTCACTTTGCAAACAATGAGGAACACTCCTGTAAATTTCAAATGACCTATAGGCCTCATCTCTCCACGTCTGGTAGACAACACTGACTTTTACACATCCTACATTCTTGTCATCTAGCACCTCCATGCACCCTAAAATATCTTCCTTTGAGATACAAGAAGAAGACACAAGCCCTCTGGGGTGGGCTGTGTCTTCTCAACTGGCTTCCTCTCCCTCACACTGACTCCATCTTTTCTACCAAAGTACTGATTCTCCCTTAGACAGATCAACACCGAGGAACTGCAACCAAGCTGAAACACAGGAACCTATTTGTTCCTGTGTATTTGATCTCTTCATTTTGTCATTTCCAAGGAAGAACAAGATCAACAGCAGAGGAACAAAAAGTTCCACGAGAAGGTAGAAAATGATTGGCTGACACGACCCCATGATAGTGTCAGCAGCTGGACCTCGGTGGACACTGACCTTCGTGAGAGAAAGGGCTTTTTCTTTGTACGGGAGCAATACTCAGCTCAACTCTTCATTTAATATTTTAGAAGTCAGCTTCAAAGTAGGTCAAAAAATGAAAACCAATTCTGGTTTCTTTCTTGGCTTTAATTTCCATGGACTAGACACTATGTGAATCTGTCTTTTCCCAGCAAGAGGAGAAGGAAATGGCCACCTGCAAATCTCAGGAACTTATTTTCAAATAGGATGCCTGTGAAACTTTTGGCATTTCCCCCCCAAGTGTATGAAAAGAAATTCTGAAATTTAAAACGAAAAATATCACTTGAAAAAAAAAAAAAAGATCTGTATTCCCATTGGTCTGGCAAATTAAAACCTAAACAAATTTCACACCAGCAGCTTCATGCAAAGAATATGTTGTTGTTTGCAATCGCTTCCAACAACACAGATTCTAGGAGAAAATAAACTCTTTGCTTAAGGAAAATATCAACTTTGCGAAGTTTCTACATTATGAACCCAGGAGACATAGATGGGGGCTCTTAGAAGGATCTTTGCTAGCCCAGAACTGTGGAAGCCTGCCATCAAAATCCAAGGCAGAAATTGAGAGTGTTTCTAGATTGAAAAGCATGGAAAAATCCCTGAAGCAAAGTCTTGCCTTCAGGCAAAAAGGATGCTCACACTTGGAACTGAATAACAAAACTGAAGTTGTGCATCGAAAGGCTCACGTTTACATGTGTATATACATACATTCTTTTAAATTGGTGTTTTCTGGAGTAAAAAAAGACAAAATTACAAGCAACAAAACTACCATTGTTAGAAATGAAGACGTGCAATGGACAAAAAGCTCAGGCACCAGCCTTCACACTAGGAAAAGAAATGCAATAAATGCAAATTTAACATAATAAAGTGCTACTCATCCCCAGAATATGTCCTTATCTCAGGGTGAAATTTTAAACATTCTAACAGTAGAGGAAAGAGTGGAATAAATGTGGATAATTTAACCCACATTTTTTTTAGCTAATTGTATCTCCTTTTTTCTATGCAAAAGCCTTGTAATAAAAAAATTGCAAAGATATTTTCAAATATTGTTAAGGCTCTGATGCTTTGTACATTTTCATAGCATATGAATGATACTGATGATGGTCCATTAAGTAACGTTCAGGTGGGCAGTTTACCAACATTGTCAAGAGTCTTCAGGTATAAAAACCCAACCACCTAAATTTCTATAAATAGAAGGCTAAATAAAAAAATTCATAGAGTAAAAATGCTTCATAATGGTATGCATAAAATTATAATGTTGAGTTAAAATAAGAACTTATGCAATGATATGTATAATATTTTCATAAGTGTTTAAACATATAAGCAAGTTCTAAAGACCAATACTACCACACATATTCTGGGGCTTACTTTCAGGATAAGAAATAGCATAGCACACCAAAAGGCTAAATACTATATCATAAAACTTCTGTTCTGGCTATGATATGGATAAGGTATGTTTACTGAATTCTTATATAAAATGTGGTTATCATTGTGGGTCAGTTTAAAGCCACAGACTCACAGTGTGCATGGCATGGTGTATTTGTCTTCAGGATTTTGTTTGAAAAATGGTCTCCTGGCTTTATTCTGGATATTCAAACTCATTTTGCTGCTACCTTTGTGGGATCTTGAAGTCCAACAAAAGAGAGCAAGGCTCAGGGACAAGGACCCGCCTGATTCCCAGGACCCTTCCTTTCTCATGACTGACATGCAGATCCCTCTCCAGTGAGTGACCATTCCATCCTTGAGAACACAGGAAGATGGCCTTTCCTCTTGATTTCAACCCAAGACACACAGACACACTTTCATTGAACCCTGAAGTCTCAGTCTGTGGAAGACAGGTCTGTTAAGTTAAATTGTACTGCTCTGATGAACACAGAAGCATGAGCTTTTCTAGGTAGGAAGATACACGATGGCAAAGCTATGTAACGGGGTATCCAGATCTGTTAAAATCACAGTTTGAAGCGTGCATGACAACTGAATGATGAAAGTATAATACGTAAAAATAAAGGGCAAAAGAACAGATAAGACATGATTCCAATTTTATAAGGTAAAACACGTAAAATATCTAAGGAGAGACACCTAGAATTTTTTTTCAAAGGGATTTCAATATTATATGTTGTATTTTAGTGTCTCGTCCAAATTATCTGTGGTATCTAACAATTATTCCTTTTTTTTTTTTTTTTTTTTAGTGGTCCTGGGAATGAATTCAAGGCTTTGTACACTGTAAGAAAGCAATCTACCACTAAGCTACATCTTCAGCCCTCCTCATACTTGTGAACTGGCATGTGCCCTGGAGGATATGAGATATCCCCTTGTTATTTACCAGGTCACCAGACTGTCGTTGAAATGTAACAGGGACTATCTCTTCCAGCCAGCTTTTCTTCTACTTTCTATTCTGATAGAGTTAGACATTACACATTTAGCTACTAAACAGTGTTTTCTAAGTAGTTCTATGACACTGTGGGAAATTACATTCTGCCCTTAGATTCCGACTTCTGTTCATCTCTGTCTTCCCTTTCCCTGGCTCCACACATACTACTTTGTGTCCATACCAGTCCTTACTACTCCCGTTGAGAAGAGCCTTCAACTAGAGCTTGATGTAATTCTCACCACTACCACTAGGGATCGCATGGGCTGTTTGTGCTTCCTACTGCGGCTGCACCTAGTGATCTGAAATAATACCCGTAATACAACTAAGACAAGAGCAATTATACACGTAGAAAATACGAACTCAGTGCGGGCCAGATAGCTCAGTGAGTGAAAACACTTGCTGAGCAAGCCTGAGGACTTTTGTTTAATCCCAAGGATCCGTGGTGGAAGGGCAGACTCAATACTCAAAATTTGTCCTAGACCTCCACAGGTATGCCCATGTGTTTCCCCATGAAAAGTATTAACAATACTAAATAAATAAACTTATTTTTTTCTGAAAAAGAAATACAAATAGGTAACAGTAAATAACATGCATGCTATCCTGGCCATAATCATTACAGTCTCCTCCTCGTGGTCTACTCCATCCCCAAAACTATGGCTGCCGTACCAAAACAATGCAGCTTCCACTCAAGTGCAGAAGTTCCTCCAATCAGGTTGCTAGGCTTAAACACACTGTGGATGCTATAAGGATCTAATGGGAAGAGGAATGAGCCATGTAGAATACATTAGACTTGGCGCCTTACATAAAAAGGAGCTGCTGTGAGCTCCTCAGAAAGAGGCTACTTGATGACGTGATATATCAGAAATACTCATATTCATGGAACTTAATCATTTCAACATGAATTAGGCATCCATCCCAGACAAAAAAGTCTAAATAGTAAACTAATAACCAAGAAGTGTTAATGAAAAAAAAAAAAACAAGTTTTTTTTTTTTAACCCCTCCATTCTGCCATAATTTAAGGGGTAAATCAGTTCAGATGAAAGAGTCACTGTTATGAAAACTTCACTGACCTATCAGATTATGAAAAGATCATATTTTGGAAAATTGATATTAATCCTTTTGCACTGAAAACTGTAATTGAGTTTACCAAGTTACTTCCTCAAAGGTCACCTGATAGCCCCTATATGGGAACCTGAGATGCTGTCAAATCAGAAACTTAAGCCAAGGATAGCCCTGAACTGCTGGCCCCACTGGTTCCTTTGAAAACAGAAAAGTTTCCTATTACTTTTATAAATTTTCTTTGACTCTAATGAAATATGTTCCATCCACAATGCCTACAATTATTTTTTTTTTTCTTAACAGGAGTATATCTGGAAATCACACAATACGGAATGATCATTAACAGGCCTGTTAGGGTCCTTGAATGAATGCCTACCGAGAACACAGGCACACATTAGTAAATTTTCTCAAGAAAAAAAAATCCATTTCCATTTCAAGGTCTGACATTTTATTGAGAAAAATTATGCCCTTTCTTTTAATTATTCCAGTAAACATAATGAGGGTGTCGCTAAGTACACCTCAGAGGGCTTTATTTTCCCCATTTTTTAGTCATACGAGTGTATTTGTAATTAAGGGCATGCTGCATTAATGATGCCGCCAGTCTCCGTGGTAAACGTTTAATGTCCACCTCATAACATTATGCCAAGATTACATGCACAAAAGACTTTTTAATAATCTTTGTTTTCTCATTCGGCTTTGATTGGCTCTGGCATCCGTGGCAGCACTCGGGGGCTCCCGTTTCCACAGCCATCAGCACTTCTGCCCTGTAAATTGTTCAACTGTGCATGGCATCTTTCATCTGTAGGCTTCCTCTCGGTGCTTCTGTTTAAGTTATACAGAAAATGGGCTGCAAGCTGGAGATAATTGCAGATAATTTTTCCATTTTTAAGCCACTGGGGTGTTGCCTGGGGGAACATGACAGCTATGTTTATCTAAACACAAAGACCGAGTCACAGCTCTGTGTTGTGGCTTCAGCTTGGCACACAGGGATCAGGTGATCCTATCTGCTCCTCATGCAAATGCAATCATTGTCACCAGACGACCTGTGTCCATCTGACAGAGGCATGCTACCTGCGGCTTGTACTGTGGCTGAAAGGACAGGATGGAAGCAAAGAGGTTACCTCTGCTGTAAAAGCAAAACCAGTCAATCCTGCACCTCCAGGGTTCCTCCCCTTTAACAAAAGCAGTGCTTGGTTTTTTATTGTTGTTGGTGGTGGATTTTTGTTTGTTTATTTGATGGGTTTATTTATTTATTTATTTATTTTTGCCACAGTCAACTTAAAAGGAATATATTCAATTAAAAAGAAAACAAATCATTTTCAAAATAAATAACTCATATGCATGCATATATGTATATGATATTCACACACATATGCCCTATATTCGTATATAGTCTTGACTGACACTATCACAGACAGGAGAAAATTTTTCCATTATACTATTGCTCATAAACGTTTATGCAGCTAATATACAAGCATTTTAGATTACTTGGTATAGAAGATTTATTAGATAGGCCATCCAGGTTAGCAAGCAATTTAATAAATAGAATCATAAGCTGTCCCCTCCCCCTCCTCAAAATTCACTCCATATTAAAATAGATGTAAAATGCATGGATGGTCATGATAGAGAAAATACGGAGAGCAGCACCACAGATTTTCTTCGAAATCCCAATGAACTTCCACTTTATGTTAATAGCGTTCTCTGGGAACTACAGAACACTTCCTGGGCTGAATGTATTCTCTGGGTCCTGAATCCCTGGAGTCATTGCTAATAAGGGTGTCACTGGCGGAGGAGGCAAAGCCATTTTACAGCAAACATTTACATGCAGGGGCTAAGTAGTGCTTCTGCCTAGTTGGCAGCTGCGGTCTCCCGTGATGTAATAGGCCATAACGACTCTGGAGGAGCTGAAATGGAAGCGAGTGTCAGCGCGCGCAGGACCTGTAAGTCCAAACATAAGTGACTTTATGGATTCCCATTAGACTTTGGGCTAAGGAGCTCCTCAACAGGCCTGATATGACAGCATCCTTAGATGCTTTTTTACAGTCTGTGTCAAGAACTCTAACACTAAGGTGTTTTATAGAAAATCCACAACTGCCCAAGGGAGGTTTTGCTGTATTAGGCCATTATCACGGACTTGGCATATGTATAACAGTAGTCCCAATGTACACACTTAAAGTAGATTATTAAATCTGTTATGCCAATCATATGCACATTAAGGAATACAAATTAATGACTAGTAGGTAATTCAGAAATCTTGCACCCAGCCCAGTGACATATTTAAGTCTACCAAGGCTTCTGAGTACCTCCAATTGTAAATCAGTACAGCCTGGAAGGGGCTTTCTATGAACACATATCTATAACACAGTAGTACTTAGAGCCAACCTATGAATATTCTTTTAATTCTCTCTTTTCATAGCACGTCCACCATCATTTAGGCACAGGATTAATAGGAATCGGCTCACTTAAGAGCCTTAGAGCAGGTCCCTGTGAAAGACTGACCTGGGAAGTTCTGTAATGTGCCCTTTCCTGTTTCTGTTGGGAGAAAATAAGTATATTGAAAATGGAGGTCTTCCTATGTTGGGCAGGAGAGATATTGAGCAAGTGTTCTCTGGCCAAAGCAGAGTTCAGGGAAGCAGCACATACAACTCATACTCAAACTCCCCCTCCAGCACCTGTGTGAGTAGAACCTGCATCCTGGCAAAGGACATTAGCTATTTCACTTCAATGAGCAAGTAACTAAGCAGTTCCAGAAGAGGAGTATTGTTCTGCATGTCACAGAAGCCGATTGCTGGAGCTAGAGAGCTCTCCATAAGGAAGGCTGACCCAGCCTGGACGCGTGCTCTGCTGTAAGGAATGGTAGCTTGTATAACCTACATCCAAACAGTAATTTCACACCACATTTGCAATGAGATTTTAAATTTGACTTTTCATAAGAAATTACTAAAGCCCTTATATAAAGGCAACAAATGCCCCTGCTCTTTTACAGGTTTATTGGAGTTTTACTGATACATTTGAACAAACTCCACTGGAAGCCCACAGGTTCTAAAATGCAACTCCTTACAGAACTCCATACCTGTTACCCAGAGAGTCGGGTCCTTTCTCTGAAATATTTAGCTGTTTAGGGCACTTTAGTCATAGTGACACCTAATAGCCAAGATCTTTTCCTTGCTCTCCACAAAATCAGGTTTAGACTATAATTCAAAGCAGTCCCCACAGGCACTTCTGAAAAATGGCACGCCCTTCGCTTTTAGGAGAAAACACTCTTTATTGTTCAAAATTGTTCCCGTTACAGAACCCTTTCTATCCTGCTCGGTCCCGGGCAATCTTATGTTAATTTAAGTCACTGGGGACTGTGAGCAGATGCTCCTTTGATTAATAGTTTCATGAGCCTGAAAATGCCAGGCCAGGTTCAAGATAATAAAGTCAGGTAAGATACTATTAAAATCGGCTACATGGTTATATCTGTTATGAGGAGAAAAATGGGGTCATGGTTCTTATATCAAATAAAGACTTCCTATAATAAAAAACCAACATCATAAACTAAATGAACAGACTGACTCCATTCCTTACCACATTTGCTGAAGTCTTATTAATCACTCATCTCTTTAATCACACTTTACAGGTATATTTTCTGCTCTGATTGGAAATGCAGCACGTTCCTTCAATTCTACCTTCTTCCTACTACACTTTTTACCTGGAAAAGGCTTGAAATAGACCCCAAGAATAATGAATGTTATAACTCTTACTATTGTCTAAACTTACATGCCCCCAGGCCATTGCTTTTCAGAAAAAAATAAAAGTTTTTAACATTTCATCTAGTAAACAAGCATTCCGGAAAAGTCCCTCAAAAAGCCTACTGTCCTTCCTTTTGTTTTTCTTCTTGCTGGTCCTTGACCTGGGGACTCCATCAGAGATGCTGCCTGATAAAGGAAACAGGAGATCTCAGCTAATCTTGATCTATAGAATTTCAAGATTAGGGCCCGACTTCATCTATGTGTAAGAATAAAACTTTATCTTCTGTGAATTAATTTACTAATGGATTTTCATCTTTAGCATAACCCACTTCACCAGGGCATGGTGGCATACATCTTTAATCTCAATACGGGTAAGGCAGAGACAGGTGGATCTCTGAGTTTGGGTCTAACTTGGTCTACAGAGTGAGTTCCAAGACAGCCAGGTCAACAGAGAGAAACCCTGACCCATATAAAAACAAAGAAAAGGAAACAAAATCAAACAAATAAAAATATAACCCTACTAACCAAACATTCCAGTTTTTATTCTAAAATTTAACCATTAATTTGGCTTTTTGATTTGTGTGTGTGTGTGTGTGTGTGTGTGTGTGTGTGTGTATCACCTGCCTCACTGAAACTTTTGGCTTTTTGGCAAGCAGGAAGTTCCCATCCATCAATCACATCTTGTGTATTGCAACCCAGATAGGACACGCCTCCACTAAGAAGGCTCTCAGCACAAATCTGCTACCTGCGGATTTGGCTTTGCCAAACCGAGCCTTCACACTCACCACATCTGTTTGCCCATGAGATACAATGTCGTTTATGTGAAAAATTCTGCTCAAAAGCACTGCCTCACCATTGCACAGAACGACTCCGGAGGGTCTCCACAGGTGATATCCGGAGGATCCAGTTTCACTTTCAGATATTTCGTCATGTCCGTGGATTCCGGCTGGCAGGCTGTGTAATCCCAAACTTTCCCTTCTTCTGTATAAATCAGACTCTTACATACATCATAATGTCCCCACACTAAAAGGTAGGGCTGCATCACTGAGGACACTGTGACCCACAGGGCATGGAGCGACAGAAATCTTGACAAATACATCTCTAAAATCTTGGCAGTCTTCGTCTCTTCTATGCAATCAGTGTATTTTTAAATATACATGAGTATATTATATATGTGTGTATGTGTGCATCTATATGTATCTTTATACAGGTAGGTCTGTATATTTATATATATAAAAATAGGCAGAGGTCTCAAAGCAGATCCCAAAAGCAAATGTGATGGATTGAAATATTCTAAGTGGTCAGGTATGCTGAGGACTTTGGTAGAAGCCTAACATGCTTATCTGTTAGGCATTAACAGCTTGCAGCCTTTTCTCCTCGTAGAACATATCTATTAGACTTTTGTGAAAGATGTCCAGGAGCGGATAACAATTTAGCAAAGTGATGGCTCTCCCATTGTACATCCGATAATCCTGAGTGCTCCTCGCCGTTCAGGGTTCATCAGGGCTGCTCAGATGAGCCGAAGTATCCAGCATCAGAAGCAAAGGGATGACTGTCTACGGTCCTGTGTCTGTTTCCCATCAATCTTTTCTCTTTTTTCCCCTTCTGGCATCAGCAACCTTTTGGAAACAAAGAGTAAGAGTTACTGCCCTAGAATCAATGTATTAGAAAATGTATAGTATGTTGGAGGCTCAGTATGATATAAAGCAAATTGGTGTAATAGGGATAAACTTCCGTTAGAAGCCTTGCTTAGGATGACCAGGGTACCCATTCCCAGCATTTTGATGGGAAAAATCCAACTCTTCCATAAGAAAGGCTAGGTGAGCTAATGGGAGAAGCAAGTGTCTGGATTTAAACAGCTCTCTTAGAGCTAGCTAAAATCTCCCAAGAGAACAGTGGGGTAAAGAGAACCTTTGTAATGATGATGACAACTACTTGTACGCCTTTTGTCTCTTGGCTAAGAGACCCTAAAATTCTCCAAATTCCTTGTATATTTCTTAGCTTTTGTTAGGGGTGGGTGAGTGGAAATTGATCTTCTGTCTCAGGGTTTGTTTATTATACTGGAAGAATTTAACATAGTTGTATTTATTGAAAAAGACAATTAGCCTCTCTAAAAATACTCAAAAAATAAAACCAAAGGGGCAAGTATTCCTTTCATAAGACTCTTCTATTTTCCTACACCTTTTTATAGCCGTCACATCTGCATTTGCAGTTACTTTCTGTAACAGAAGAGAATTTGTCCCAAAGGTGAATTTTATAGGCTGGTTTACAATCAAAATCTCCACAGTGAAGTATACAATTTAAAATGCACATATAAAACTATGAGGGTGAGTTAACAGGCCAAGAAGCACAGTAGCAGGGCACTAATTCTAAGAGAAAATAAAATTTCCATTTCGAAGTACTTTGGGTAAACTGAGAAGCAGCCTACGTAACTTAGAGAGGTTGTACAAGTCAGTGTGGGGTTCTACCAGCAACTGTTTAACTACTCAAATCTTAACAAATGTTAGTATTTGAATCCCAGGTGTGAGAGTATAATTTCTTAGTTATTGGTTCATCTTTCCTAGCTCAAATTGTTAAATACTTTCCAGTTTTAAAGTGACAAAATAAAAAGCCTACAGTGTTGGAAAAATCCATTATAGACTCTCCAATTCATATTAAACAGTTTAAATAAGGAAGTTCGCTATCTTCAAGCAATCTTATAAAGGGAATTCACTATATTTAAATAATGCACCATCTTAAAATGAACTAAGCCACAGAGACTATGAAATGCCAACAGATGGTTGAATTGTGTTTCCATAGCAAAGTAATTTATAATAATTGCTTTATGGATGCAAGTGCAATTTTCATTATATTCGATTCATAAAATGTTATCATACAGCTGCAATTTGTGATATTTTCTATTAGGAAAAGTGTTGAATATTTGAGTTCTCATGAAGCAATAATTAGCAGTATGTCTAAACATGTATAGACTACAGATTTAAATTTGTTTCTTCCTTGTGACTTTGACACTGTTCGGTGGCATGCATTTTGAAATATTAAGCTAAAAAGAAAAAAAAATTGCATCACAGGAGCATGTGCTGTGGCTACGACAGCCTTGCTGCTTTTGTTAGTTTGTTTTCATATTCATTAAGCTAATATGTTCAGAAACATCCAACACATTCACGATTAATAAACTGAAAGGTGTTAGGATGAAGGAAATGTGCATTTCCTATATTTATTTTTTTTTTCAGCTATGTTTACTACACCCCTATCCAAGGAAGCAGACACTTTGGAAACCAAAGCCAAAGAGCATAAGACGTGAGGTTGTACAAAATCTACTAGTTCCAAAATTATTAACATCACCTTTTTAGTTTCAAAAACCAGCAATTTTTATGCCAGGAGCAATATAATCTAAAAGACATGGACCCAATGGGTTTAAGTTTGACTTGAGTGAATATTTAGTTAGTTTGTAATATTATTTTTAAAAGACCCAAGTTGTCTAGGCTTAAATGACCTTTAAGATTAGTTAGTCTTTACCCTTTTCAACCAATACTGTTCCCTCAGACACCCATCCTTCGTTACTCTGTCCTCCTGTCTCTGTCGTTTACCCCAGTGACATCATCTGGTATATTTCTACATGAAGACTGTGGTCAGGAAGGAACTGCTATGGAAATGCATGTCACTATTATCACCCCCTGAAACAGAGCAGCACTTCCAATGCAAGGGATTCTCATTAAAGTCTACCAGAACTGCAATGACGGCCATTACACAGAATTATGGACTACATCATTGATCGAAGTTAGAGAACTGACAGGGAAAAATGCAGAGGGGTGCAAGATATTTGAATATGAGGCAGTTGCAGGACTGTGCGACAGACATTCTTGACAAGAAGCAGCCAATTATAGCTCAACTTTCTGGCACCTAACCAGTTGTGATTAATAGTTTTCCATTACATTACAGACAATATTATTAATGTATTAAAAATGTCAAGCTTTGGCAAGCACTAATATGGCGTGGCCCAGTTGGTCTGCAGAATTTACATTTAATGAGCTCTCATTGACACAGAAAAAGGTATTGACCACAGCATAATGCAAATCAGGGTATAGTCATAAGCTATTCTTCAGTGTAATTGTTTTTTCCCTCTTAACTCTGAAGTCTGTAGCATCCCCTCTTTAGGACCCTTCATATGGAAGTCTCTTTCCTTCTCATTATCACACGGGCTACCTGATGAATCAATCCTTCACCTTTCGTATTCGAAGAAATTAAATCTAGGAACTTTAGTGACAAAGATGCCTTAGGAGAATCGGGGATTTGTTACAAAAGTATAATTACGGGATTTTTCAAAGAAAATAAATGTTGTACAAAGAGAATATTATTTATACCACCACCTTCAACACTTAATGCTGTGGGTTTCCAGCTGGCTGTCCTCTCAACCAGGTTAAAAATATCAATATCTTCTTGAAAGCTAGGCCGTGGCTGTAAATGGTTAGACAGACTGAGTGGGTGAGGGGCAGCCAATGACTTATGTGTTTGAGGGCTTAGTATCCTAAATGCATCCATCCTGGCACATAACTGAACTAATTCCAAACTCTTTTGAATTTGTCTCAAGTGTCTGCATCACTGGGATAAGGGCAGCCTCAGAGGGGCTCTGGGAGGAGCTTGTGTCTGCATCACTGGTGTAAAGGCAGCTACAGAGGGGTTCTGAGATGCTCAGGCTCTAAACCTGTACTTTTCCTACCTTGGCATCTCAGAACAATCAAAGGCTGCCACCATCTACGCACGAAACGAAATAAATAGTAAGAAGTCCTTTTTGATTGAAAAAAAATTTCCCATTAATATGCTACAAGTCCATCGAACTCTGGTGTATATATTTGCAGAGCTATTAAAAAATGCAAAATTACATAATGGATCTCAGGTGGATAGGTATTATTGATTAAGGTTAAAAATAGGCTGCCTGATGGCTTTGCATCCATGGAACATACATTTTCCCAGGACTGTGTAGCTGGTTCCCTTCCACCTGGGATTAACTTTGCAGAGGAGATTTCACAGACCCTTCCCCTCGACAAAAAGGAAAGAAAGAAAGAAAGAGAGAGAGAGAGAGAGAGAGAGAGAGAGAGAAGGAAAAGAATGCATCTAAAATGTTACACAAAACTAGTAATAATTAAAATAATAAGCCATTATAGTCCCAAAGCAATAGCCAATTTCATCATCTGAGAGGAAAATATTGCCAGCAAATCTACCTACTCTCGCTGAGTTTAGGATTCTTTTTATTATGTAATCTCACTAGGAAGTGGGGGTGTGGTAATAGGCTAAATATTCCATAAATATACAGCTCATTGGGGGCACCTGAAATAGACAGCCATTGACTCATTCTTTACAGGCATTAAGACTTTTATAGAACTACATGTTTCTCAATGGATATGAACAGAAGAAAAAATTGAAAATAATCACATTTCATTGACTAAGAAAAATAGAGAGGAAACAATACACAAAGCCCATAACCTGTCGAGATTAGCAGCTGTGAACAGTCACAGTGAGGTCACATGAGATACATCTGCATTCCTTCAGTGTTCTTTGCACATGCCTGTCTGTTGTGAAAATAGGATCTTTGGGTTTCTTCACGAGAAACAGAGGCTCCTGTCTTTTTGTTAACTATCTCAAGAACATAATGTAATTCAACAATTTTGACAGATCTTACTTACAAGCAAGTATGACTAGGTATTTTTTTTAAAAAAATCATGGGAGTTTAGAAAAACAAGTACCACACATTAGTGTTTTAGAGATTTCTATTTCTATCAATAGAAGATCAATGATAGAAGTCAGTACATATTTTCTAGGATGTTTGTGGAGGGGTAATATGTAAACTTACTTCAGAACCCCCTAAGCCTAAAAGAAACCTGGCACCCCACTGCCGTGTGAATGATAGATCCTTCCTTCTAATATAGGGAAGTTCAGAAATACAAGCTTCCACATACACGGCTGAAAAAATTCTACACCCACTTGAAGTTTGAAACAGAACTCCAGATTCTAAAATTAAGAACACTTTTCTGAAAATATGTTAAACCACTTACTTCCCTATAACACAACATAATCCACACATAGACACACATGTGCACTTTTCAATACTAACATATCTTTGCCTTCCTAAGTCATATGAGATTTAATTTCCTTCCCAGTGACTTGAGGCTTTTGTCACTCAGAAACTCTCTTCAAACCCTTATCTACAATATCTACTAGCTAAATGCCCACTGGTTTAATTGTTTAAACACACTGTCTTATGCTTTGCAGAATAATAAGGGGAACTAAGAGGAGAGATTTGCTCCTAGTAGTAAATAGGTGAAAGAAACTTCAACGTGCATCAGCTGCCTTTTAAAACAAAATAAAAACACACAAGACACAAACATAAAACAAAGTAAAATGCTAGCCCGAGTCATTTGAACCCATGCCCAGTGAAAGCAGACAAAACAAAACTGTAATGGGAACATAGTTTTATGTCCAAATAAAATAGTTCCTTTAAAATAAGAATGATGATTTCCCCTTAAACACAAACTACAGGTAATGCCTACAAATTAAAAGCCAAATACTGAAACACTTAACGCTCCTGTTGGTATTTAGTGATGAAAGATACCCCATGTCATGGATGGTATCTAGAAGTGAAAACATCCCCCTTGTAAGTGGGACAGCATGTTATGTGAGTTGCCTGTTTTATTTCTTCTTTGCACCCTGACTTCCTTGAGAGGATCCAGGTTTTAATGAAAGACTAAAAGTTTCTTATGTTTCGAAAGAGTCTTGGATGTCACTGAGATGATTTCCCTCTGCCAAACAGAAGAGCTGGTGGGTAGGGCAGTCAAAGAGACACAGTACAAAATGCTTACAGACCTCCTTGCTGGTTAGAGGTACTTTACCCTTCAAGAGCCAGACAATTCCGGAAATCCTTGCCCTCCCCACACATGGATACAGAACTTTCTAGCAAGCTTAATCACTATGCATAATTGAACAAATGATTTTGAGGGAAACATCTTTCTTTTCCTTTTTTTTTTTTCTGTTAAGATAGGAAAACTTTTAGTATTTTCAGTCATAAAACAAGGTCTGATTTCCAGAGCAAAGCTGCTGCCAGATTCACCATATGTTTGGCGGAATTCTGAGTCTTGCTCAGAATTTTCCACTGTGAGGAGTGGTAAGTTATTTGATTATTCCTTAGGACAGGAAATGCTCACAAAAGAGACAGCTAGAGGACCTATTATCTAAAAATCCACACCTGGCACAACTGTAGGAACTCTGCCTGACACTTTTTCAAATAAAGTTGCTTTAAAATACACCATACACATTACCCCCTCTAAGGATTTTCCTTCCATGCCCTTGTAAAATGACAGCTACTCTTAGGGGATTTCAGAAGGGGGGCGGGGGTGAAGTCCCTGGATGAGGTTACCAAAACAAACAGCAGAGGGCGCAGTTTCTTTTTTTTAATCTAAGTTTCTCTCCTATGAATCACTTAATTGGTTATTTTGAGCCCAATAATATTCGGTATTATTTGTATTATATATAGATATCCACAGATCCATAGCAGAGAGAAACTCCATGTCCCTAGTCGAATCCATCAACTGATAATGCGAAATCAGTATGGGAGGAAAAGCTCCCACCAGCTTTCCAACGCTGAGTCTTTCCCTCCTTCCCCGCTCTTCTCTCCCCAGCTGCCCATGTGTGGTAGTAACGCTTTAATCTCGCACCAATAAAGGAGATTAAAAGAGGGACTTCAAAGCTCTCCACAGGGCGAGCAACAAGGCAAGTTTTTATTTATTTTTTTCCCCAGATGAGAAAACTGGAAAAAGAAATTTTAAATTAAAAAAAAAAAAGACAGAGAGAGAAAAAGGAAAAGCTTGTGCGATGCGTGTGGTCAGGTGTGTGTGGGAGACTTAGCGAGCGGCGCGTTGCGGGTGGGTGGATGGAGGCTCAGGACTCAACAGCCAGCGACCCGGTTGCTGGGCGCACGCCTGGGATGTAGTGTGGGTGTGAGCGGTGCGAGCTCGGGAGTGCGCACAGGCTCCGCACTACCTCCTTAAGGCGCTTTCCAAAGTTCCTCGCCCACCTGGATCTCCCCTCCCGCCCTCGGTGGGCACCGGGGGGTTGGCAGAGGGAGGGATAGCAGGAGGGAGGGAACTGATGGAGAAGAAGCCACCCAGAGAGGCGCGGGTCGCTGGAGGAGAGGGGAGCCGGCTGCACTTACCCGGGCCCCCGCTGACCCTCCACGGGGCGGGAGCCCAGCCGTCGGCGCGGGGCGGCGGCCCTACCCAGCTTGGTCCCGCGTGGGGCGGCGACCTCGGCTTCGGGGACCCACTGGCTGCGCACGGGGCGCGGGTGGAATGAGAATGCGGCGGGTGTGGACCGTAGCCCCGGGGTATCCCGCCCTGCAAGCGCCCTGTTGGTGGCTGGAAGGAGGAGTCCACCGCCCCAGACCCCACAACACCCGGCGCCCGGAGCCCACCCCCCCCCCGCCCCGGTTACCTTGGTCTCTTGTCCCCCCTCCCGAGGCAGCCTTGTCGCGCGTAGCCCCCTCTCGGAGCCGGGACCCTGGCGGGGGGAATTCCTTCCCGTTGACGTCCTCTTCCAAAATGCAAAAGATCGGTGACTTTGACAGGTAGATGAGGGGGAGGGAGCGGGGTGGGCGGAGAGGAAGGGAGGATGAGAAAGGTGCCTCTCCCTCCCAAAATACAGTGGGATTAGGAACCGAATCGCCGCCCTCCGAGGTCTCGGCTGCCTTCTCCGCTCGCAGCCTCCCCGCGCCGCCGCCGCCGCCGCCGCCGCCACTTCTCGCCTTAAACTTTTACTGTGGGTTTTGTTTTTCCTCTCTCTCTTCTGTTTCTATTTCTTTCTTTTCTTTTAAGCCGCAGAACGATTTTTTCCCCCCCGGGATCCCAGGGGATCAGAACCAGCGGCCAGGCGGCTCTATCCCGCTTGGCACCGCTTTCATTTTATTTCAGATGAAGACGTTAGGTCTTTTTTTTTCTTCTCTTTTTTGTCAGAAGCGACATAAATCAGGACAATTAGCCTTGGCGCCAAGAAGATCCTCTCGAAGCAATTTCGCCCCGGTTTTCTTCGCGCATTCCTCCACTCAAGTCAGAAATGTCACTGAACATAGCGTTGATGGCTGCGAGACGCGACGCACCCCAAGTCCGTTTGATGAAATATACATGGCCCCAAGATGCTTCTGGATTGCGGTTCGCGGCTTCCCAGCCCCCGCCCGCGGCGCCCGGCCGGGACCCTGCTCCCAGCCCGCAGCCCAGCTCTCGGCAAACTTAGGGGCGCGGACGAATTAGAGAGTGAGCGCCAGGGGCCGGCAAAGCGACGAGCGACGAAACAGCCCCGGGAAGCCGCAGCCCTCGGAGGGGTGGCGTGTTCTTCTCACTTAAAAAGCAGATCTTCTGCAACTGCCAGCGAGGGGAAGGATTGAAAAAAAAAAAAAAAAAAAAAAACCTTACACTACCTCGAGACCTGGGCGCTCCGAGCGGTCCTAACTCCGTCCCGCTCGCTGCTTCTACTGCTGCTGCTCTGGCCACCGCTGCCACCGCGCAGGGACCTCCCGGCTACTGGGACAACAAGACCACCCACATCCTTGTCTCCCACCTTTGTTGATACTCAGAAGCTTGGTTGCTGCAGGCTCCCCCTCTCCCCTCTACTTCTGCCCCCTCCCCTCTGCTCTAGCATTACCTCCCCACACACACCCAAGCACACCCTCTTCACCCTAACTGGGAGCACCGGTGAGTAGGGTTTATTTTTTATTTTTTTTAACTTGAAATTAGTTTGCCCAGCCAGAGCTTCCAACCTCCTTGGCGTGAAACCTATCTCACTTTAAAAAAGTTGAAGTCCAAGTAGGAGCTCTGTATCACCTGCACCCTCGGTTTTCCCTGATGACAGACAAAAGCCACCTGGCCTCAGGGCTTCCTTCTCCCATTAATACGTCTCAGACTCTCCAGAGATTTCCCCTAGCTACTTGCTAATGTTAACGGCAAACCAATCCGACTTACAGAGGAAGGGAGAGATTTTAATTAGAAAAAGGACATTGTAATGAGGAAAAGACGGATCTCACAAACACATATGCATTTTAATGGCAGCCCCCCCAAACTGTTTTTTTTTTTCTATACAGGAAAGAGAATAAGCCCTGTAAGAAAGTGGACACACATGGGGCACATAAGCTGGTGTCTTGACTAACACGTGACTGGATTTGACAAGCAACCTGTCTCTGTGGTTGGTTCAAGGGATTTGAGGGAGGAACTGTCAAGGAGACGCTTGCTCAGGCTGGTGAGGGTAAGAGGACAAGCCAGGGGCTCCTGTTACAGAGACTGGAGTAGAGATGTTCACACGGTGTAAAACAAAGGGTCAGAAATGGGTATCTGTGAGCATCAGGTCACTAGCTAAATAACCCCGAAATGAAGGCACGCGACTAAAAGAGGCAGGGACATTTTCCAGCCATGGCTGGGAATGGTGTTGGCAGAGAGGGTGTGTGGCTACTAAATTGAAGCCTGGAAAGTCTCAGTGCTTCCAAACACGGGGACCTGACCAGCACCAGCACTAGAGAAGACAGGGGAGTCTGCCCAGCGTTTCCCCCAGGGCTGGAGCCTGAACTTTCTACCCCTCTGTTCCTTCTGTTTGTTCTCTGACCCTGACATTTCAAGAAAGGAGCCCCACCCTTGGGGGAGGGGTGATGAAGCTGAGGGCAGGCCTGCAGCCATTGCAGGTTCTGCCTCTATCCTGTCTCCTCCAGGATCAAAGCCATTGATACTGTGGGAATACTCTCCACCCACCCACCCACCCACCCACCCACTCACCCACTCACCCTCCCTCTCTGGCCCCAGAGCACTGAGGTGCTCTGCTAGAAGGACTGATATGACATCCACAGTGGCCATCTCGCTTTCTGTGGCCTGGACCCCTGACATCTGTGAGCCTTTCTTCTCCTCACTGCCCTTTGCAAACAGGCCAAAAGAACCCTTTGTGAGTTCTAGGTTTCGACATCAGCTGATGCTTCCAAGTATTTCTCCAGATATTTTGGAATCTTTGAAATATTAGCCCTTACAGCTCACCCCTCCCCTCTTTCTGACTTATGCCCCCATTCTCAGGATTCTGGGTTCCGTTGAGAAGTCTTTTGTGACTTGTAGACATCTTACTACTCCTTGAGGCAGACAACAGACCCACCTAGATCTGCCGGGGAATGGGGCTGTTTCATGTCTTCCATGGAAACAGTAGATTTTTCCAAAGCTGGGTTTTCACTCAACCATGTGCCTGACCTTTGCGGAGACTCAGAAAACAACTAGCTGAACACTTAGGTCTGAACTCTGGGGAGCACATCAGACTCCTCAGAGGCTTTTTAAGCACCTAATTCTGTTCTCCTCTGGTCTTGTTTCTGCCTGTCCTGCAATGAGTACAGAAGTGGGGAGAGTTATGATTCTCAGCAGTGGTACATTTCCTTTTGATTCTCCAAAGCAGAACTTTGGGTGGACGTGACAAACCAAAACTGTGTATCCATGAACTAATATCCATGCACAAATTAAACTTGCTTTCTTAAATATATCCTTTCATATTCGTATGTATGAAGAGCTAATCAGAAACTTACTTGAGTTATTTATTTCATTGACATCATGAAAAATAATATAGGACATACTTTACTTTTTGCCTTTAGCAAGTGCACACACACACACACACACACACACACACATCTATATATTTAGCTTTCTTTGGACAGAATGATTTTCTGTTTTTATTTAGCCCTTTCAACTCTCCTTTTCCTCTCTTCTTTTACAGGTAAACAGTTTGATCTTTGAGCTGTCTGGCTTTGGCTCTCTGGCTGGTTTCCACACGGCCCTCATTCTTCTTCAATTTAGATATCCATTTATTTGTAATCCTGTTAGATCTCTAACTGTTGCTCATTTTTCTAGGTTCTTAGCTTCCCAAAATCACTTTAGAGAGTTGGCAGGGTGTGTGAAGACTTGTAACTCGAGCGTGCCAAACTGCTAGTGAGGGCAGATTCGCAAGGTATCTGGTCCAAGAAGACACATATCTTTTTATAACTACTATATAGCACCAGATATAAAGTGGGTATAAGATAAATGTTCATTGCTGGTGTGAACGAATTTTGGCCATTCTTGGGTTCTACTGACCCTACTCTAGTAATGGGAACTAATCTCCACCTATTAAATTAGGACTTGGTTATAGAAATATCCAAATCAGGGGTGTCAGGGATTTCTGGTGCCTATAAAAGAAATTCCACAGAGTTAGTGGAATAATAATAATAATAATAATAATAATAATAATAATAATTTTCTTTTGTCTGGTGGACAAACAAGATTGGAGTGCCAGAATAGTTGGGTTCTAGTTAGAGACCCCCTTGTATGTTGTAGATGCCTAGATCTTTGAATTGTCATGTAGTGGGAGGAGAACTAGTAAGCTCTAGAGTCCTTTTAATAAGTGAATTAATTTCATTAATAAGGGGTCTACACTTGTGACCTAGTAACCTCTTCAAAGCTCCACCTCCAAACGCCGTCCATCACACCATCAAGGTGAGGATTAGAATGTAAACATGCTATGGGAGTAGAGAGAAAAATTCAGTCTGTAACTAGGGGTAAAGTCTATCTGAATAATTATATTCTATGTCATAGTACATAATATAATATATAACAGTATATATAATTACAGTTGCTGCTAGTGTCCAGTAAAATTATCTGCCCAGCAGTTATCAAGTCTTTGGCTCTCTGCTGCCTTCCCCGTGTCTTGAGGGCACATTTTGTTTCAGAGCCATTAGCCATCTCAATTTGACAGGTTTCGGAGTTCTTTTACCCAAAGTTTTAAATGCTTAAATTCAAACCTCAAGCAAGCTCTAAATGCCTGACCCAGGCTCTATCGTTAGGATGTGCTGGTATGGCTGTGCTATAGTGTTATTACCCAGGAAGCTGTGTTTTAAAGCTGTACATCCAAAAAAAAACCAAAACAAAACAAACAAACAAAAAAAAAACCCAACACTCTCATTTAGTTTCTCTCAGCGCTGATGACAGACCAAAGGAAGTATTATATAAAAATAAACGTCATACACTTACAGGGCACCGATGCTGGAACACAGAGACTGGCGCTAATGGCGTAAGCCACTGGTGGCCAGTGACTGCTGCGTGGAGCACGGCCCCCAGCCAGCACGTGCTTTCTCATATACGGCACTGAGTACAAGAGTTTGGAAATAATCAAATTTTTAATTTCAAAAGACTATAACGTTGGATGTATTGTAAGAGAAGGCACAATAACTTAAAAAGATGGGTTTTCGTCACATATTTCTTCACTCATTTCTATTCTAGTCTGAGAGCATTAGAAGTGTTTTTAAAGTGTTCGTATGCTTGTTTGCCCTCTCGCGTTCAGACAAAGCCAATAGCAATTATTCCTTAATTAATATATGACACTGGGCATTGTAATTCAGCCAGTTAATTTGTTGAGATCAGGACATCCTACAATGCACCACCCGCTTTTCGTCCTTTCTTTCTTCTTTGTTCCTCCCCTTCCCTCTCTCTTTTTTTATAATGGATTTCTTCAACAATTTATTTTTTTTCCAAGTATGTGAGACAAGCATGCCACCAGCAGTTATGGATTATGCTATGGTCTCTACAAACTAAGATCGTGAGAACTCTTTCATTATGTCTCATTTGCCGGCCAAAAGCCATTAACCTATTGCTTAAAAAAAAAAAAAAGATGAGATACCATCACTGATTTGATATATTGGCTGAAAACATTCATTGGCAAAAAGTCAAAAGCAGTTGAACATTTCCTCAAGTAAATCTCCATACTTGCAGTTAATCTACAATACCAGCAGCAACAGCAACAGAAAAGCAGTTTTATATAACCAAGAAGGAAAATGTATAGATGAGAGCCGGATAGCTTCTCTCGTCTACCTCAGAGATATTTCCATCAACCCCATCCTAAGAGTCATTCTATTCAGTGCATTTTGGGGGAACTCACAATCATTTCTGGAACATTCCTGGGTACTGAAGTAAATACCAAACTCAATCACAGTGTTCAGAAATCACCTTGGAAGGAGAGGTGGAGAACTATCAGTGACGTGCAGTGCTAGTGTGATTAGAAATAACTTAAAGGAGAATCACTGTTAACTATGAAGCCCAGAGACTCACTCATTCCATAACCAAAATGGGGTAAAAATACACAGGCAACTCGACCTGCCCAGTGATGCAGACAGGGACGCAGTGCAGCATCCTGCCTTTGCGAGCTGCCCTGTAAATATGGAAGAGAATGCAATCGTGGACCAGCCATGCTTCGGCAAACCTCTGCGATGACAGTATCCGTGATCTGGACTGGGATTAAGCAGCTACCAAGGAGAAAGCTGGGGTCACAGGGCAGGGTCTGGTTGGAGGTGTACTTTATCTAGACAAGTGTTCCTCCTTTTCTTGATTTCTTACTTCTGAGTTCAGTTTGAGGTTTCCCGGTCTCCAGTCATCCCTCTCACTGCTTTTGGTGCATCTCCACCACTCCATCCTTCAACCTGAATGGAGGCAGTGGGTGGGAGCCGGCTGCCGGCTGCTGGTGAGTAAGGCCGAGTCCTGCCAAGTGGCCTTTCCTTCCTAGTGGGTTGCCTTCTTCCTTTGCGATAAGGTTCCCACTGCTGAGAAAATGACTAAGTCTCTTAGATCCTGCCTCCATTTGTAAGGCAAAGGAATGAGAGCAGAGGCATTGCGAAGCCTTCTTCCTTCAATAAGCCAGCAAGCCACCCAATTGTCCATTCTCTGAAATCCTGTAGAAAAATAACATAAGCATTGGATTCCCACGATCTCATAGAATATATTTCCTGTTCTCCACCCCTGTTCTTCTTCTCCCTCAGACACGGATCTCACGTGTACTCTGTGCTAGAGATTGCACTGGAAATGAGATTACTCTGGCTGTCTCTTGTGTGCCTTATGTGTGCAGGAAAGCAAACTTGTGAACAGACAACAGCACATTGCCACGGGAACTGAATAAGAAACCCACAAGAAGCAAAGGAGTTCTGAGGTCCTTCTGGGGGATGCTGGACAAGGCTGCATATGCTGAGAGATTCACACAGCATACCTGAGAGGATAGTTACCCACAGAGCACACAGAAGAATACAAGGATTCCTTGAGATCAAGAACCAAGGGTAGGAAAGGCAGGAATGGGATCTGAGAGAAAATATTTTGGAATAAACAAATAGTTTGTTATGACTGCAGCTTACAACACATAAAGATGGCCCTTGTGATAAACACTTGTAACCATCTTAACAACAAAAACCCAAGTCAAGAATTGAAGACAATAGAGGAAAACAGTAAGGAAACAAGCCATTTTAAACCTATAAATGTGGATACAATTTTCCATTAATGACCTAAAAATGAAAACTTCATGTGTTCCAACCTAACATGACCAAATACCTCCCACTCAGTTCTTAAAACTTTGTATTGAGAACAGAATGATTTTAACTATTAAATAATTTCATTTATCCTACATTTGCTTTTAGAGTACATCATGTGCTTTTTCTTTTCTTTTTTTCTTTTTTTTTCTTTTTTGTCTTTTTTTAAATCAGGCAACATGGCTTCCTAGTGGAGTTGGGTGATTAGATTGATATTAAAACTAGTTGGATTTTCCTGAAAAATTCACAGCAGCAGCAGCACAATGACATGACCAAAAGAGGAGCCTGGGAATTAGGAAGCTAAGGTCCAGGCATAGCCCGTTAGATAATAGACAATTCAGTCACGCATAGCCCCAGTCTCCAGGTAAGCCATAGGCAAAACGACCAGGTCCTGCCCATTCGACCCTGCTTTGCATATTTGCCATCCTAAGTAACTGTGCTTCATTCTGACTTCAATTAAAAACCACTATTAGCCTGTCATTGTGGTGCACACACTTAGTGCTCATACTCCAGAGGCAGAGGCAGGCAGATCTCAAAGATTTTGAGACCAGCTTGGCCTACACAGAAAATTCCAGACTAGCCAGGGATGCATAATGAGACCTTGTCTAAAAAAAAAAAAAAAAAAAAAAAAAAAGTAAAACAAAACAAAACAAACCAAAAAACAAAAGAAAATAAAATAGGAAACAGTAATTTCTTAAAATTTAAAAATCTGTTTGTTGAAACAAAAGAAGAAAATATTAAGGCGAAAAACAAAAGAGAAGTAGAAATCATTTGTAGTGGAAAAAAGTAACGATTAATTGATTAATAATAGTAGCCACTGTTTCTTTAAATCAAAACAGAATGCAGAATTCTTTTTCTCTTTTGTGGCAGAAAGTTAATTAGGCTCTTATACAGTTTCTGACCTACAGGTTGGGAGCTGTACATATTGGCACTGGATAAAAACTGAATCATCTTCTATATTTTTTACCTGCCCTCCTCACATACTCCCACTGCCTTCCACATTTACAATCTTGAGTTTTTCTTGTTAGCTATGAAAAAAATGAGACTTTGGAATCACCCATTTCGTCAGCCTGAAATTCTATCAGTGCCTATCACCATGAAGGGTGAGTCTGTAACAAGAGAGTGCTAGACTGTCAGTTATGGAACAGCATCACACACACACACAGACACACAGACACACAGACACACACACACATACACACACACAGGCAATGCACATACACACATGCACACACATATACACATTCACACACACACATACACACGGGCACATGCACATATACACACACATACAAACACATACACACACACACATTCACACACACCTAAGTACATGCATATACAGACATACACAAACACACATACACACATTAACACACATACACACACATTCACACACATAGGCACATGCATGTACACACACATTCACACATACATTCACACATACATACACACACATGCATGCACACACACAGACACACACATGTATTGCTGTTAGGATCTTACAATAACTCTTACGAACTGATAGGCAAAGAAATCTGGATGCTCAAGACTCCTTAAAATGTTTAGAAATATAAACTTTTCCAACAGAAAAATAACAGATAGGCATAAATTTAGCTTGAAATCTCCTAGGCAGATAGACAGACAGGCAGGGAAAGAGACATATTTCAAGAGGACTTTTTTTCCCCAGAAATTCCAACACCATAGAAAAAGCAGATAGAAAAATAGAAATAATTGAGAGAGGTCCAGCCTGTGTTGTTTGACTCTTTTTACTATGTGAAGTTATGTAAGCCATTTTCACTTCTTAACTCTCTCTGATAAAATGTGGGATTGAGTTTGATGAATCAAAGGAGTCCGCAGGCTCCTTGCCTCAGGAGGACCTTGGTGGCCTGTTACCAAGCAGGTGCTGGGTTCCTCCCACAGCAACTGAACCGGCACCCACTGGGGTGATTCCTCCTGAAGCACTGTGAAGTCTGGGCGTCCGGAGCTTAAACTATGCTTCACACGTCTATATTTTGAGTCTTGCTTTTCGGTTGGTTGGGCTGAATTTAAATGAAAGCTAAGATTAAAAAAAAAAAATCTAGTTCTCATATTCTTGGATAATGGATAGAATCTCTGATTTTTAAAAGTTGTATGTAACTTTCTATATATTAGAATTAAGTGGGATAGAAGTTTGATTCCCTGAAAGATTAGTTAGAATAAAGGCCAAGGACTTTGAGATCATATTTTTAAGGCAGAAAGAAATCAGGCATTTGCCACATAATACAGTTAATTTGTAGCTATGCTCACCGAGGCCCGGTTTCTTGAATATATGTATTAGCTATAAGCTGCCATAATCTCTCCTAGAAATGTATTCCTATACTAGTAAATACCAGGTCCCTGAAAATACCCAGAATACCAAGTCAGGAGCTTTTTGAACATTTCATTCCGGTTGAGGTTTTCAAAATCAGTCAGTGGTTATCAGACTTTCTTTACCAGCGTTGAATAATATGTGTATGCAAAATGCCTGTGAAGTTTAGTTTACAGTTTGAAGACTTCCACACAGGTCAGACCCTCCAAAGCATTTCACACTAAAATGTCGGTAAACTCTCTAGAAGCATGTGTGTATTTCATATGTGTACATTTATAAATATATTCTCATTTTTGAAATGAAAGGTATTGTAAAATGTCTATCCACAGGAAAGTGTCCAAGACCCAAAGTTCAAGCCCTTGGTGCAGGGCTTTGCAGAGGTCCAGCCTTAGTTAAACTGGATTACCTCTTCTCAGCCCCATTTTTCTCAATTGCTAAACAGAAATAATGGGAATGAAGTGGAGAATCCTGTGAGACTGTCGTGAGGATTAAATGTGATATTTGGTTAAAAAAATAAAAAAGATGCTTTGCAAGTATTTGCTATGGTTTATTTGACACATTATGCGACTAAACCTTCTATTAATGCTGACTTTAATCCTGACATGTATTAATTTTCTTAACAAACATTTTAGGTCATCTATTATGCAAACAGTGTATCAAGTACTCTGAAAAATAGATTCGGAAGTATCAAATATAATGTCTACACAAAAGAACTCCTACTTTACTTGAGGACAAACATTACACAGTGTAAGCATGATACTCAGATTGAGATTATTTCCCTGAAGCCTGTGGGACAGGGAGTTAGTTGTTCTAGGGTTGGAAGGTAAATCATGTAGGGTGTTCACCGGGAACTAGGGCAAATTTAGAGGAGCTGGTGAGGGCAAGCTACAGGAGACCACTGAGGGTGAACTTCAGAGTGGCTGCAACTAAAGACTACATTAGAACATGTGTAGCCTACACTTAAAAAATTAAATACGCAAATAGAACCACATACTCCTTTAATTTCCTGGCGAAGAGGTGGAAATGTATCTAGGGGATAATATAGAAGAAAAGAAGTTCCAAGGGGAATTCCCATGATTCCTGTTACAGATGAGGACACCGGGCTGAGAACGCTTTAAACCAGCAAACCAAGGCTGTACATACCTTGGCAAGAATCTGAACTCTGGTCTTTGGCACATGCCAATATACTAGATAACATTTCACAATAACTCTGAATGAAACCCATGGAAGTATATTTATAAATGTGCACGTAAAATAATTTATCTTTGAGTTTTTATGGAAGTAATATTCTTAAAGAATCAAAGTAAAGAAACAGTAGATGCTAGGACAATAAGATCATGCTGAGAGTTCTCATAAAAATCACTTACAGGAGCTGGAACCCTAGGACAATGGAAACTCCCAGAAATTCAGGAGGGTGACCCTGGCTAAGACTCCTAACAATGGCAGATATGGAGTCTGAAATGGCTATCTCTTGTAAGCAGGCAAAACTTCCAGTGGAAGGATTGGGACACCAACTGAGTCACAGAACTTTAGAACCACAATTTTTCCTGCCTGAAAGAGGTGCAGGTGTAAAAGATGGATCCCAAATTGAGGGAATGGCCAAGCAATGACTGGTCTAGCTTGAGACTCAAGCCATGAGAAAGCGATTACTCCAGACACTATTAATGATACTCTGCTATACTTGCAGACAGGAACCTAGCATAACTGTCATCAGAGAATCAGAGAAGCGTCACCCAACAACCAAAACAAAAACAAAAACAAAAAAAAAAAACAGATTCAGAGACCCACAGTCAAATATTAAGGAGAGCATGGGAAATCCTGGGGAAGAGGGTGAGGAAGGATTGTTGAAGAAGTCAGAAGGGTCAAGAACACCACAAGAAAACCTATAGAATCAATTACCCTGGGCCCATAGGGCTCACAGAGTCTGAACCACCAACATACATTGATTAGGTAGGCCACATCTGAAACAGTTGTAAAGCTGGGCCTTCTTGTAATACTCTTAATAGCAGGAGCTGTTTCTGATTACATTGCTTGCCTTTGGATTCTAGCAGATGAGCATAATCTTACTGCAACTTTATATACCAAGGCTGGTTGATATCCACGGAGGCCTCCTTTTTTCTAAGAAAGGAAGGAGCCGAGGTGGGGGGGGGAGGAGCTGCAATTAGGATGTACAATAAATATAAGTAATTAATAACGAAAATGCCTTTCCTAAAAAATACTTTGCAGAAAAAATAATTTTAAGTTGAATACCTGCTTCTTCTCCTCTTCCTTCTCTTCCTCCTTTCTGAGACAGAATTTCTTGGCTTGGCTATGGCTATGTTGGAACTCCCTTTGTAGACAGGGCTGGTCGTGAACTCAGAGATCTGCCTCCTTTTTCCTCCCAACTTCTTGGATTAAAGACATGCAGCACCACTAACTGGCTAAATATTCTTTTTAAGATAGTGACAATAAAAACAGTCTCTTGAAAGCTGTAATATTTTCACTTTCAATCAACTGTTCAAAATATACAAAGTTGTCACTCATTTAACTGAATGTGTACTGAATGCATTGTATATGAGGTGTTGTGGGAATGAGAGCTGGGCCCGTGGGGGGAGAAAGGAATGCTCTTATGGAGGAAACCAGGAGACAAGAGTTCACTTAGGGAGAGAAAGTCAGTGTGCATAGAGATGAAAGGACTCGTGTTAAAAATGGATGGATATTTATAGAAAATCACCTTTCAGATTCATATTATATCATTCTTTAAGGTATAGCCAAATTTGGGCCTCGAGTACAAATCGTATAGTCATCCAGAAGACAACATTTTCATTTTCAGGAAAATTACATATTTCTAAAAGACTTGAAAGCACATATATACACATATACATATATACACAGACAAAGATGTGTACAAACACAAGCACAGGTAAGTACAAGCCATGAAGGATAGCATTTTTTAAAATTTATGATGTTGGCTTGTATTATTGTGCTTACTAAGATCATTAATTTTATCTGGAGATTTCATTTTTGCAATTTTTTTGGGAGGGGATTCCCTCTCATATTAGTTTTTAATCTGTCCTACTATTATTAGCCATCATGGATTTTTAAACCATTTATAAGATATACATAAAATATAAGATATACACTTTCTACCACAAAGGCAGCAGAAATAAGATTGAACTGGGACTAAAGCTTAAAATGGGCACCATAGTGTCCACGTGCCACCGCTGTCCCCAGGTTTACTAGTGGATAATAAAAGAGTGGTCATGTGACACAACTGATTATGTCTGCTAGACTGAAAAAAACCCTAGGTGTATGAAGACAATATAGACACACAGTGGTTCATTCCTGAAATCTCAGCCCTTAGGAGAATGAAGGAGAAGACTGAGAGCCAAGGCTACTTGGGCTTAGAGTGAGGTCCTGTCTAAAACGACAAAGTGTAATTTTCATTGTGGTATGAATATAAGCAAACTTCCTGGACTCCTTCAAAAGTAAATATGGAATGGTAGAGTAATACTTTTAACCATATTCCTGCCTTAGACACAAATAATAAGAAAAACTATTTCATGCGGAAAGACAGTTTAATTTATCACTTCCCTTGATTGCCTTTAGCACCTCTGGAGAAGATGTGGTATGCCCATGAAGCATCTGTCCGAGAAAAGAATCACATTTTTTTATTAACAGTACTTAGAAGTGTATGTTTACAAGCGCAGCAGATTACAACTCCGCTCTTTGCTTCACAGTTAGATACAAATTCAAACCCAGGGAATGTGGGTGGGACTTCTCGTTTTATTATACGTCTTTATTAGGAAGCCTGAGAATGAGAACCTACGGTTTGGAACCCAGCTTCCGTTCAGTGTGTTCCAGAGAATGGTCAACAATAAACCGCACTTTTAGTTTTGAATGGGTTAATTCTATAGCAAGGAAAAGTAAAAGGACAGCCAGGGATAGCAGATAGATACCAAACATTATATCAGCTCCTGGTAAACTCACCAAGCTCTTCCTCCTGAGTGCTGGAGTTAACGGCATCTTAAAGGTCACCATGCCTGGCCTTTCTTTCATTCTTGCTTTAAATGTTTTTCTTTTAGTTTTCAAAGAGAAGGTCTCATGTAGCCCAGGCTAGCATGGACATTCCTCTGTATCCAAGGACGTCCTTGAACCTCTAATTCTCCTTTTTTCCCCCCTAACCTCTCAAGTGCTTGAATTACAGTTGTACACTATAATATTTAGTTTATGCCATGCTAGGAATGGAACCCGGGGCCTCGGGTATTCTAGGAGAGTTTGGTATTGGTGTTGTGTGCCTTTCTGGAGTTGCTCTTCATCTTATATATTGGGGCACGGTCTCTTATGTGAACCCAGAGCTTGCCCGTTCAGCTAAGCTTGCCAGCTTCTTCCTGAGATCTTCTGTGTCTACTGCCCACGGGCACAGGTTATAGGAAGGTCGTCATCTTTACTTGGTATTCATGTGAGTGCTAAGAATTCAACCTCCCGTCCCCATGCTTGCATGATAAGCAATTGCCCACTATGCTATCCTCCCAGACCAATGATCGATTTTCTAATATATAAGGATAATTGCTACTAATTAATTATATTATTTTAACAGTGCCAGTAGGATAGCTTTAAAAAATTCTGCCTGTAGCCTGGAGAGATGGTTTAATGGTTTAGAGCATTTGCAGAGGACATAGATTTATTTCCCAGTACCCACACTGGGTAACTCATACCTGTGGCTCCAGTTCCAAGGGGAATCCAGGACTTAATTCAAGGAATCTAGCCACCATGGGCACCTGCACTCATGTGCACATAACTTCACACACAAGCAAGCATATACAAATAAATAAAAATAATAATGAAAATAATATTGAAAATGTATTACTGAAATTGAAAACAAAAGAGCATTCACATTTAACAGATTTCCAATAGGTATTATTCAAAACTTGGTAAATTCTCCTTTTGGCTCTTATTTCCATTCCTGGCTTGATTTCTTCTTCTGCCATAGATTAATATTGCAAATGAGAGACTCAAAACAACTTTCACCCTCTACCCTAGTTTCTGGTAAAATTAATTTGTCACCCCAATATTCTTGGGATGGGAAAGAAGATGTGCACCACAAGTGATTAAATAGTATTGAGACCGAAAGGAGGTGGGCGTGACTGCTCAACCTCTGGAATGCACCATGTGCTTCCTTTTTTCCCTGGAGTACACACCTGCTGTTAGGGTTTTAATGGCCTTAAATATGCTAGAACTGTTGCTGCTGAGAAAGGGGTCTAACTATGAAGACTTCTTACAGGTGACATAAATCTCCAAAGGCAGAAGGCTTTGATATGACCTCCAAGTTTCTTAAGTAATACCCATGATAACTGACTTAAATCTCTCTGAACTTGAGAAGATAACTCACAGTTCTGATAATGCAAAACTCATACAGTTGCCAGAAGGGCTAAATGTAACACCCGGGCAGCAGAGTCAGCTCCTTTCAACAGGATCCTGGGGAAGCTGAGTTCTCCTGAGTAAGCCTCATTTCACTCTAGTTGGCCCAGGAATGGGGTATGGGAATCTATAAGATTTCCTCTACTTGACAGTTGAGGTGCTCAGTAAAATACTTTACAGGTCTCTAGCTGGAAAACAGAAGAATAAAAAGAAGGAAGAAACACAATCAGAAGAGAAAGGCTAAACACATAAGTGGTAGTCAAGTAAAACTTGCCCACTCTGCTTCAGAGAAATCCTCAAGAAGTTCCCGAAGAAGTTGTCAGTAGGCATGGCTAACACAGCCACCAACAACCTGAGGACCCCTCTCTCTCCTTAGCAACTTCACTCGAGTGGTGCTGGATTCTTGGGATTGCCACTAAAGTAGTTTCAGCATAAGACAAAGGGAAGCGAATCAATGTGTTTATCAGGTATTTAGATAGAATTATATGGAAAAAGACAGTATCTAATTCCAAAACATGAGTATAAGTTTCTTAAGAATCAAGACACACAGACACACAGACACACACAAGCACACACACACACACACAAGCACACACACACACTGATAACTATCTATCTGTCTATCTATCTATCTATCTATCTATCTATCTATCTATCTATCTATCTATCTACCTAATCTATCTATCTATTTATGTTTCTATCTATCACCTATTTTATGGATTTTCATGAGTTTCAAAGATTGGACAAAGCTTGTTTTAAATTTAATTTGTAAACAGTAAGGGAAGGACTGAAGGAACTGAAGGGGATTACAACTCCATAAGAAGAACAACAATATCAACTAACCTCAACTCCTCAGAGATCCCAGAGACTAAGTCACCAACCAAAGAGTGTACATGGGCGGGTCCATGGCCCCCAACACATAAGTAGCAGAGGACTGTCTTGTCTGGCCTCAGTGGGAAACAGATGAGCTTAATCCTGTAGAAACTTGATGCCCCAGGGAAGGGGGATGCTGGGGGAGGTTACGGTAGGGGTGGGGGATGGGGTGGGTAGGTGGGGGAGCACCCTTTCAGAAGCAAAGGGGTGGGGCATGGGGTAAAGAATTTAGTAAGGGGGATAACAGTAAGGGAGACCCTTTAGAAAGTAAACAAATAAAGCATTTTAATAAAAACATACCTGTAAAAACATTGTTTCACTTGAACACATCAGGCAAACCATAATAGTCTGCTTACTTATGAGACCCATTGCTTTGTATTGTTAAAAGCCATATTGTACGTATCTGACCCTATAAATGCATTAAATATCTCACAAGCGTTACATTTAATTATAATATTAGAATAAAAATATATCACATATTATTTTTACAGATGTATCACTGAACCGTTTTTTTTAACTGTCAGTCTTGAAGCTGAACAGATGTCTTCATAGCTAAGAGCATCAATGCTCTTCCAGGGGTTTGGGGTTCAGTTCCCAGCACCAACATGATAGCTAAGAACTAACTGTAACTCAGGTTGCAGAGAATCTGACACCTTCTCTGGCCTCGATCAGTACGTTATGCATGCTGATGAAACACTCATTCACATAAATAAAACATAAACAAAATGTTTTTTTTTTTAAAAAAATACAAAAACAAAAAACAAAACCTGGCAATCTTAAGGGATTCGTCTTCACAGTTCTTCACTTGTAATGGCTTCCTGAAGGGCAAGGCCACCTTTGCAATGATGCAAGAGGGTCTTCTAGCTGCTGTGGTCTTACCTTGCTTATAGGATATTATTTTTCATTTGGGGTGCATGCCAGGAATATGTCCTAGTCAGTAGCAAAGGAATACATCTCATAAAACTGGTAAAAAAAAATGTACAATTTGAAATAGCTTCTGATGGGGTGACTTTCAACTTTTTCCATTAAGATCCGGAGCCCCAAGTGCATTCTGCCTGTCGTATATGTTCCCACCACCCGTTCTTCACTTCCCTTCTATCAACAGAATTCTCACTGAGAGCATTTCTCATCCTTTAAAATAAATGTATATAAACCTTCCAGGAAATATTCTTAATGGAAAAAAAATGCTTTCCTCATCCCTGATCTCCTTCCCATTAAACACAGAGATGGCATCAAGTGTTAAAACAACCATCTTGAATTTTCTTGGAAGCCAGATGTGGAAGACTGCAGAATAATGATAAACAACCCTGTCTTCCAGGTGTGAAAGGCCACCATATCAGCTCTACTGTGCTCACACGGTGACATGAAGTTATTTGTTGTAGTTGGATAAATGTAGCATACAAACTACAACTTCTCTGTCATCACTCCCAAATTTGAATGAATCAACTGGATCCATTACCACCCATGTGAATTATGCCACATCATGTCTCCATTACTGATAGTAAATAGTAATAATAATATTGATGATGATGATAATAATAATAATAATAATAATAATAATAATAATAAAACTTGGGAGCTGGGAGATGATTCAATGGTTAGCGTGTTTGAGTTCTGGAGTTTGGATGTCTTTACATAAATGCTGGGAGGAGACTTGAACTTGTAACTGAGTGCTCAGAAGACAGAGGCAGGCAGTCCTTAGAGCAAGCTGGCTGGCCAGAGTAGAGGAAATAGTGAGCCTTGATTTTGAGAGAGAGATGCTGCCTCCATTTAGTCCCGAGCGAGCAGACTCCAAAGTCTATCTTCACTCAAAGTCAAGCCTTCACTCACATGGCCCCACAAATAAAAGCAGAGCTATCACAAACAAATGTGTGAACACCCACATGGGCTTGCATACACATATCCCACAAACATGAAGAAAATAAAAAACAATTACACTCAAAATTCTGGATTGATTTTGGTGTTTGGACTTCCTAATACACATTGCAGTACGATGCATTCTTTTTACTCTCCGTATTCTCTTTAATTAATTTCTTTTTATCTAGTTCTTATCTAGTTCTTTAATAAAGTGATATGACAATGAAAGGAAAAACTAATAATAGCCTTTTGTAGTGACCTAATTCTAGACTCTGAATTTTAAAAACTATTTAAAGCAGTGGTTCAGTCAGATTAAATGCTTGTGCTTTAAGCATGAGGACCCAAGTTCACTTGATCTCCTGGGTGGGGAGGGGAAGCCAGATACGGTGACATATGACTTGTATCCAAATGCTGGAGGGGCAGAGACAGGTGAGTTCCTGGGCCTTACTGCCCAGCCAGCCTAGACTCCTTTTCAAGTTCCAGGACAAAATAAAGAAATAATATAGGTCATCCCTAAGTCAAGATACTCCAGGTTGACCTCTGACTTCCATGAGCACAGAACATGATTGACCTTTACACACATGCACTGGTGCACATACAGATACAGAATTATACATGAACAGCTGCACAGCACGTCTCTAACCATAGTGCCCACTACCAATGACCAGGTTTCCATGACCCTTCTTTCTCTTACTAAGGGCTTCATTTGAGCAGATCTATCCAGCCTATGTTAAGGAGGGCATTCTGGGAAGCTATGAGTGCAGAGAAGTCAGCCAAAGCTCAAGCTCTGGACCAGATAGGTCCATCTGCCGCCACTACCTGAATTCTTTTGGTTTAGATCTTTGGCTCTCCTCAGCCCATATCTGTGAATTGGGGTAATGATGTCTAGTTTACAAGCCACAGTTCTTGGGCTTCATTCCTGGTAGGCACTCAATAAATGTTGACTGATAAGTTCTTCTAGAATATTTTTATATAAAACCACAAGTGCATGAAAAATTGGACTCTTGCTAGTGAACAGTTAGCAAGTGTTAAACCTGCCGGCATTTCTGGCCTTGCTCACAGAGTGGAAGCATACCTACTTTTGAGTTTTGCTTAGCTGGCCCTCTACGGAGTCAGCCAATAACAGAGAAAGAAATATTTACAGAAAAAATGCCTCTGCATTGAATATATGAGCTGTTTTGCTATTATTATCAACTGAACAACACAATATGATAATTATTCATATACTATTTATATTGTATTAACAATCATCAGGAATTGAGAGATGATATGAAGTATATGAAAAGGTGCTTACAGGGCTTTAAATAATTAGTATACCTTTTGATATAAGGAACTTCACCATCTGAAGACTTTGGTGTTCAAATGGGGTATCTACAACCCAATTACACCGATACCCAGAGTCACCTGAACAATAGAATTCCAGATGAACAAAATAACGGCCTTCAGCACTCAGAGGCTGCCATTCTAGCAGAGGGCTGTCTTCTGCTTTCTTCACCCAGTCACCTTTCAGTGGAATTTGGAAGAAGCCTTCTTGGATGCTTGGGCTCCTGTGAAAAGGATGCCTTTGAATTAGCGGATATACTGGCAATGTTTCAAGTCTGCAATGCTGGGCCATGGTGGGCAGAGGCAGGGGAATTGCTATACCTTCCACACCACCTTGGTCTACAAGTGAATTCCAGATTAGCTAGGGATATGTAACAATGTCTTCATAAAACAACAACAACAACAACAAATGTAGGGTGGTGGTAGGGTACTTTGAATTAGAAAAGCCACAGCCCAGTCCATTCAGATACTAATTAAGTGGGAATCAAAAGCCTCTATTGATCTCTTGGAGCTACAGACAATGAAAAAGAGGCCAAATGGTCTACACTGAGAGCTCCCTATGCACCTTGTCACCACCAGACATGGTGGCATTATGCAATACCCATCTTATAGCTTTATATTTGACAGAAGAAGGCTCTCCTGCACTGTCACTTGTCCTGCCCTGCCCTGTCCTGCCCTGTGCTCCTGCCCTGTGCTCCTGCCCTGTGCTCCTGCCCTGTGCTATGCTGAATGATGAAGTCACACCTCACCGAATCTGGCCCTGTCTGTCTGCAAATCTTACCGCTTTGAACTAAAGGAGTTTCTCTCTTCTTTCTGCAAAGTGCCCTAGAATGCCTGTGCTCTAAGGCTCTTCGATAATTCCACCCTCTTTAAGTGTCCAAATATGAATCTTCCTAAGCTTTTGAAAGGCTTAGTAAGTCATTCTCCAAAAGAAATGTTCACATTATGGTTGACTCATCATCGTAGGCCCTTTGAAAAGTCAAGGATACAATTTGGGCTAGGAAGTGAGGAATTGGGCACTTATCATTTTCTATAAGCATTGCTATTATTTTCTGCTGTAAACAGCTGCTTAAAACTAAATACTCTTATCGGTGTGTTACTTTTTTAAAATTCTGATTATATAACAGAACACAAATGAAACAATTGAGAATGCATGCTGTGTTGAGAGAAGAAAGAGACTCGACAAACACAATTGAGCCCCACAGGAGACACGGTCACAGACGGTCCAGCACGGAAGGAGGCTCGAGTACAAAAGATTATTAACTTAACTTGGTTTTATTTAGTCTTCTTGGGCTCACTAGACAATCAACACAGCAATATCTAACCCTCGTTGTCCTTCACGTGTCACACACATTTGAAGTTCAAAGTCGTGAGTCTCACACTAGTGTGGAGGAAGAAAGGTCTTTTTTTTTTCTTTGGTACCATAACTTGCCACATTTTCCCTCTCTTGAAGAAAAAAAAAAAAGTCAATTCAGGCAGAGTTTATGTGATTGTGCTGAGCCTGAAGGAGAGTAGCCTTCAAGTACCCAATTCTACTTTCTAGTTAGCAGACAGTTGCCTCAGTCATCATTGAAAAGCCCCTTTCTGGGACACCAAGAAATGATGCATTTGGTTGAGACTTATTATTTCTATTTGTTGCTTTGTGTATGAATCTGAACAAGAAGAAGAAGAAGCTACATGCTTCATTTTTCTTCCTCTTTTTATTATCACCAGGTCTAGGCTTTTATAAAGCATGTTAGAATTTTCATTTTGCTGTAGTTGATAATATAAGGATGTTGGAAGAGGCTTGGAATTACACATCTAAATGATATACAGAGGACATTTTCTCAAGGACTCGGCAATTTCTACGGACAGGTTCCTGGAGGAACGGGCTTTTGGGTAAGGTGACAGAGGTGCATAGGTTCCAGCTTTTGAGGCAGATGTTCTGTGAAAAATATAACTTGGTCCATTTCCCTGCATTTTCTTCAAAAGTAGTATTTATGATATATTCTGGCTAACTCGTTTTATAGACCTGGTTTTCCTTTTTTTTTTCCAAATGTAAAATCCACATTTTGATTCTATATTTTATTACCAACTAGACTTCTGTGGCACAATGTACAGTTGTCACGCACTTGAGGTTTCCAGCTAGCATCTCCTGTGTTGTGAATTTCAGGCAAGAATATATGGCTCAGCTACCCCTACAAATGGCGCTGTGGAGCCCCGACCTCCCTTCCAAGTACTACAGCAAATCAACTCCACAAGCATGGTTTGTGGATATTCTTCGTGCAAGGGCATGGGCAGTGGAGAACGGTGTCTGGGATCGTTTGATTTATTGGCAACTATTTTGAATTCTTTCTAGTTTTCTCCCAAGTTTTGATTTAATTACACATCTTCTAACACCTGATGGTGGGGGTGGGGGAGGCAACACTTAAAGGCATATGAGCCGATAGAAAGGTTAAAAAAAATAGTCAGCAACTTTTCCTCTTGCTAATCTATCGTTCCTGCCTGTGCTATGGAAGGTTTCCACAAACCACTCGCTCAGACAGTTTTTCTATGTAGGTAGGCACTCACACCGGCGCTGGCCTTCTAAAAATTATTGCTATTATTTTTTTAATGATGAAGCCAAATAATTATAAAACTGAGATGTAAGCTTCTCTTAACAACCGCCTCCACCAGCCACACTGAGTGAGACTTTATACTATGCTAAGTGGAGTTCTGAGCCTTTTATTAATATCGTCGTGCTTAAATCTCCTGGAAGCCCACACAGGGAGAGGCTGACAACTTGAGCATGGCCTTATATGGGCAAGGTCCACTTAGCTCATAGCTACCACAAGGGGTAACTATAATTTGTCCCCATTAAAAATGTGGGGATGGCGTAGGAGATGCTACAGTGGCAGCCTAGCTTTCAGTTGTGTTCTGAAAGAAAAGTCATGGTTTGCCCTCAGCTCCCCCTTTTTTACACCACAACAACCGCAGACAGTTACACTTTCCACCAAATCACTGCCGTGACCTTCAGTTCTCTTCGCACACTCTTTTGTCCAAGCTCCTCCCTTTATGACAAGGCGGATGCTCTTATGGGCATATCTAACCGTAGAGGAGATTTTACTTAACAACCTTCGGGGTTCTCTCTTGCTCTGAATGTGAAAACAGAATCTTCAACATGGCAAGGAATACCCTGGCACCTGTCTCCCCAGTCCGACTGACCTCTTAACCTTTTGCCTCTTGGTTTATCTAATAGGCAAAGAAAGGAAAGAAATGAGATTATGTTACCTGAGCCACGTTCCAAAGAGCAGCCTAATATAGACAATCATGGATATAATTGACTCCTTGTTTCACCTCACACACTACCTGACTCAGACCGTCCCTTCTAAATGTGTACATTTGTCGCTACACCTATAAACTGGTGACATGAGAAGAGAAATGTGGTTTTCTAAAGCCTTTGTTTTATACAAGTCAGTTAAGTTCCAAGTCCACCAAAGCCTTTGTTGCCCATAGAGTATCAAAGTTATTCTATAGAAGTATTACAGCTCTTCATTTGACAAAATAAGAAATACATGATTTAATAATATTTGATAAAATAATAATAATGGATATCTCCTAACTTACTAAGTACCAGGTTTATTAAGCACCAGTCAACATTTGGTGTATCTTTTTTTCTGCCATATTTAATAGGTATTTACTTTTAAAGTTCCCATTGTACAAATCAAAATATGAGTCCCATGTTGATTCCAGTGAGAAGAAGTATTTCTAGTTGAGGTAGACTTCCATCCTAGCTTCTAATAGGAAGATTGTGTTCTTGTGCCTTGTACAATTTCTCTTTTTTTTTCTCATTTTTTTCTGTATTTTCTATATTCTTTGTTTACATTCCAAAGGCTTTCCCCTTTCCCAGTTCCCCCCCCACCATATGTCCCATAAGTCCTCTCCCCCCTAACTATTCCCCAATCCGCCCCCCCATTTCTCTGTTCTGATGCTCTCTTACAAATCTGTATCCAGTCTTTTCAAGACCAGGGTCCTTTCCTTCCTTCTTCTTGGGAATCTTTTTTTTTTTTTCAAGACAGGGTTTCTCTGTATAGCCCTGGCTGTCCTGGAACTCACTCTGTAGACCAGGCTGGCCTCGAACTCAGAAATCCGCCTGCCTCTGCCTCCCAAGTGCTGGGATTAAAGGCGTGCGCCACCACTGCCCGGCTCTTGGGAATCTTTTGATTTGCTAATTGTGTCTTGAGTATTCAGAGCTTTTGGGCTCATTAATATCCACTCATCAGTGATTGCATTTCATGTGTATTCTTTTGTGATTGGGTTAAGTCACTTAGGATGATATTTTCCAGATCCAACCATTTTCCTACAAATTGCATGAATTCATTATTTTTAATTGCTGAGTAGTATTCCATTGTATAAATATACCACATTTTCTGTATCCATTCCTCCTTTGAGAGACATCTGGGCTCCTTCCAACTTCTGGCTACTATAAATAAGGCTGCTATGAACATAGTGGAGCATGTGTCTTTATTGTATGCAGGGGATTCCACTGGGTATATAGTACAATTTCTTTAACAAGAGTAGGACACTCACCCAAGTTTCAGTGACCAAGTTTGGATGATTTCTTGCTCTGTATTTTATAGTTTGAAAAAAACAACAACAAAAACAAGAATTGCTTTCTGATTAAAGATTTGATATTGGGTGTCAGCCTTTAAAAATTCTTCCATGATGATATGACAGTCCCAGCTTTTAACTGAATTCTATTTTACTATATTTTGTGTAGTCAAACCTTTGAGAACCACCATTCTGCTCTGCCTGTTGAATGATTTCTGTTAATGTCTGAATAGCTGGTAAAAAAAAAAATCCAAATCCAAAATCCCCCAACTGTAGAGTCCATGTGCAGTGTGAACACGTAGGGCTTTTTTGAGTGCACAGAAGTGACAGTTGCACATCACGTGACAGCCTTGTTTCTTCTCTTGCCACGCTGGGATTGAGCCTTATAATGTGTGTCTAAATCTCTGTTTGGTTTCTTTTGTTTTTAGAAGCTTAAGAAGATTCCACATATTTAAAAAGATCAGATCTTGGGTTATTAATATTTGAGCAACTGAAAAACAAATTAAGCTAAGATTTCAGACAGCATCACTGATTCCTTTCCATCTATTGCCATTGTTGTCTCACACTTCCGGGAATATTTGGCTGGGTCTGGTTGAGTTGGAAGAATTATTAAAAACGTGTTTTTATTGTCTACAGAGATTTACAATATTAGGTCAGCAAATGAAGGGATTAAAATACATGTTTTATAGAAAACATAATGTTTTTTAGATTCAAAGGGATTCTTGAATATAAATGGAAAGCTCTTAAGGATACAGAAGTGTGGGGCTATGAATTAATATAAATGAAGCATATAACTGCATATTGTTTCTGTAGTCAGAATTCTCGGTGTGAATTGTAACTAGGGAAACAGTGTCTAAGTCCTTCATTCTACCTGTTATCCCCCTTCTTCCTAAACATCATTACCTCCATGCTGTCCTTCAAGTACATATCATAGAACATGTAGAGTATCACACTGCAAAAGAAATGTTAGTGTGTACTTAAGGCCAATATGTATCAATATGTGTTACGTGTTATAAGAATCTATACTTAGGTGTAATTTTCTTTTTCTTTTCTTTTATACTGTCTGTCTGTCTGTCTTTCTGACTGTCTGTTATTTTTGAGTCACAGTTTTACTATGCAGACCTAACTGGTCTAAAACTCATTATGTAGACCAGGCTGGTCTGAAACTCACAGACATCTGTCTGCCTCTATCTGCTGAATGTAAAAGGCACACACCACCACAGGTGGCCTGTTCTTTGCATTTTTTCAATAGGCTTAATTTACTAAGATGTTTCAAAATATCAAAGAAGTTAAACAACTGGTACAACCCAATTTTATTGATCAGAAGCAGCACGGCAGGCTTCTGTTTGATGCTGTACCTTTAGTTGTGGGAGAGTGGGACATTCTCCGTTGGATATGCAGATTCTCATTAATCAAGTATGCTCAGTCTTCAGACAGTACAACATGACATCATTATCTATAAAGTTCATGGTCAAGAACCGTGCAATGGAGTTAAAAACAAACAAGCAAACAAACCCAAAAACTTGCAAAGAAAAATCATAATGTCTTAGTTAACTTTACAGTTTTACTTATACATGTGGCAGCCAACAGGTTGGATATACTTGATGATATCAATATAATACTGAATTTAATGAACCAAATATCTATATAGTAAAAATGGCAATCATCAGAGCAAGAATAGTTGTCAATATTCATCGTAGGAAATCCAAATACTTCGAATTTCCCATTTTAAGACCTTGTCTCTATATTGCAGTTGAGGTCAGCATGTTCGTGACTGTCATCCTGGCTTAGAAAAATCACACCCAGTGAGCTACATCTGATGCCAATGACCTTGTCACAAATCTGTTCTGGTTGCTTATGTAAATGGAATGTCTCAGATAATGGGAAGATATAAAGTATTGCCTCCTGTCTGTCCCTAATTGAGCACATTTATTATTTTCTGCCATGGCTATTCTGATATTATTCTGATGTAGTGTGCACTACTCTTTTTCCTAAAGCAGAAGGCTAGGCATGGTGGTGCACACCTTTAATTCAAACACTCCATTTGGGAGGCAGAGGCAGGTGGATCTCTGTGAGTTTAAGGACAGCTTGGTCTACAGAATGAGTTTCAGGAGAGCCAGAGTTACACTGAGAAACCCTGTCTCAGAGAGCAAATGAACAGGACAAAACAGAAAGAAAGAAAGAAAGAAAGAGAGAGAGAGAGAAAGAAAGAAAGAAAGAAAGAAAGAAAGAAAGAAAGAAAGAAGAAAGGAAGGGAGGAAAGAAAGAAGGGAAGGAAGGATAATAAGTTCATGTCTCACAGAGTTGGACATTTTTTGAAATTATACTCTGGTCTCTCATTGATAGGCATCAATCATCTGGGGTGACTGAATGTTTATTTGTGTCTTGCTAAGAAAGTGAGCAAAATAGTGTCTTGCTTGTTTGAACCAGCAGGATGATATCATCCAGGATTACAGGAAAAGATTCTTTTTCTTGGGCAATGCAAAGACCAAAAAGCAGGAAAAGGAAGATTTAAACTCTGCAAGATTTTGGTGAAAGTGAAGGTGCATACACACACACACACACACACACACACACACACACACACACACAGAGAGAGAGAGAGAGAGAGAGAGAGAGAGAGAGAGAGAGAGAGAGAGAGAGAGAAATGCTACAGGGAGATAGATAGATAGATAGATAGATAGATAGATAGATAGTAGATAGATAGTAGATAGATAGATAGATAGATAGATGGATGGATGATAGAGAACAAAACAGACCTTCCAGATGACAAAGAGACCCAGTGCTAGTGAGTCAGCTGAGAGGAGATTTTTGTATGTGCCTGGTAAAAGTTCTCTTTTGTCTTCAAAGTTGTATACCTTGGCCTACTGAATATAAGATTGGTCAATCAAGATAGAGAGGGAAGTCAAGTGGATACTACCATAGTAGGCCTCCAGTGGGAAATTTGAAAGTCTAAAACCAGCTACCTGAAAAGCCCAAGTCTTTATCTCAGAGAAGTAGAAGAATCAAGAAGTCACTCACTTTACATTTTTAAGTAACAAACACTTTAGCCTACACGCCCTCCCACCCCCCTGCTAGTCCATCTATCAGGGATGCCTGTGATTCCTAGTCCATTGATTTTGCCACCCCAGCATAGCAGATTTTATTGGGTCAAGAATTCAAGCTTTTGAGACTGGATTGAGGCCTTAGTGTTTAGGAGTGCTATTCTACCAGAGGACCCAAATTCGATTCTTAACCCTGGTATTAGGGAATTTACAACACACCAGACCAAGGACAGGATGGAATACCCTTTCCTGGGTCCCACAAATAGATGAACCCTGAAAAATCCCCATACCAATCACTCCACTTCCCTAAGTGGACCTACCTGTAGTCAGGGTTTGGGATAATCTTGGGATCTCGATTCCAGAGAGGAACTGGTGTGCATGCCAAGGACTGAGGACACAGCTCGTGTCTGTCCTCTACTGTTGACAAGTCTAGCTAAATACATATCTGGCTACCTGTCTGTGCATCTGAACCTGGCCCTGGCCCTTGTTTCCTGCTTGAGATGGTTTCAGCTTACCTCACAGCTTAGCGCAGTAGTTTCACTAGCAATCCTGATGTCAGCAAGAGCTCCTTCCTGGCATTGGTCTGCTTTGTTATCTTATTGAAAAAGACTACAGTTCTCTGTCCACTTTTGAAGCCTCTCCAACTCTGTTGCTGCTGTGTAACATTTTATAACCCACATGCAATATGTATACGTGAATATAGAAATATATTTACTGTTTGCCATGTGACCTATATGACCCTTGTTATTAGTAAGTAATGTCATACCACCTCAATGAAAATAGATGGTTGTTATATGAAAATTGCTATCATTAAAATTCTAAATCTAGTTAATGAATCACTAAAAGATTGTAAAATTGTAGAAAGATAGAAAGATATTCATCTTTGTTTCTGGCATCGTGTGCTCACCAAATGCCTACACACATGCACCCATCAAGAAAAATAAATCTTAAAAAAAAATTCAACCTTCTTTGAAAGCCTAGCACTTAAAAATGCTAAATGTTCTTAGCATTTGTTTTTGACATCATGTTTTAAGGTATATGAGTCTAGACTGCCAAAGTGGACACCAAGCTTTGATATTTACCACAGAGTGGCTGATTAACTATTCTTAACCTTTTATTACCTTTCCACAAGTATCAGCTTTCCCCCATCAATTATCAAAATAATACCATTTCCCTTTAAGTTATCCCTATTCCTCAGACATCGGCTCCTGTTATACCCTCTAGTACAGCTCTCTTCCTGGTACGTCAATCCCATTTACAGTAGCAGTGAATGGAAAAATTTCACTGTTGCCTTTATCATGAGCCCACAAATCCCCAGTGATGGGTTGGCATTGCCAGGACCCTGATGGGTGATCAGCCTCCAGGGCTCCCTTTAGTGTCTGCCTTCCTGGACCACACTTTTCCTGTTCTAGTTGATCCTTTTTCCTCACAGCTTAACTCTGAAGCTTCACTCTCAAAGCTGTCTCCATCAGCCCTAGCCACACCCATTTTCAGTATAGATCTTATCAATATCGATGTCCCCTAAGGCAGGAAATCTGAGATGGAGGAGATTAGTTCTCTAGTCAAATCTCTCTGAAAAGGAGAGAAGGTCCAGAAGAGCAGGTCTCTTATCATACAATCTTCAAAATGCCTCAGTGACTCATGGGCAGTGCTCAGATTGCAACCTTTCAGGTCTTTACAGGTTTAGATAAAAGGATGAAGAAAAAGGCTTTTTGGTCAAGGTAGTTGGTACTAGTTGAGGCCACTTTTTCTCAAACTAACTGAGTAGGTGCCACACCTGACCTTCAGGAGCACTTAAAAAACAAAACAAAACAAAACAAAACAACAAAACAAAACAACAAAACAAAACAAAACAAACAAATCAAACCTCGATTCCCTTGCCAGCATTTCTGATTGAGCTATGATGAACTTACCTTTTCAATAATTTCTCAAATGATACGGATACTGATATGCAGGGACCCCACTCCACCCCACAGCCCAAGAATCACTTCCATAGTCATTTTTATCAGGGCCCGCAAGCTGACATCACTTTCAGCAGCTGAGAAAACAGGTTCGGGTCTATCTTGATGGGTATTACCTGGAGGGCATTTCACCCCATCTGCCAGCAGCGTAGGGTCCGAGTGAGTAGCAGATATGATCCCGGAGACGTCATGTACTGGGGTTTTGTGTCTCTGAGCTCACTTCTGAAATGGTCCTAATGAAGCCCAACTTGGGGGATCTTATGGGCAAAAATTATACCAATCCTTATTCATTCCTAACTACTCCAATCACTTCCTTAAGATAAAGTGTGAAGCCATTGTTTCGACATCTTGTTACTACATGAAAACTTGACAAATCTACCATATTAGAGTGTCCTGATCTGTGTATTTCCTTTTAAGGCCACTAGTAATGTCTTGTGAATGACCTAATCAACCTCTACCTGTGAACTTGCCTTGTGGCACCATTTTTTTTTTCATGTTGCTATGTGCAGGCATCCTCATTGATTTTTCTAAGACAGTTAGCTTGATCAAGAAGACCCCTCATACTTAGCAACCTTCTGTGCTTTCCTATTGTTTTGGGATCCAGGCATCCAAGCATGGCTCTATCTGCCTTAAAAGACCCTGTTCTCCTTTCTCTCCTCACATACCTATCTGCACTGTGTTTGTCTGCTTACAGCTTCTTTCCAAATTGTTTAGATTTTTTTGCCTCATAGGCTGCCCTTCACTATGCCCCACTCAAAACCACCCTGCAGATCTAGTCCAACTGAAAACATTTCCTCTAACTCACCACCAGGGTCTGCATGCCAAGGCTGCAAACTCCTGGGCATATCTCTTCCTCCTGATGTTACTGTGTTGCCCACACCTGAATTTTTCCCCACTTGCTTTATTTGCCCACAGGATTGGGATGATCTTGAAACCAACACTAGGAAAGAACAACTCATACAGCTCCTCACTTCCCACTATCAGCAATATTCGGAACACATGAAGGTCACTCAGGAGAAGGTAGTGAACTCTCCTGGAGTTAAAGAGAAATAAATATGAGGAAGAAATGAACATGTAATTAGCTCTTTATAAGTGAAAAATTAGTAACTCAGACAGTGTCAATCATGCTTACCCACCAAATACACAAATGTTTTAAAAACTAAACCTTTTCCAATATCCCCTTTTACATTAATTAATGTTGTTTATAAAGATATTAGCAGCATAAATTTAATTTCTTATAATTTAAAATGGAAATGAAAATCATAGCTAGTAATTTAAGTACAATCGTCTTTCTTTGTTTCTTGTTTGTTTGTTCTTTCCATCTCCCTGTAGTCTTGAGGATTGAACCTAAGGCCTTGCATATGCCACATAAAGGCTGTACCACAAAGTTCTATCGCCAGACTACATGTCATGACTAATTTATCTTTTAAGTATTAACATAATGTTTTATAAAATGATAGAAAATTTAGAAAAGTGTCAGAAGTGATGTATAGTTAAGTCTATTCCTATTTTTGAAAATGAAGAAGTATTTATTTAGGAATACCTTATAGGAACAAAAGAGGCAGAAACCGAGGTCTGAATTTTTAGCTACAGGAATCACATAAATCACCTACAACAATGAGGGGGTAAAAATCGTTAAAATAATATGTGGAAAATAAGCATGCGGTATCATTTTAGGTAAGATCAATAAACGGAATTAGAAGTTGCATGCTGTAATTGTGATCTGGTATAGTAATATAATTTGTGTTTTGTTTCATAGAAGTACCTTACTCAGCCTAGATTTGCTATTAAACATACTTGCCATTTGGTTTTCTGTCTTTTTAGCTAAAAGTCTTTTTAACAGCAACTCAGAGGCTAAGCTATATACAAAGATAACAAGTTCAGGACCAGCCTTGGGAAACATAGCCATATGCCCCAAGAGTTTTTCTTTCTTTCTTTTTTTAAATTAGATAATTTACTTTATTTACATTTCAAATGTTATCCCCTTTCCTGGTTTCCCCTCCAAAAACTCCCATCCTATCCCCTCTTTCACTGCTCAACACATTTTCTACCATAGTATTTGAATATATGGGGTCTTGAAAACATTCAGTTGAATTAAGTTTCACTGATTTCTTCTGGTGTTTTTGATTGTTAGCCAACCAAAAGAAGGATGGCTGCTTCTTTGAGTAGTGGGGGACGGCAGTAACAATGGTAGAGGTAGGATGCATGCCCATCACCCACGGCTCATCTGCTAATGTGCCATGCTGACAAGAGGAAGTGACAGAGACTGCCACTGCTTCATCTGTCCCTGGAACTTCCTTGTGCTTTGAGGTGGGTAGATGCCTAGCTCCTTGAAGACAGGTCTGACTTCTATAGGATCCTCATACAGTCAAAGGCAGTGAGAAATGAAGGGGAAACTTAAGGGTTCTTTGGAAAGTCAGTTGCGTTGGATGGTGTTTTGCTGGGGCAAACACTTCACTTCAGGAAAGACTTTTCCTGAAGCAGACACAGGTGAAAGGCAAAGACAGACTCATGAAGGAACATTTCCTTGAGGCAGACATAGGAGAAAGGATGTCCCCCTAAAGTAAGCATGTGAAAGAACACACGATGAAAGGTTCTTTGCTAAGGACGTGCATGTATTGGTTGACCTTACACTTCATAGCTGAGCTCCTTTTGTTGGGACTCCATGGAGAGAAAAGCTCCAAAAAGTGTCTGGTGGTATGCCTAGGCTTCTTGCTTCTTCAGCGTACTCAGGCAGAGTGATGTCAGCTGGAACAGACACATGTCCTGAGCCAAGATACATGCTAAGGCAAGACCTGTAGAGGACACATGATGTTTGAATGGAGTATACAAAAGATTCAACAGGCTGAGGCTGAGGTAGGCTTGTGTATAGAACTGTTCAATGTTTGTTAGTCTTTACTGGTCTTTACTTTGCTGAGAGAAGCACAGTCAAAAACATTCTTCTGATTCCCTCCTGCTGACTTGTGCTGAGGCTGAGGCTAAGGCTGAGGCCTAGCTGTCTCTGCTAGGTAGTGCCTAGCTGATTCGTGTTTGCTATCCCAACTCTATTGAACTGAACTGATGATATATCTTTGTAGTGTTTGTGAGTAAGTAGATGGTGCTGCCTCTGCTGACTCCTGTGAACTGAACTGCTGATTGCCTGGCAAGAAAAATAGGATTTGCTCCAAACAACTCTTTCTAAACAGGTCACTTCCCCTGCTTCCTTTATTTTTCACTATCTCTGTTGAGTAGTGGGCTAGAAGGGAGGTTAAAGCATTTAAGAACCATCATTAAAATTAGGGTTTGAAAAAATTTGTTACAGAGATATTCCTGCAAATCTGATTCTCATGAACCAGATTTGGCTCACAGTTGTAGATTACAATTTATTTCATGGGTTCTAACTTCTTATACTTCTACATTTTGTAGCTGTATTTTCTGTGATACTCTCTGTCTTATAAACTTATGGATAAATCATCAAATATGAAGAATAAAGCCTCACAGAGTCTGCTTAAATGTCAACTGTCACAATTTGATGGGATCAAATCCTTAGAATCTATTCATTCCGTGAGCTATATCTATCCATTCCATGATATATTTATTCATTTATCTATATATCAGTCATCTGTTAACTCTCCACTATGCTTAAGCCTGATTGATTCTGATATCATCAACAAAGTTACCCATGGATGGGATCACATTTTAAATATGCTATTGGAAAGTGGTGAAATTGTGGATGGGGAGCAGATTGATTAGAAGACTTAGGTCATTGTGTCTTCCATGGGAATCTTGTCTTAGACCCTTCACGCATCCCTCTTTTTGCTTCCTGGCAGCCATGAGATAGATATTCCCTCTCCTGGTAAATGCCTTGTCATAGAATCAAAGTGATGAACCCAATCAGTTGTGGATAGAAACCTTTGAACCTATTAGCCAAAATAAATATTTCCTCTTTTAAATTGTTCAAGTATTTGTCTCATCAATGAATATAGTACCTATGTGTCTCTAGATGCTTTTATTTCTTCTGTTAAATGCTGAGGAACAACCATTCTTTAGTAGTGAAAATAGACCAACTTATAAGCAACAAACTCTCAGGAATGAGTTCTTTACATTGGATCAAGGTTGTTGAAATAGTTTTCTGCTGTGATTATGTTTAAGGGCATTGATGATAATGTATTTCATGTCAAAATTACACTGGTAATCCATGGCATTCATGAGCAACATAGTTATTCTATGTTGTTCTAGTTATTCTATGACCTGTGGAATCAAAAGTGTTTAGAAGCCAGGGCATGTCTAGGTATCTGAAGTCTCAGACTAGGTTAGTGAAAATGTATAACATAATAGGGTTTGCTGGCTGCTTCTAACTATGCTAGAGAATGTGAATCAAGTAAACAAGCTTAGTGACTTAAATTCCCACAGTAAGGTCTGTCTAAAGGATTTGAAAACTTCATGACTATCCGGAGAGAAATTCATTTACCTGTCATGGTGAGGCCATGATTTCCAAAAGAACAAATCCAATGGCAAATGCTACAGATAGGTGACACAGATATAAATTAAATTCCCCAACCATATAGTGTTTCTCATACTCCCAACGGTCTTTAAGAAGGAAATAAATCCTGATCACTGATAAAAGATATGATAAATTATAATGACTTAATATCCCCCCACAAAAATAATCTTCCTGACTTTAATGAAAACAACCTCTCCTCTCCTGTTAGGTTAGGTCACGTTCCTTTTTTATTTTTCCAAAGAATCAGTGAAGGCTTCTCCTGAAGCAGTTGCCTTTCGAGGCTTTGCTGTGCAGCATCCAGCCTCCAGCTTGTACTCCATTCCCAGCAAGCGTAAAAGGAAAGGTGTAAATTGTGACCTGCAATAGGTAGAATAGTCACCAAGATGCAGGATTGACCTATTTATTTTGAACAAAGTTGAGGAGTGTGAAAAGTATCGTAAGGATGTGAGAACAGAGTGGAAAAAAATAAAGTTACATTTGACCTAATATATTGCCAGAGACCAATTAAGATTGTATATTTCATATAAACAGCAGGGGAACTTGGAGAATCATAAGGGGACTCTTCAGAAGGTGTGGTGGCTTGAGAAACAGCTAGCATCCCATGCAAAGTGAAGGAAACATAATTGTATAAGGCCACTAAGAAAGATGCACATCATTTAGTAAAATCTTTCATATTAGGAAGGAAATATGTTTGATTTGGGTGTGTCTCTCTGATTCTTGAATGACCCAAATTTTGCTCATGTTCAGGGCCAAGCATCCTGTGAAAGGTTCAGACTGCCATGGCAGCTCTGTTGCTTAGATTGTACACCCTCAAAGATTCAGCAGAAGTGTCAGTAGGAAATAGGGACATTATTCAAACCGTTTCTCAGAACCCTCCCACAGTATTTATCCTTAGGATGTTGTGATAAAACCATGTCATCTTCTACTGGCTGCTCTTTTTATGACAATCTCATATTTTTGTTTTTAACTTATTAATATTTTAAATGTATTGATAATTTAATGAGTGTATGCATTGAAATATGATCACATCTACCCCATCTCCATTCTCCAAGAGTCCCACTCTCTAAGCATAGCTTCTTTCTCAGTTTTTCATGATCCATTTGTTTAATCAGTGTTGCCCATGTGTATATGTATGCAGAACATCCCTAGGAATATGCAATCCACCAGGCACGTATCACCTCAAATGAACCATTTTCCATCCTCTAGAAGCTACTAACTGTCAACAGCTCTTCAGCTAGGGATGGATCTTTATGGCTGCCTCCCATGCCCATGTTGGAGTTTTGAGTAGATTACTCTTCATTAGGCTTCGTGCAAGAGAGTGTAGCTGATGTGAGCTCATGAGGGCAATGCCCCAACTTCTCTTTAAAAATCGAAACAAAACCAAATTTAAAAAAAGAAAAACCATTCTGGTTCTACAATCTATGGTAACCCTTGATTATTGACTATCAGATTACCGTATAAGCTGAACTTGTGAATATCCTATCATGAACTACATGTGGCCCTCAGCCACCAAATATGAAGTTGGATATATGTAATTATATTCCATTATCAAGTGAAAGCACTATATCTAAGATCATGTATTGAAGGACTGAAAATAAAATAAACTATATGAGGAAATGACCAAATTGCAATTTTACATCCTCCCATCTTATTAGCTTTTATCTTTTCCTTTAAATTTCTTTTATTTGGAGGAAATTTAAATATAATAAAAAGGATATCGATCATTTCCTCTGTCCCTTTGTACTCTCCAAACTTTATGATTATGCTCTCTTTCAAATCCTCCCCAACCCCCAAGTACATCTTGTTCAGTCTATGTAATGTTATTTGCATGTGTATTTTCAAGGCTGTGTGCTTGGTGATCTATAACCAGTTGGTGTCTCCTTTCCTAGGGAAGACTAATTTTCCTTCTGTCAGCACTCCTACTAAATTGCTTAGTGCATGCATCTGTCCCCAGAGGGAGATCTGAATGCCCATCTGATGGAGAAAGAAATAACCTGCACTTGGGGCACATACAGCTCCCCAACTGAAGTATCACAATCCAACTTGGAAGATCGTGAAGGACTGTCAATGGCAGGGAGTCCTCCCAGCAGCTGGAACGTCAGCATTACCGAGATGGCTACTCATTTTTCCTGCATGAAAGATTAACATATGTGAGGCTATATCATTTTATGAACTGTGGCTTATAGTTTGGCAGGGTGGTCAAGGATGTCAGAGGAACATATTTGGAAAGTTGTTAGCAGATCTGAGGACTATGTAAATGGATGACTTTTCAAAAACAAGCAGAGGTTGATACTTTGTGTCCTTTGTGAATACTCAACAAAGGATTGCTTCAATAGGTAATGGTTCTCATAATCACAGGATGGAAGAATCTATTTTGCTGCAGAACTAACCTACTTCGATAGCCAGGCCTGTTGCTACCCAAAGTACTCATGAGCAAATGACCCTGATAGTAGAAATGTAGATACTAAGTGAACTTGGCATTGTCAACTTCTCTTCAAGGCTAATTTGGTTATGCTCATTGTTACCAAGTAGCGCAAAGAACAGGTGCCAAGACCAATATACAGCCATGAAACTCTATGGAGCATTGTTCCCACAGAAGGTCATGTCACAGTATTTACTTTCACTCACTTCCACCATAATAGAGAAGCATTTGTTTCTATTAAAATAACCACTCACTCTAGATACAGAATTACCTTCAACCAATGTAAGAAAAAAACTAATAGTTATTACATGACATTCCATTAACAGATACAAGGACAAGAGTTTTACAGAGACCTCTTAAGTTATATAAGCATACATATTATATAAGGTCACATCCTTGAAATAATAACACTCTGACTATTGGCTGGTTATCTATCTATCTATCTATCTATCTATCTATCTATCATCTATCCATCTATCTACCCATCTAAGTAATCTATCTATACATCTAGCAATCTAGGTATATCTATTTAGCTATCTAGTTATCTATTTATTATCTGTTATCATACTATCTATGTCTGTTTCTCTTATTGAATCTTAACTGATGGGGGCATAAATATGAATGAGTTCAATAAATTAACTTTATTAATTCAATCCTTAAGAAAAGTGAGAAATGCTTTTTGGGAGGGAGCTTTGGGTTAAGTTACTACTAAGGTCAGATTATCAGAAAGAACAGATGTTTACCCAGGAGCTACCAGCACATGTTTTCCAATGAAACAATATACATAAACTTAACAACCCTGCAACTTTATTTGTTAAAGAGTAAAGATACTGCAGTGTAACTCTAATTAGGCTGATGGTACTAACCCTTAGGAAAATGTGTTCCAAGTCTTTAAAATAAGCCTACTTGTTGGACCTTTAATACTTTTCATTTCGTATTGAGGATTGCTTTGCTGAAGTAATTGATGGAAAGAACCAACATGGTGACTATTTAATAGAAAGAATAAAATAAAAATGAAATTTTAAGGAGCATCCTTTCCCCTATTAAACTGTATGCTAATGTACTTTGGACTAAGTAAGATTGTGTATATTGGATTTTAGGTCTGTAAATGGGTGTGGTCAATTATAATTACTGGATAAGCTAGACCTTCTAAAAATCCTAATAATGTAAAGAGTTTTGTTAGTCTTTCTCTGAGTGTGCATGCAGGTGTGTACCCTCAGGAAAAGACTGGAAGACGAGCTCAAGTGTCATTCTTAGAAGCACTGTCCATCTTCTTTGATATAAGGGCTTTCATTGGTTTTGAAAGCAATGAAACCAGGCTAACGTGGCTGGCCAGCAAGCCCAGCTCTGAAATTACAAGTATACACTACCAAATGCTGTATATTTAGATGGGTTCTGGGGAATCAACCTCAGATCCTTGTGCTTGCAAGGAAAGCACTTACTGATGGAACAGTCCCCAGAGCCCTTTGTAAGGAGGTTTAATCTACATTTTGTAGTGTTAGTGAATATTGAGATGCATGCAGTTTTCCTAACAAAAGTCATGTGACCATTGAAACAGTACATACTGAATGTTTAATAGCCTCCTAACCCTCACTTCAGGATGTTCTTTGTTATAATAATAATAATAATAAAAAGAGGGCATCTAATTTCATCTCAGCTTCACAGCCACTTTACAGATCCAGTTATTTTAACTAAAAATTCATGAAAACAACTTATTTTTGTCATTTAACACATTAATGTTCAATTTTCAGACACCTAGTTTTATGGGTTTCTAGGGCATTTCTGAACAAAATAGGAACAAAGTTGTATATGCTACATTCAGCTTTTTTCTGCGGCAAGAGGGACTTCCAATCCATCAACCAACTCTGTAATTAGCATCATGTGGTGAATTACAAATTTTATACAGGAGATGAGATGCTGGGAGCCTTGGATGCATCGACACTTACGATCACAGTATATATCCCTCCTCTTTTCATAGGCTCCTTGAGTCAATGAAACTGTCAGAGCTCCCTAGCCTCTGGATGACACAGCCAATAGGATTTCATTGTCAAGGAATGCCAGAATGGCCTCCAACCTGCAGGAATATCAACTCTAGAACTCTATTTTCAATAAGAGTTACTGCATTATTACTTTTTTCACAAACCTCCTTACCATATGTCTTTGAATACTGTATCCCCAGGTATTTTGCTTTCCACTTCAATTCTGAGGAACAAATATATTTTTTTTATTTGGTTGGCTGGTTTTTACTCCAAGTTATTTTCACAGCAGTGGGCTGCTTTGGTTGTTGACAAAAGTAGTTGCTGCTCTGAAAGAGGCATGAAAGCCCTGTTTGCTGAAAGAGAAAGCGAGAGTGTGCATAGACTTGGCAACAATGCTTGAGTGATTTGATACGAAGAAAATTTAGCTGTAAATTGCAGGAGTCATAGTTCCTGAGGCAGCCATAATGTGTTCCGCCGACTTCTGTCTTCCCCTGACCATCTTCTCCCCGACCCCTTTCCCTGATTTAGGAATGGCATCAGAGAAATTAAACCCTACATACATACAAATAGGGACAGGGTCACAAAGCTGTTCAGATTCTGATGCTTTTCTCAGTTTGGAGATTGCTGAAGCCACTGCAGGCAAATCGCAAGTTTGGCTAATATGCACATTTTAAATAAATTGTTTGTTTGTTGTATGTATGTATTATTTACTTATTTAATGTGTATAATGTTTCATCAGCACAAATATCTGTGCACCGTAAGCATGCAGTGCGCACAGAAAGGCAGGAGCTACAGATGATTTGTGAGGTGTTGTGTGGGTGCTAGAAATTGAACTCAGGTCTCTGAGAGAGAAACTAGTGCTGTTAAGAACTGAGGCCCAGCTCTGCAAAATTTTAAGGACTCACAGGGTAACTTTATCAGCATGAAGAATGTAAAACACATTTGGAAATTAAATTGTTAAAAACTATTGTATTCTAAAATATTTTATAGCTTATCCATGCTGAGCAATGTTTACAAAAAAGATTACAATTGAGAGAAAATACAACAAAAGTTTTTTTTCCTCAAGATTATGTTGGTAATTAGAATATCAAGAGGCTGGTGAATGATTTGAAGGGGAATTGCCAGTTCCATTGCAGTCTGGACACATTACTGAGCAGTGAGGTGCTGTTGCATTTATTTAAGTTACTAATTGAAATAGCAACTACTGCCAGATAAAATATATATCACATGACAGCTTAATGGCCAAAGTCATTCTCTGGGGGCTGTAAGGGGAAATTTTAAAGAAATACTTTTGAGTTGTCTTTTTCTCACCAATGAAATATGAATGTAATATAGCATGAAAAATGAGTAAAGACAAGATGATTTTGCTGTCGGGAGAACAAAACGATATTTCTGCCTCATTGGAACCCATTTGCCTGTTTGGAATCACAGTGATCTGGGGATTCACCAAATCAAAGACGTTTCTGAGTGGCAAACATACTCATTTCCATTTTATATTGCCATTTAAAAGGTTGCTTGCCTCTGAATTTACTCAGTTCAAATATTTAATAAATAAATTCATTTATTAAAAGAAATTGTGTTAAAATTATTCCTTTGTGTCCAAGAGTAATTAATGGTATTTGGTGTGCTTCTTCAGAACATGGGCCATGATGAAAAATCCAACTCTCAGACTTCATGGCACTGGAAGTCAGGTAGATGATCCTGGACAAATGTCTTTCTGTCCTTGTCCTCTTTGTATGAGTAGTGGGACTAAAGCAACCAACTCTACTCATAAAGTTGCACAAATGTTTAGTGATATATTACATAAAATGCTTAGCACAATGTCTGGCACATAATAAAAACTCAATAAATGTTTGCTATTTTTAAAGCTGCAAGCTTTTACAACCTTGCAATAATTGTAGAGAGCTTATCAGATTTAAATCTATAATTGGTTGGGTTTTTTTTTTTTTTTTTACGTAGAGCAAAGATCCACAATTTTAGGTACACTATGACCACGTAAAGGAATTTCAGACAGTCATATGAAATGGAAGGGAACTTCCAGAATTATGCAGAAAAGATGATTTGCTGACAATACAAAGCTAGGTGGAGACAGTGGAGATATAGCTAAGCAGGAATTCCTTTTAAGGGCAAGCAAGGAACTTGAGAGGTTGAAATTAAGACACATGAAAAATAGATACAGGAACTCCAAGGGCATTATAAGGAAGAATGCTATACTGATCTTCATGAATATAAAATGAGGATCTAGAAGAATCCTGATGGCAAATCTTAATTGTCAACTTGATAGGAATTAGAATCACCTAAGATGCATCTTTGAGTGTGCCCGTGATGCTATTTCTAGGCAGGTCTGCCTGAAGTTAAAGACACACTCTAGGTATGGGCTTGGGTTCTTGGGCTTGGGTTCAAGACTAAATAAGAAGACAAGACAAGCTAGGTACCAGCATTCATTTCCCTTTGTCATGTGACTGGGCACATAATAAAACAGCTGCATCATTCTTCTGCCACCATCTTCTTCATGTCCTGGTGAACTATTTCTCCTGATTGTGAGCCAGAATAAACCTGCTTTCTCTTTTAACTACTTCATGTAAGGCATTTTATTATGGTAATGCTTAAGCAACAACAACACCAAAAGAGCTATCAGGTAGTTTTTGAAAGGTGCAAACAAATACTAGAAATAGATCAAAGTTCAGATGAGCCATACCAAGTTCTAAGGGGCATTTGCAGGGTATAATTTACCTACTCACATGCTGTGTACCAGAATGTTAGTCATGAGGATTAGACAAAGTAGTGGGTAGGCAGCGAGAATGAACCGAAACTCAGAAGTATCTCCTTTCTGATGATTCATGCATTGTTCAAAAATGTTGTTTACCAGATATTGTGTAAGGCAATGCTCAAAGCAGAAATCTGTCTGTCACAGGGTTTAGTTCCTAGTGATACTGAGATAGATAATCGAGACCACCAGTCCATGACCAAGCCAGACAATAAAGAAGGGATATGTGACCAGAAATGTGTGTCATTGTGTCAACTGGGATAGTATTTCCCTTGTAACTCCTTAGCCTTATATATCTGCCAATTTCACAGAAAGTAAGTCTGCTGAGTTCAACTACTGGACTAGACTACTTCAGGAGGAAGAAGCACAGAAAGTATGCATCCTACCAAAGTCACCTACAAAAGTCACATACAAAAGTCAAATTATTTAATTTGTTATAAGTTAATTGTGTTTGAATATTGTTATTATTTGAATAGTAAATGCCCCCTGTTGGTCTTTCACACACATTCCCCAGGTGGTGATGCTATAAGAAGGGCCAGGAGACCATATAAACTCTGGCCTACTTAACAGCCGTAGGTCATTGGCGGTGGGTCTGGATGGCACCATTGTCTGGTTGTCTGGTTCTTGTCTAGTTTCTCTTCCTCCTGATTCTTAAAGGCGTGAAGAGTTACCAACTCACTCATACACCTGTTGATATGGTCTGACCAGCCCCACTGCTTCCCTTTCCACACCAAGATGGACTTAGATCCTTTGAAAACATGAGTCCAAATAAACCTTCCCTCTCTTTACTGGTCTGTCAGAGTTTTGTTAACAACGATGAGAGATGTAGCAAATCTAAATTCTACAATTAGTAATTTATTAAAATATGTGTTTATTTTTTCCATCCTTCCCATAAACCTTCCCATAAGCATTAATACAGTGGAAGACTTCTGGATTTTACCTGAGGAAATCAGTGACTACTGCATTTATGCCACTAAAGAAAAATACAGCAATATGTTTTTTTAACTGACATTTATGAAATAGATATAAGAGTGATTGTTCACATTTTTCAAAGTTTGTTTTAATTGACTGTTTTTTTCCACTAACACTTTCTAATTTGACTACTTTTCCTTTTCTTACTCCAAAATAATTTTGAAAATGAGCTGTTCTAACAGCAGATATAAGGAACAAATATACTTCATTTTTTGTGTATTACTTCATTCATCCATTATCTTCTACCAGTCTTCTAAGGAACACGGCCTCTTAATTTCTGGTTATGTAATCCTAAGAGAAGCTTCTGGAAAGGTGATCATCATGATTCTAAAATAGTATTGGGGAGGTTAACAGTTTCATCTTGACAGGAAGTGGAGTCACCTATACAACAATCATCTAGATATCTCTGTCAGGGAATTTCTAGGTTGGGATAACCAAGGTGAGAAGCAGCAGCATAGATGTTGGTGGTCCTACTCCTTGGGCTAGAGACCTGATTGAAACAAAAAGAAACAGTGGCCTGAATACCAGAATGAATCTCTTGCTTTCTGAATACAGATGCAATATGCCCAACTACCTCACTCCTGTTGCTATGGTGAACTGTATGCCCAAGCCATGAGTCAAAGGAAAATTTCCCTTCCTTAAATGGTCCCTTCTCATCTTACTTTTAGAAAACTGCTTGGTGATGACTAAGGATGTTGAACCGTTCTTTGGGTGCTTCTCAGCTATTTGGTAGTCCTCATTTGAGAATTCTTTGTTTAGCTCTGTACCCCATTTTTAAGTAGGGTTATTTGGTTCTTTGGAATCTAACTTCTTGAGTTCTTTGTATATATTGGATATTAGCCCTCTATCAGATGTAGGATTGGTAAAGATCTTTTCCCAGTCTGTTGGTTACCATTTTGTCCTATTGACAGTGTCCTTTGCCTTACAGAAGCTTTGCAATTTAATGAGGTCCCAGTTGTCAATTCTTTTTTTTTTTTTTTGGATCAAAAATTTTTTTTACTGGATATATTCTATATTTACATTTCATTTCCCTTTTTTTGTTTCCCCACCCCCCCCTAAGGTCCCACATGCCCTCCCCACCCCCCTGCTCCCTCATCCACCCCTTCCCACTTCCCTGTTCTGGTATTCCCCTACACTGATGCTTTGATCCTTTCCAGCACCAGTGTCCATTTCTTTCTTCTTGTCAGACATCATTTGGTATGTGAATTGTGTCTTTGGTGTCCCAAGATTCTAGGCTAATATCCACTTATCAGTGACTGCATACCATGGGTATTCTTTTGAGACTGGGTTACCTCACTTAGTATGATGTTCTCCAGCTTCATTTCTCTAAGAATTTCATGAATTCATTGTTTCTAATGGTTGAATAGTATTCCACTGTATATATATACCACATTTTTTGTATCCATTCCTCCATTGAGGGACAACTGGGTTCTTTCCAGCTTCTGGCTATTATAAATAAGGCTGCTATGAACATACCCAGAAGATTCCCCAGCTTGCAATAAGGATACATGCTCCAGTTGTCAATTCTTGATTTTAGAGCATAAGCCATTGGTCAAATCAAAACAACCCTGAGATTCCACCTCTCACCAGTCAGAATGGCTAAGATCAGAAACTCAGGGGAGAGCAGAGGCAAGCAAGGATGTGGAGAAATAGGAACATTGTTGGTGGGATTGCAAACTACTACAACCACTCTGGAAATCAGTTTGGCAGTTCCTTAGGGGACAGCAAATGCTGGAGAGCATGTAGAGAAAGAAGAATACTCCTCCATTGCTGGTGGGATTGCAAGCTGGTAAAACCACTCTGGAAATTAGTTTGGTGGTTCCTCAGAAATTAGACTTAGCACTACCTGAGGACCCAGCTATACCACTCCTGGGAATATACCTAGAAGATGTTTCAACATGTAATAAGGACACATGCTCCACTATGTTCAGAGCAGCCTTATTTATAATAGCCAGAAGCTGGAAAGAACCCAGATGTCCCTCAACAGAGGAATGGATAAAGAAAATGTGGTACATTTGTACAATGGAGTACTGCTCAGCTATTAAAAACAATGAATTCATGAAATTCTTAGGCAAATGGATGGAACTAGAAAATATCCTTAGTGAGTTAACCCAATCACAAGAGAACACACATGGTATATACTCCCTGATAAGTGGATATTAGCCCAGAAGCTTGGAATACACAAGATATAATTCACAGACCACATGAAGCTTAAGAAGGAAGACCAAAGTGTGAATATTTTGGTCCTTCTTAGGGTACAAAATACCCATGGGAAGAAATACAGAGACAAAGTGTGGAACAGAGAGTGGAGGAAAGACCATCCAGAAACTGCCCCACCTGGGGATCCATCCCACATACAGTTACCAAACCCAGACACTATTATCAATGCCTACAAGTGCTTGCTGACAAGAGCCTGATATATCTGTTTCCTGAGAGGCCCTGTCAGTGCATGACAACAAATACAGAGGGCGATGCTCTCAGCCAACCACTGAACTGAGCACAGGGTCCCCAATGGAGGAGCTAGAGAAAGGATCCAAGGAGCTGAAGGGGTTTACAGCCCCATAGGAGGAACAACAATATGAACTAACCAGTAAGTCCAGAGCTCCCAGGGACTTAACCACCAACCAAGAGTACACATGGAGGGACCCATGGCTCCAGCCACATGGGTAGCAGAAGTTGGCTTGGTAGAACATCAATGAGAGAAGAATCCCTTGGACCTGTGAAGGCTCATTGCCCCAGGGTTGGGGAATGCCAGGTCGGGGAAGCAGGCATCTGTGGGTTAGTGAGCAGGGAGGTGGGATGGGATAGGGGGTTTTCAGAGGGGAAACGAAGAAAGGGGATGGCGTTTGAAATGTAAATAAAGAAAATATCTAATAAAAAAAGAAAACTGCTTGGTGTTTTTAACTTTGGTCAGTGAACTTCATTCGCTAAATGTATCATCAAATAATATTCTATTTTATATATCGACTCTTAATATTAGCACATATGGAACTTCTATATGTTGGTGATGCTTAAAGACTCTATACTCAAATGGAAATTTTGGATAGGTTTTAGATATTTGGGCAATCTTCCTGGCGAGAGTGAGCATTTCTTTCATTTTAGGGCACTGTGTACTTATAGTTGAGGAGAGGGGCAGCAGTGATCCTGTATTATATGTGATCTGTGTTGCGGAGGATCCGTGAGATCTTGGAAACCTCATTTGTGAAGTCATGCTGGATCCTGAGGAGGCTTTTGGTGCTGCAAAAACATTCTGATGCTGCGAACCCTGGCGCTGGACCCCAGTGGAGAGGGGATGCTTGCTGCCTGCTGCTCTGTGTCTTGAAGGTGCTCAAGGCCTTTAGGGAGAATCAAATGTATTTTTAACATTTAACACCTCTAAATTGGGAAACTCTATAAAAGCAGATTGAATCTTTATTAAATATAATAGGTTTGGGTGCGGGGTAGATAAGAAAAGTCTAATTTGCCAGTGAAGTAGAAATATAGTGACAGTGTCTGGAGAGCCTTTACCTGCATGCAGGAAATTTCATGAAAACGTTCTCTTCTAAACTGGAGTAGAGGCAAGCATCCTAACTACCATGAGGCTGTATAAACCACAAGGCTTTTCTTAGAGTCTAAACTGGGGGGGGGGTTAATGTTTGGAACTTTTGGAAACCTCATGTTGTGTACAGTTGTCACAGGAGAACATACAGGTTCCGGTACAAATTGTGCTGTGCTACAGTCAATTTAGCTTAGCAGAACCCTGTGGACACTGACAGCTACACTTTGTCCCTTTGTGTCATCTGTGGCCTCTGAGACATTCAGAAGAAAGCTGGAATCTCACTTTTATACCACAACCACTCATAAGCCCAAGGTTTATGGTAGCATTTCCTTTCTCTCTTCTTTGAATGTTCTGCTGTGTTATTTCAACCTATTAAGATATTTCTGCTCATGTATCAGCAATATATTTCCAGTACAGCTCTTATTAAATATTTATAAAATACTTATAAAAGCAAATGCATTCTATTCTTCTATACATAGTTATTAGATATTTTCTTGGTATATATTAAATGATAGGCAGTTTTTAAAGTTATGAGTGTATAGACCTAAACTTATGCTAATGTTCTTGAAGGAGAGAGATTAAAGCTCATATTCCAGCTATGTTTGAGAAGACTGACATATTTTATGTTTCTTAATTATCTTTAAAGTTCCCAATTGCATTACTGTTGAAAAGACTCAATTTACTATGTGCTGATGAAAGAATAAAAGAACCTCCCAGACAACTGCTATTTCAGATGAGAAAGTATTTCACTCCTTTGTGCTGTCAGAATATAAAACTTTCATGTGAAAGGCGGTTTTGACCTTCTTTTGTTCTTTTCAAAGTCATAGCATCATCGGGTCAAGATTGACATTCAATACAAGTATAAAATATTAATTTGGTAAAAAAAATTTCAGTATAAAGATTCTCTGTATTTATTAATTGGCAATGTCTTTACCTCTTTGTCTCTTAAAATATTTTACAATATATGAATGCAATCTCAAAATGAGCTTAACAAAATTGATCCATCTCCTGAGGTTTTTATTAGCCTACTGAGATTTTATTTTAACCCTTCTCCCAAATTTCCTGTTCTTTCTCTGAAGGGTCACTTCATTCAAAATCTTATTCTGTACCCTTTATGACCTTTTCGACTATGTGACTTTTGGAACTACTGTGGAGAGGCCGGTCAATCGATAATAGCCTAAAGGAAAGACTGTTGCCTGCTTTGTTCTTCTGATCCAGATCGGGCGGAAAGCCTGGCCCATCTTACATGTACATGCTGCTTAATCTTTCACAATCACAAGGCTTTGTAACCTGTTTACACATCTCATATAATGTGTGTGTGTGTGTGTGTGTGTGTGTGTGTGTGTGTGCATGTGTGGGAGCATGCGGATGAATGTGAGGAAATACATGGGGGCATTTGTGGTAGCATGTGGTTGTTCATACTTATGGAAGCCAGAGGTGAATCTCACCTGTTGCTCCTCAGATAACAGCCAGCTTGCTTTTGAAGATAGGATATTGCATCACTCTCTCTCTCTCTCTCTGTGTCTCTGTCTCTCTGTCTCTGACTCTGTCTGTGTGTGTGTGTGTGTGTGTGTGTCTGTGTGTATCATTGCTTATAAGTTTTTAAAATCTTGTCTAGATAGTGGTATACAGATGTGTGTAAACCAATCACAGGTCTAAAGTCATGATGTATCATCATCTCCCAGTCCTTGTTGCACTTTATTTAACTCTTCCTTTCTCAGAAGTCACTTGTGCATTCTTTGCTTGACCTCTCACCTTACCATATATCCTAATCATTGAAATGATATATCAATTTGTACACACTAACTTTATAAAATGTTATTTTGGTTCTTTAAATTTTACATTAAAGTCTTTCATTTTGTGTCTTAGTAATAGTAGTAGTAGTAGTAGTAGTAGTAGTAGTAGTTGTTGTTGTTGTTATAGCAGTAATAGTAGCAGTAGATATAAAAATTTCAAATCGATTCTCTGAGAATTTCATGTAAACAATGTAATTTGATCATATCAACACCCAACTCCTCTCCACTCTTCATAGACCATCCCTATCATGTTCTCTTATCAACATCATATTGGTTTTCATAACATTTCATAAATGCATGGTTGTACAACCATCCAAAATTTTAAACTTCAGAAATATTCTAATTTCTATCCATGCCTTGTATGCTGTGGTTTGATTGAGAATGGTTCATATAGGCTCATATATTCAAATGATTGGTCCCTAGTTGGTGGCTGCTTGAGGAAGGATTAGAAGGCCTTGTTTGGGGACATGTGTGACTATGGATTGGCTTTAAGATTTCACAAACCCATGCCAGGCTCCATCAGTTCCCTGGCTCGAACTTGTAGATCAGATGTAAGCTCTCAGTCACTGCTCCAATGCAAAGCTCATGAGCCTAGTGCTTTCTCTCCACCATGAAGGTTAGGGACTAAACCCTGAGTGTCAGTAAGAATCCTGTTCAATGTTTTCTTTTATAACTTGTGCTGAACACGGTGTCTCTTCACTGCAATAGAAAAGTGACTAAGATAAACACACATCTAATTTACTCTTCCTGCTTTACAGTATGCCCACCATGCATTCACCATAATTAATTATCCATTCTTACATCCAGGTAGTCTTATATGTGTACCATATTTCCTTGGTTCTTTGGAGAGAAGTAAGAGAAAACCATGCATAAAGATGTTTGAGGAACTGAACTGTCTATGTGTATGTATTACTGTGTTCTTTGTAGCATATGCTTTTGCTGTTTCAGCTCTCCTATCCTGTGCCTGTTTCACAGAAAGAAAGAAAAAGACATCTCTCCAGAGATATCTGTTGGTCATTAATTTTCCAGTGAGGAATTTTATTTCACTCCTATGGCATATCAAAGCATTGGATTTCAATAAAGACATGTAGCAACCTGTGCTAATTTCATTTTCAGGAGCTGAGAATCTAGAGCTATTTTTAGAGATATACTCTTGTTTCTGTGTGAAGAAGTTGTTGGGCATCTGGGAAATGCAAGCATGAGATCATACTTTCACTGGGCACATTGAATGTATGTAATGCTGAACTGCTATCCATATTAAATAAATATTTGGGCTATTAACCACATTAAGAGCCACAAACCTCACAGGAAAAAACTAATGGCTCTACAAATGACCAAAGATTTATTTGAAGTTCTGAGGAAAAATTTACTCTGGGGGAAGGATTTATCCACATTATTGCAGCAATATGTTTTCTGGTCATGTTCCCACCTTTCAAGCCATGTTTGATCTTTGTGATTTCTTTTTTCCCTTTGATCTCCCTCTTTAAAATACCTCCTTTCCCTTGGTGTATGTGGGGGGGGGCAAGATTTGGCATACAAGCATCCATCTTTCTCTCTTGGTATGTCCTCCTAGACCACTGAACTATGACTCAGAACCTTCCATTGTAAAATCAAGAACAAAAGCATGCAAACAAAACCAGTGTGGAACAAACAACTTTCCTTGACCTTGATCTTACCTCAGTTAATATCTTACATTCTTCTCAACAAGAATTTTGCAAAGAGATATTTTACCTTCCTAGAGCAACCCACCCTTAACATTCCACTAGAGCTAATGCTGTCCTGGAGGCTAAATTCAACACGTTTTATTTTTTCTTCTACTTTTTTCTCCTGTCAGCAAATGACATGTAAACAACCCCTTCCATCACTCCTTGGCCTTTTGGCTAAGATCAAGTGTAAACAACCTATACTACCTCAAAATCCTCTGAACTGCTGTCTTGCTTGATTTTAATTTCTAAGTCTCCAGGAAATTGTTCTGTATCCTTGGCTCATAACATGCCAACTTTGAAATGTCCTTTAGCTCTATAAAAATCCTTCCATCTCTCCCCCTCCCTCCCTCCCTCCCTCCCTCCCTCCCTCCCTCCCTCCCTCCCTCCCCCTCCCTCCTTCCCTCTTGCTCCTCTTGCCCTCTTGCTTTCCTTTGCTAAGCAATTACATGACTTCATTTACCAAGCATTAATTTATCAGAAATCTTCTAATCTATATCTTCATTACAGATGTCTTTGCTAACTCCATCATAACCTGCACCTCAAACTCCTTAGAGAGTCTACAGATACCTCAGATTAAATGTGTTCCAACTGTATTATGACTCTCCAAGCTTTTATTCTCTCTTGGACCATCCCCCTACTTCTAACTTTTTAGTTTCTTTTTATTTGTTTATTTTATACTTTGACAATTTCATGCATATATGAATTTTGGCTACTTCCTCCTCCACAATTTCCCTTTTGTTAACCCTTCCATCTCCTACTGAAACCCTTCTTCCTAACAAGTCTCCTTTCTACTTTCAGGGGGTTCGTTTGGTTGGTTGGTTGGTTGGTTTGGTTTGGTTTGTGCATGTTTGTGTATTGGGGTAAGTCACTGAATTTAATGAAGTTGCTGCATGAGTATGGACATGGCATTACTTACTGGAGTGTGGAAGAGTAATCACTAGTGGCTACATCACTGAAGAAAATAACATCCTTTTCTCCAGTAACCAGTAACTAAAAATAGTTCCTTGAGGATTTCGATTTCATGAGCCCATCTTTGGTAAAGTATTGATGGGTCTAATTTTAAGGTGGTCTTGTGAGGATAATCCTGGTCACATCATGTCCAGAACACAGTGTTTTATAGCATGTCTTATCCACTGTTTTATATATATTTCTATCTCCTCTTCTACCATGTTCTCTGGTCCTTTGGAGGGGATGATTTAGATGTCATGTTTCAGGCTAAGTATTCAATAGCTACTACTATTCATTCTGTTGGCCAATTGCTACTCTTGAATTTATCATGGCCCCACTGCAACAAGAATCTCTGAGAAAGGCCGAGAACTGCACCAATCCATTGGGATAAAATGCACGTTTGAAAGACAGTTTAATAGCATATCCATGTAGCATAACAACAATTGTAGGATAACCCCTAAGTCCCAAGATCTTTTTGGTTTTGCACTGTAGAAGATGCCTCCAATCTGTTCAGAGAGTAATTGGTTACCTCAATAATACTCATGCCACTATTGTACCAAGAGTTGTATTCTGCCTGGAAGTTCAGTGTTGTAGTAAGTAGAGTCCACTGCTGGGTAAAACTGTTTACTTTTCTCCCAAGCAGCTAGCTCAGTACCTCTGTCACTATGAAACATAGTCAACAGAGTAGAAACTTCTAGGTCAATATAGAAGTTCCTGCAATCAAAGTATGTGGTATCTTTATTATGTAGATCTGGTAGGAAACCAAGAGCGAAAGCCTTATTATTTATAAGGCTTTTAGGATCTCCCTAAATGAAAATTTATAGTTTAATGATGTAACCATCTACTCATTTATGCAGACTAGGCAGAGATAAATTAATTTTACTTTGCCCTTTGTCTTCTCAGTACTGATATGTAATTAATCATCAAATCTTAAAAATCATATTTCCAAAATATATTTAAAACTCCACTCATTATCCCATTGTTTGCACACCTCTATTTTGTCCCAGAAGCCCCAGTGAACTGTTACAATCCCAATAAGACTTTAAATCTATTTACCTGGTTAAACAGCTCAGGCAAGCCACCAAACTTCTCATTGGCTACTCCCATTAATCAGGTAGTTCTTCTTGTTACCCTTGATATGTCAGAGTCAGCGAATTTCAGTTCTTCGTGTTCACCCACCTGTCTGTGAGTATTTTTACTTCCTCTGTGACTGGAATGTGTTTCTTGCACGGCACTCTATCATTTAGTTGACTAACTTTTAGCTATAAGGATTTGACTGAAACTTTACTTTCATAGATTCATTCTTTTTGACAACGTTGTATAGAACCATGATCTTTTCTTACTGTTATTTAATCTTATAATTATTTTTCTTATTGATTTTACATGCTACAAAATGTGTTTCAAATGAACAAAAACACAATATTCATTCTCTTAACATAGTGCCATATACCTTTAGTATTCAAGAATGTTGGGTGAATGAATGAATGAATAAATGAACACATCAAGGAAGAAATTCACCCTTTGAGACTCACTCATGTATAATCTCAAGAAGCCTTTAATCTACTTTCTATTTTGACCTTGCAGTCCTACTCCTTATTCTCCAGACACTCTCCCATATTTTTGCTTATTAACCTTGTAAACAGGGTAAAAATGTTCTCAGGATCTGGTATTGCTCAGGTCTCTGTCAGAACTCACAGCATTGATTTCAACTCACCCAGGTTAGCTAGAATTCTGGATCTGTCACCAAATAACTGTATAATTTGTCATGGTCTCTGTCTCAGTCTCCCCCTGTGTAAAAGGGAATGGGAATGATTCTAACAATGTAGTTTATTATGAAGATTAGATGACAACAACACACAGTAGGCTTAATAAATGTTACCATTTATTAATAACTATGTAGACTATTTTGTATATTCTAGAATACACTGTTTTTCAATGAATGATAAGGCAAATTGCCTACAGCAGCAGAGGAAGAGAATGAGAAATGAAATTACAATTTAAATTAATCCATTTATTCTTTCATATAAAATATGTATTTATGTACCTATTTCTAGGTTCATTCCAATTCATCTTCTACACTGGAAATAAAACTGTATTCTAAAATACAAGCTTTCTTGCTATTTCCCTAATGAAATTTTCTCCCGTGATTCCTTATCACCTATAGGGAAAAAAAAGTGTAAAAGCTTCAGCATCTGCAACCAGCTCGCCGGCCCCTAGACCAGCGGTGTAGCGGCGGGCCTCCATATTGCAACCAGGACACAGCTGGAAAGGCCCAGGTAAACACCCCTTCCAGGGCTACACTCACAGGGGTATCTGCTAGGGTCTCGGAGCCAAGCAGGCGGAGTCCCGCCTAGGCTCTGTGAGACATCCCCGAGCCCTCTGGTGAGCACCAAGGCTGCTTCTGCAACCAGCTCGCCGGCCCCTGGACCAGCGGTGTAGCGGCGGGCCTCCATATTGCAACCAGGACACAACTGGAAAGGCCCAGGCTCTGTGGGACATCCCCGCCCTCTGGTGAGCACCTAGGCTGCGTTCTGCAACCAGCTCGCCGGCCCCTAGACCAGCGGTGTAGCGGCGGGCCTCCATATTGCAACCAGGACACAGCTGGAAAGGCCCAGGTAAACACCCCTTCCAGGGCTACCCTCACGGGGGATCTGCTAGGCTCTCGGAGTTCCTTGCAACCAGGACACAGCTGGAGAAGCCCAGGTAGACAGACTCCAACAGGGGCTACAATCGCATGGGTGGCAGCCAGCTTATGATCCCTTAAAGCAGCAGTCACACATATTCACCAATAGAGAAACAACAGGTGAGCCCAGCCTCACAGGAGATTCAAACACCAGCCACTGACAACAAGGCCAACTAAAACCAGAAATAACCAGATGGCAAAAGGAAAACGAAGGAACGTTACTAACAAAAATCAAGGCAACATGACAGCATCTGAACCCAGTTCTCCAACAACAGGAATCCCTGGATACCCTAAAACACCAGAAAAACAAGACTTGGATATAAAATCACTGGTCAGGATGCTGGTAGCTGAACACATAGAAAAATCTCGTAAAGAAATAGAGGAGAAAATGGATCAAAAGTTAGAAGCCTTTACGAGGCAAATACAAAAATCACTTCAAGAAATGCAGGAGAAGATGGATCAAAGAGAAGAAGACAATAAGGAAGAAAGACAAAAGTCACTTAAAGAACTACAGAAGAACGTGGGCCAACAAGTAGAAGCTATGAAAGAGGAAGCACAAAAATCTATTAAAGAAATACATGAAAACACAATCAAGCAAGTGAAAGATCTGAGCACATCCATCCAGATACTAAAAACAGAAGTAGAAACAACTAAGAAATCACAGAGGGAGACAACATTGGAGATAGAAAACCTGGGGAAGAAATCAGGGGCCATAGACGCAAGTATCAACAATAGAATACAAGAGATAGAAGACAGAATCTCAGAAGCCGAAGATAACATAGGAACCATTGATTCAACAGTCAAAGAAAATACTAAATGCAAAAAGGTGGTAACCCAAAACATCCAGGAAATCCAAGACACTATGAGAAGACCAAACCTAAGGATTATAGGTATAGACGAGAGTGAAGATTTACAAGTTAAAGGGCCAGCTAATATCTTCTATAAAATTATGGAAGAAAACTTCCCCAACCTAAGGAGAGAGATGCCCATGAATATACAAGAAGCCTATAGAACCCCAAACAGACTGGACCAGAACAGAAATACATCCCGTCACATAATAATCAAAACTCCAAATGTAATAAACAAAGAAAGAATACTAAAGGCAGCAAGAGAAAAAGGCCAAGTAACATATAAAGGAAAACCTATCAGAATAACACCAGACTTCTCACCTGAGACCATGAAAGCTAGAAGATCCTGGGCAGATATCATGCAAACTCTAAGAGAACACAAACTTCAGCCAAAACTACTTTACCCAGCAAAACTCTCAATTGCCATTGATGGAGACATCAAGGTATTCTATGACAAAACCAAATTTGCAAGATATCTCTCCACAAATCCAGCCCTACAAAGGATAATAGGGGGAAAACACCAAGACAAGGACGGAAACTACACCCGGGAAGAAGCAAGATAGAAACCTCCTCTCATCAAACCCAAAAGAAGATAACCTCTCGAATATAAAAAATAAATAAGATAAATAAATATAATTTCAAAAATGTCTGGAGGTAATAATTACTATTCCTTAATATCTCTTAACGTCAATGGACTCAATTCCCCAATAAAAAGACATAGATTAACAGACTGGATACGGAAACAGGACCCTACATTTTGCTGCATACAGGAAACACATCTCAGTGTTAAAGACAAACACTACCTTAGAGTAAAAGGCTGGAGGACAATTTTACAAGCAAATGGTCTCAGGAAACAAGCTGGAGTAGCCATTCTAATATCAGATAAAATTGACTTTCAACCTAAAATCATCCAAAGAGACTCAGAAGGTCACTTCTTGCTGGCCAAAGGGAAAATCCACCAGGAAGAGTTCTCAATACTGAACATCTATGCTCCAAATGCAAGGGTACCCTCCTTCGTAAAAGAAACCTTACTAAAGCTTAAAGCACACATTACACCTAACACAATAATTGTGGGTGACTTCAACACCCCACTCTCCACAATGGACCGATCAGGAAAGCAGAAACTAAACAGGGACACAGTGAAACTAATTGAAACTCTGGACCAATTGGATTTAACAGATATATATAGAACATTTCATCCTAAAGCTAAAGAATATACCTTTTTCTCAGCACCGCATGGTACCTTCTCCAAAATAGACCATATAATCGGTCTCAAGACAGATGTCAACAAATACAAGAAGATCGAGCTAATCCCATGCCTCTTATCAGATCACCATGGAGTAAGAGTGGTCTTCAATAGCAACAAAAACAACAGAAAGCCCACATACACATGGAAACTGAACAATACTCTACTCAATGACACCTTGGTCAAGGAAGAAATAAAAAAAGAAATCAAAGACTTTTTAGAATTCAATGAAAATGAAGGTACAACCTACCCAAATCTATGGGACACAATGAAAGCAGTGCTAAGAGGAAAACTCATAGCTCTAAGTGCATCCAAAAAGAAACTGGAGAGAGCATACACTAGCAGCTTAATGGCACACCTTAAAGCCCTGGAAGAAAAACAAGTTAATTCACCCAGGAGGAGTAGAAGACAAGAAATCATCAAACTCAGGGCTGAAATCAATCAAATAGAAACAAAGAGAACCATACAAAGAATCAACAAGACCAGGAGCTGGTTCTTTGAGAAAATCAACAAGATAGATAAACCCTTAGCCAGACTAACCAAAGGACACAGAGACAGTATACAAATTAAAAAAATTAGAAATGAAAAGGGAGACATAACAACAGAAACTGAGGAAATTCAAAAGATCATCAGATCCTACTACAAAGGTCTATACTCAAAACAACTGGAGAATCTGGAGGAAATGGACGATTTCCTAGACAGATATCAAATACCAAAATTAAATCAGCATCAAGTAGACCAGCTAAATAGTCCCATAACCCCTAAAGAAATAGAAGGGGTTATAGAAAGCCTCCCAACCAAAAAAAGTACAGGACCAGATGGTTTTAGTGCAGAATTCTACCAGACCTTCAAAGAAGACTTAACACCAATACTCTCCAAACTATTCCACAAAATAGAGACAGAAGGGACACTGCCCAACTCATTCTTCGAAGCCACAATTACGCTAATACCTAAAGCACAAAAAGATCCAACAAAGAAAGAGAACTTCAGGCCAATTTCTCTGATGAATATAGATGCAAAAATACTAAATAAAATTCTTGCTAACCGAATCCAAGAGCACATCAAAACGATCATCCACCATGATCAAGTAGGCTTCATCCCAGGGATGCAGGGATGGTTCAATATACGGAAATCCATCAATGTAATCCACTACATAAACAAACTGAAAGAAAAAAACCACATGGTCATCTCATTAGATGCTGAAAAAGCATTCGACAAAATTCAGCATCCTTTCATGCTAAAAGTCTTGGAAAGAGCAGGAATTCAAGGCCCATACCTAAACATAGTAAAAGCAATCTACAGCAAACCAGTAGCCAACATCAAAATAAATGGAGAGAAACTTGAAGCATTCCCACTAAAATCAGGGACTAGACAAGGCTGCCCTCTCTCTCCATATCTTTTCAATATAGTACTTGAAGTTCTAGCAAGAGCAATTAGACAACATAAGGAAGTCAAAGGGATACAAATTGGAAAGGAAGAAGTGAAACTATCATTATTTGCAGACGATATGATAGTTTACCTAAGCGACCCAAAAAACTCCACCAGAGAACTTCTACAGCTGATAAACAACTTCAGCAAAGTGGCAGGTTATAAAATTAACTCAAGCAAGTCAGTGGCCTTCTTGTACTCAAAGGACAAGCAGGCTGAGAAAGAAATTAGGGAAATAACACCCTTCACAATAGCCACAAACAACATAAAGTATCTTGGCATAACTCTAACCAAACAAGCGAAAGATCTGTACAACAGGAATTTCAAGTCCTTGAAGAAAGAAATCGAAGAAGACCTCAGAAGATGGAAAAATATTTCTTGCTCCTGGATTGGCAGGATCAATATAGTAAAAATGGCCATCTTGCCAAAAGCAATATACAGATTCAATGCAATCCCCATCAAAATCCCAACTCAATTCTTCATAGATCTAGAAAGAGCAATTCTCAAATTCATCTGGAGCAACAAAAAACCCAGGATAGCTAAAACTATTCTCAACAATAAAAGGACTTCTCGGGGAATCAATATCCCTGACTTCAAGCAGTACTACAGAGCAATTGTGTTAAAAACTGCATGGTATTGGTATAGCAACAGGCAAACAGATCAATGGAACAGGATTGAAGACCCTGAAATTAACCCACAGACTTATGGTCACTTGATCTTTGATAAAGGAGCCACAACCATCCGATGGAATAAAGATAGCCTTTTCAACAAATGGTGCTGGTTCAACTGGAGGTCAACATGCAGAAGAATGCGAATTGACCCACTCTTATCTCTTTGCTCTAAGATCAACTCCAAGTGGATCAAGGACCTCCACATAAAACCAGACACACTGAAACTATTAGAAAAGAAACTTGGGAAGACCCTGGAGGACTTGGGCACAGGGGAAAAGTTCCTGAACAGAACACCAATAGCGTATGCACTAAGATCAAGAATCGACAAATGGGACCTCATAAAATTACAAAGTTTCTGCAAAGCAAAGGACACTGTCCGAAGGACAAAACGGCAACCAACAAAGTGGGAAAAGATCTTTACCAACCCCACATCCGACAGAGGGCTAATATCCAATATATACAAAGAACTCAAGAAGTTAGACCGCAAAGAACCAAATAACCCTATCAAAAAATGGGGCACAGAGCTAAACAAAGAATTTTCACCAGAAGAAATTCAGATGGCCGAGAAACACCTTAAGAGATGTTCAACATCATTAGTCATCAGGGAAATGCAAATCAAAACAACCCTGAGATTCCACCTCACACCAGTCAGAATGGCTAAGATTAAAAACTCAAGAGACAACAAGTGCTGGCGAGGATGTGGAGAAAGAGGAACACTCCTCCACTGTTGGTGGGATTGCAAAATGGTAAAACCACTCTGGAAATCAGTTTGGCGGTTCCTCAGAAAATTGGGCATGGCACTTCCAGAGGACCCTGGCATACCACTCCTGGGCATATACCCAGAGGATTCCTCTACATGCAATAAAGACACATGCTCCACTATGTTTATAGCAGCCTTGTTTATAATAGCCAGAAATTGGAAGGAGCCCAAATATCCCTCAAAGGAGGAATGGATACAGAAAATGTGGTATATTTATACAATGGAATACTACTCAGCAATTAAAAATAATGAATTCATGCAATTTGTAGGTAAATGGTTAGACCTGGAAAATATCATCCTGAGTGAGCTAACCCAATCACAAAAGAATGCACATGAAATGCAATCACTGATAAGTGGATATTAATGAGCCCAGAAGCACTAAATACTCAAGACACAAATAGCAAGTCAAATGATTCCCAAGAAGAAAGGAGAGGACCCTGGGCATGTAAAGATTGCATCCAGTTTAATAAAGAAACCGAGGGAGGAGGGGGAATGATTGGGGAATAGTTGGGGGGGAGAAGAACTATGGGAACTATGGTGGGTGGGAACTGGGAAAGGGGAAAGCCTTTGAAATGTAAACATAGAATATAGAAAATAAAAATAACTAAAAAAAAAAAAAAAAAAGCTTCAGCATCAGAGGAATTGGTCCATGCCAGCCTTCCTGAGTCTCCTGCCTTGGATTCTTTCCTCCATCCTAACAAAGTCCATAAATAATGGCCCATCATCTGAAACCTAACAAGGCAAAGAAAATTATTTTATGAATTGACTATTGTGTCCTATACTCATTGAAAACATGATATTGTCATTATTGGCAGATATTGGGTAACTGACATCATCAAATTTTTGAATGCCTTGTTGAGCGGTAGAGAAGAAGCAACTCTAAATTAAAGATGGCATTTATTACAGTTCAACAATACTTAATGGATAGACATAGAGGAAGAATATACATTGAGCTTTAGTGTGAAGTTTGGCTTCCGTAACATATCCAAATCCAGGAGTATCTCAAGGACTGATACATCAGTAGTGTTCAGTCAAGCAGATGCAGGATAAATAAATCCATTTCTCCTGTGCAAACTTCAGGGATATGATTTGTTCAACTGTTTGTTTACTGTGTAATTGGTTTTATTTATCACTTAAACTAAATATTGTCAAAAGCATACATGTTCAATTTTCCTATTGATTGCATCTGGTTATGTTTAAATAAAAATGAGCACAAATATTCCCTGTATAAAATGTATGCAAACATTAAAAATAGATAGAAGTTCTTCTACATGAATGAGAGGTAGTCTAACATTTCTGAGTTCTTGCAAGTAGGGAGGTAGGCTTAGCACTTCAGTGAGGATTTTAAAGCATTTCAAGAAGATATGTGCTTAGTAGATTTATTAGTTATGTGATGAGTATAGGAGAAAGTCATACTTCTATTTATATGTCATTTAATTTTCTTCCAGAATCAGCTGATGCATGTGTGCAATCCCTCACCTCTCCTGCCTTCAGTCAAAAACAAGAGAGCTGGTGTGTGTGTTATAAGTCATATCATCTTTGAAGACCAGTCAGAACTTGTTTGGTCTCAAAACAAGGTTAAAGAAAGAAAGCTCCCCAAACTTCTTTAATGTTTATCATTATTTTGTAAGTTCTTCAGAAGTCTTGAGCTTACCTTTAACATATAAATGCTTGATTAGTACACTAGTACCAATTTAGCAGTGAACTCAGAAACTGAGAATCTACTGTGCACCTGGGTCTTTTGAAGTTACAGTCATAACTCTGAGTGTGAGATCAACAAGCCATATGCATGAAAGTACAGTCTTCTGAGTGCAAACCCCATTATGTTTTCCTCACACTGAGAAGATCTACGGTTATAAACCAGTTTTATCATGAGTAAAATCAGTGTACAATACATACCGGAGTGCATTTGTGACTCATGGAAACCCATGAGAACAGATACCAACTTTTCTCTTGAAATGCTTTCATATCTTAAAAGACTGACCATTTGAGGTATGGGGTCCTATGGGAGGAATAATCATAATATGCTTTGGCTTTAGTATTTATAAACTTTTCTCCACTCTACATCATAAATATGTATATATACATGCATATATAATTAGAAATATTTTCCTCTACCCCATTATAGTATTATTCATATTGTTGCTGTTGTTGTTGTTGTTACAGTTGTTCTTATTGTTTATTTGAAGAACTATATTAGGGATGCTGAATTGATGGCTAGTACTTAAACAGGGCTGAGGTTGTTTTCCAATACCCATGTTAGACGGTTCACAACTAACTCCAACTCCAGGTGCTGATACTATCTTCCGACAACTACAAATATCTACATGGATGCATACATATATATCATCTTTGAAGACCAAGCAGAACTTGTTTGATCTCAAAACAAATTAAAGAAAGCTCCACAAACTTCTTTAACTTTTATCATTATTTTGGAAGTCCCTCAGAAATCTTGAGTTTACCTTTAATATATAAATGAATAATTATGTATGTATTATGTATGTATATGTGTTTGTATGTACGTATACATGTGTGTACACACAGAGACATATTCTAAAAGAGTTAACATCAAGGTCAGTTTGATAATAAGTGAGTAAAAACTCTTGCTGATGACTCTTGAGTTTGATTCCTGAATTATCTTCTGACTTCCCCCCCCCCATACCCTGGTGCCTGCTCTTAACTTCTACATAAATAAATAAATGTAATAAAAACTTTAAAACTTTAATATCAGAACACAAGCTCTCCACTACTCAAATACAGTTTTCCATTATGTATTTCTTCTTTTGAATGATTGTCAAAATACTTTTGCTAAACAGCTTCTAACTTACAGCTTGCCTGGAGGTGCTATACAGAGAAGGAAGCTATTGATGGTCTTATCAAGTTCTGGATATTACATGCTAATGTATTGAGCCACTTGGCAAGAGGTACTCACTGGTTCAGGAGTAACATGATAGTTATGGGGACAACCAACCACTTTATGGTTCGATATGATGCTGGCTCCACAGGAAGGATTCTGTGCCTTATGCTGTGAACCTGGTTAAAAGCTCCTAACTGGGGAGATCATCAGTCCTAACAGAAAACCTATTGCTGTCTTTGTGATAAACAGTTATACTATCAAACTGCCCTCTAAATATTTGTTTATATCCATACATTTAAGTTGCTCTCAACTCTTGTCAGTGTTTTATTCCCAGTGGTTCACAGATAATTCAGAGTTTCCTTACACTTCAAAGAGCTCAGCTATTGGGTGAGTCATCTATTTCAACTGCTTCCTATCCAAGGCTCAGGAAACACCACAGAAGAGTGGGCAGAAGGAATCACAGAGACGGAAACCATAAGGGTAGTTCTGAAAGGCTGACTTTTGGACATGACAGCTGTTGCAATTCATCGAAACTGCCTATCTGCACAAGACCTGTACAATATCAAGTCAGTCAAATTTTAAATGCAAATGAGAAAGGGGCTCCATAAGTGTCGTCCTTATGGGAGAAGTTATTGACAATGAGGTGTGTGTGTGTGGGGGGGTGCCAGCTATTGACTGAGATGAGAGTCACCATTTATTAAAGCTATGACTACTAATATTTTACCAATGTCTCAGTGGATGGCCTCAACCCATATGCATATAGGCATCACTAATTGAACTTATCAATAACACACACACACATTCATGTATACACACACACAAATAGAGGACATTAAGTTGGGAGGGAGATACTAACAAGACACTAACTAGAGTATGAATTAGTTAATAATTAATGGTTGTAATCAAAATACATTGCATAAGAAATTTAGAATAAAAATATTACTAAGAAGGAAAGTCTTATTCATATAAACCTAAAATCATTCTTTAACTGATTTGTTTGAGCATTATTATTGAACACCCTGGTGAATTCAGTATCGTCTTCAGCTTTCATCTTTCTCTTAGATGCAGTTTCCCCTTGACATGTAGTAGGTGGCATTTGTTCTACCTTGATTTTATATCGTGGGGGGCATAATTATATCTACAGTTACTAGTTAAAAGTATATCATAAGCATATGATACCTGTCAGAAACATCAGAAGAGTACTCTTGCTATAGAAAAACATCAAAATCAATGTAGGAAATATCTCAACTGTAAAATACTTGCCTTGCAATTAGGAGGGCCTGCGTTGGGTCTCCAGCACATGCAGAGGACTGCACAAGATGGAATATGTTTGTAATCTCAACTCTGGGAAGGAGGCATAGGCAGATCGCTGACACTCATCGGCCACCTGTCTTAGCCTACTTGGTAAGTTCCAGGATGGATGAGAGATTCTGTCTGATAAACAGAATAGATAGGGCCTGAGGAATCACACCTGATATCAAACTCTGGCCTACATATGGTTGTACATGCATGAAACTTCCCTACCACAAATATCTACAATGAAGAAAAATAAAAGCAGTTGAAACTATTGTAATAAGAACAGCAAGGGCTTTTCAAATTCATCTTGACTTCTTTATGCTGACTGCATTTTAATTGCCAATTAGTGTTTAATGATTAGCAGAAAAAATACTAAAAGAAAATGGAGTAAGAGAAAACACTCTCAAGGTCAAACAACTTAAAGGCTAGTCATATGGGAAGAAGAGATTATTGGACACTGATTTTGGAAAAGAGAAAACAATTTCTGTGCTCCACAGAACTAGGTAAGCCCCTAGAGGCTGTGTAACAAAACTTAGGTCTCCATCATTGAATTAGGCAAGAAAATGACATCATTGTGAACTTCCTTTGTATTCTCTAATTGTCTCTTCTTCACTGATTCAGGCATGCAACAAGTTCATACTAAGCTGCCAGTGAATTGAATTATGTATTTTCATCATAAGTCTTTGAAAGCCAGAATTCTTGTCTAATTTGCCACCCAACAACTTCTCTGCATAACACTATAAAAATGTTATCAAAAGTAATTGTTGCTACACCTGCTACATGCTTGAGTAAATATAAAGAAATACAAAGCAGAAATGTTTACATGTTTTACATAGCTTAGGGCTACACATTTCTTGATGACAAGAGAAATTCAACATTTTCGCATGTGTGTTAATAGTGTTTAGAATGCTTTAAAGACAAAATGAACATTGACATTATATCATTTATTTGTATTACAAATTACATATAGGCATATACCAAAAATTACGTGGATAAAACTATCATATATTCAGTATCTTACAGTTGCATAGTTCTAAAGTATAGAATGAGTCTCAATAGGTCAAAATCAAGATATCTCTCAAGATTCTCAAGAAATCAAGGTGATATTCTTTCTAGATAATAAGAGAGTTTCTTTGCCTGTTTTTTCTAGTTCCGGAGGATGCCCACACACATTATTTTGTACCATTAACCCCATTCAGATGAACTACAATAGCCACTTTACTCCACCCTAAGTAAAAACTACTAGGAGACTCACTTCTCTGTCTCCCTCTGTCATATTAAAAATCCTTATGATCATACTGAGTCTGTTCACATAGTACAGAATGATTTTATTGAAGGGTAAGTTGATTGGCAACTTACTTTTGACAATCTAAATATTCTTTTTCTGTACAATCAAACACATCACAGGGTGAGAGAAGTAGGATTCAGGCTTCTTTGTGGGATACATACACTTTCTATCAGAGATAACACATATTAGGATTGAAAGTATTCTTCTATACTCCTGTCTGTAGCACATTGCCATTCATTGTCTTATCTACCTTGTATAAAATATGTAGAGTTAGAATCATATGGAAATGAACATCCGAACCAGATGGGAATATCTTAGTTTTGTACCTTTGGCCAAGAGAGCTCGTCTCAGTTTCATTGTGCATCTTCAAAATGGTTTCTGTTTTATGACTTCGGTGAGGGCAAAGAATATGTAGTGGATGGCCTATTAAAATCATTAATTTATTCTCTGTGTCTTGAAATAATAGAAAAAATAATGAAAGAGGTTGATTGTCTTTGGTCTTGCTTCTTTTGTGTCAATAACAATGCTTAATAATAATTCTAAAATAATAACAATAATTCTAAAGATTTATCTGAAACTACCTTAAAACTTTTGCTAAGAAGGGGGATGAGAGTATGCAGGGAAGTGAGAAAATAAAGTGGATTATCTGAGGGGATAGATACCACCTAGTTTTGAACTTAGGAAAACATAAGTATGGCTGGGCCAACACAAAAATTATATTTCCCTTTGTACCAGCATGTGAAGTAAAGCAATGATAGCTGCTTATGTACTCACCTTGGAAGGTAATATTTTGGATAAAGATTCCTATGCACAGCAATAAAACGTGCAAATGATCTGAAAATTCTGCAAGATCAGGAATTATCAAAGCAGCGGGGCAGTTCTCATACACTTGGGCTTGAGTCTGAGGTGAGTGGAATTATGGAAGTAGAGATAGATGGAAAGAAACTAGATTTTCCAAAGTAAGAGTATTTGATCTTTCTTCTATTTTAAAGTCTAAAATGTAAGGAGCTGAAAAACATGATGGCGATTATTCAAATTTCAATGTGTGTAATTTAACTTGATTACAAATACAATACATGTTGAATACAGGGTAATAAATCCCCTTATTAATTTGTATAGTTTGTTTCAATGTACTACATAAATAAATATTCATGAGAATCAAATGACTATAGGTTTCAGATTTTTCCCTCCTCGTGGATACAATAAAGTAAAATCCTCTATGCCCTGGAGAATATTTCCACAGTTCCTGGCACTGGTTAGTTCTAAAGTACTATTTTTCTACTTGTAAGAAAACACTAAAGCAACTCTTCCAAAAGGCTCACCTGGTATAATGAGAAATGTATTTGAATGACCCAAAATACACTTATTCCATTTAACCAAAGTGCATATACATTTTGATATTATTTGTTTTAATGTTTCAATGTGTCTCATATAGCCAACCAATTTGAGCTATTCTAGGATGCATTCACTTATGAATGCTTTTACAATTCCAAATGGCTCATAATAGCATATTTGGAACTATGAGAGCTGATACTCTAAGTGGATGTTAAGACTCATAATACAAATGAAAAGCTGTTACTGCACAAAACTCAAGTCATTTCCTAGAGCATAATACCCCAGCAATTTAAAAGACTTACTCAAAACATGAAGAGAAATTAGACAATATGGTGCCAACTCCTATGCAAACTAAGATTGCTGAAATCATTTTGGAATTAACCTTCTGGAAAAGATCAGCCAACTAAACACACAAACAATTATGTGTGTGACAATCAATAAACCTTTGGCTATGGAAATAAAGCTACTGAATTACCAATAGCCAGAGAACACTGACTTCCAATAACAAAGTGAACCCCTTTCATACATACTTTTACAAATGTATTTTAACTTTATTAAGGAAGAGGAAGTATAAATCACTTATACAGATGTATATGGATCCTATGGTGTACCAGTTGATTTGTAATGTGATGTTATGGGTCATGCCATGGTGTTTCGAACACCATATAGTTTGTTGGCTTTGTTCTACATAACAAGTTACTTTATTTGACAGTACAAGTATTTTGTAAACAAGCATACTTAATATCCTTATAATATACTTTTTTCTGGAGTGCATTTTTCCACTAATTTATAATAATTGAGACCTTTATGTACATCCTTCATTCTAAATATGTTTTAGAGAGCTAGCAATTGCCAGAGAGCAGCATAATTACTCTCAGACTGGAGGCATTGCATTCTCCCTACATGTACCCCTGTCATTTGGCAATGTCAGGACACATTGTTGATTATAAATCCGAATCAAGGAGCTGAAACTGGGATTAAGTGTGAAGAAATGAGAACATTTGCTGAACAGCCTTTTAACACACAGAGACTGTCCTCTGCAGGAAGGGAATAGCTAGACAAAACCAAGCATGGTAGTACACACTTAAAATCCCAATACTTAGGAGGCAGAGGCAGGTGACTGAGTCCAAGGCAAGCTTGGTTTACATAGTAAGATGCCAGTTTTCTTTTTGTTTAGAAAAATAATATCTAAACAAAATATGCCAATAATGACAAGGTTGTGAAGTCTTGCTCTAAATTAAACCATAATAACCCCCCTCTCTCTTTCTCTTTCTCTCTCTCTCTCTCTCTCTCTCTCTCTCTCTCTCATTTTTCTAATAAAAATATTTGTGTGGTTAGTGAATATTTATAGACTAAGGCTTTTAAGTAGCCTCTTCCTTGGAATATTATAGTTTCAAAAATATTGTTGATGAATTAAAATTTGGCCACTAATTATAATTAACACATGTAGGCATGCATAAGTGCATGCACACAGACACAGAATTCAGATATCTGTATGTACTAGTAAGTACATATAGGGAGTATTTAGTAAAAATGTATTCAGCATCCATTCCATTCTTAACAGGATTAAAGCAAAATAAGAACTCATGAAACTGAGGAACTTTTTATTCAAGTGAAAGAAAACTGGCATTTAACACATAAATGAAATTTGAAGAGAGAATAGGCTGGAAAGGGAATAAGGACTGAGCCAGAAGGTGAATTGCCCTATGTGATGTAGAAGCTGGAGTTTTAATTTAGAGATAATAGCCCTAGAAATATCTGATAGGGGTATGATGAATGGCCTAGAGTGCTGGGTATGATTAAGGTTTAACACTCTTAAAGAAAGAGTTTAACTCTCAAGTTAAGAGTACCATAATTAGTGAGGAGAATGGGCAGGTAGTAAACTATCAGTGGGATGGAGTTAAGCAGCCTAGGTAATTGACATCCAAAAACGGAATTAGGAGATAAATGAAAAAGAAGAGACATCCAGGATGTCATGGTTTAAATATGTTCCCCTGTAATTCACATGTTGAAAACAAATAGCCAATGGGATGACATTTGGAGATAAAGCCTTTATGAAGTGATATGATCATGAGGGCTTCTCCATGGTAGATAAGATCCAGGCCTTTGTAAAGAAGTTTCACACAGAATTTGGCCATGTTTGTCACCTGTCCTCTCTTCCATATGAGGACCCAGATTTTTCCCTATCCTCTGGAAAGACTGTAACAAGGTGCAATCTTGGCACTGTTGTGGGAATCCTTCTGGAATAAGCACTTTGATACCACTGAGAGTGGAAGAGAAGAGACCACACTGGAAGACCAAAGTCAGGATAGTTCCTGAAAGGCTTTAATACTGAGACCAGTTTGCATTCTCATCCTATACTCTAGAACTACAAGATAAAGTGGGCAAGTAACATTTTACAAAAGTATGTAGCAGTCAGCAGGCTGTTAAGGGCAATGACCAAGTATTTCATGCTATTTTTCTATGTCATTCTGTTCCAGGTAGCAAGTAAAGCTATCCTTGGAAATTGGGCAGTCTGAGCACTGATTTAAATAAAATATCAAATAAATCAATAAATCCATATCTAACAATTGGTCTTTTCTACCTCATTCTTCTTCAGCATCAGAGAACAGAGCTTACCAGATGTTGAAGTTGTCAGTCCTTGACTTAGGTTTATATAATAGTCAATTTTGTACATAGCCAATTTTCTCTGACAGGCAGCTGGGTGCACATTTTCTGAGCAGCTTGATCAGGAACGGTAAGACATTAGGTTGAGGAAATGGACATGGCTATCAAACACTGGGCATCTGTGCTTTGATATCTAACTGCTAGTCTTGAAACAGAAATAAAACTATAACATTCACAACTCTGAGTAGTTTTCTCAGAGAAAATAATTCAAACTTAGACAATGAGAATGAAACAACAGGGAATCTAGAAAATGCTTACAGATGAGCAAAAGTAAAAATATTAAAATCCAAAAATATAGACACAACAAAAATGTTCATAAATGGAAATGCATTAAAGCCAAGAGGGTTCTCAAATAGCCAGGTCTACCACAGAGAAGATTCTATCTCCTGATACTTCCTAGAAAACCAGCCACCCAGGGCATTTGAGAACCAGCCACTCAGGGCATTTGTCCTTTCTTCTGTGGCAGAATCTTGCCAGGTTTGCCACAGTGAAGACATCATCTCCTGATACTTCCTAGAGAAACAGCTGCACTCAGGGCATTTGAGAACCAGCCACACTTAGGTCATCTGGAGTGCAGAGAGGCCTGGGAGCACAGGAGAGCTGGTCTTCCAGGAGAGCCTACACACCTGTATGCACAGAGAGAATGGGAATCCCAGGAGTACATATACACAAGCTTTCAGGACAGATAAGCCAAAATCAGAGAGAACAAGACCAGCTAACACCAGAGAAAACTAGATGGTAAAAGGCAAACACGAGATCATTACCAACAGAAACCAAGGCAACGTGGCACCATCAGAACCTAGTTCTCCCACAACAACAAATCGTGGATACCCCAACACACCAGAAAAGCAAGAGCTGGATTTAAAATCACATCTCATGATGCTAATAGAGGACTTCAAGAAGGACATTAAAAACTCCCTTAAAGAAACACAGGAAAACATGGGTCAACAGGTAGAAGCCCTTAAAAAGGAAACATTAAAATCCCTTAAAGAAACACAGGAGAACATGGGGCAACAGGCCCCTAAAGAAGAAACAAAAAATTCCTTAAAGAATGTCAGGAAAACACAATCAAGTGAAGGAACTGAACAAAACTACCCAGGATCTAAAAATGGAAGTAGAAACAATAAAGAAATCACATCTCTGGAAATAGAAAACCTTGGAAAGAATTCAGGAGCCATAGATCCAAGCATCAACAACAGAATACAAGAGATAGAAGAATCAATCTCAGGAGCAAAAGATACCTTAGAAAACATTGACTCAACAGTCAAAGAAAATGCAAAATTCAAAAAGCTTGTAACCCAAAACATCCAGGAAATCCAGGACACAATGAGAAGACCAAACCTAAGGATTATAGGTATAGAAGAGAGTGAAGATTTCCAACTTAAAGGGCCAGGAAATATCTTCAACAAAATTATAGAAGAAAACTTGCCTAACCTAAAGAAAGAGATGCCCATGAACATACAAGAAGCCTACATAACTCCAAACAGACTGGACCAGAACAGAAACTCCCCTCCTATCACATAATAATCAAAACACCAAATACATTAAACAAAGAAAGAATATTAAAAGTAGTAAAGGAAAAAAGGTCAGGTAACATATAAAGGCAGACCTATCAGAATTACACCAGACTTCTCACCAGAAATTATGAAGTCTAGAAGATCCTGGCCAGATGTCATACAGACCCTAAGAGAACATAAATGTCAACCCAGGCTACTATACCCAGCAAAACTATCAATTACCCTAGAAGGAGAAAACAAGAAATTCCATGACAAAACAAAATTTACAAAATATCTTTCCACAAACCCAGCTCTTCACAGGATAATCGGTGGAAAATACCAACACAAGGCAGGAAACTACACTCTAGAAAAAGCAATAAAGAAGTCTTTCAACAAACCCAAAAGTAGATAGCCACACAAACAGAATTTCACCTTTAACAATGAAAATAACAGGAAGCAACAATCACTTTTCCTTAATATCTCTTTATATCAATGGTCTCAATTCCCCATTAAAAAACATAGACTAACCAACTGGATATGTAAACAGAACCCAACATTTTGCTGCATATTAGAAACCCACCTCAGTGACAAAGATTATCACTACATCAGAGTCAAAGGTTGGAAAACAATTTTCCAAGCAAATGGTACCAAGAAACAAGCTGGAGTGGCCATACTTATGTCAGATAAAATTAACTTTCAACCAATAGTTGTCAAAAAGATAAGGAGGGACACTTCATACTTGTCAAAGGAAAAAAATCTACCAAGATGAACTCTCAATTCTGAACATAAATGCTCAAAATGCAAGGGCACCCACATTCATAAAAGAAACTTTGCTAAAGCTCAAAACACACATTGCACCCCACACAATTATAGGGGGAGACTTCAACACAACACTCCCAACAGTGGACAGATCATGGAAACAGAAACTAAGCAGAGACACAGTGAAAATAACTAAAGTTATGGACCAAATGGATCTAACAGATATTTATAGAACATTCCATCCTCAAGCAAAGAATATACCTTCTTCTCAGCACCTCATGGTGCCTTCTCCAAAACTGACCTAATTGGTCACAAAACAGGTCTCAACAGATACAGAAATATTGAAATAATTCAATGCATCCTATCAGATCACCATGGCCTAAGGCTGGTCTTAACTTCAAACAAAAACAAGAGGAAACACACAAATGCATAGACGTCGAACAATGATCTACTCAAAGATAGCTTGGTCAAAGAAGAAATAAAGAAATTAAAGACTTTTTAGAATTTAATGACAATGAGGGCACATCAGATCAAAACTTATGGGACACAACGAAATCCATGCTAAGATGAAAATTCATAGCTCTAAGTGCCTCCAAAAAGAAAATGGAGAGAACTTCCACTAACAGCTTGACAACACACCTGACAGCTCTAGAAGAAAAAGAAGCAAATACACACAAGAGGAGCAGACTGCATGAAATAATCAAACTCAGGGCTGAAATCAATCAAATAGAAACAAAAAGAACTATACAAAGAATCAACAAAACCAGGAGCTGGTTCTTTGAGAAAATCAACAGGATAGATAAAGCCTTAGCCAGACTAACCAGAGAGCTCAGAGGCACTACCAAAATTATTAAAATCAGAAATGAAAAGGGAGCTGGGCGGTGGTGGCGCATGCCTTTAATCCCAGCACTTGGGAGGCAGAGGCAGGCAGATTTCTGAGTTCGAGGCCAGCCTGGTCTACAGAGTGAGTTCCAGGACAGCCAGGACTATACAGAGAAACCCTGTCTCGAAACAAAACAAAACAAAACAAAACAAAACAAAAGCCAAAAAAAACAACAACAAAAGACAAAAAGAAAAAAGAAAAGGGAAACATAACAATAGAAACTATGAAAATTCAAAACATCATCAGCTCCTACTACAAGAGCTTATACTCAACAAAATTGGAAAAAGTGGACAATTTTCTAGATACATACCAGGTGCCAATGCTAAAACAGGATCAGATAAACCATCTAAATAGTCCTATAAGTCTAGAGGAAATAGAAGCAGTTGTTAATAGTATCCCAACAAAACAAAACAAAACAAAACAAAACAAAACAAAACAAAACAAAACACAAAACCCAGGACAAGATGGGTTTAGTGGGGAATTCTATCAGATCTTCAAAGAAGAGCTAATACTGATACTCTTCAAACTATTCCACAAAATAGAAACTCAAGGAACACTACCCAATTCATTATATGAAGCCACAATAATGGTTATACCTAAACCAAACAAAGACCAAACAAGGAAAGAGAACTTCAGACCAATTTCCCTTATGAACATTGATGCAAAAATATTCAACAAAATTCTGGCCAACCGAATCGAAGAATGCATCAAAACAATAATTCACCACAATCAAATAGGTTTTATCCAAGGGAGGAAGAGATGGTTCAATATATGGAAATCCATCAATGTAATCGACTACATAAACAAACTCAAAGAAAAAAAAACACATGGTCATTTCATTAGATGCTGTAAAAGCTTTTGATAAAATTCAGTATTCCTTCATGAAAAAAGTCTTGGAGAGATCAGGAATTCAAGGCCTATACCTAAACATAGTGAAAGCATCATACTGTAAACTGGTAGCCAGTATCAAACTAAATGGAGAGAAACTTGAAGCAATTCCACTAAAATCAGGGACCAGACAAGGCTACCCACTCTCTCCCTATCTATTCAACATAGTGCTCGAAGTCCCAGCCAGAGCAATTAGACAACAAAAGGATGTCAAAAGTATACAAATTGGAAAGGAAGAAGTCAAAGTATCACTATTTACAGATGATCATATACTTAAGCAACCCCAAAAAATCCACCAGAGAATTCCTGAAGTTGATAAACAACTTTAGCAAAGTGGCTGGATATAAAATTAACTCAAACAAATCAGTAGCCTTCCTCTATTCAAAGGATAAACAAGCTGAGAAAGAAATATGGGAAATGACACCCTTCAAAATAGTCACAAATAGTATTACATACCTTTGTGTAACTCAAAACATGTGAAAGATCTGTATGACAAGAACTTCAAGCCTCTGAAGAAAGAATTCAAAGAAGATCTCAGAAGATGGAAAGATCTCCCATGCTCATGGATCGTCAGGATTAATATAATAAAAATGGCCATCTTGCCTAAAACAATCTACAGATTCAATGCAATCCCCATAAAAAATTCCAAATCAATTCTTCATAGATCTAGAAAGAACAATCTGCAAATTCATTTGGAATAACAAACAAAACAAAACAAAACAAAACAAAACAAAACAAAACAAAACAAAACAGGATAGCAAAAACTATTCTCCAAAACAAAAGATCTCCTAGGGGAATCACCATCCCTGACCTCAAGCTGTACTACAGAGCAATAGTGATAAAAACTGTATGGTATTGGTACAAAGATAGGCAGGAAGATCAATGGAATAGAATTGAAGATCCAGATATGAACCCACACACCTTCGGTCATTTGACCTTTGACAAAGGGACTAAAAACATCTAGTGGAAAAAAGACAGCATTTTTAACAAATGGTGCTGGATCAACTGGAGGTCAGCATGCAGAAAAATGAAAATCGACCCATTCTTATCTCCTTGTACAAAGCTCAAGTCCAAATGGATTAAGGACCTCCACATAAAACCACATACATTGAAGCTTATAGAGGAGAAAGTGGGGAAGAACCTTGAATACATGGGCACAGGGGAAAACTTCCTGAATAGAGTACCAATGGTTTATGCTCTAAGAACAAGAACCTCATAAAACTGCAGAGCTTCTGTAAGGCAAAGGACGACACTGTCAATAGGACAAAATGGTGACCAAGAGATTGGGAAAAGATCTTTACCAATCCTACATCCGATAGAGGGCTAATATCCAATGTATACAAAGAACTCAAGAAGTTATACTCCAGAGTGTCAAATAACCCTATTAAAAAATAGGGTACAGAACTAAGCAGGGAATTTTCAACTGAGAAAACTCGAATAACTCTGAAGCACCTTAAGAAATGTTCAGCATCCTTAGTTATTAGGGAAATACAAATCAAAACAACCCTTAGATTCTACCTCATACCAGTCAGAATGGCTAAGATGAAAAACTCAGGGGACAGCAGATGCTGGAGAGGATGTGGAGAAAGAGGAACACTTCTCCATTGTTGGTGGGATTGCAAGCTGGTAAAATTGCTCTGGAAATCAGTTTGGTGGTTCATCAGAAAACTGGATATAACCCTGAGCATATACTCAGAGGATTCCCCTGCATACAATAAAGACACATGCTCCACTATGTTCATAGCAGCCTTATTTATAATAGCCAGAAGTTGGAAGGAGCCCAGATGTCCCTCAAAGGAGGAATGGATACAGAAAATGTGGTATATTTATACAATGGAATACCACTCAGCAATTAAAAATAATGAATTCATGCAATTTGTAGGCAAATAGTTATATCTGGAAAATATCATCCTAAGCGAGTTAACCCAATCACAAAAGAATACAAATGAAATGCAATCACTGATAAGTGGATATTAATGAGCCCAGAAGCTCTGAATACTCAAGGCACAATTAGCAAGTCAAATGATTCCCGAGAAGGAAGGAGAGGATCCTGGGCCTGAAAGTTTTGGATCCAGTTTTGTAGGAGAGTACCAGAACAGAGAAATGGTGGGGGGATGATTGGGGAATAGGTCAGGGGGGGGGAGAGGACTTATGGGACATATGGTGAGGGAGGAACTGGGAAAGGGGAAAGCCTTTGGAATGTAAACAAAGAATATAGAATAAATAATAATAATAATAAAAATAAAGAATATAAGTTAAAAAAAAAGAAAACTGGATATAGTATTACCTGAGGACCCAGCTATACCACTCCTGTGCATATACCCAGAAAATGGTCCAACATATAATAAGGACACATGCTCCACTATGTTCATAGCAGCCTTATTTATAATAACCAGAAGCTGGAAAGAACCCAGATGTCCTTCAACAGAGGAATGGATACAAAAATTGTGGTATATATACAAAATAATATTCAGCTATTAAAAACAATGAATTCATGAAATTCTTAGGAATTTCATGGATAGAACTAGAAAGCGTCATCCTGAGTGAGGTAACCCAATCACAAAAGAACATACATGGTATGTACTCACTGATAAGTGATATTAGACCAAAAAGGCAAAATAAACAATTTATAATTCACAGACCACAGGAAGCTCAAGAAGAATGAAGACCAAAGTGGGGGTGCTTTGGTTCCTCTGAGAAAGAGAACAAAATACTCACAGGAACAACTATGGAGACAAAGTGTGGAGCAGAGACTGAAGGAAAGGCCACCCAGAGACTGTCCTACCTGGGGATTCATCCTATAAACATTTGCCAATCCCTGAAACTACTATCGATGACAAGAAATGAAGACCAAAAGGAGCCTGTTATGATTGTCTTTGGAGGGGCCCTGCCAGAGCCTTACAGAAACAGAGGCTAATACTAGCAGCCAACCATTGAACTGAGCATGGGGTTCCCAATGGAGGAGTTGGAGGGCAGACTGAAACTACTATGGATGACAAGAAATGAAGACCAAAAGGAGCCTGTTATGGTTGTCTTTTGGAGGGGTCCTGCCAGAGCCTTACAGAAACAGAGGCCAATACTAGCAGCCGACCACTGAACTGAGCATGGGGTTCCCAATGGAGGAGTTGGAGGGCAGACTGGAGGAGCTGGGGGAGTCTGCAGCCTCGTGGGAAGAATGATGATGTTGGCCAACCAGATGCTCCCAGGGACTAAGCAATCCACCAAGGGGTACACATGGTTCCAGCCAAAAGAGTGGTAGAGGAATGCCTTGTCCGGCATCAATGGGAAGAGAGGTCCTTGGTCCTGTGAAGTCTCAATAAAAGTCCCAGCATGGGGAAATAGAGGGGGGTTCATGGGAGTGGGTTGTGTGGAGGAGCATATTCTTGGAGGCAGGGGATGGGAGGATGGGTTGGGGATTTTTCGGGGAGGGGGAAATGAGGAAGGGGTATAATAGTTGAATTGTAAATGAAGAACATATTTAATAAAAAATAACTGTAAGAGAGGACAATGAAAACTTTCATAATTGTATCCCCAAATATTCTATAATCTATATAAAATGGGCAAATTCTAGAAGCAGAATGTCTTCCAAGACCAAATGACAAAGGCAAAACCTGAAGAGATGCAGAATTGTTAAGAATATTGAATCACTTGTTAAAATAACTTCTATTTAAAACTAAAAATATCTTTCAGCAAAGTTCTGTACTCTGATGACTCTAATGATAAATTCCACCAACATTTAAAGAAGCAATATAAATTATTCTCAAACTTTCCTCCAAAATTATAAAGGAATCCACCATTCTAGTTAATATAGTAAAACCAGCTTTTTCCTGAAACCACATGGAAGACATACTATGAAGTCCATGTACCTGTGATCAATGGAGATTTGGCCTGTGTGGTAGTTTGAATGTAACTGATCCCAAAAGGCCCCTAGGGAATGGCACTATTAGGAAGTGTGGTCTTTTTGGAAGACATGTATTGTTGGGGCTTTGAGGCCTTAGAAGCTCAAGCTTAGCCCAGGATGGCACAGTCTTTTTCTGTTGCCTATGGGTCAAGGTGTAGAACTCTCAGCTCCTTCTCCAGCACCATGTCCACCTGCATGCTGCTGTGCTGGCCACCATGATGCTAATGGACTAGATCTTTGAAACTGTAAGCCAGCCCCAATGAAATGTTCTCCTTTATAAGAGTTGCTGTGGTCATGGTGTCTCTTTACAGCAGTAAAACCGTAGCCAAGACACTGTGTGTACTACTTTTCTTTTGCTGATGCCATGAACTAACAAACACTTGTTGTCTCACTTCTGTGTTGAACAGAAGTCTTGAAATTGCTCACTGAGTTCTCTGCTTAGCCTAAATGAAGTGCTTTTGAATGTACCAGATCAACAGGTCCACAATCAACACTCTAGAAATCCCTTCACTAGATTCTAGAAGATAGTTTACTGCCCCCCACCCCCACCCCAGAGATCCCAAGGACTAAACCACAAACCAAAGAGTACACATGGAGGGACCCATGGCTGCATATGTAACAGAGGATGGACTTGTGTGACATCAATGAGAAGGGGGGTCCTTGACCTTGTGAAGGCTCGATGCCCCAGCATAGAAGGGTGGTGAGGCGGGTGGGGGATTACACTCTTAGAAGCAGGGGGAGGCGGAGGGGAAAGGAGGGTTGTGGAGGGGAAGCTGGGAAGGGGGATAACATTTGAAATATGAATAAATAAATTAACCATTAAAAATTTAAAAAGAATATTCCAAACAAATGGATCCAAGAAACAAGCTAGTGTAGCCATTCTAATATTTAAGAAAATAAACTTCTAACCAAAATTAATAAAAAATTGGAAAGGATACTGTGCCCTTCCCCAAGTCTTGAGCATGCTAAATAGACCTTTAAGTGTTTGTCACAGTTGAACCTTAACAACTCAGGTAGAGTCTTCCCCCTTGCTGCACCTGCAATTTCCTAAAGGAGTAGACTGCCCGCTGGGCTTGCTTTGCAACAGAATCCAGCTGAAACAGAGAATGGGGCCTGTGGGCTTTCCCTACATAAAAACAGTGCTGAAAATTAAACTTTGAGCCTTGATCAAAAACTTCATCCTTCTTTCGCACCCTGATCCCTTTTCATTTCCAGCCCCCTCTTCAGGCATACGCAGTTTGTCCATGGCCACTGGACGGCTACAGGATACTTCATACTCATCAAAGAAAAATACACTAAGATGATGTCTGAATTCTTAATATATATGCCTCATACAAAAGTGTGCCCATATTAATAAAAGAATTACTAAATCTTACATCACACATAGAGCCCCACATATTAATAGTGAGAAACTTCAACACTTCACTCTTCCTAGTGGACAGGATATCCAGACAGAAACTAACCAGAGAAACAATGGAGCTAATGGATATTATGAACTAATGTGACCTAACAGATATCTATAGTACATTTTACCTAAATACAATAGAATATGTCTTCTCAGCACCAGCACAGAACTTTTTCCAAAGATGACCACATACTTAGCCACAAAGCAAGTCTCAACAGATACAAAAAAATTCCTTGGTAGTGAAAGAAATTAAAATTTCTCAGGGCACAGGACTAAAAGAAACAAACAGTCCTGGGAAACGATAAGGGCAATACAAATCCAGGATGCACCCGGACTTGCTGTGAAGGCATCCCGGGCCATAAAGATAAGGAATATGTCTGGACTATCTCCGCTGAGCCTCAAACCATCTGGACTGGCTGGCGTCACCCAGTCTGACTCCAAAAGATAAGCTGCCCTCCTGCATTTAGGATGTACCGGTCCCACGTATTGCCCGCTGATGTAATTGCACACCAAGAATCTGCCTGTAACCGTTTGAACTAACCTATCATGTGTAACCACGTCAACCTCCCTAACTTTTTCTATAAAAAAAACCCCGATATTTGAGCCTTGGGGTCAAATCCTCTGCCCCTGCGTGGGTAAGTGTTGGCCCGGAGCTCCGTTTATTAAAGCTACCTCATGCGTTTGCAACAAGCTGATCTCTTGTGTCTCCTGGAACGTGCAATCTTGAGGTACGGTTAAGGCCTTCATAGTTTGGGGTCTTACAGTAGTTGTCTTAGTCAGGATTTCTATTCCTGCACAAACATCATGACCAAGAAGCAATTTGGGGAGGAAAGGGTTTGTTGAGGTTACACTGCCACACAGCTGTTCATTACCAAAGGAAGTCAGGGCTGGAATTCAAGCAGGCCAGGAAGCTGGAGCTGATGCAGAGACCATGGAGGGATGTTACTTACTGGCTTGCTTCCCCTGGCTTGCTCAGCCTGCTCTCTTATAGAACCTAAGAATACCAGCCCAGAGATGGTACCACCCACAAGGGGCTCTCCCCCACTTGACCACTAATTGAGAAAATGCCCCACAGCTGGATCTCATGGAGGCACTTGCCCAACTGAAGCTCCTTTTCCTATGATAACTCCAGCCTGTGTCAAGTTGACACACAAAACTAGCCAGTACAGTAGTTTTAGACATTTTATTTTGATTGTATTACCGATTTTCCCAGCTCCTCTCAGATACCCTCCCCATTCCTATATCCACCCTATTGAATGTCTTCTTTCTCTCTAAACCCATTGAGCCCAATTTGTGGTGCCTGTCAACTCTTGGATGTATAGCTATTCTACCAGTGCCTAGAAACTCTTGAGTATATGCTCAACCTATCAGTCACCACACCATTCAAGAAAATTAACTTCTTCTCCTTGTTGCTATTAATTACTTTCTGCCTACCTCCCCACACCCCTGCACCCCCTCTATACTGGGATCTTGTCTCACTTGAACTAATTCTCTTATGTAGTTCACTTCATTGAATGTCAACATGTTACACATGTATTTTGTCTTTGAAATGAAACTCTCTAAGGTTGAAGAAAATCCCTGTTATCACAGTGTTACATTTAGATTCTTAGTGAAGCATGTAAACTGTATAATATGCACAGCAATCATTAAGTGTCGGCATTTCCAGGAATGATGCAGGAATAACAAACCTTATCACTGCCTCACTGAAATTTCCAAAAAGAGAAAGGACATTTGAAACTATGGATACTTTCAAATCTCTACCAGAAATTGCGTACAGCATCTTTTGTAACAGTACAACCTAAACACAATTGAGATTAAATACTATGGTTTTAATGGAATTGTTTTCCTAAGAGCAGTCATTCAGTGGCTTATGAATTAGCTGAAGCAATTGCAAAATCTTCAGTGTTTCCCATTTTAGAATGACGTTGGAGTCAAAGACCCAGCAAAAGAATGGGTAAAGCAACCTTTCATTAAGATTTGCATGTTTGGGGATTTAGTGTTTAGTGTTTATGTTCTATAAAGAATTTCTCCTGCCCCATTCAGGGGGAAGAAATTGGTTTCGTGCTAAACAAAACAACACAAAAAGTAACAAATAAAAAGCAGTTGTTCTCAGTCTTTTGCTTTGCAACAACAGATTTTAAAAAGGCAAAAATGAAAGCAATTTCTGTACCTTAAGGAGGGCTGGACTGCAGATGGAGATGCCTGCTGCTTATTTCCACCTGACTCCTGTCATGTGGTGATCTCGGCCAGTCTAGCCAGGTCAGCCACGGTTTAAGATAAACTAAAATGCCAGGTCTCAGGTAAAATCTGTTGATTCTGAACTTTGAGTTTAAAACTCTCTAAATTGGAAAACAAAGTATTGGAAGGGTCATATGTGGTAGATGAAAACGAAATGTGAGGGGTGATCATCCGAGGACCGTAGCAGAAGGAGAAGAATCCGAAGACCCTAATTTAGTCCCAGTCAGTTCTGTCATGCTTCTCAAAAGAGACTGTCAATCTGCATTTATTGTTGAGCAGGACAAACAAGTAAGTTTTAAAAAATTATGGGTTATTGAGTAGTTCCAAATTTGGAGACATTTTACAATGGAGGTGGCATTAAAATGGGTGAGGTGGGAGCTGTGAAGATGCCTCCGTCAGGAAAGACGCCTACCTGAGTTCAGGTCTCAGAGCCCAGTACCCTGGGCAGTCGGGCAGCAGGCAGGCAGCTAAGTGCTTGTGATCCAGGTGCTGGTGGGGCAGAGCCAGCTGGTTCCCTGGGCTAGCTTGCCAGAAAACCCCGTCCACCTGGCAAGTTCCAGACCTATAAAGGACCCTTGTTACAAACCAAGTCAGGCGACACCTGAGGAATGGCACCTGAGGTGGTTTCTGGCCTCTACACACACATGCACATACACACAGAAACATACAAAAAAACTGCACGAAGAAAATGTAAGTTATTTAATGAATGATTTGGAGGAGAATCATGTAGGAATTCTATATCCCACAAAAATAAGTTCCACTTAAGGCTATAAGTATGGGGCAGGCGGGGAATCAAATAAACTAGAAAAGTTAAGACATTTTTATGGGATGAGTTGATAGGAAATTATATGATCATAAACAGAGACCTTTATCAGTTACTTATTCTGAATGACTATTCACACCAGATAGATTTAAACAATGATTTGTTTTCTCTTAATACTGGGATTGGATGAGACATTCTTAAGCTTGTTTTAACTGGGATTTCTCAAGAGTCTGCTGTCTGACCACAGGTCACTAGGTGTCTGGTGCTTGGAAGAGAAGAGGGATGACTATGTTTTAAACTCTGAGGTGGCTAAGCTGGCCTTCTTTGAGCTTAGCAGCTCTGAGGTTTCAAAGGGGCAAAAGGAGAAACTGCAAGAGCTTTGAGGCCTTGCTCAAAAGTCAGACAGTCTTTTGCTGAACTCTACTAGTTTTGGCAAGTCACAAGGTCTTTGGGATCTCAAAATCCAGACAAGAAAACTTGTCAAGAGAAACTGCCAGTTTGGACAATTTATATACCATCACAGATACAAACCCTTAAGACATCTTTTGTTATTTCATAACACAAAAACTTAAATTTTTACTGCAAATAGCCATAATAAATAAGACAGAACAACTGATACCAAAGTGGTTAAAATAATTCTCACTATATGACTAGATGTTAATAATTTCTAATAGAAAGAATTCTGGGTCAATGAGAAAAGTTTAAAAGATAAAATGTACAAATAGTAGGTTAAGCGAAATTATATTATTTGACACAATAAATGTCAACACTATGAAAATAGGGTAAAACTACCTAAAGTACTTTAATTATAAAATTCATAGTAAAATGTTTCCTTTTTTTATATTTACATTTTAAGTATTGGCCATCTTCTCTGTCTCCCCTCCACAAAGCCCTCATCCCATTCCCCCTCCCCTTTGCCTCTGTGAGGGTTCTCCTCCACCCACTCACTCACCACCTCACCACTCTAGCATCCCTTATGCTGGGCCATCAAACCTCCACAGGACCAAGGGCCTCCCCTCCCATTGATGCCAGATAAGGCGTCTCAGGGGACAGGTATACCAGGCTCCTGTTAGCAAGTACTTCTTGGCATTAGCAATAGTGTCTAGGATTCTCTGCTACATATGTAGCTGGAGCTATGGGTCCCTCCATGTATACTCTTTGGTTGATGGTTTAGCCCCTGAGAGCTCAGAGGGATCAGGTTAGTTTATACTGTTGCTCTTCCTATGGGACTGCAATCTCCTTCAGCTCCTTCATTCCTTCCTGTAGCTCTTCCATTGGGGTCTCTGGGCTCAGTCCAATGATTGGCTGTGAATATCTACATCTGTATTAGTCAAGTGCGGGCAGAGCCTCTCAGGGGACAGGTATACCAGGCTCCTGTCAGCAAGTGTTCCTTGGCAGTCTGGGTTTGGTGTCTGTAGATGGGATGGATCCCTAGGTGGGGCAGTGTCTGGATGACCTTTCCTTCAGTCTCTGCTCCCTATTTTTTGTCCCCCTGTTTCCTTCACACAGGAACGATTCTGGATTAAAAAATTTGAGATGAGTGGGTGGCCCCATCCCTCAACTGGGGGGCTGTGCCTCCCTACTGGCTGTGGTCTCGACAGGTTCTATCCTTTTTGGGGGCTATTTTTGCTAATGCCATCCCTGTTCTGCTATGAATGAACAAAAATAATCAAGATTTATGAGCCTCATCAGAAGTTACATGAAAAGAGGGAAATTTATATTTTCTATGAGAAATGTACATTTGAGTTTCCATTCAGAATGAAATCTTGGGATTCTATTAACAGTCATTAAAACTGTGCATACTTAAGTTACTTGTTACAAATTATCTTAAAAAGCTAGATTTATAAAAAGTAAGGCGTTTCTTTATAAAAACTGATCATAATAATCTCAAATAACAAAATAGTTCCTTTTCTTTTTTAGTCATGCATTCACTCAATACATATTTAGTTAAGGAATGGTACATGTAGTTATTATTAGTAAACCAGATGTCCCTCCAGTCCTGATGGCCATGTGACATGCAAGAAAACAATAAAAATATGGCTACTATATTCAGTATATTATCAGGCAAAATACTTTGAACACTCAATAGAAACAGTTTATCAGATTGAGTGACATCACCAAGCTTTATATTAAAATTGTGTGTGTGTGTGTAAACATGTCATTAGCAAGTGAAAACAAAGATTCCTCAGGCCCTAAAAATCACTCTCAGTATTATATTGTTGTAGTATTCTTGTGCAGCACAGAGACCCAAAATAAATACTTTGATGCTATATCACTTGTTCCTTGTCTGGCTGAGTTTGAACTCAGTCTTAGGTCTTCCCTGGATTCAACCAAATGTGTGGTATTGAAATGGCTTGTAGAACATAGCACTGGGCTGTCCTTAGATTGACATCTTTTGTGTTGGGGTTACTATCTGTCTTAGTCACAGTTTCTATTCCTTTGCAAACATCATGACCACGAAGCAAGTTGGGGAGGAAAGGGTTTATTCAGCTTACATGTCCATGTTTCTGTTCATCATTAAAGGAAGTCTGGACTGGAACTCAAGTAGATCAGGAAGCAGGAGCTGATGCAGAGGTCATGGAGGGATGTTTCTTACTGGCTTGCTTCCCCTGGCTTGCTCAGCCTGCTTTCTTATAGAACCCAAGACAACCAGCCCAGGGGTGGCATGCCCAAAATGAGCCCTATCCCTTTATCACCAACTGAGAAAATGTCCCATAGCTGGATCTCATGGAGGCACTTCCCCAACTGAAGCTCCTTTCTCTGTAATAACTCCAGTCTGTGTCAAGTTGACACACAAAACCAGTCAGTACACTAGCTATCTGGTTATTCAATAAATGACTCTGAAGTCCTGCAGAGCATTAGTTTGGGGTAATAATAATTGTGTTATAGGCCAACTCAAATAAATAGCCTTCTCTGCAAAGACACGTTCTCTAAAAGCAGCTAGTTGGTTTGTTTCTTCTTCTTTTTTTCTTCTGTAATTTTCTTCCCGTTAAAATTACTTCCAGTCTGTATTCAGTCTTTTATGTGTGGATGTGTGTGAATGTATATGTACTTGGTAGTGCATCTGTGAGCCCATGCATGCCCAGGTCAGAGGTTGACATGGTTGATGTTTCTTGCTTTACTGCTATTAACTTTAATTTTTTTATTGGTTATTTTGTATATTTACATTTCAAACATTACCCCTTTCCTGGTTTCCCCTCTGAAGACCCCCATTCCACCTCCTCTCCCTGCCTCCACAGGGATATGCCCCCACCCACTCACTCATTCCCCACTCCACTGCCCTATCAATTCCCTTACAATGGGGCATCAAGCCTTCACAGGACCCAGGGCTTCCCCTCCCATTGATGCCAGACAAGGCCATCCTCTGCTACATATGCAGCTGGAGCCATGGGTCCCTCCTTGTGTATTCTATGGTTGGTGGTTTAGTCCCTGGGAGCTGTTAACTTTAATTTTTGAGTCAGGGTTTCTCACTGACTCTGGGCTTCCCTGCTTTAGCTACTGCATGTCACCAGCTGCAGACATGGCCACACCTAGCAATTGTTTTGAGTGCTGAGGGTCAGAGTCAGATACTCACGCTGCCCAGGCAGACATTTGCCCACTTAGCCACCTCTCCAGTTCTCTATTGGCCCTTTAAATGGTTTAATTACCATTTAATTTTTAGTTTAATTGCCATCAATTATCCAAGTTCTTGCCTCTTATATAATTCTTATGCAATTAGAAATGTTTGAATTAAACAATTTTTTAAAAGATTTATTTGTTATTATTTGTAAGTACACTGTAGCTGTCTTCAGACACACCAGAAGAAGGTCAGATCTTATTACAGATGGTTGTGAGCCACCATGTGGCTCAGGATTTGAACTCAGGATCTTCGGAAGAGCAGTCAGTGCTCTTAACTACTGAGCCATCTCACTTGCCCGAATTAAACAAATTCTAATTAACTGATATTTATTAAGCACCTGCTACATCTAAGACGTTGTAGTAATTAGGGACATACAGAATTAAAACAAGAGTATTTGCCTACTATTAATTGAACATGTGTCAATGAAAAAAACCTCACAGCTTTCATTAAAAAAGGAATAAGAGATAGTTTATTCTAGTCATTTTGAATGATCGTGGCTTGAGAACAGAGATTTCAGTCACCCCAAATTCCATGTTCCAACATGAAAGAAGTTTCATTAGGTTGTAGAGTGTTTCAGTACAAATAAATTAATAAATCCAAGCAAGTTTAAAATACATCAGAGCGGGAGGTATAGAGAGATGGGGAATCTTTTATAGAACCCCAAGACACTATCTGAGCTTTTGGTTGCGTGGAAGCAAGAGGGTTGCTAAATTGATAGACTCCAAAAGTTTAAATATATAAGATAAGAAATGCCAGCACTTGGGAGGCAGAAGCAGGTAGTTTTCTGAGTTCGAGGCCATCCTGGTCTACAAAGTAAGTTCCAGGATAGCCAGAGCTACACAGAGAAACCCTGTCTCGAAAAACCAAAAAAAAAAAAAAAAAAAAACCTGACATGCAGAAGGATGTCATTATCATCATCATCATCATCATCATCATCATCATCATCATTTTATTTTTTTATTTTTTTAATTTTTGGATTTGGTCTTTTCAAGACAGGGTTTCTCTGTATAGTCTTGGCTGTCCTGGAACTCACTCTGTAGACCAGGCTGGCCTCGAAGTCAGAAATCTGCCTCCCTCTGCCTCCCAGAGTGCTGGGATTACAGGCATGTGCTACCACCGCCTGGTCATCATCATTATTATATACGTCAAAATACTTCAATGACGACAGGAAAGACAGCAATATCTTTTCTTACCATTTCACCATATTATGACGGTCTGGAAATATCTGGGATCAAGACTGGGAAAATTGGAGAGGAAAGAGGTTAGAAAGAGTCTTAAATGCTAGTAAAGGCCAGGGATAAAGGCTGGAGTCATCTAAACCTGGAAGCACAGCAGTACAAGGAAATCTTGCATAATTCCCATGCTCTGCTGCAAGGCACAGGGCAACAGGCAAACCTGATAGCCTACTGAGGACCTCCCCTAAACTGCTAAATTTAGGGACTAGCCCCAAGGCAAGGAGGGATAAGACTGACTTACAGTTGTTTATCCTATCTAGTACAGTCTCCAAGCTGTTAAACCCTTGGATTCCTTCCCTCTAAGATCTAACACCCCTACCTTGTAAGGGTATAAAATATAAGGAATTTCCTCTGTCTTGTGGATTGATGTTAGGATCCTCCCCTGGAGTGACCTGGTTATTAACGACCTGGTTACCCAAAATACATACCTGGTACCTCTCAACTACACCTGGAAGGAATTTTCATTATTTAATGGCTCAGCACTTAACACTGTCACTGCACCCACTTGGGGAGGTTCACAGCAGCCTAGCCTTCAACTCCAGGGCATGTCAATGCACTCTTCTGGCCTCCATAATGGTATCTGCCTCCCAATACACACACACACCACACACACACACATACACACACACACACATACACACACACAGAGAGAGAGAGAGAGAGAGAGAGAGTGAGTGTGTGTGTGTGTGTGTGTGTGTGTGTGTGTGTGAGAGAGAGAGAGAGAGAGAGAGAGAGAGAGAGAGAGAAATATAAAAGGTAAGTTAGAAAGAAAATTAAATTAAAACCAACCCCATGTCACTATCAGCCCAAAGGGACATTCATGATACACATTTATAATAACTGAGTACCATCCAGGTCCCAGCAAGCCCTTTGCTTTAGAAACAACCCTCAACTCCTCAACTCTTCACCAGCACTTCATTAATGTGTGTGTGTGTGTGTGTGTGTGTGTGTGTGTGTGACTGAAATGGCTGATTTTGTCTGTCAACTTGACACAAGCTGGAGTTATTACAGAAAAAGGAGACTCCCTTGAGGAAATGTCTCCATGAGATCCGTTTGTAAGGCATTTTCTCAATCAGTGATCAAGGGTGGGAGGGCCCATTGTGGGTGGTGCCATCCTTGGCTTGGTAGTCCTGGGTTCTGTAAGAAAGCAAGCTGAGCAAGCCAGAGAAAGCAAGTCAGTAAGTAACATCCCTCCATGGCCTCTGCATCAGCTCCTGCTTCCTGATCTGCTTGAGTTCCAGTCCTGACTTCTTTCAGTGATGAACAGCAGTGTGGAAGTGTAAGCTGAATAAACCCTTTCCTCCCCAACTTGCTTCTTGGTCATGATGTTTTGTGCAAGAATGCAAACCCTAAGACTGTGACCAATAATATTCTTCAAAAACAGGAACTTCACTGGGCGGTGGTGGCCACGCCTTTAATCCCAGCACTTGGGAAGCAGAGGCAGGTGGATTTCTGAGTTCAAGGCCAGCCTGGTCTACAGAGTGAGTTCCAGGACAGCCGGAGCTACACAGAGAAGCCCTGTCTCAAAAAACCAAAAGAAAACAACAACAACAATGACAAAAACAAACAAAACCAACCAAACAGACAAACAGGAGCTTCATATTTCCAAAATGATCTCTAAGGCAGGCTGGTGGTATAGTTCAGCAGTTAGAAGTGCTCATTGCTCTTGCAGAGAACCAGGCGTCAATTCCCAGCATTCACATCAGATGGAATAACTGCTTAGAAATCCAGTTCCAGAGACCTAACTTGACATCTACTAGGTTCTGTGAGCACGTGTACAGATGTGGTACAAATAAAAACTAATGCACATATTCCTGAATAAAAAGAAATAAACCTTGACGGTCAGGAGCTCAGGGAACACAGGAGTGGTAGAGCAGATGGGACAGGGTCCATCAGGGCTCCACCAGCACCCAGGAGCTGAGACAGGCTTGCAGGCCAACAGGAGGGAGCAGAGGCAGCAGGACCAACTAACACCAGAGATAACCAGATGGCAAAAGGCAAATGTAGGAACTTTACCAACAGAAATCAAGGCAACATGGCACCATCCAAACCCAATTCTTCCACAGTAGCAAGTCCTGGATACCCCCAACACACCAGAAAAGCAAGATTTGGATTTAAAATCACAGCTCACAATGCTGATAGAATATTTCAAGAAGGGCATAAATAACTCTCTTAAAGAAATTCAGGAGAACACAGGTAAACAGGTAGAAGCCCTTAAAGAATTACAGGAAAGCACAAAAAAATAGGTGAAGGAATTAAACAAAATCATCCAGGATCTAAAAATGGAGGGAGAAACAATAAAGAAATCACAAAGGGAAACAACTCTGGACCAAAAAGAAAAAAACCTAGCAAGGAAGTCAGGAGTCATGGATGTGAGCATCAACAACAGAATAGAAGAGATAGTAGAGAAAATCTCAGATGCAGATGATACCATAGAAAGCCTTGACATAACAGTAAAAAAAAAAAAAATGCAAAAAGCTCCTAACCCAAAACATCCAGGAAATGCAGGACTCAATGAGACGACCAAACCTAAGGATTATAGGTATAGAAGAGAGTGAAGAATTCCAACTTAAAAGCCAGTAAATGTCTTCAACAAAATTATAGAAGAAAACTTCCCTAACCTAAAGAGATGCCCATGAATATACAAGAAGCCTACAGAACTCCAAATAGATTTGACCAGAAAAGAAATTCCTCCAGTCACATGATAATTAAACACCAAATGCACTAAATAAAGAAAAAATATTAAAAACAGTAAGGGAAAAAGGTCAAGTAACATATAAAGGCAGACCTATCAGAATTACACCAGACTTCTTGCCAGAGACTTTGAAAGCCAGAAGATCCTAGACAGATGTCATACAGACCCTAAGGGAACACAAATGTCAACCAAGACTCAGGAAAACTCTCAATTACCATAGGTGGAGAAACCAAGGTATTCCATGACAAAAACAAATTTACACAGTATCTTTCCACAAATCCAGCCCTACAAAGGATAATGAATGGAAAACACCAACAAAAGGAGGGAAATTACACTCTAGAAAAAGCAAGAAATGAGTCTTCTTTTACCAAGGACAGGGGCTTCAGGCAGGAATCTAACATTAGAGCATAATAGGGAAGTAGGTTAAGGCAGGAATTTTAATCTTAGGGTGGAACAAAAGAAATAGGATTCAGGCAAGATTTTGGGCTTGGACAAGGAAGTAGGCTCAGGTACTTTGGTCATTCTGACAAGCCCTTGGAAACAACTGTCCCAGGACTTTGCTTATTGCCTTGATTATTTTGTGTTTACTGTACTGCATATTGCTCATTGTACTACTATTCATCTTAATACCTGCATGTAATTAAATTGGTATAAAAGTGGATTGGGAAAAAACAAACAAACCAAAAAGATGAGAGCTACACAAACATAACCCCACCTCTAATAACAAAACTAACAGGAAGCAACAATCACTTCTCCTTAATATCTTTTAATCTCAATGGACTCATTTCTCCAATAAAAAGACATAGACTAACAGACTGCATACATAAGCAGGACCCAACATTTTGCTGCATACAGGAAACCCACCCCAGGCACAAAGAGAAACACTACTTTAGAGTAAAAGGCTGGAAAACAATTTTCTAAGCAAATGGTCCCAAGAAACAAGCTGGTATAGCCATTCTAATATAGAATAAAATGGACTTTCAACCTAAAATAATAAAAAAATTAGAGCCAGGTGGTGGTGGTGTAAGCCTTTAATCCCAGCACTTGGGAGGCAGAGGCAGGCGGATTTCTGAGTTTGAGGCCAGCCTGGTTTACAGAGTGAGTTCTAGGACAGCCAGGGCTACACAGAGAAACCCTGTCTTGAAACAAACAAACACAAAAAACAAAAACAAAAAAATTAGAAAGGACACTTCATACTCATCAAAGGAAAAATCTAGCAAGATGACCTCTTAATTCTGAACATATTTACCCCAAATACAAGGGCACCCACATTCACAAAAACTAAACTAAACTAAATAAATAAAAAATAAAAAAAAACTTTGCTAACGTTCAAAGCACACATTGCACCCCACACAATAATAGTGGGAGACTTCAACACCTTACGCTCATCAATGTACAGATTAGTGAAACACAAACTGAACAGAGAAACAGTGAAACTAACAGAAGTTATGAACCAAATCAATTTAACATAGATCTATAAAACATTTTATCCTTAAACAAAAGATTATACCTTCTCAACACCTCACAGTACCTTCTCCAAAACTGACTATATACATAATCACAAAACAGACCTCAGCAGATATAAAAAGATTCAAATAATTCCATGCACCCTATCAGATTACCATGGACTAAGGCTGGTCTTCAATAACAAAAAAAAAAAAAAAAAAAGCAACAGAAAGCAATGATAACTTGGTCAAGGAAGAAATAAAGAAATTAAAGACTTTTTAGACTTTAATGAAAACAAAGGCACAACACACCCAAACTTAGGGACACAGTGAAAGCACTGCTAAGAGGAAAACTCATAGCTCTGAGTGCCCATGAAAAGAAACTGGAAAGAGCATACACTAACAGCTTAACAGCACAGCTGAAGGCCCTAGAACAAAAAGAAGCAAATACACCCAAGAGGAGTAGATGGCAGGAAATAATCAAATGTAGGGCTGAAATAAACCAAGTAGAAACAAAAATAACTACACAAAGAATCAAACAAACCAGGAGCTAGTTCTTTGAGAAACCAACAAGATAGATAAATCCTTAGCCAAACTAACCAGAGGGCACACAGACAGTATCCAAATCAGCAAAATCAGAAATGAAAAGGGAGACATAACAACAGATACTGAGGAAATCCAAAAAAATCATCTGATCCTATTACAAAAGACTATACTCAACAACAGTGGAAAATCTAGAGGAAATGGACAATTTTCTAGACAGATACGAGGTACCAAAGTTAAATCAGGATCAGATAAATGATCTAAACAATTCTATAAACCCTATAGAAATAGAAACAGTCATTAATAATCTCCCAACCAAAAAAAAAAAAAAAAGAAAGAAAGAAAGAAAAGAAAGAAAAAGAAAGCAAAAAAAAAAAAAAACCCAACAACAACAACAACCCCCCCAAAAAAAACAAAAAAACAAAAAACAAACAAAAAAAAAAAACAGGACCAGATGGGTTCAATGCAGAGTTGTATCAGACCTTCAAAGACCTAATACCAATACTCTTCAAACTAATCCACAAAATAGAAACAGATGGAACACTACCCAATTTGTTTTATGAAGCCACAGTTACTCTGCTTCCTAAACCACATGAAGACCCAACAAAGAAAGAGAACTTTAGACCAATTTCCCTTATGAATATCAATGCAAAAATATTCAATAAAATTCTTGCCAACATAATCCATGAATACATCAAAATGGTCATCCACCATGATCAAGTAGGCTTCATCCCAGGGATGCAGGGATGGTTCAATATATGAAATCCATCAATATAATCCACTATATAAACAAACTCAAAAAGATGCTGAGGAAGCATTTGACAAAATCCAACATCTCTTCATGATAAAAATCTTGGAAAGATCAGGAATTCAAGGCCCATGCCTAAACATAGTAAAAGCAATATACAGCAAACCTGTAGCCAACATCAAACGAAATGGAGAGAAACTTGAAGCAATCCCACTGAAATCAGGGACTAGACAGGCTGTCCACTCTCTCCCTACCTGTTAAATATAGTATTTGAAGTCCTAGCCAGTGCAATTAGACAACAAAAGGAGGTCAAAGGAATTCACATTGGAAAGGAAGAAGTCAAAGTATCACTATTTGCAGATGATATGATAGTATACTTAAGTGATCCCAAAAATTCCACCAGAGAACTCTTAAACTTGATAAACAACATCAGCAAACTGGCTGGATATAAAATTAACTCACAAAAAAGTAGCCTTCCTCTACTCAAAGGATAAAGAGGCTGAGAAAGAATTTAGGGAAATGACACACTCTTCACAATAGTCACAAATAATTTCAAATACCTTGGTGTGACTCTAACCAAGCAAGTGAAAGATCTATATGACAAGAACGTCAAGTCTCTGAAGAAAGAAATTGAGAAGATTTCAGAATATGGAAAGATCTCCCATGCTCATGGATTGGCAGGGTTAATATAACAAAAATGCCCATCTTGCTGAAGGCAATCTACAGATTCAATGCAATCCCCATCAAAATTCCAACTGAATTCTTCATAGAGTTAGAAAGAGCAATTTCCAAATTTATCTGGAATAACAAAAACAAAAAACAAACAAACAAATAAACAAAAAACCCAAAACAAAACAAAACAAAACAAAAACCCAAAACAGAGGATAGCCAGAACTATTCTCAACAATAAAAGAACTTCTGGGGGAATTACCATCCCTGATCTCAAGCTCTACTACAGAGCAATAGTGATAAAAACTCTGTGGTATTGGTACAGAGACAGGCAGGAAGATCAATGGAATAGAATTGAAGAAGCAGAAATGAACCCACATACCTATGGTCACTTGATCTTTGACAAAGGGGCTAAAAACCATCCAGTGGAAAAAAGACAGCATTTTCAACAAATGGTGCTGGGTCAACTGGCAGTCAACATGTAGAAGAATGCAAATTGATCCATTTTTATCTGTTTGTATAAAGCCCAAGTCCAAGTGAATCAAGAACCTCCACATAAAACCAGATACACTGAATCTAATAAAAGAGAAAGTGGAGAAAACCCTGGAGCACATGGGCACAGGGGAAAATTTCCTGAATAGAACATCAATAGCTTATGCTCTAAGATCAAGAATTGACAAATGGGAAGTCATAAAATTGTAAAGCTTTTGTAAGGCAAAGGACACTGTCAATGGGACAAAATGGCAACCAACAGATTGGGAAAAGATCTTTACCAATCCTACATCTGATAGAGGGCTAATATCCAATATATAAAAAGAACTCAAGAAGTTAGACTCCAGAGTGTCAAATAACCCTATTAAAAACAGGGTAGAGAGCTAAACAAAGAATTGTCAACTGAGGAATACCAGATGGCTGAGGAACACCTAAAGAAATGTTTAACATCATTAATCATCAGGGAAATGCAAATCAAAACAACCCTGAGATTCCACCTCACACCAGTCAGAAGGGCCAAGATCAAAAATTCAGGACTGGAGAGGATGTGAAGAAAGAGGAACACTCTTCCATTGCTGGTGGGATTGCAAGCTGGTAAAACCACTCTGGAAATCAGTTTGGTGGTTCCTCAGAAAATTGGATTTAGTATTACCTGAGGACCCAACTATACCACTCCTGGGCATGTACCCAGAAGATACTCCAACATTTAATAAGGACACATGCTCTGCTATGTTCATAGCAGCCTTATTTATAATAGCCAGAAGCTGGAAAGAACCCAGATGTCCCTCTACAGAGGAATGGATACAGAAAATGTGGTATATTTACACAATGAAGTACTACTCAGCTATTTAAAAAAATGAATTCATGAAATTCTTAGGCAAATGGATGGAACTAGAAAGTGTCACCCTGAGTGAGGTAACCCAATCACAAAAGAACACACACTGTATGTACTCACTGATAAGTGGATATTTGCCCAAAAGCTCGGAATACCCAAGATACAACTCACAGACCACATGAACCTCAAGAAGAAGGAAGACCAAAGTGTGGATACTTTGATCCTTATTGGAAAGTGGATCAAAATACTCATGGCTCACAGCTAACCAATAGAATGAGCATAGGGTCCCCAATGGAGCAGCTAGAAAAAGGACCCAAGGAGCTGAAGAGGTTTGGAGACCTGCCGGCGGAACAATAATATGTACCAACAAGTACCCCCAGAGCTCCCAGGGACTAAACCATCAACCAATGAGTACACACATGGAGTGACCCATGGCTCCAGGTACATATGTAGCAGAGGATGGCCATTTCAGACATCAATGAAAGGAGAGGCCATTGGTCCTATGAAGGCTCGATTTCCCAGAATAGAGGATTGCAAGTCAGGAAATTGGGGAGGGGGGTTGGGATAGGGAGTTTTTAGAAGGGTAAAGAGTAAAGTATTTACATTTTGAAATGTAAATAAAGTAAATATCTAACTAAAAAAAGAAATAAATCTTAAGGGCAATATTCCTGGTATGACTTCTATGCAAGAAATATGCTCGCTTTTTCAAATTGGAGAAACCATGATGAATGAGAAGTGGGAGATGCCTTTGCATATTTATTAGCCAGAACTTATGCTTGAGTCATCAATTTCTAGAATGTCTTCATTGTCTGTTCCTCTTGAGTGGATAGAGGAAACAGGGATTCACAGTTTATCACTCCTTTTTTATTTTTATTTTTTCTGATTGTATTCTTAGGGCCTGGCTAGGATACAGGGGGCTGAGATAGGAAGAGAGGGCATCTTATTCTTGGCTTCCCTGGATACCACAATTCCTGGCTTTAACAGGACTGGTGGTACAAACTTGAAATCATCACGGTTGGAGCTAGAGCTACAGTGCTTGGTGGGCAGACCATATGAAGGGAAACCTGAGGGCTCTTGTGTGTGTGTGTGTGTGTGTGTGTGTGTGTGTGTGTGCGCGCGCGCGCGTGTGAGTATACATATACTTTTGTATGGCTGTGTTTGAGGCCAGCATGTGTGTGCACCATAGAATGTGTTTAGGAGCCAGCATTCTAGTGAAATGCAAACCATCAGGTCATAGGATTTTCAAGGAACATTTTTCATTAAATTCCCAGAAGTAATTTGGGCTCTGATTTTAATCCACTTTGTTTGAGACAGAGTCTGTGGTTGTTCACTGCTGCATATGTCCCACTAGCTGGGCTGGAAACTTCAGGAGAATATCCTATCCTACCCTCTCATCTTCTACAGGTGCCTAGGGATTACAGAAGTCAATGCTTCTTGTTTCTACCTGATTTCTGGGAGCCAAATGGTCATCAGGCACGCTACCCTTTGAGCAATTTCTCTAGCCTATGATATTGTTTTTTTTTCAGTTTTATTTATTTACTTTTATTTTTTTATATTTATGAGTATTCTGTTTGTGAAGTCTATGTTTGTTCCTGGTGCCTCAGAAACTAGATCAGACTGCCAGATACCGTGGAACTAGAATTGTAAGCTTCCATTAGGGTACAGGAAATCAAACTCAGGTCCTCTGGATAAGAACAGTGTTCTTAATTATTGACACCCCCACCCCTGACAGTGGTTATTTTGTCTTGAATGCGATCTCTTGATGCAGCCCAGGCTAACTTGGTATTAGCCAATTAAAGCAAAATGTGTAAAAAAACAAACAAAAAATAAAACAAAAGAACAAAAACAAACCTGCAGGTGATGATATTAATCACTACTTTATATAATCCCCTGTATGCATTAGGGGGTGCTTTATTAAGCTGCTTGGATCAAGTTATTTTCTGGATTAAGATCAGAGCCCAAATTATTTCTGGGAATGTAATCAAAAATGTTCCTTTTAAAACCTACGACCTGATTGTTTGCATTTCACTAGAAAACTACACTGTACTTTCCCAGCAAACTCAGTTGTTTTTTTTTTAAAACAACTATTCATACCTCTTACAGCCAAATAAAATCATCTGACATGCACATCCCTCCTAGGAGAAAATGTAGTTCTGTCCCTTGGGCTGCATATTAAGAGACAATCTGGAGGCTTATATTCTTACCTCTCTGCTGCACACACTTGTGGCTCTACATCCTCAGATGTAGAGAGGAAGAGAATACAAACATCAGGAGTCTTGCGCTTTCAGAGTCTGAGATTTTGCTTTTGAGAGAATGGGCAAAATGCTGTCCAGACTGGGAAGCAAGATTGTGAAAATAAATGTTGTCATAAGGACAGTTACCTTACAAGGCAAGGATGTTATCTGATGCTAATTTTTAGAGTCAAAAATGCCAGTGCAGGAGTATATAGCACTTCTATTGTTTTCATGTACTTTTGGACCTACTGAACAATTCATTTACAAACTAGTATTTATGTGACACAGAGTCAAGAGAATCATTAGTTTAAAGGTAGTCTCAACTATATAGTAAGTTACATAAGACTCCCTGTCTCCACAAACAAATGTTTAAATCTGACAGCATGGTTAGTTTCAGCCAAGGGGACATTTTCTTCCTCAGTTAGCTCACTGATCCACCATCATTTAATCATGGAATTGTCCTCTCACACCCTCCTAGGCACAAGTGAAGATTCTACCTTATCCTTAACCCCTCCCATATCTCCCTTTTTTTGGAGACTGGCTCTGACTGGCCTGGAACTTGAGAGCAGAATACTCTCAAATTTGTAGAAAGTTAGGTACATAGTTAGATCTGTACAAGAGATGGGGGAGGGAGGATGATGAAAGGTAGAGTCCATTACTAAAGTTCCCTCATTTATAAACAGGTTAATAATATCACCTATCATTCCAGATGGTAAAGATTAAAGGCGTTGGACCAGAAGGCAGATACAATGGTAATTGGCACACAGCAACTGCTCAGCAAGCACTAGCCATTATTAATCATCGTTACATAAAATCGTCCTTGTAATTAGTGCTTGCAAACACCTTGCTAGACAGAAAGAAATAATACGTTGTGGAGAAAACAAACATGCTGTCTCTCTTTGTGATGCTCAGAGTTTTGTAAAAGGAAAAAAAAAAGAAGTGAAATATTTGATATTTAATGATATGAATTAAATGAATAGTTTCCTTGGAATATATACTCACAGAGGAAGAACGTGTAGTCACAGTTGGTTGGGTAGAGATGTCTGCACAAATGGCATTGAAAGTCAGGCCTAATGAAAGAAGTCAGGGTGTTTTAAGTGAGAATACAGAGGCCCAGAGAGAGTGCCTTATTCTAAGCACCACAGGAAGACCATCATGGCGGCAGAGTTCTGTGAAGTGCGGAGCTGATGAGGACTGATGGGAGCGGACCTGGGGAGGCAGACAGAAAGAGTAAGATCTCACACATCAGGGCATGAAGGCGGGGTTTTTGCTTTAATCTAGGAAGCTATTGTGATAGTCTTGAGCAGAGGTCATTCTGGTGAAGCCTGAAGTGACAACAACGATGAAGAAGCCCAGTCATTTTAAAATCCATTCTGTGGATGTTTAAAAAGCTCTCAGGGTTTTGAGTGGGTCTGCTCTGAAGAAGAAGGAAAGCTGGGAATTAGGACTGACGTTTGGCTTTCTGGCTTAAACAAAGGAGCAAAACCTGGACCTGTTCAGAGAGGAAGTCTCCGTAGAAAACCAATCTAGAGAAAGCGTGGGGCCACCAGGAGAAGGGCTAGGCAAGGAGAAGGGAAGAGAGAGACAGAGGGAGGGGTCGAGAAAAAGTGGGTGGGACCGCAATGTTCGAGAGAGAAAAAGAGCCTGCAACACACAGGGAACTTTTTAGAAACTTAGAAACACGGGAAGATGTTTCAGCAAATTTCCACCAGTCCTGTATCTGAAATGCCATGCGTAACCCTACAGTCGAGCCGTTACCGCGACTGCAGAGGCACCAGCAGATGTTATTACAACAGTGGATTCGTTCTTCTCCAAGTTAAAGGTCTGTCAGTATTCCCATTACAAACTCCAATTTTCAGGGGTTTATAACTTGGCTATTTTAAAATTACTTCAGGCTGAAACTTGCAGGCAATCAGACAATTTTTAAAAATAGACTTAATGCACTTTTTTTTTTTTGGTCAAAATCTTGTTAAAATATTGCCTAATTTTTCTGAGATAAAGTGAATTTTAGGTAATATATTGTGAGGCAAATGTTTAATTAAAATTAGTGTATTTTAAAGTTTCTGAAAACAATTATACTGATAATAATGTATGGGTTCCTGTGCACATTAGATATGTAGAATCATAAATGCTACAGCAATGTTAGGACATTACATAAAACTTGGAATATACAGTACTGTTTCAGATGGACTTCTTTCCCATTAGACCTTATATAAATCGGTTATGATATTTCTGAGACTATAACATGTTCAAAATGGCACTTTACTTTTTTGGGTTTTTTTTGTTTTGTTTTTGTTTTTGTTTTGTTGTTGTTTGTTCGAGACAGGGGTTCTCTGTGTAGCCCTGGCTGTCCTGGAACTCACTTTGTAGATCAGGCTGGCCTCGAACTCAGAAATCTGTCTGCCTCTGCCTCCTGGGATTAAAGGTGTACGCCACCACCACCCAGTTAAAATGGCACCTTACAAAGACATATTTTATTACTTTACCTGTCAGAATTCAGTTTCAACATTGTTCTGTGGTTAAGAATAAACCACCTTCAGCTTAGATACAATACTTTGATTTCCCTTGAGACAAGGTCTCCTATAGCTCTGCCTGGCCTTTAACTCCCTGACCATGACCACGATTTTCCTTCCTGTACTCACCAAGTACTGAGATGACACACGTGCTATACCATGTTTCTTTTTGCTAATATAATTAATTGGTCCATATCTGAATGCCAACTTCACTTAAGAAATTCAATAAGATCAGATAGTGCTATAATTTAACTTTTGCTTTGTCTCAAAGAACTATCTCATAAGGGTCTGCTTCTCTGAATGGTGATGTTGGAGGACTTCTTTTTTCTTTTAAATTTATCTTTTGTGTACATATCATTGGTAGACATATAAATCTGTGTGCCAAAAGAGGGTGTTAGATCCCCTGGGAGTGGAGTTGCCACTGGGCAGTTGTGACCTGCCCAGTAGGAGCTAGCTGGGAATTGAACCAGGGTGGTCCGTCAGAGTAGCACGTGCTCTTAATTACCAAACTGTAACTCCAGCCCCATTGTAGAACTCTCAAGATGCAAGATCTACAAGTTGGCATTTAGGCCAATGGGAGTGTGGTGAGCGTGAGCTTGGTCTACAGTCTTCAGGGCGTAAGTCCCCCCCCCCTTCCCCCCACCGCCCCTCTTTTTCACATCTCAGCTGGAAGGTGAGGAGATTGGCTTTGCCATATGCTGTTGCCATACTGTAGCAATGAACCCACGGTAAGAGGGTCAACTGGCCGTGGACCGAGTTCTCAACCTTGAGCCAAAATAAACCCTTTCCTCTTTGTAAGTTGATTATCTCAGTTACTTCTCCTGTGAACAGAAGGTGACTAACTCAGCCAGGAAATCTGACTGAAGTTACAAAACCACTCACTCTCTTCCCTTGTGAAGAACACGAAGAAACACAGAAAATGCCTCGGAATAAAAACAATCAAGGGCTGCATGCCAGAAAAATGGGGGAATGCGCTGTGAACAAGAAATGTGCTCTTCCTTTAACAGACAGTATAACCAAAGAAGGCAGGGACACACAAGGCTCAGGGTTAGAGGGGACACAGGGGAGTGGGAGATTGTGGGTGACTTTCATAAAAGGTGAAAGGTATAGCATGAAAGGTATCGTTAAGCAAGGCCTCTCCGCACATGTGTAGCAGATATGCGGCATGGTCTTCATGTGGGTCCTGAACAACGGGAATGGGCTATCCCAAAAGCCGTTGCCTGTTTGTGGGGCATGCTCTTCTACTGGGATGCCTTGAATGGCCTCAGTGGGAGATGGTGCCCCTAGGCTCACATAAACTTGATGTATGGGGGGTTGGGAGGTTGGGAAGTGGGGAGGAGGGACAAGCAGGGGGACCACTCAGAGGAGAAGGGGATGGGGGATGAGGGGAAGAATTGTGGGAGGGGATGACTGGGAGGAGGCAGTGAGTGGGATATAAAGTGAATAAGTTAAAAAAAAAAAAAAGATCTTCAGTGTTTGGACCCAGAGGGGAAGAAGAGCAGATGGGTGGTGTAGCAAGGCAAGAGGAGGCAGCATTACACACAATGCGGAATTGCATGACATTTATCGGGGTGATCTCATCACAGTTTTCAGGAATTGAGTCACAGTTGCTCTATGGCTGGCACTGCCTGGGCCTTTCTCAAGCGTTTCTTAGAAGTGTGGGAGCCGAGCACGTGAGCACTTCTTATGAATGTGCATGACTGACGAAAAGGGTTAAATTAGTTGGTTGCAAAGTAAACTCCCCTGAATGGGTTCCCCACTGAGTGAATGGAGCTCAAGGAAGCCAAGCTCCTGTCGTTGGGGGGCAGGGCAGGGGCTTTGTTTGTAGTTGCTTCTCAGGAGTGATGAAATAACTCCAGTCTAATATCATGAACAAAACAACTGGTAATAAAAAAGGATGTGATTTTAAAAACAAGTGCAGCACTGGCAATATAAGCTAAGTGGCTTTTTATATAAATTGCCTCTCCCCTTTTATTTGGATAATGCAATCTCAAGTTGTTCTTTTCTCTTTCCTCTATGGTTCCTGGGATCAAACTCTGATAGTCTCTCAAGGCAAGGGCCCTTGCCTTTTCTCTTATGCAACACTGTTTCGTTCTGTCTTATCTGTTAGTAAAATTCATGTTGCTGATATGCCGATGTACCTTGTAAAGAACACCATCCAAGATATGCCAAAAAGCAAAACCCATGGTGGCCAATAAGTGCATTTTATAGTTTCACACTGAAAGCAAAATAGTCTTTACTTTAAAATGCTATATATTTTAGATATATTTAAACCCTAAATTATGGAATGGGAGATAATTTGAGTATATTTCTCTCACACATAGCAAGTAAAGGTTTTCTTTTAAAAATATTTTTATTAATTCTTCAAGTATGTCTAACAATGATTTCCAATCCTCCTCATTCCTCACTACTCCCCAAATCCTCCTGGCTCCTCCTCCTCTTTTCAGCTCCTCCCAGATTCATGTGCCCTCTTTTATTGCCATTATTTTATTTTTAATTAAAATTAACTCAAATATGACTCACCAGAATAATTTCTAACTACATTCTACATACTTACCCTTATATCCCCAGGTAATCCTCATCCCACAACAATTCCTTTTGGCAGCACACGGAGTCCATTTTGAAAGACACAGCTGTTCAGTGTGCTAAGAACAGGTGACAGTGGGGAGCCCAGCCCTAACTGATACATATACAACTCAGCTCTTACAGTCACCCACTAAGTCTAGTTCGTGCTCCCCATATACTCCTGGATGTCTGGATGTCAGGACACCTACTGAGGCATGGTTGACTTATGAGTGCTCCCTGACTCTTCCTCTCCAGAAGCCATCAATTGTCAGTAGCACTCCGGTAAGGGGGAGGGGCTTGTGGTTAATACTTTTCTAACCAGAAAAGAAATAAAAAAATAATAATAATACACAGATTAATCAATGGCAAGTAATAAAAGTACAGGGTTTTGTTTTTTTTTTTTTTTTGCAAAAAAACCAATGTATTAAAATATTAAAATCAAATGAAAATTATATGGCACAGATGATGGAAAACTCCCAGAAAGCCAAATGCCCCTCAGAGGTAAAAATTCAATGGGAATATATCTGAAGAAAAGAAAACATAAATGGCCAGAGAATACAAGGAAAGATGCTCAGTGCCCTAGGATGTAGAATAATAGAAACAAAAAGGGCAGCTAGCAGCTTTTACTCACAGTGCTCACACAAAGCTACCCGACAGAAGCCAGCTAAGCGACTATCTTAGCTACTTTTCTATTGCTGTCACGAACACCATTTCAGTAGCAGCTTGTAGAAGGAAGCATTTAATTGGGACTTATATGCCCAGAGAGATAAGAGTCCATCGTAAGTGAGACTATGGTAGCAGAGAGGCATGGTGCAGGAGCAGCAGCTCAGAGCTTATACCTTGATTTATAGATGGAAGCAGAAACACACGCCGGGAACAGCCTGAGTCTGCTGAAATCTCAAAGCCCACTTCCTCAAAGAAGTTCACAAATCCTTTTTTTTTTTTTTTTTGGTTTTTCGAGACAGGGTTTCTCTGGGTAGCCCTGGCTGTCCTGGAACTCACTCTGTAGACCAGGCTGGCCTCAAACTCAGAAATCCACCTGTCTCTGCCTCCCAAGTGCTGGGATTAAAGGTGTGTACCACCACCGCCGGCTTTTTTTACTTTTTTTTTTTTTTTTTAGAAGTTCACAAATCCTAATCCTTCCCAAACAGTTCAACCAACTGAGAAACAAGAATTCAAATAGATGAGGCTATGGGAACCGTTCTTCCTCAAGCCACCACAGTGACATTGGGATATAAACTCTCTTATGTGTTATTAAAAGGAGTGTGAATTACTGAGGGGCTTCTCAGAAAGCAAACTGCCAGGCTTCCTGCGAAGTGAACAAATCCTTAGGAAAGGCTGGCTTAAACATAGGGACACACACACACCAGCTCTTGAGGTGTGTTGTGTTGAAGAAGAATGGCTCCCACAACCTCATATATTAGAATGTTTGGTTCTCAGTGGGTGGCCCCATGGCCTCAGGGATGCATGGCCTTGTTTGAGAAGGTGTGAACTTGTGGGAGGAGGTTTGTCACTGGGGTCAGGCTTTGAGGTTTGAAAAGTCTAATGTCTTCTCCGGCTACTTCTCCAGAACCCTGCCGCCTGCCGCCTGCCTGCTGCCAAGCTTCCTGCCATGGTGATGATGGACTCATCCTCTGACACTCTAAGCAAGCCCCCGACTTAGATATTTTTTTTTTTTTGAATAAGAGTTGAGCCAGAGGCATGGGGGAAACTCCCAGGAGTCATTGTGGGTGACTTTAGCTGAGATACATAGAGGTGAAGGTATGAAACCTGAAGAGGCCACCTCCTGTAGCCAGGCAGGATGCCCCAGTGGAGGGATAAGGACACTGATTGTCTTAGTCAGGGTTTCTATTCCTGCACAAACATCATGACCAAGAAGCAAGTTGGGGAGGAAAGGGTTTATTAGCTTACACTTCCACACAGCTGTTCATCACCAAAGGAAGTCAGGACTGGAACTCAAGCAGGTCAGAAGCAGGAGCTGATGCAGAGGCCATGGAGGGATGTTCCTTACTGGCTTGCTTCCCCTGGCTTGCTCAGCCTGCTCTCTTATAGAACCCAAGAATACCAGCCCAGAGATGGCACCACCCACAAGGGGCCCTCCTTCACTTGATCACTAATTGAGAAAATGCCCCACAGCTGGATCTCAGAGGCACTTCCCCAAGTGAAGCTCCTTTTCCTATGATAACTCCAGCCTGTGTCAAGTTGACACACCAAACTAGCCAGTACACTGATCTACCCACAAAAATTTCCACCCAAATTTTGTCTCCTTTAAATACAATTCTGGGACAAAGATGATGCAGAGACTAAGGGAAGGGCCAGCCAATAACTGGCCCAACTTGAAACCTGTTCCATGAGCATGTATCAATCCCTGACACTATTAATGATCCTCTGTTAAGCTTGCAGAAAGGCGCTTAGTATGGCTGTCCTTTAAGAGGCTCCTCCCAGCAGCTTACTAAAACAGATGCAGAGACCCACAGCCAAACATTGGTCAGAACTTGGGGACTTGTATGGAAGAGTTGGGGGAAGGATTGAAGGCTGTCCACCCTCTCAGAGTAGAGGGGGAGGGAGGCTGTGGGAGAGACTCTGTGTGGAAGGGACTGGGAGCAGGGCAGCGATCGGGATGTAAATGAATAAATAAATTAATGGAGAAAAAATGTTGATTTGCTCATAGTATTTATTCACTACATGAATTCTGGAATGCAAAAGAGGATTGTGTTTTCTGTATTTGAAGAGAGTCAGTGTCAAAGTAATGAACTAATTTCAGTAGATAATAGTTGTAGCTACTTAGACGAGAGACATGGAGAGATGGTAAGTAAATTTATTGTTGGAGAACATGGTAACATGATTTTATGAAATTCCAAAATAAAGCAGCAATAAGCAATCTAGAGATATGTATATGGTAACATTTTATACATAATTACATATACAGATTTATATTGTATAATATAAAAATTATACTGCAAATACATAGTTTCTTTACGTCAAGGTTGAAATACCCATTATAGTCAAAGGCTAATGACAACTGACATGTTACTAGCATAATTGAAATGTCAAGATAATATAAATTTGGGAGTCAACCATACTGTTGGGGCATTGGTAGGTGGATCTCTGAGTTCAGTGCTAGCCTTGTCTACATATTTCTAGGCCAGCTAGAGCTACATAGTGAGACCCAGTCTCAAAAACCAACCAACCAACCAACCAACCAACCAACCAACCAACCAACCAATCTTTAACCAACCAACCAACCAACCAACCAACAAAACCACCACCAACAAAAATATAAGTTATAGACCTTGTTAAGATCATCTAGGAGAAGACTGAGAGAACAGGTTAGGTATAAGCAAGAATTGCAAACGTTATCTACTGATAGAAACTTAGTTGAATATGCATATTATCGATTGCTATACTGCTTTCAATAAGAATAAGCTATATATATATATATATATATATATATATATATTGTCTTGTTATATTTAGTATAAGTACATAAACCTGAACTATAACACAAAATGAATTACATGAATATATGTACATATTTTGTAAAATTAACAGAAATACATATTTATTTATTAGGACATAAGCCCTGAATTGTATAGGATAGAGGATTATTGATATCTTCTATTCTAAATTTCTTTTATGTTTGTACATCATTACTGCAGCTTAAAAAAAATCATAACAGGTTTTGGAGAAGTGGTTCCAGGGATAAATCATACAGTGGACAATGTTTTACAAGCCTGAGGACCTGAGCTTGGATGCCCAGAGTCCATGTAAAAGCTGGGAAGGCATGACCACTGTCTGTGAGGGAGATGAGGAAGCCCTGGAGCTCGCTGGCTAGCTAGATATACTGGCTGGTTCTGTGTGTCAACTTGACACAAGCTGGAGTTATCACAGAGAAAGGAGCCTCCCTTGAGGAAATGCCTCCATGAGATCCAGCTGTAAGGCATTTTCTCAATTAGTGACCAAGCAGGGAGGGCCCAGCCCATTGTGGGTGGTGCCATCCCTGGGCTGGTAGTCCTGGGTTCTGTAAGAAAGCAAGCTGAGCAAGCCAGGGGAAGCAATCCAGTAAGCAGCACCCCTCCATGGACTCTGAATCAGCTCCTGCCAAGTTCCTGGCCTGTGTTAGCTCCTGTCCTGTCTTCTTTTGGTGATTAACAGCAATGTGGAAGTGTAAGCTGAATAAACCCTTTCCTCCCCAACTTCCTTCTTGGTCATGATGTTTTGTGCAGGAATACAAACCCTGACTAAAACACTAGACTAGCCGGAATTGCTAGATTAGGGGTCAGGAAGAGACCCTGCCCAAATAGAATAAAGTGGAGAGTGATTGAAGAAATTGCTAGACATCAAGTTTTGGCCTCCACAAACATATTCATCCAAATGCCAATATCCATATATGTACACATGCACATAATACATATATATTCAGAAATGAAATATATAATAAAATTTAACATAGCAAAGATTTGGTATAAAATAATGAAAATTAATCAAAATTGAAAAGTGTTGTCCTATTAATAACTGAAACCCATATATTATCTCTGAATGTCACAAAAATAATGTCTACATGGATGCTAGAGTTAACATATACTTATGGGGCTAATGTTACCTTGTCTAGCAGCATCTGGCCATTTTATAAGGACTCATGTTTGGCAGCTATACCATGTTTTTCTTGACCCAGTATCATGGAATGAATTTTTGTATGATCTTATCTTATCAGAAGTGCCGGACTCTATAAAATCACCTTGGCTGAAGATATAAGGAAAGATGACTGATAATTTAATTCCATTACAAACAGCACACATCCTGGTGGTTTCTAATCCATCTTATATTCAAATCCCGTTGTTGTAATTGCTCTCATTCTCTCCTTGTTTTCCCCTAATTATTCTGACTGGAGAAAATTCTCAATTAATCATGGACTGCATATTTAATCTTAGGATTTCCTAAATCCTCTCTTTAAAATTCTATCTTTTACTGTGTATTCATAACCACTTAAATGTTTCCTATTTTTGATTGGATGATGAATGATGATAGATTTAAAAGTTCCGGTTAAAATAGGCATCTTGGCATTTTTATAAATTATTTTTATGAAAAGTCTGATGTTAATGCATATATGAAATCAAATTTTTATGGATCTTTTCTCCACCAAGATGTATAACTAAAAGAATCTATAACTTATCCTTATAAAATTTTATCATTAGTATGTTAATTTTACATATAATTACAATGTGTGTAATTTATAATAAATCTGATGTTTTAAAATAAAGCTTAAGACTTACACTACTCTGTACCCCACATTATTAAGTTGCACAGAGTGTGAAAATTTTGTTGACAAGTGAAGATTGAGTAGTTATTTTACACAGAGAGTCCTGAAATGGTCTAGAAAATAACCTAAGAAGAGGACACAGAGGTCCTAGGCTAGCCTGAACTACACAGTGTAGGGAGATCTTATCTCACAGTCAAAATAAACAAAAAAGTAAAATGCCATATATAAAATAAACAGTAATAGACCATAAGTCTAAGCATAGTATTTTATAAATATGTTTTCAGAAAACCCTTAAGGTAATGTTGATTGAGGGTAAGGTGTGTAGTGGCAACACTAATCATAACTTCAAGTTCCTCTGAGCCCAAGACGATGTCACTGAAGAATACTATTGTCACTGACCCCACCTATCCAAGATCCCAGGTATCTTCTGAGTTCAGCTATTTCCTGAACTCACCTATTTTCTCTGGGCTTCATCACTGGGTTTCATTACTCAGCACTTGTATTCCTCCTTCTTTATTCACTTTGGAACGCAGTGACCTGTATGAATTCATACTCAAGTGTAGTTGTAACTACCTTTCACTCCACTTCCCCTCAAGAAACTTGGCCTTGGCAAACTCCAGGAACCAAATATCATTTCAAGTTAATTTCTGAAAACCCAGAAAATTTTGCGACAATGTATGCTTATGTAAAGATAAACTATAATTCATTGGTCATTAGAAGTGTGTCCTCAGACATTGTGGAAGTTGATTCAGGCAAGATCATTCCCATCTTTAATATTTGATGCTAAGAGCTGACAACCACTTAACACAAAGCACCCTCGGTGAGTACATCAAGCCGTAGAGGAGGCATCTCATGCTAGATGCACACAGATGGTTTGCACTGGGTCTCTCTGGCCATGGTCTCATCTTAGAATTGCATATTAAACTTCTCCTATCCTTAGGTATTTTTTTCTGAAAGTCTTCCTTTGCCCTTCCCATCCAGATCTGTTTACTTACATTTATTTCAGTGTTTGTTGGGAAATTTCCTCTTTTGAACTATTTTTATTTGGATTTGTGGTTTTGTGAATATGCTCAGTGACCAACCTCAATAGGTTTTATTAACTATCTCCCCCACTACCTCATTTCTTAACACATTGCTGTGGGAACTGGAGTAACAAGATGACTGTGAATCAAGATATGGATGCTGGAGATTGAATCTGGCTCTCTGTAAGAGCACTTAACAACTAAGGCATCTCTCCAGTTTGTGCTCTAAGTCTTTAAAACCTTTTAGTTGACTGAATGATTTCAACCCATCTTCCCCTACGATTTTTGTGGATTTAATTATAAAAGGTCCCAAAAGACAATTGTTACTGTTCATGTGCTAATATTAAAAATTATTTTAATATTAAATTAAATCCCACCCTGGATATCTTTTCCTACAAATACAAATAATTGGAGATATACTTTAATTATATAGTATCTTTCCTATCTATGCTATTTTGATGCATTTTGAAAAATCTTTAGAAATCTGTACCTCTTCCTTACAAGGATGCATAAGACCTATTAGGATCTAGCTTAAGCTTAGAAAAAAACAGCTTAACATTTTTCACATCTTTAGAAAATTGATTCCTTAAAATGTCAGCATCTATAAAACCAGATAAAAAAGATGGATCAAACCAGCTAGCCATCCAGATGGCAAACCTCAGAAAACCCTGTTTTATTGGAAACAAAGATATCATGCTTAGAATCCTCTGGTCCTTTATCTGAATGAAACCTTTTCATCTTCAGAATTTCTCATTCCTCCAGAACGCCTGTTGTTTTCTGCAGTGCTAGTTATCAAATTCAGGGACTTGCCTGGGCTGGTTATATATTCAACCATGAGTCCCACTCCAGCTCTCCAAAAGTACTTTAATGCCCAAAAGAATAGACCAGGTTACAGATTTGAAAGATGCATAAAATATTTATTACAAGTGAGAGGATAAATCATAAAATGAAGCATGAGAATCACATAGAAAGCTGAAGGAAGACACACACATACATACACCCAGCTGAATACAAATTTGGCTTAGAGATTTTATTTTAGTAGCTGAGGATCAGCTATGTAATATACTTTGTCTATTATGGAGCATACCAATATTTTGTTTAATTTTACAACATCAGATGGGAAAGTTTCTCAGGTGTTCACAATCTTCCTGATGAGAGGAACAGGACTTTAGATCCTCAGAGAGGCTTAAAGGATGACAGCTGCCTTTCTAGCCTTGCTCAGCAGAGCTCAGAGACAGGAAAGATTTCCAGGCTTATGGATGCATGAAAATCACTGATGTTTTATTGTTCCCACTGTATCTTAGTTCTTTAAGGGGCAGATGTGCTCATTTATTATAGTGCTTAGATATTATGCAGCTGTTGGTGATGAAACTAATGGAGACATATATACAGAGATGAGCACGCGGAGGAATGGGGCCTGTTGGTAAACACTCCTTACGAGCTACCTCTCCTCAGGACTGGGTAAACTGTGGGGAGAGCGGCAGGGCTGGCAGTAAACATGATGTAGACAGCTGTTTGCAGAACCTGTCTTTCAGTCACCTTGAACTCCCATTTTTTTTTTTTTTAATCTCTTTTGCATCCACGTATCTCTGCCCAAACGACCAAATGACAAGGAGTTCACTTGCCTTTGCTACTGTCACTGATTTAGTTTTCTGGGGATCCCACAAAGTGTCACATTTGATTAGTGTTAAGGAAATAAACATAGGGACTGTCCACATGAGTGTCTACTATGTCAAATGCAAGAAGTTATACACTGCAGATGGTTCTTCTGGGGAGCTCCAAGACTTTCTAGTATGTAACACTCTCCCTTCATCATCGAAGAATAAAACCCTTGTTACCATTAAGGTGGCATGTAGTTTCCTGTTTTTAACTGAAGAATGCAGGATTAGTATAAGGAGAGTGAATTTTTGTTTACATTTAGAAAGTCAGTTGTGCATAGCGTAAGGTTCTGCCAAAAACCAGGTCAATGCTGGGCACAGTGGTACAGAGCTGTTAACTCCGCATTTGGAAGGCAGAGGCAAGAGCTTCAGGAGTCCAGTCATCCTCAGCTCCACACAGGGTTCCAAGCCACCCTTGCACAATGTATGATCATATGATCCCATTTCACAAACAAGAACTGTATATGTAACTTTAGGCAAGTCTATCAGCATCTACAGAAACCTTTTACTTAGTGTGTAAAACAAATAATCCATCTTTTCTGACACTAAAACCATTCAGGTCCTAATTAAGCTACCATATGGCCTTTACTTCCTTTAGTGGTGGATACCTACTTATGGGAGGCAGAGTTCACATTGGCTTGTAATCCCAAATGCCTATCACAGTGACTATCAGATTGTATTCTTAGCAACTATGTTCATTGGTTTAACAAATTAATGACAAAATCGCAAGTTTTTAGAGGGCTAAATAAATGTAAGGTGTGAGGGAGGGGGGGTGGAACTTTACCATGGTGCTCTCTCTAGGGTCTGATAATTCCAGCCTGTAGCCCTAAGGGCTTCAAGTTACCAGTCCCAATGCACATACACATCAGACAGTGCCTGGGTGCCCACACACCTCAGGCTTTCCACCATCCCGGGAGTCTTCATCCCAAAGGCTGTGGCGCTCCTTTGGATCATCTGGTACCCTGTGGCATAGACTGCTCTCCACGTATAGCCAGGCTGCAGCTGCCAGCGCCTGCGGGGAAGAAAAAAGGTCAAATGAGTATTTGTTTTGGAGCACATTTTGTACACATCAGACCCCTCTAGGTTTGCCTTTGACACAAACTCAGCATCATGGTGCTGTCTAGGTTACTTAGTTACTTGTATCCCCAATTCTCTATGGAGCAGGTGCTATTGTTATCTCTGGTTAGCATGAGGGCTTTGAAATGAACAAGTGGGGGATGGGCTGGTTTGCCTGAAGAAACTGAAGAGTGTGTTGGCATTTTCTGGCTCTGGAGACCTGGTTCTTAACAGGAACACTATGTTTCCTACCTTTAGCTTCTGCTTCAGCTCCCGTATCTCCCAATTCAGTTTTGAGAAAATGTAACTAGAATTTTGAAGGGTTTTGTTCAGTCAGGAAAATCTAGTCTCCACTCACACCCTCCCAAGTTTTAACTGGACTTTTCTTTATGTCTTTTTTTGGGTGGGGGAGGGGGGATAGATATACTTCTATTTTCAGAATTATGCAGAAAAGAGGGATTCCAGATGCTTAAATACTAAGGGAATTGTTGTAAAAGACAAATCAAAATCACCAGCAATCACTATAGGTAAAAATTTGAATAAAAACCTAAGATGATCCCAAAGGAACTACTTTTTAAACCTCTAAGCATCTAAGTTGTTAAATATTCTGATATCAAAATATGCTTGTTTTGTGAAACTGATGGCTTTATATTTGTGTTTTTTAAAACAGAGCCCCAGCAAATTAGTTTTAATACTTTAGCAATTTAATATACAATGAATATTTCTAAAAGCCAAAACCAGAACCAAAGTTACAAAAAGTGAAATTCAAGAGTACTTAAGAACAGCAGCTTTTCACACCCGTTAAGTCTTACAAAGCTAGAATTCAACACTGTGTTTGTCATAATTTGAGCTGTCCTGAAGCTATATTCTGCAGGAACTGTAACACTTAACTGACACCAAGAGAAAGGTAACAGCATTATAATAAACTCACAGACGGTACACAAGAAGTCTAAAGACCTCAAGTATAAAAAGTGAGAATGTCATTTTATTTCCACAGAAAGGAGGGAAGATACGTCAGTGAAATAAATTTGATCATCTGACTCATACTTCATTATAAGTGATTTCCCCAAATTCACAATGTTCACATTTGGCTGAACTAAAAAAAAAAAAAAAAAAAAAAAAAAAAAAAAAAAAAAACCACAGACAGGAACTTTTACTAGTTGTATGATGTAAGTAGGGTGCTCATGTTTTTTTCATAGAATTTTACTTGTGCTTAAAGCACACGAGGTAAAGAATTCACCCTTGGGCTAGGCTCAGCAATCTTCCCTATCAGACTGCTTTACAAGAATCACAAAAATATTTATATTATAAAACATAGGTTTTCTTGGCTTGGTCTTTAAAGTCAAAATAAAAATATTTAAACCCCATACTATTTCACTTTCAGACTTTTGCTCCTGTCACTTTTAGAATTGCCTAGACAGGCTATAAAATTAAGCCATTTTACTAAGTGTTCAAATTTAGCACGCCGTGGATTAAGAGTAATCAGAACGGAGTTATTTAAAGTATTCCTGTGCTCCACTTCCTTACTAACAGGACTGAATTTTATTTAGAATATAAGGAAGCACAGGTACCATATTCTACAGGCACCCAAGACTCGAGAGAATTCAGACTGATAAATTACATCTAAAAATCATATTGCAAGTTTCTGAAATGTGATCAAATCATTTGGCCTTTCTCCCAGTTTCATAATGTTGAGGCATGAGGTATCAGATTAGCTCGTGGACCAACTATAAAATCACATTTCCTGCCCCCACCCCCGCAGTTAAACAAAAGAAACGGAAATACAAGAGTTTCATACTACATGCTTTCCAGGGTTAAAAGCCCATTAATAAGCACACCGCATCAGTTCTTGGTCAGGGATGCTCACTTTTAAAATAAACATTGCCAGAAGAATGTCCTCAAATGAAGATCGGTCGGTCACTCCCTTTGCCAGAAACGGTGAGGTCAAAGAGACAGCTATGTCCTCTACTTGCATAGGAGATCCCCCTTTCTTTTCTGACCTTCCAAAGAAGGTGGTGGGGAGAAAAGGCAACGCTCAGTCCTCCATGGCAAAGTCTTTGGTCTTTTCCTCATGGTCCCCCACTTTGTAGCGCAGAAGTATGCGCAGACGCCGAGGGTTATCCCGGGAGGGAAGCAGGGTGATCTCTCCTGAAATGTCCGTATCCTGTTCCACTGGCACCGGCTCATTCAAGTAGAGGAGCGCCTGCTTCCAGTGTGTGGCCGGGTGAAAAGGCGAGGTGGACAGCACTAGCGGTTTCTCCGAGTCCCCTCCGGGAAAGGTCACTTGAAACCAGACGGCAAAACCGTGTAGGGGCGCGGAACCATAGCAGCTGCAGCGGAAGCGCCCGCCCACACCAGCCTCCAGCTCCTGCTCCAGGCCAGCGCGGGCAAGCTCGAGCTGGGCAAAGCGCTGCGGCCGGGCCAGCACGTCCTCTCCAGACAGACCCTGCACCACGATCTCCGAATGGCCCATGAGGCAGCGCGTGGCGAAGCTTTCCATGCAGCTCATATCCACGCCGTAGTGCTGCTTCACCTGGCTCCAGAAACCCAGACGCCATTCTAGCATCTGGTCGCTGATGGGTGCCACGAAGAGCTCCGCGGAAGCTGGCAGGAGCAGACCACCCTCCTTTAGCCATTTGTCCCGCGCGTGGAGCACGGAGCTCAGCATGGACTCGTGCAGAAGTCCGTAGCCCATCCACTCGCTTACGATGGCGTCCACTTGTTCCGGCAGCTCCACCGTCTCCACCGGGCCCGGCAGGACGTGCACACGATCCTCCAACCCGTTGAGCCGCACCACCTCCCGGGCCTGTTGCCAGATGGCGCTGGCCTCCACAGCGTACACGCGCCGGGCCCCGGCCTGGGCGCAGAAGATGCTCAGAATGCCGGTGCCCGCGCCCACGTCCAGCACGGTCTTGCCTCGCAATGCGGCCCAGTTCCTCAGGATGCCTAAGCGGTAGGCGTCGGTGCGGACGCGGTCGGCGATCATCTCCTCGTGGACCGATACGTCGGAGTAGCACTCGTAGTACAGCTGGTCCCGCTCGCGCTTGGTCCTCCGGGGTCGTGGCGGGGCTGCCTCCTGCTCCCCGCCATTTTCCTCCTCGGCTCCCTCCCCTCCTGCGCCGCCGCCCACCGACTCAAGCTTCCTTTTCTTGCTCAGCGACATCTTGGTCCCAGCAGCCGACCCCCAGCGTGCGTTGCGCGGTGCGGCGCGCAGGCTCAGAGTCTCAGGGCCTGCTGGGATTTGTAGTCCGCCCTTTGCTTCCAGACTCCTGTGGTCAAAGGTTCACCCAGAGTTATCTTGGACTATAGGACACTTTCTTCTGTTCCTCTAACGTCTTGATACACTGTTTCTCTAAGACCACACTATTATCCTGCGATCCTTTCAGTTTTTGCCCTTTTACCCCTTGTATTAGGGTTCTCTAGAGTTACAGAACTTATGGGTAGTCTATATATTAAGGGAATTTGTTGGTGACTTACAGTCTGTAGTCCAACTCCCCAACAATGGTCAGCAGCAATCTGTGAATGGAAGTCCAAGAATCTAGCAGTTGCTCAGCCCCACAAAGCAAACAGGCGAAGAAGACTGAATCCTCCTTCTTCCAGCATCCTTATATAGGCCTCCAACAGAAGGCATGGCCCAGATTAAAGGTGTGTACTTCCTTGTTCCAAAATGACCTTGAACTCAGACTCAGAGATCTCCTTGCCTCAATCTCCAGGGATTAAAGGCTCGTACTCCCTCTCCTGAGCCTAAGCTTTTTTGTTTGTTTGTTTGTTTTGTTTGTTTGTTTGTTTGTTTTTTGAGACAGGGTTTCTCTGTGTGGTCCTGGCTGTCCTGGAACTCACTCTGTAGACCAGGCTAGCCTCGAACTCAGAAATCCGCCTGCCTCTGCCCCAAGTGCTGGGATTACAGGCGTGTGCCACCACGCCCGGCTCGAGCCTAAGCTTTTTATGGCCAATATGCCCCATGATTTCCATGCCAAGATCCAGGTCAGAAACCTGTTGTCTTCCAGTCTCAAAATCTGGATCACAGGTGAGCTTTCCAATTCTGGATTGTAGTTCATTTCAGATATAGTTAAGTTGACAACTGGGAATAGCTACTACACCCCTTTCTTCTGCGCACATTCTTGAAGCATGTACACCACTTACAACTACATGTCTATGCTCCCCTCTTCACCACCACTGCTGAATTACGGTGGCACAGTTTTTGTCCCTTCCCTGACACTTGTAACTTATCAAACTCTCTGTTCTATCCAGAGTTAGGATACAAAGAATCTATCTGGGGCAAAGTGAAAACCCGAATAACACAAGATCTTGGTTCTGAGTTCAAAGTGATCTCCAATGTGGTCAAAGATCCATGACAAGTACTGAAGAACCCCTGTGGCTGTGAAATGTACTATCAGCCACCATTGCGTGTCTGGAGAATAGTTTACTTGGTCTTGAGTCCTGTTCTGAAAATTCTGTAGTTCAAAGTAAAGAACAGTTAACATCAGTGGTATGATATTCTCAAACCCATTACCAGTGTATTTGGTAACTAGCTTATATACACACACATACATACACATAAAATCTATGTGTGTCCATATATAAACATTTGCTTGGAGAAATGGTGGAACTCATATTTTTTGACTACTTTTCCAATGCAATTCACTGTTTTTTAAAGCTTGATATATCTCCTTGTAAAGGCAGAATTGATACCCACGGGCTCAGTTATTTTATTTTATTTTAATTTTATTTTATTTTCGTCAAGAAGAAGCTTGACTGACAATGGATTAATCTCTTCATTGGCCATAACATAAAAACAATAATTTAAAGAATGTGTGCTGATGTCTGGAACAGGAGCAATGGACAGCACTGGTTGCTCTTCCAGAAGACCCGGGTTGGATTAGAAGAACCCGCATGAAGGCTCCCAATTGGCTTTAACCACAGTCCCAGGGGACCTGTTGCCTTCCTCTAGCATCCAGAAGTATCAAGTATGTGTGTCTATGTATGTATGTATGTATGTATGTATGTATGTATGTGTGTATCTATGAATGATGTGTTGTGCAGAGACAAAATAAAATTAATAAATGAAAAAATGTTAAAATAACTATTTTCTTAATAAGAATAACATTTTTCAAGATTAAAAGCCGATCACACAAAAGAAAATGGGCTTTCATTTGTGTGTGTGTGTGTGTGTGTGTGTGTGTTAAAAATCCTTGTTTAACCACACTAAACTTCTGGGCAATAGAATTTCTCCCCCCTTTCTCTCTATTAGTGTCGCTAATGAAATTGGTTTATTAATGTGGAATCCTCAGCTGTATTTCTAATCTCAAGACTCTCAGTCCTGCCTCATTAGAATACTCCAAGGATCTTTATTGAAATACCTATTCTAGGGTCCACCTCAACCAAGTTAAATGAGAATCACTCAGGGGGATTCAGGCATTTAGTTTTTAAAGCTCCTGGGGAATCCTAAGAGAAACCAGGTGATTATGGCCAATTTTGATTTAATTAAATCTTATATCATTATTTTCAATAGTCAGGGCTCAGCAACCTGGAAGTGGAAATCCATAAAGTAGGTATTCTTCCTTTTTGACTTGGTTTCATATCTTTTGTTAATGAAGTAATGCCTAAAATAGGACATAAGATTGGTTATAAATGTGAGAATTTGATACAGCATCGGGCTTTCCCTTAGCCTATACCTCTCCCACTCTGTTCCCAAACTACCACTTTCCCTTTTGGATGTGTTCAGTGTTTCACTTTTGAGAAGTTAATGAATTAATTAGTTAAGTTTGTTATTACGCATGTGTGCTACACACAAGTGCTATGGGATGCGTGTAGAGGTCAAAGGTTGGTGTTCTCCTTATCATGTGGTACTTGGGATCCAACTCCAGTCTTCAGGCTTGGCTGTAAGTGTTTTTCCTGCTGAGTCATCTCCCTGACCCAGATTGTATTTATTGTTAACACAATTTTTAATTTGCTTCTTTGTAGTTTCTTGTAAAAATACTCTAAATAAAAGTTTGTCGGTTCATCTTCTTTTCTCCATTTCTTACTGGCAAAGTTCAATTCTACAGAAGATGAAGGTGTCTTTCTAGCCTGGTAATCTGCGGTGGAATCTCACTGCAGCTAGTCTGTTATGGTTTGTATAAGCTTCTCCAGGGATTGGCACTATTAGGAGATGTGGCCTTGTTGGAGTAGGTGTGTCACTGTGGGTGTGGGATTAAGATCTTCACCCTAGTTGCCTGGAAGTCAGTCTTCCACTTGCAGCCTTCAGATGAAGATGTAGAACTCTCAGCTCCTCCTGCACCATATCTGCCTGGATGCTGCCATGTTTTTGCCTGGATGACAATGGACTGAACCTCTGAGCCTGTAAGCCAGCCCCAATTAAAATGTTGTCTTTTATAAAACTTGCATTGGTCATGGTGTCTGTTCACAGCAGTAAAACCCTAACTAAGACAGAAGTTGGTACCAGGGAGTGGGGTATTGCTGAGATAGGCTGACCATGCTTTTGTTTGGAAGAATGTGGATTTTGGGATTTTGGATTTGGAAAGCCACGAAATGCTTTAAGTGGGGCTTAATGGGCCAGCCTAGTAGGAATATGGAAGACAGTGGTGCTGAGGGTCATTTTTACTGTGTAGGCCTGACAGCCCAAGAGGTTTCAATGGAGAAGAACTTTAATATGTGGCTGAGAGACTGTTTTTGTGATGTTTTGGTGAAGAACATGGCTGCTTTTTTGCCATTGTCTGAAGAGACTCCCTAGGGCTAAAGTAAAGAGATTTGTATTAATTGCATCTGCAAAGGAAGTCTCAAAAAAGCCCAACAAAGACAGAAGTTGGTACCAGGGAGTGGGGTATTGCTGTGATAGGCCTGACCATGCTTTTGTTTGGAAGAATGTGGATTTTGGGATTTTGGATTTGGAAAGCCACGAAATGCTTCAAGTGGGGCTTAATGGGCTGGCCTAGTAGGAATATGGAAGACAGTGGTGCTGAGGGTCATTTTAACTGTGTAGGCCTGACAGCCCAAGAGGTTTCAATGGAGAAGAACTTTAATATGTGGCTGAGAGACTGTTTTTGTGATGTTTTGGTGAAGAACATGGCTGCATTTTAGGTCCAGGCATGGTCCTAAATCCCAGCCTTTAATCCCAGGAGGCAAAGAAAAGCAGATCTCTGAGTACAAGGCCAGTCTAGAACAGAGCAAATTCTAGGTGAAGAAAAACTTTAATCCAGGCTTGGTGGACCACACCTTTAATCCCAGTGCTTAGGAGACAGGCTTGCAGATCTCTTGAGTTCAAAGTCAGTCTAAGGAGCAAGATTCAGAACAGACAACGTAGGCAGTGAAGGAGCTGGGAAAAAGGAAGCTAGTGATAATGTATTAGAACAAGGGGGCCAATGTTCCACTCCTGCAAGCAGCAGAACTCAGCAGCTTCAGCCATGTGTCTCTGGCTTTATATTCAAGAGAAGGAGACTATTGAAACAATTGATGCTGGTTAGCTGGAGCTAAGTGGTGATTAAGAAAAGGCCAGCATCACTGAGGTGAAATATGGGAAGTGTTTTCTGAGAGCACAAAGAAGCTGTATTCCAGAGATAGCCAAGTGTTCCTCATGCTGCAGCTGTACTTGGTAACGTGTAAGAATCATCCAGGTGGTACTGGTTTTGAAGGCATGAAGGCATCATGAAGAACAGCTGAGGCTTGGTATTGTGAGAGGCCATAGAAGGCCATTGGTGAAAGTGTACCCTCAGTTGTAATTGACAGCCCAGGACTAAAGGGGTCATGCAAAGGAGTTGAGGCTTGGTACCATGAAGAGAGCCTATGAGAGAGAGAGACTTTGGTGAAGTATAGTTGCAGTGGAAGACCCTAGCATATTGGAGATGCCAGTACCATGGGATGACCACCAAGAACAGCAGTGGCAGTGGAGTGGATCAATCTGAACTTAGAGTACTACAGAGGGCAGAGCTGGAGAAGTGACACCAGCTCTTTAGAGATACACAGAAGATCATGTGTGGCTCTCAGACATTGGAACAAGAAGCTGTGAAGCTGAAATTGACTTGGGGTACACAAGATGTTAAAGATGCCAGAGCCACAGGATGCCTGCCAAGGATAGCTGCTAACAGGGAGTGGAACAAGCCCAGGAGAAAGAACCTAGTTGCAGTCAACAAAGATGAAAAAGGAGTTGGATATCTGAAGACTGCTTTGCCATCAGATATGGTGATGCAGAGTTTGGACTTTGCCCAGCTGGTTTCCTGTCTTGCTTGGAGAATTACATTTAAGTGATTGGATGAATCTCAAAAGAGACCTTGAACTTTGGGCTTTTAACGCTGTTGAGAATGCTGTAGACTATAGGGACTTTTGAAGTTGGACTAAATGTATTTTGCATTATGCTATGTTTAAGTATGGCCCCCATAGACTAATGTTTGAACAAGCCTATGGGGGCCAGGGAGTGGAATGTTATGGTTTGTATAAGCTTTTCCAGGGAGTGGCACTATTAGGAGGTGCGGCCTTGTTGAAGTAGGTGTGTCACTGTGGGTGTGGGCTTAAGATCTTCACCCTAGTTGCCTGGAAGTCAGTCTTCCACTTGCAGCCTTCAGATGAAGATGTAGAACTCTCAGCTCCTCCTGCACCATTTCTGCTTGGATGCTGCCATGTTTTTGCCTTGATGACAATGGACTGAACCTCTGAGCCTGTAAGCCAGCCCCAATTAAATGTTGTCTTTTATAAAACTTGCATTGGTCATGGTGTCTGTTCACAGCAGTAAAACCCTAACTAAGACACAGTCACACACCCAACTAACTTGTTCTCTGTATAGTTGCTAATGTGGGTTTTACAAAAATCCATATAAAATCACATAGCTTGCTTGAGGGGTTTCCTTTTCTCTGACTGGGAGAATCAAGTAACCTCAGATGACTTCCCTTCCCATCCCATCCTTTCTCATTCCATCCCATTCCATTCTTTCCCATCCCATCCCATCCCATCCCATCCCATCCCTTCCCTTCCCTTCCCTTCCCTTCCCTTCCCTTCCCTTCCCTTCCCTTCCCTTCCCTTCCCTTCCCTTCCCATCCCATCCCATCCCATTCCTTTCCATCCTATCTCATCTCATGCCAGAAAGCCTAACTTCCCAGTGGGATCAAGATATACTGTTCATCTCTTCTGGGTAATGTAATCACTCAGTAGTAGCCAAATTCTGGAAAAGAATTTCTTCATTATCACTTCATATCCATGGTTTCGATGTGATTGGCCTTCCTTGGTTACATGGTATCTGTTCACAGTGGTAAAACTCAAACTAATACAGAAATTGGTAGCAGGGACTGGGGTATTGTTGTGATAGGCCTGGCTATGCTTTTGTTTAGAAGAAAGTGGATTTTGGACTTTGGATTTGGAAAGCAGTGGGATGCTTTAAATGGGACTTAATAGGCTATCCTATTAGGAATATGAGAAGAATTTGTTACTGAGAGTGATTTGAATTGCGTGGACCTGGCCCAAGAGGTTTCAGAGGAGAATTTCAATATGTGGCCTAAAAACTGTTTTTGTAGTATTTTGGTGAAGAATGTGGTTACTTTTTGCCTTTGTCTGAAGAGTCTGTCTGAGGCTAAGGTGAAGAGCCTCAGGTTCATTGCATTGATAAAGGAAGTCTCAGAGGTGCCCATTCATAGAGTTTATTCTCTGGTTAGGTCTCATCAAGGGAATTTTAAACAAATGTAGCAAGCTGAGAAAGGAAAAATATAAAATATATGGTTCTAGTATTAAAGGGGCACCAGGAAGTAAAATAAAACTGAATCCTGTGTTCAAGGATATTAAATTGAATTAAGGAAGTAAGACCTTGGGACAATATCTCACCCAGCTAAATTTAGATGCAAGCATGGTAGTACAAGCCATTAATCCCAGGACAAACAGATCTCTTTTGAGTTCAAGGCCAGCTTAGAACAGAGCAAGCTCTAAGTGAAGAAAAAAGTAAATCAAGGCTCAGTGAACCACACCTTTAATCTGAGTGTTTAGGAGACAGGTAAGCAGATCTCTGATTTCAAAGTCAATCTATAGAGCAAGTTCCAAGACAGCCAAGATTAGGCAGTGGAGGAGTTGGAAAACAGAGAACTGGTGATAATGTAATAGAACAAGGGGACCATGTTTCAGCCCCAGGAAGCTGCAAAACTTGACATCTTTGCCCATGTGACTTCTTTAGAATTAAGAATAGAAGGGACTACTGGTACAATTGATGCTGGTTAGCTGGAGCTAAGAAATTAAGAAATCATCCAGGTATTGGTTTTGAAGGTATGAAGGTGTCATGAAGAGCAGCTGGGGCTTGGCACTGTGAGAGGCCATGGAAGGCTATTGGTGAAGGTGCAGCCTCAGTTTTAGTTGATGACCCAAGACTGAAGGGGTCCTGCAAAGGAGTTGAGGCTTGGCACCATGAGGAGAGCCTATGACAGGCTATTGGTGAAGCCTAGTTGCAGTAGAAGACCCGCAAAGTTTTAAAGATGCTAATACCATTGGCTGACCACCAAGAACAGCAGCAGCAGCAGCAGCAGCAGCAGCAGCAGCAGCAGCAGCAGTAGAGTGGAGTCAACCAGGCCTAGAGTTCTACAGATTGTAGATCTGGAGAGGTGACCCAACCTTTGGAGGAGCCCAGAAGATCATGAGTGGATCCCAAACACTGAAACAAGAAGCTGTAAAGTTGAAGTTGATGTGGAGACTCCAACATGTTAAAGATGCCGGAGTCTTGGGATACCTGCTGAGGAAAACTGATAATAGAGAGTGGAACCAGCCTAGGAGAAAAAAGTTTGTTGCAGTCAACAAAGATGAAAAAGGAGTTGGATATGTGAAGACCACTTTGACATCAGACATGGAGATGCAAAATTTGAAGTTTGTCCAGCTGGTTTCCTGTCTTGCTTTGGGGATTACAGTTAAGTGATTCTCAGCAGAGACTTTGAACTTTGGTCTTCTAACAGTATTGAGACTTTTAAACACTGCCAGGACTTTTGAAGTTGGACTAAATGGTTTAGCATTATGCTATGTTTAGGTATGGTCCCCATAGAATTATGTGTTCAAACAAGCTATGGAGTCGGGGAGTGTAATGTAGTGGTTTGAATATGTTTGGCTGAGGGAGTGGACAAAAATTATTGGGTGGTGTAGCCTTGGAGTAGGTGTGCCATTGTGAGCACGGGCTTTAAGACCCTCCTCCTAGCTGCCCGGAAGCTAGCCTTTTCCTGTTTGCCTTGGAATAAAGATGTAGACCTCTTAGCTCTTGGTGCGCCATGCCTGCCTGGATGCTGCCATATTCCCACCTTGATGATTATGGACTGAACCTTTGACCTTGTAAGCCAGTCCCAATTAAATGTTATTTTTATAAGTGTTTGCTTGGTCATGGTGTCTGTTCACAGCAGTAAAAACTCAAATGAATACAGTCCTTGTATTTTATCATATCACCATGGATTAAAGCTGGACTTCAACAGGAACAATAGAAAGCCCACATATTCATGGAAACTGCACAACTCTCTTCTCAGTGGTCACTGGGACAGATAAATTCAAGTATAGAATTTATACTACATCTTCTCAGGAATTGAATTCAACATCTTCTCGGGAATGAAAATAGTTTAATTTTACCTACTTTTGTAGATAAAATGATAAGGACAGAAATACAACCTGTACAGAAGAAAAAGCCTATGAATTTCCCTTGGCTACATCTTGGCTTGGCATAGAGAGGGAATTCATTGCTTATTCTACCACATGGAGTAGTCTGGAGTGGGAAAGGAATCCAGATCTTAGCTGCCTCCGCACTAAAGTTCGGCAGTAACTCTTGTACTACTCACCTCCTTAAGGTAGGAGGAGAGTTACAGATGTGCTGGCAGAATGTTCTCTGTGTTTCTTTTGTTGTAGGATACCCTCACATCCACCTAGTGATGAAACTTAATAGTCTTTCAAACAAATAGACCTTGAAACAATGAATTTCGACTAGAAATTAAGTAAAAATGAAATGGATTAGAAAATATTCAAACTATGAAATTATAAGAGCTAGGTTTTGTTTCATAAAACTTGTTTTAGCTGAGTATACTATATTTGTTTCTTGATTTAGGATAAAGTTTTTTAACTTTACCATTTATAGTTTACTATTCTCCCTGACCTTTGAACTTTAATATATCCACAACCTTCACTTTGGGGTTCTATGATGCCTAATCTTGGTTGTCAACTTGATTGCATCTGGAATTAATTAAAATCCAAGTGTAGCGGCTATTCATGGTTGTCAACTTGACTATATCTAGAATGAACTACAAGCTAGAATTGGAAGGCTCACCTATGATCCTAATCTGGAGGCTCAGAGATATAAGTTTCTGACCTGGATTTAGCAAGGAGATCTTTAAGCATAGTGGCTATAGATTCCAGTTCAAGATTATCTGGGATTAAAGGCATGGAGACACACACCTTTAATTCCAGATTATGGCTATGGATTCCAGTTCAAGATCATTTGGGATTAAAGGCATGGAAACACATACCTTTAATCTGGGCTACACCCTCTACTGGAGACATATATAAGGACATTGAAAGAGGGAAGACTGATTCCTGCTTGCCGGCTTGCCTCATGGGACTGAGCAACTGCAAGATCCTTGGACTTCCATTCACAGCTGCTATTCCATCAATAGCTGCTGACTATTGTTGGGGAGTTGGACTACAGACTGTAAATCATTGACAAATTCCCTAACCACATAGAGACTGCCCATACGTTCTGTAACTCTAGACTAATACACCAAGCATCTGAGCACACTGTGAGGCATATTTCTATATTGGATCATCAAGAAGATCTGGATTAAACCTCATTTGAGGTTGAAATATCCACCCTAAATTCTGGGTCACACCTTTTGTGGTAGTTCACATTGAAGGTATGGAAAATGGAAGGTTTGTTTTTTTGCCTACTTGCACTCAGTCTGGATAGCAAGTTCATTTATCCTGTTGCTGAGCTGGGTATCCTGGGTGTCTATTAGGCATATTATTTCTAAATCAGGGAATATTCCAATAAACAAAAAGAGAGAAACCTTACCTCTGCTGGAGGAGCTTGCATTTTATTGAGGATATTCATATGTTTTCTTGCTTGCAAATTAAGATGTCACTTAAATGCCAGATCTCTCTCTCCTGTACAGTTTTAATCTTGAATTTCCCGATGCGTTTTACCCCCACAAATGCATATTTCTTATTTCTCCCTGATATAAGGATCTACAGTCTAAAAATATATTTTAAAACCTACTATAGAGATTGGATAGATTTTCTCCAATCTCAAACTGTGGTGAAGAAGGGTAAATCAGCATTAACATGAAAATGTTATAAACATGCTTTGAGATGACTATTCATTAAGTCATGAAGTCCTTCTGAAATTACTCCAATGCTTCCAGCATAAAAAGAGGTACTCTGTCAAGGAAAAAAGAATCTTCTGTAGAAATAACAATAAAAGGCAACTTTAGTGTTTGGATAGGAATGTCAAACATAAAAACCTAGGTATATGCTACATCCTTGGTGCATATACTGTCTTTTAGTTCCATGGTCTGTTGGCCCAGCTATTAATCTCAATAATAAAACAGATGAATAAAAAAGTTGATAAGTTTCCAATGATGCTGGGATGAGTAGACATGATTCACTTCTTAAAAAAACAGACAATGAATTTTATTTATGTAGTACAACAGGGAACTAACTCCACATTATCAAGTTAGTTCATATTTATTGACTTCTTAGAATATAGAATATAGCATTTTAACAGTTTCAAGTATCCATGTTGGATAGGCTATTCCTACTGTTTCCCTTATAAACCAGACCACCAAAACGGGAATGTGCTTTACGACATGGGGAAAAGGACTATGCCTGGGTCTGCATCACATGAGCAGTGTGCTCAAAGCCCTAAGCATAGTAAGGTAGAGGCAGCTGAATGTCAATCAAATATTACGGTGAATAACTGCCACTTGGTGAGATAGCTCCCTCCCTTGTGAAGATCGTTGCTATGAACGAAAATAAGGATTAGCTTCTATCCAATTTGGGACGTCAATTGTACCTGTAAAATAAACATTCATCTGAAAAAAATGACTCATGGTAACATGACTGAAGGTTTGTTCCCATTGGAGGTGTCGAGCACAAAATACCTATGCAAAGTGTGTTGGAGTGCCAAAGGCCAGCCTCTGCTTGGAGAAGGGTTCTGAGGGAGGGATGTCTGGGAGTGGTGAAACAAACAAATGGAAGTCAAACTGAAAGGATAAGGTTATAAGCTAGGAATTCCCCGTGCCTGGGCACGTGGGGGGCACTTGAATCCCCAACGCCAGTGGGGGAGGGTGGGCGTGACACTGCGTGGCGGCCACGTAAGCGGAAATGACTTAACTAGTTCTTCCGGCATCTGTGAGAGGCTGATAGGTTATCAGAATGCAAGTTCGGATGGTTTGAACTGATTGGCTTAGAAGCTTGTGGTAGGCGGGTTCTGTTGTAAGTCTATAAAAGGCCAAGGCAAGCCACTCCTTGCTGGGCTTACTTCTTTACCCTGCGTGGGGAGGGTGTAACCCCCCAGAGCTCTGGAAATTAAAATCCTCTTGCAAAATTGCATCAGGTCTGTCTCTCGTGTTTTGGGGTGCCGGTTTCTGAGGCATGGGGTACAGGAGTACCCCCGTTTTTCTTTCGGGTCTTACAAAACTGTGGGTTCAAGCTGGTGGCCTATATACTGCTGAGATGGCTTTCCAGACGGCTTGCTCTTCATGCTCTGCTCTGCTCTAGACAGCTTTTTCTTGCTGTCCTAGTAACTCTGATAGATACAGCTACATTTCTGCTCAAGACAGCTTTCTCTGCTATTAAAAATTCTGAAAGCTCCCAGGATATCTCATGGGTTTTCTGACCAAAGTCAGAAACACTGCTATTAAAACAAACAAACAAAAAACAAAACTCTTGAATCATTTGACCAACTCAGAAATCTGTTAGAAAAATTCTGAAAGGAATTCTTGGGTTTTCCAATCAGAAAGCCAGAAATTGTTTTTTATGTTTTACAATTTTTTTTTTTTTTTTTTTTTTTTTTTTTTTTTTTGGTTTTTCGAGACAGGGTTTCTCTGTGTAGCCCTGGCTGTCCTGGAACTCACTCTGTAGACCAGGATGGCCTCGAACTCAGAAATCCACCTGCCTCTGCCTCCCAAGTGCTGGGATTACAGGTGTGCGCCACCATGCCCGGCCAGAAATTATTTTTTAAAAAGAGCTGTGTTTGATCTTCAGACAGCCTTCTCTGGATAGCTGCTAGAAAACATTCTATGCCAGCTCTAAGTAATTCCTAGGATTTCTCACCAAGGTCAAGGTCAGAAGAGCTCTTTTTGCTCTCCAGAGATCTCCAGACTGCTCAGTTTCCCTAGAGAAAACATTCTAAAGAAGAACTGCTATCACTTTTTGCTAGCTCATGCCAAAAGCAGACCAAAAGCCCAGGTTGTTGTTTTTTTTTTTTTTTTTTTTATTTACATATCAATTCAGTTATTTATCCCGGATTCTCTCTTCATTATCCTAGGAATCAGCATCCTGGGATTCCCCAGCCCCTTTATTCTTAGGAGATGGCAAGCACATTTTTTTTTTTTTTTTTACATTGCAAAAGAATTCAGAGATCTGCCTGCCTCTCTTAAGTACAGCGCATAAACTAGCTGGGTGGGTCTCCACCCTGGGATTACTATTCTAACCACACCAAGATCTAAATTCCCTGAGCCCCAGCCTTGCTTTGAGCTCATGAATCTGCCTGCATTTGTATCTGCTTGTCTCTGTATCTTTGTGACAAGCTGACTCATTGTGTAGTTGCATTTAGAAATACTTAGCCCTAACTCCAGCCTCCTAAGAAGCCTTAAATACCTCAAATTCCAGGCCCTGCTCTCTGCCAATATAGATAATAGGTAAAAGGTCACACATCTCATTGTGCTAGAGCCTGCTCTCTTCACGGAACTTGGTGAAAGGTCATAGGTAGGCCCTTAAGTATCCTCGTCTAGCAGGAAATAAGCTGACTAACTGCTTCCGCCATAGAAGAAAAGCCTTTGTGGCCTGTTTTAACTACAATCTGTCACCTCCTACCCAGGAACCCATGCAAATATGGACCTCCAAAACTGATTGGTCTAAGGAGCTCAGGCTTGGGTAATTTGAAATGACTGCCCTAGAAATTATGCTGTGGCACAAATTGTTTGGCCTGCACCACGCAGACTCTTGATGCTTAGAAATGATTGGTTTGCAATTCGAGGGTTTTGTCATACCCCATAAAAGCTGTCTTGAGTCTGCTCTCTGGCTCTGCAGTCCTCTACCCCTGCGTGGTGTATGGCTGTAGGCCCCAGTGCACTTGAAATAAAAGTCCTCTTGCTGATTGCATCAAGACAGTTTCTCGCCAGTGATTTGGGAGGTCACCGTTCAAGAGCCTTTCAGCCTCGGTTCCTTTAAATTTGTGAAGCTCCTTAAATAATTCGTATTACATCCTTATATGTTTGCATAAGTGAAAAATGATATATTTGTGATTCATGTTTTTAGAATTGTTTCCCACAGCCTTAAGAGTTGTCCTGAAGGTCCCAGTGTTTACCATTTTGCTGAGATATTAGCCACACATTTACCTCCCAGACTCATGCTGTCTCTGATTATCATGGAGTCATTACAGAGGGACATGAAAATAAGTACTTTCTTATACAAACAAGCCTTACTTCTACAGCAGCCATCAACTGTGGTGGAGGCCCACACCCATTGACCCTGTCTGAAGAGCAATAGCCACACTGTTTTGTCCTCACTAAGGCCTTGTTGGACTCAGTATCTTTCCCTTTTTTGGTTTCCATTTTGAGGGAACAGATGTTGACCTTGAGTGTTTGCCTTGCTTGATGTAGACTAAAAGAACCAGTAAGAGAGAGCTGAGCTGTCTGGAGATCTCTGGAGAGTGAACACATCTCTTCAAGAGTTTTTTTTCTAACAGGATTTCTGACTTAGAAATCCCAAGAATTATTTAAAGAGTGAAGACAGCTCTTCTAGAATGTTTTCTAGAGCTTTTAACAATTTTTTTCTTGGCCTTTTGACTTTGATCAGAAAACCAAAGGACTACTTTTATAATTTTTCTCACAGGATTTCTGACTTGATTGGAAGTTCCAAGAATTTTTACAGCAGGTTTTCTGACTGTGGTCATGGTCAGAAAACCCATGAGCTATCCAGAGAGCGTTTAGAATTTTTACTAGCAGAGAGAGTTATCTCAGCCAGAAAGAACTGCCTTGAGCAAACTATAGAGCCAAGAGCTCTCTACAGAGAACTGTCTAGGAAAGTCATCTCAGGGGAACCTAGGTTGCCAGCATGGAGCCATGATTTGACTTCAAGTTGTTTGTTTTCATTGCTCCCAAACACCCTTCTCTCAGGAACCCAGAACTAGCTAAGGCTGGTCCTTGGCATTGGAGATGTTGGAGGGTAGCTCCTGTTACGTGGAAATGAGTAGGTCTGGTGCATGAATATCAAACTAAGTTTTGAACAAGCTAAGAACTACCTCTGACCAGAAAATTGTTGTGTAGCTTTCTGTTCAGTTTGTTCAGTTGTCTTTGAATTTCTGAACCCTGCTAATGAGGACAGTCTGTCCCCAGTAGTCACTCCTTGACTAGCTTGGGTCCCAAAGGAGGATTCCTGGAATCAAGCCAGACTGAGCCGAGAGGAAACTGACCCAGGAGAACATAACAGGCCAAAGCCCTCATGTAATAAAAGCAAGGAACAGAAAAAATTGTCACTGTTTGAGCACTGGGTTATGGAGGTTGTTAGCATAGCACAAACAAAGCTGGTCAATGCAAGGCTCCATGCCCAGTGAATTATCAGAGAGCCATGACCAGGTCCAGACAAAGCGTTGCCAGCATCAGTTCTTCATTTTGTCCTTCCAATGCTAACCTCTTTATGTTTTTCAGAGGTGAGCATCTCAGAGTAATATAAAATAATCGGTGACCTGGTTTATGAACTTAACATACATAGTATATTCCCCCATGTATTGTTCCTTTTCCTCACCATTAGAGTCCTTTGATTTATCCATGTGATTATGAAAAATAGAAACTTCTACTTACAGTGCTTTGCTGCATTTTTACATTGTGAAAACACCAACTTGATTAACCATGTTTCGGCTGCCCAGATTCTCTTAGATGGATGTAATTTTTCCTGCAAGGACTTTCTTTTACTTCTGGATTTTTTTCTTTATATTTCTTTCAACCTTTAACATGTGATAATAAATTTATAAACAGCTTAACTTTGTCATATACTATATGTTGTATATTCTCTATGTGTGAAGCATTGCCTAAGTTTTATTTTTTTATGAACAAAATTCACTCACAAATATTTACTGAATACCTGATACTACATTGCCTCTAAAAGAACAGGAGTAAACACCGTGGGTAAAAGAAATCTTCGGTGCTATGGAGATTATATTGTTTTGAGAATGAATCTGTCAGTTACTTTCCTGTTGCAGTAGTAAGAAGCCATGAGCAAGGCAATTTATAGAAGAGTTTATTAGGGGTTCCAGTTCAAGAGGGCAAGCCCACACTGGCAGGGAAGGAATGGCAATGGCTCTCCATCGGGCAGGAGGCAGAGAAAGTGAGAATGATATGGCCTGAGAAGATACACTCTTAAAGCCCGACCCCAGTGATATACTTCCTCCTGCAAGACTACACCACCTCAAGGTTCCATTAACCTGAGACAGCACATCTGGGAATCAAGTATTCAGATACATAAGCCTGTGGGTACATTTCTTATTTAAACCACTACAGGAATAACCTTGAACTAATCACAGCTATTTTAAAACATAGAACTAGTAGGTTGTACACATAAGAAACCCAACTTGTTAAGGTTTGATTAATGATTTTTCAACTTCATGATGGCGAGGATGTAATAATCGTTTATCTTATTCTTTTATGTTGTTCTTGAGATTCTTCTGAAAAAAGAAGAGAGGTTAGTATTGGAAGACCAAGATGAAGATTAATGATGGCAGTGTTTTGTATGGACCTGGTCATGGCTTTCTAATAATGTAATAAATGGTGTCAGTAGAATCTGCACTAAAATTTTGGATTTTGATATTTTTCTGGGCTAAAATGTACAGTATGATGCTTTCCCACGATACTGGATCATGACAACCATCAGTAGCTCTCAGTGGGCCACATAATCATGAAAGTCAACAGTAATCCTCGGTTTAATAATTTTCTCAAGCTGTGCTGGTCAGTACATTGAGTGTACTAAATACATGTTTAAATTATGATGCTTTTAACTTATGGATTTTACCAGGATCTAACTCTATTTTAAGTCAAAAGGGAATCTGGATGGATGATAGATATGAGGGAATTTACTAGGGTATTTGGTTCACATGATTATGGAAGCTGAGAAGTCCTGTCACAAGGTAATCCCAAGAATTCTAAAACCATCAGTTCAAAAGCCTCAGGACCAGAGGAGCTGATAGTTTCATTCTCAATTTGAGACCAAAAGGCAGAATACTGAGGGTACTATTAATGTAAGTCTGGAGTCCTGAGGTCAGAGAATTTAGGACCTGTTATCTAAAGACAGGAGGAATAATGGGTCCCAGTTCCAGGAGAGAGAAGACAAATTATTTCTCTTTTATTCTACCTAGGTCCCCAAATGATTGGATGACATCTGCCCACACTGTGGGTGAATCTATCACACCCAGTCTGCTAACTCACAAGACAATCCTCTTGGGAAGCATTCTCATGGACATGATCATAAATAATGCATTTCTAGTTTTCTAAGTTTGCCTGAATCCAGACAAATTGACACCTAAATCCCACCACAAAGCTTCCCTGAGTACCCATTTTGTACTTCATTTGCTTTCAGCAAGCACCTTAGTTATTTTGTCATTTTCTTTGGTTCAATGACCTCCTACTTTTGTTTCTAGAGGGCCTGAATCATTTATGATCCTGCCTGAACTGAATGGTTATAATTTCACTGACTGATAGTAATCACAGAGAATACTAATATTATGAGAAGCCTTTATTATTATTATTATTATTATTATTATTATTATTATTATTATTTATTCACTTTACATACCTCTCACTGTCCCCCTCCTGATCACCCGCTTCCACAATCCTTCTGCCATTCCCCCTCCCCTTCTCCTCTGAGTGGGTGAGGTCCTCCAGGGCATTGCCCCATCCTGGCACATCAAATCTCTGTACAGCTGGGCACATCCTCTCCTACTGAGACCAGAAAGAGCATCCTAGATGGAAGAATATATCCTACGTGCAGGCAAGAATATATACCATGTACAGGCAACAGCTTTTGGGATAGACCCTGCTCCAGTTGTTCGGGATCCAGATGAAGACCAAGCTGCACAGCTGCTACATATGTGTGGGGAAGCCTGGGGCCAGCTCATGTATGTTCTTTGGTAGTATTGGTGGCTCAGTCTCTGAGAGCCCCAAAGTTCCAGGTTAGTTGATTCTGTTGGTCTTCCTGCTTAGTTCCTATCCATTTAGGGGTTCTAATTCTTCCTCTATTCTTCCATAAGAATCCTCCAGCTCCATCCACTGTTTGGCTGTGGGTGTTTGAATCTGTCTGAGTCAGCTCTTGGGTAGAGCCTCTCAGAGGGCAGCCATGTTAGACACCTGTCTGCAAGCATACCAGAGTATCATTAATAGTGTTGGGGATTGCTCATGGGATGGCTCTCAAGTTGGGCTAGTTATTGGTTGGCCGTTCCCTCAGTCTCTGCTCCATGCCCAGTCCCTGCTTTATTAAGAGAATAAATTTTGGGTGGAAAGTTTTGTGGCTGTGTTGGTGTCACTATCACTTCATTGGGGTTTTTGCCTGGCCACAGGAGTTGGCATTTTTAGGTTCCATATTCCCAATTCTGTGAATCAGAGCTAAGGACACTTCCATTGATTCTTGGGTGACTTCCTTATCCCAGGCCTCTGTATCTTCCTGGAGATGCCTCCTACTTCTCCACCTCCATCAGTTTGAGATGCCTTTATATATCTATAATTCTTTGTGGAGTAGTAGTTCACCTTTTCCATTTAACATTGTCATGTTCTTTTTCCATGTTGACTAAGAGTCAGAGTGGTGCGATAGCAATTCTTAACTTCTGGTTCAATGGAATCATTATTGTTTTTTCCAATAGCAGCATTCCTGCCTATGAAAGAGAATCTCAGTGAGGGACTGTCTACACTGACTTGGCCTGTCGGCCTATCAATGAAGGATTCTCATAATTAAGTTAATTGACATGGGAAGACCCAACCCAGTGTGGGCAGTGCCATCCCCTATGGAGGCAACCCTGAACTGTTTGTAAATGGAGAAACCAATGCACAAATAGTAGTGAGTTCATTTCTCATGAAATTGAGGACAATTCTCTTGCTATAAAAATACCATTCCTACTCTGTCCTGCAGACATTTAATTTGTAATGAATTTTCTAGCTGCTTTGAACAAATACCCTCTTGGTTTTCTGATGAACATTGTTATGTTTTCTAATTGATAGGCCTTAGGGTATTATTGGGATAATGTAATGATCATAATTAAGAATTCAATTAATTTTCAGCTTCATTCATATAAACCCATTGTAAAGTGCTATGAAATAACAGATAATTATTGTTGTTATTTGGGGTGTCTGTTTTGTCAATATATACCCAGATGACAGAATCCCCTACACTATTCTTCTCTTTCATGTTCACAGAGTTGAAGGCTCTTTCCAAGAGCAGGAAGCAGATTTGATACCTTTCTCCTTATATTCTAAACTGTGGTATGTAGCCTCCAGTACAGGTGTTTTTACTGACAGAATTATCTTTTTATATTCCTTTTACTCGATAGGATTGATGCTTCTTTTAAGGGAATGTACCACTTTATATCTTTTTTGTCAGCTTTGGGATTAGATCAGAGCTTTTGTGGTGCATTATTTACTATTCAACTACCTTTAAAAGATACAACTAACACCCTGAAATTAATAAATCTGAAAAAGTGCAAATTGATAGTTGTCATGCTTAGTTATAGGAATGGTCCATTATATTAACATGATAGTGATACTCTTTAAGCGCTATATGGTGAACAAAAGTAACATGGCAAGCTAACAGAATTTTAGCCTTTAAGTTGAGAGAAAAGAAGAAAAATGGCTAGAAGGCATGGTTAATAGCTCAAGGCATATCCCATAAGCCCTTATTTCAGTGTCAACTTAGCAAAGGCAGATGAACTTGCACATCTATTTGATTAACTACCTTTAAGAAGTAAAATTAGCTTTTAAAGGCTTTGGAAAGAGTTTCTGGTAAGAGGGATAAGAGGGTAGTTTTTAATGGAGGTAATCCCTTAAGAAATGACTCCTTAGCAGTTACAAATATAGAAAAGCAAGATAAAGTTGAAGTAAGCCTGATAAATCCTCTTTTACTCATTGTCTCCAGTTTAATACACACCTCAACTCTGGATAAAAACATGTTAAACAGTCACCCTGAGGAGATTTTATCTTTGTGTAGCTTTCTTCATCCCTCTTCTCTTAAGAATGATGATGATTGGTTATTTTCTTCCCTACCTGTCAGATGAGGACAAAGTCACCAAAGGGAATTATTAGGCAGAGTTCTAGCTTGTGGACTAAGATGATAACTCATTCGTGAGACTTCCTGTGCTCTATAAATAGTGACTCTTGGGTTTGTCTGGACATCAAGTAACTTGATAGACAATCATGTCTGGGACTCCCTCCTACTGATGTTAATTCTATAGATCTGGAAGGAGTTGGGGCCACGGTACCAGTGATCTTGATGACTAGGGAAAATTGAAAACCCTATCTCACTGGCAATTCAAAACACATTTCATGTATAGGTGGAGGCATTTGCTGAAAAAAATTAAGTTTGTTTTGACATTTATTTCAATTCATACTATTTCATATGAATATTACTTCATTTTCTAAGTATCATCCCCATGCTATATAATAAAAAATATAAAATCATGGAAGCAAAATGAACTGAGTTCAGATATAACTAGTATTAGCTTAAAATATTAAATAAAAGCTTAGTTATATTACTTGAGTTCACAATTGGAAAAACAATTTTATAATTTCTTTGAAAACTTGTTTTTCTTCTAATTGGCATTATTTACTAAGTGGTAATTCTATCCTTTAATTTCTGCATTACTGAAACAATTTTATGTTTTTTTCCCACTCTGTGGTAACACTATGTTAGCAGGGTGCTTCAGAAAGTTGGTAGTGTTCTTTGGGGTCACATGTTCTGGGAACATATCAAATTAGTATGTCAACATTTCACATATGCATCCAATTTAGTCATTCCACAAACATAGTACCTGCTAATAAGCCAGCTACTATGCTGTGATTTGATGATATAAAGCCCTCTTTCTGCAGCAGTTTCACATACTAATATGGGAGACAAACACACAAAAATAGTCCACCAAGAGACATCCAAATACAAATAGAGAGTCAAAAAGATGAATGTAGGAAATATAGAGAAATTGTGTCAGAGATACTTACATGTTAGCATTGGCAAATTGGGAAATCTCCAGCACAAATGTGAACAAATACAAATGGAAAAATGATGTACACACATGGACGCACGTGCGTGTGCACGTGTATACACACACACACACACACACACACACACACACACCATACACACAGTTACCTATTTCCATAAATATAGTCTCTTTTATTGCATCTTCTTTTTTCTTTTTTAGTGCGTATGTGTAGTTGTACCTAAATACAGGTATGCCCACACAAATACAGTATGCACAAACACATATCCCCCATACACACATACATGCACACACAAACACAATTACTTATTTGTGTAGATGTATCTTTTCCCAATTTTTTTACCGTGTATGTACGAGAGAATAAGAGAGAGGTGTTTGTGCACATTGTACATATGTGGATATACATATGTATAGGCTTTTATGCACAACTTACACACACACACACACACACACACACACACACACACTCCAATGCTGTTGTTAGTAAATCATCCTTATCATCCTTCATAGTTCTTCAGCCTGGTTCACTGAGGCAGGCTCTCTCAATCAAACCTTGAGTGCACAGGTGCTCTGGGGATCTCTCATCTCTGACTTGTGAGGCTGAAATTACAGACCAGCCACAACACACCCACCAGGCATCTGTTACCTTGTTTTCTACTCTTGTTTTTTTTCCCCTGAGACAGGGTTTCTCTGTGTAGCTCCGACTGTCCTGGAACTCACTCTGTAGACCAGGCTGGCCTCGAACTCAGAAATCTGCCTGCCTCTGCCTCCCAAGTGCTGGGATTACAGGTGTGCACCACCACCACCAGGCTGTTACCGTATTTTCAAAGTGAATAATGTGATTTTGAAGATCTTTTTGTACAGTTTATCTTTCTATTGAGAAGCTTCAATCTTCCTGTTTTACTCTCCATTTTTCAAGGTACACATTAGACTGAAAACCCTCTGACCTCTCATCTGAGGGACATATACTGAGTTTTCAACTTCTGTTGAGTGTGTGGGCTAGGAAGGTGGGAAATAAATGTTAAATAAGGAGATTCCCCCAACTTGTCTGCTGACACTATGGAAGGACCAGCCACTCTGTGACATTTCTACAGATCTTCGTACACTAGCCTTATTCGTGCCCACACCTTGGGAGGATAGCAGATATGCAGTGCAAGTAGGGTGACTTATTGACGGCCTCAATCTCAGGTTGCTTCTTACCTTTATATGGCCGCTGCCGGTTAGCATCAGCCAGTTGTCATTTGCCTTCGGGTTTGCAAATGGTACTTGTTTTTCTCTACTCTTCTGTTCCCTTTGTCCTTGTGACTTTGAGTCTTGAAATAAAAGATGAAATAAATGAATTATAGCAACCCCTCCATGGAATGGTTTCAAGGAGAGAAGATGAACTCTTGTACTAAGTCAGCTACTTTACCTTCGCTCAAATCTGCATTGTTGTTTTTTTTTTGTTGTTTGTTTGTTTTGTTTTGATTTTGTTTTTTCAAGACAGGATTTCTCTGTGTAGCGCTGGCTGTCCTGGAACTCACTCTGTAGACCAGGCCACTCAGAAATCCACCTGCCTCTGTCTCCCAGAGTGCTGGTATTATAGGCGTGCGCCACCACTGCCCGGCTTCAAGCCTGCATTGTTATAGGACACTGTGGCAAGCGCTTAACTCTTAATGATTCTAGGCTGCAGACATTATTATCATGGTACTACTTTTCAGACTAGAGTTCTCAATTTAGAACTCAATGTTCAGTGACCTAAGAGCCAGAAAGTGCTTGGACTCCAGATTTTGGAATCTGTGTGCGTTGAATCACAAAGGGTTTGTGGTCTAGGGTGGTTAGAGTTACTGTGAAAATATGTTCCCTGCTGCTGGGCATGACCCAGGCAGCACAGATTCCAAGCTAACCTTGGTGGTTTCCACAGACAGCGGCAGCAAAGGAAAGCTGTCCATGGAATGTGATCTCAGCAGCATGACCCGCAACAGGGCTGGTCAGCTCTCTGATTGGGCTGTATTCTCATTTATCTGTAAAAATGCATTTTGATCTATTTTTGGTATTTTGTTAATTTTGAAATATGAGCCACTTGCTTTCAAAGGAAGATACCAGAATAGAGAGCAATAAAGAGGTAAACATGACGTTTACGGGCAAAAACAGACTTTTAGCCGCACATTTTTAAAACCTAAGTATTTGACAGCTGTTTTGTAAAAATGGATGATATGCTTCTCTGTCAAGGAAGGCTCATAGGTTACTAACTGTAATATAAGGCATGGGAACGTTTCTGAGGTCACATTGCACTACTGAATTAACTGTCTCATTTGATTATTGGCCATTTCTAAACCTCGATTTTCTAAAACATTATTTTGCACAAAAACTAGGTGTAAATTACCATGTCCAACTTTTTTACATAGTTGGTGGTATTGAGTTTATAGCTTTATGTATACAGCTAGTTAGGAATGGATATATATGTATATATATATATGTATATATATGTATATATATATACACATATATATATATCCGTGTGTGTGTGTGTGTGTGTGTGTGTGTGTGTATGTGTGTGTGTGTGTGTGTGTGTGTGTGTGTGTTATGAGTAGGAATAAGATGGGGTAAAAAATATGATATGATATCAGTGGGAGAAGAGGATTAATATTTTGTAAGACATTTTGTACATTGAATTTAAAACATAAGAGCAGTATCAAATAACTGAAAAAAAAAAACCCTCCACATCTCCTCCAACAGGGCTTTCATTAATATGTAAATCTTTGACCCAGTGAGTGGTTTAAACAAAGTTGTTTGTTAAGCAATGAATATTTGTATTTCCTTCAGATTTATAAGATGGAGTCCTGAACCATAGTGTGTGATAGGGAGCTCATTAGAGAGAGGTTGTGCCAAAAAGATTTGTAGTTCTCACGGTAGAATTAGGAACTGTGTAAGAAAGATGAGAGAGAGAGAGAGAGAGAGAGAGAGAGAGAGAGAGAGAGAGAGAGAGAGAGAGAGAAAGAATATGATTCTTGTGTGGACCCAATCAACCAAAGTTAAGGCAGAGATGATACTCGCAATCTGGTCTTTGAATTTTGAAAAGTATCTTTAACTGTGTGAGCCAGCCTGTTGGTGGAACGGTGCTACAGTTCCCCATACTGAAATACACTCCCGCATTGTACTTCTTGCTCCTCCTAACTTAGACCACAACCATGCATTAGTTGTGGTACTTTCATTTCTCATGGTACTTTCATTTATGAGCAGAAGGGCCTCTGTTCTCTGCAATCCTTTCTGTCCTGCTTTGTAAAGGTAAGATGAATATGAAGGCTCACCAGTCTTAATATTGATATAGTTTGGCATATTTTGAACACCTTTTTAAATCTGATACACCCCGAAGTGATCAGACTATAACATTTATTGTAGTGTATATTTTTCTATTTCCCATGGTCCATGAAGGAAGAGTGTATTGGTTTGATAATCAACTGCTATTTATTCTTGTTGACCCTCATTCTAGCTATTATTTTTCTTATCTCCATCTTTTAGGTGAACCATTCCTGAGTTCATTTATTTTTATATTCATCCTTTTTAGCATATTAGTTTGTCTTTTCTTGATGCCAAATTTGGTCCAGTATCTTTTAAGGATCCACAGTGGAGAAATCTGTTTCTGTTCCATCGACTTATCTCAATTTAAAAAAAAATGCTTCACATTTTATTTTGCTCTCTGACTCTAAGATTGTGCCTTCAATACTTTCACAATGATTTTCCGCTTTTCAGTAAGAAACTCACATTGGATCTTGTCATGGACACAATTGGTGCCCGTGGAAACACCACAGGGCCCTACTGACATGGTTTTTCATTTTAGATAATCTCATAAGGACTTTAGGTCTCACAGCATGGACTCCTTGAAGTCGGCTCGAGTACATACCACATACAGATGTTGGTGCATAGATATAAAGACATATAATTCTATAACCAGGGGTTAAGAACAGCCTAGTTTTGTTGGAGACTGTATTATAGGAAAGCTTAAGATAGAATGTCAAATGCTGGACCATTGTGATTGCCTCTAAATGCTGTCCCTATTTATCATGCTTTAAAAGCAGGGACACTGGAACCTTGAATGTTTCTGGAAAGAAATCTTCAGACACTAAATGTAAGGAGAGTTTCCTGGCTGTTTCCATTCTTTTTCTGTTTCTGTCACCCACCTCTTGATTGTTATTTCAACAATAGCGGCGTGTTTCTGCTCAGATTCACTTGCTTTTGGTCTCAGCAGGAAGACTTCCCTTTCAGGTATCTATTTGCTCCTATTATGTGGAAATTATGCTCAAAGTGGCTGTACACCATTTACTCATTCTGCAAGTGACATTGCTTAGTTTCGGTGGTTGTTTTTTGATGCTGATAGTGCTACCTGCCTTGTTTTGTTTGAAACTCTGACAGGTTTGCAGGCCATTAGTATCCAATAAGTAATAGTTTTTTTTTTTTATACCAGTTTCCATCCCTATTTTAGCACAGTATTCATGGAATAAAAATGGAAAAAATAATATTATTCTTCCTCTAGTTTCATATTTTATCTACAAGTTATTCAGTGAAGGGGCTTACATGAAGTTAATTGCATTTTAGGGATAGGGTATTGATGTGATTTCTCCCTTGAACTATTTTTCTACATTTTGCTTGGTCCTTTACTTTTTAGGAAAACTGGTCATCATTTTGGCACTTAGAAATAATATAAAAATGTACAACAATATGCAGTGAAGCATCTCATTTGCACACTTCTACTCCTTTGCTTAGTTTTCATTACTCAACTCCATTGGTAACTATGCTGATTAATTTTGAATATATCATCCCAGCATTTTAAATATACCTGTGATATAATCTGAATGTTTGTGTCTCCAAAACTAGAAATCAGTTATACAATGTGATGGTATCAGGAGCAGGGCCTTCAGAATGGGATTGGACTAGGCTTATGGAATGTTTCTCAATGTGATTAATCCCCCATTACTAATTCTGCATACTAATTCACCATAATTATAACTATCTAGAAGAATTTCCAGAGAAAGGATTCAATATAACTGTGTTCCAACAACTCAAAGAAGACTAAAACAAAGGGCTGAGGTAAATAAAGAAGACAAACCAAGAGATAGAATTGCTGAAGAACAAACAGAAATAATTCTGGAAATCAAAACCTTAGTAAGTAAAAAAAAAAAAAAAAAAAAAAAAAAAAAACCTCAGTGGAAAGCCTTGCAAACAGAATTATTTGAAAACAGAGATTTGGATAAAAGAAAAGGAATAGCAAGTTGATCATTCAGTAAAGAAGTGGCTTAAAAATAGATGTATGGTCAGAACAGGGGAGAGTTTTGAGAAACACGGAAAGACATAAACTTTAAATTATTGACATAGAAGAAAAAGAATGCTAAAGGGTTTAAAATAGATCACAGAAAAAGACAAAGCAAAACAAAACCTAAATTTGTAAAAAGAGATTATCATCTTGATACTAGAGACCCACAGAACAACAGTTAGACAGGATGAGGAAAAAATGTATCCTAATATGTTATATTTAGATAAAATAATAGAAACAATAAAAAAGGTTATTGGGGGTCTGAAGAGATGGCTCAGCAGTTAAGAGCACTGGGTGCTTTTCTGTAAGACTCTGTTTCAACTCCTATCAAGTACATGGCCAATCACAAACATCTCTAACTAAAGTTCTAAAGGATTGGTCACCCCCTTCTGACCTCCACATGACACCAGCCATGCACACAGTGCACAAACACACATGCAGGCAAAATACCCTGTGACCTAGGCAAAATTCTGTGACCTAGAAAAAGGCAAGTGTGTTAGTTAGGGTTTCCATTATTGTGATAAAGTACAATGAACAAAGAAGCTTTGGAGGAAAGGATTTATTTCAGCATACAATTCCAAATCATAGTCCACAATGGAAGGAAGTCTGGGCAAGACTCAAGGCAGAAACCTGGAGTCACAACTGATGCAGAGGAATGCTGCTTGTTGGTTCTTATACAATTCAAGGCCACCTGCAGAAGGATGGCACACTCACAGTGAGTTGAGACTTGCAAAAATAAAAAAAAAATCACTAATTAATATAATACACCCACAGACTTGACTTTGGGCAAATCTTAGTAGCTTTCTTTTGTAAACGAACAAATGTAATGAAAAAGAAATCAGGAAAATAATTTTATTAACCATAGCATGAAAAAAAATGATCTCGGGTTTAATTGTTTAACAAAGGAAGTAAAACGTTTGCACAATTAAAAAATAAAAAAGGAAGAAGAAAGAGACTGAATAAGATATTAGAGGATGGAATGACCTCCATGATCATGGATTGGTAGGATTAATATTGTGAAAATGGCTATCCTACCGAAAGTAAATTGGGGAGAAAGGGTTTATCTTTCCTGGGTGATGGAATATGGATGGTAAATTCAAAGAAAACTCTTTCTCCTCAAGTTGCTTGTGGCCATGCTATTTGATCATAGCAATATAAACCTTAACTAAGGCATATTGATAATGAAAATGCAACTCATACACACAATGGAATATTATTTAGCTGTAAAGAAAAATTAAATTCACAGGTAAATGGATGGAGCATTATGAGCGAGGTAATGCAGACCCAGAAAGACAAACATCACATATTCTATTTTACGTTTGGGTGCTAGCTTTCAATCAGATATGTGTGTTTAAATTAGAGTTCTCGTAGATGACAGGGGACCCATAAGAGGCCAGGCGACAGGCTGAGGGAAAGGAAGAAGAATGTAGTTGCTATGAGGGGCGTGGGGAAGAGGAACAGTTATAGTTAGAATGGAGGACAGAAGGGCAGGATGAGAGAGTGACTATGAGAAGTATAACTAACATTAAAGCCTGTGGACAGAAGATATGAAAACTTAGTCCCACACAAGCATTCTAAACTATGTACATATATAAGGTTTTAATTGGAGTTATCCTATAAAGGGGGTAGTGCTTCCCCCCCCCCACAGTATGCTATCAAATAAGTAAAGCACAGTGCTAGGCTTGAGATAAATTTCTGAGTTGTTGGTTAAGGGGGGGTTCCACCACCTTTCCCCTCTCTCTATATATACCACAGACTATTGCCACTGTACCTGGAATACAAATTTGTGGTAATACTTCACTGCTGAAGATACCACAATGTTAATTTCTGGAGAATAAAGATATCAAACTGGTATTACCCTGGAAGATGCCACCCTACAAGCTAGCTTTTACAGTGCTGCAAGGTTCTATGAACAGTACCAGAATGAAAAGCCATCAACTGTGTTGTCCATCTGTGAACCCTGCAATTTTCAATAATACTTGTCTCAGTAATATGTACCCACTGATTCAATTGTAGCCTGAATGAGAGTAAGTAATCACCTTCTGATGGAAACTCATGCCTGATATTGTTAACTGGGCCTAAGCTCCATAACTGGCAGATGCAGGCCACATTAATATTTTGTTAAATGATCACAGTCATGAATTGCCCCCTAAGTTCTAGATATGTGCATCTCTCAACCCCCATTAGAGACTCTTCTTTTTACAATATACTTTGCTTAATACTGAGACCTATAGCTAGACAATAGGCAAGGAATAACAGACTATGAAGTAGTCATCTCTAAATGGAATGACTATATTGTACCTCTTTGCAGAAGGTTTCATATCGTCACAGAAAAGGGACAAAAATATTTTAAGATCCAGTTAGTAGATACCGGCAGTAAAACAACATTCTTTAGATATGATACCACATATTCTACAAATGAACTAAAAGCAGTTGTGATTGCATGCATAAGATCTGGAGAGGATGAAGCTAGCCAAAATCTGAGCACAGATAAGGGAAGGTCTCCTAAAGCTCTATACTTATTCGAGGACATATTTGCAGTTGATGGCTTTGGGTGAAAGGAAAATCTATTTTCTTTCAGATTGTAGCAATTGAGGGGTTATTCATATTTTACTAGTTGTTCCTAAATCCCTGTACATATATGCAGCACTATCTGAACTCAATAGATTTTTACAAAAACTAAATAAAATTGGGAGGGAGAAGTGGTGGTTAGTATAAAGGAGGTATTGGAGAGAGTGGGGGATGCGTTTGATCACAAATTATTATATGCATATATAAAATTCTCAAACAACAAAGCATTCAAATTTTAGAATTCCTTGGCTAGGAAGGACTTCAGAGAGTACAGCTACTGTTTGCTGGAGAGAATGATGTCTGTCACTAACATTTATATCATAAAAGAGATACACTAAGTTATGTAAACAGCCTTCTTTATTATTTTCCTTCCCAGAGTCTGCAATTCTGCAGATGTTGGTCACTGTTTGTTCAGGGCTAGTGTGGCTTTCCCAATCAAATGCACAGCTGCATAGTGTAAGTCCCAGGGGTAACACTATCTCAGAGTACCATCTGCTGTAAGGTAAGTTAATAATGCAAGGTTAGCACATGATTCTCTAAAACAGCCAGTGCATTGTGCCACGGTCAGATCTCACCATTTCATTCAGACATGGGCTGGTGTAGGATGTGTTACTGCCAAAAACTGGAGTTTTGCTATTATAAATCCTAACAATGATGATTAAAAAACCCAAAACAGTATTGTCAATAAATAAGCAGTTATTAATTTTGTGCACCTTACAAAACACCTAGTACTATGACCAGGATTTTGATAGCACATTTATGAAAACAATAAGAAATTATGTTAGTCTTATAAAAGAGCATACTAAAGCTCAAGGAAGTTGGGAAAGATGCAAACGTCCCACAGTAACTGGAGGACCAGGATCTAACATAATGCATTTTCTTTTGAAGTAAAAAAACAAACAAACAAAAAACCAACCAACCAAACAATAAAAAAACAAACATGTTATAAAAGTCTTTGAGAGATCAGGAATTCAAGGCACATACTCAAACATAATAAAAACAGTATGTAGCAAACCAAAGCCAACATCAAATTAAATAGAGAGAAACTTATTCCACTAAAATCAGGGACAAGACAAGGCTATCCACTCTCTCCCAATTGATTTAATGTAGTACTCAAAGTTCCAGGCAGAGCAATTAGACAAAAATAGGAGGTCAAAGTGATACAAATTGGAAATGAAGAAGTAAAGGTATCACTATTTGCAGATGATACAAAAGTATAAGCAACCCCAAACATTCTACTAGAGAACCCCCACAGCTGATAAACAATGTTAGCAAAGTGGCTGGATATAAATTTAACTCAAACAAATCAGTAGCCTTTCTTCATACACAGGATATGGAGACTAAGAAAGAAATCAGGGAAACAGCACCCTTCACAATAGTCAAAAATAGTATAAAATATCTTTGTGTAACCATAACCAAGCAAGTGAAAGATCTGTAAGACAAGAACTTCAAGTGCTTCAAGAAAAAAATCTAAGGAGACCTCAGAAAAGGGTGAGATATCCCATGCTTATGGAATGGTACATAGTAAAAGTGGCCACCTTGCTAAAAGCAATCTACAGATTCAATACAATCCACATAAAAATGCCAACTAAATTCATCACAGAGATTGAAAGAGCAATTCTCAACTTCACATGGAATAACAAAAAGTCCAGGATAGTGAAAAATATTCTAAACAATAAAAGAACTACTAGGGGAAATCACCATTCCTGACCTCAAGGTGTACTACAGAATAATAGTGATAAAAACTGTTTAATATTGGTACAGAGACAACAGGTAAATCAATGGGATAGAATTAAAGACTTAGAAGTAAATTCATACACCTGTGGACACTTGATCTTTGATGAAGAACCCAAAACCATACAGTGGAATAAAGAAAGCATATTCAACCAATGGTGCTGGTCTCACTAGTCAGCATGTAGGAGAATGTAAATTGATCCATATTTGTCACCTTGTACAAAGCTCAAGTCCATGTGGATCAAGGACCTCCATATAAAACCAGATACACTGAATCTAATAGAAGAGAAAGTGGGAAAGAGCCATAAATGCAGAGGTTAACCCACAGACTTATGGTCACTTGATCTTTGATAAAGGAGCCACAACCATCCGGTGGAATAAAGATAGCCTTTTTAACAAATGGTGCTGGTTCAACTGGAAGTCAACATGCAGAAGAATGCGAATTGATCCAATCTTATCTCTTTGCACTAAGATCAACTCCAAGTGGATCAAGGACCTCCACATAAAACCAGACACACTGAAACTATTAGAAAAGAAACTTGGGAAGACCCTGGAGGACTTGGGCACAGGGGAAAAGTTCCTGAACAGAACACCAATAGCTTATGCTCTAAGATCAAGAATCGACAAATGGGACCTCATAAAATTACAAAGTTTCTGCAAAGCAAAGGACACTGTCAGAAGGACAAAACGGCAACCAACAAAGTGGGAAAAGATCTTCACCAACTCCACATCCGACAGAGGGCTAATATCCAATATATACAAAGAACTCAAGAAGTTAGACCGCAAAGAACCAAATAACCCTATCAAAAAATGGGGCACAGAGCTAAACAAAGAATTTTCACCAGAAGAAATTCGGATGGCCGAGAAACACCTTAAAAGATGTTCAACATCATTAGTCATCAGGGAAATGCAAATCCAAACAACCCTGAGATTCCACCTCACACCAGTCAGAATGGCTAAGATTAAAAACTCAAGAGACAACAAGTGCTGGCGAGGATGTGGAGAAAGAGGAACACTCCTCCACTGTTGGTGGGATTGCAAAATGGTAAAACCGCTCTGGAAATCAGTTTGGCGGTTCCTCAGAAAATTGGGCATGTCACTTCCAGAGGACCCTGGCATACCACTCCTGGGCATATACCCAGAGGATTCCCCTGCATGCAATAAGGACACATGCTCCACTATGTTTATAGCAGCCTTGTTTATAATAGCCAGAAATTGGAAGCAGCCCAAATATCCCTCAAAGGAGGAATGGATACAGAAAATGTGGTATATTTATACAATGGAATACTACACAGCAATTAAAAATAATGAATTCATGCAATTTGTAGGTAAATGGTTAGACCTGGAAAATATCATCCTGAGTGAATTAACCCAATCACAAAAGAATGCACCTGAAATGCAATCACTGATAAGTGGATATTAATGAGCCCAGAAGCCCTAAATACTCAAGACACAAATAGCAAGTCAAATGATTCCCAAGAAGAAGAAAGGAGAGGACCCTGGGCCTGTAAAGATTGCTTCCAGTTTAGTAAAGAAACCGAGGGGGGAGGGGGAATTATTGGGGAACAGATGGGGGGAGAGGAACTATGGGAACTATGGTGGGTGGGAACTGGGAAAGGGGAAAGCCTTTGGAATGTAAACATAGAATATAGAAAATAAAATTAAAAAAAAATGCATTGGCACAGGGGAAAATTTCCTGAACATAACACCAATGACTCAGGCTTTAAGATCAACAATTGATAAATGGGACTTCATGAAACTGAAAAGCTTCTGTAAAGCACAGGACACTGTCAATAAGACAAAATGGCAACCTACAGATTGGGAAAATATCTTTACTAACTACATCTGATAGAAAACCAAGTAACCCAATTAAAAAATTGGGTACAGAGGAAAACAGAGAACTCTCAACTGAGAAATCTTGAAATGCCAAGAAGCACTTAAAGAAACTTTCAACATCTTTAGTGACCAAGAAAATACAAATCAAAACGACACTAAGATTCCACTTACACCTATCAGAATGTCTAAGAACAAAAACTAAAGTGACAGCACATGTTGTCGAGAATGTGAAGAAAGAGGAACACTCCTCCATTGCTGGGGGGATTGCAAATTGATACAGTCACTCAGGAAATAATTCTGGTGGTTCCTCAGAAAATTGGAAATAGTTCTAACTGAAGTCCCAGCTATACCATCCCTGGTCACATACCCAAAATGATGTTCCACTATATCACAAAGACATGTGCTCTACTATGTTCATAGCAGCCTTATTTGTAATACCCAGAAACCAAAAAGAACCCAGATGTCCCACAACTGAAGAATGAATACTGAAAATGTGCTTCATTTACCCAATGGAATACTACCCAGCTATTAAAAAAGAGGACATCATGAATTTTGCAGGCAAATGGATGGAACTAGAAAATATTATCCTGAGTGAGGTACCCCAGACCCCAAAGGCCATACATGCCATGTACTCACTGTTAAGTGAATATTAGCTAATAAGCTCAGAATTCCCACGATACAACTCATATGAAGCTTAACAAAAGAAGGCCCAAGTGTGGGCCCTTAGAAGGGGGAAAGAACTAATCATGAGTAGCAGAGGGAGGGAGGGATCTTGGTGGAAGAGGGGAGGTAGAGGGTAAAAGGGGGTCAGGAATAGGTATGCGGGAGACAGGAGAGAAGCCCAGATTGCCAGGAGAATAAATAGAAATATACAACAGTATGGGATGGACAACAGGGGAAACCTGTAGAAATTCCCAGACACCAAGTTTGTGAGAGGCTCCCAGGACCCAATGGGGGAAGAGCTTAGCAGAAATGCCCACAAATGGGGAGATGGAACCTGAAGAGACAACCTCCAGTAGACAGACATGGCCCCCAGTTGAGAGATGCGGCCACCCACTCATCTCAATTTTTTTTAACCCAGAATTGTTTGTTTCTAAAGAAAACACAGGGAGAAAAATGGAGCAGAGACTGAAGGAAAGGCCACCCAGAGACTGCCGCAACTTGGACTCAGTCTCATGTACATGCACAAAACCCTGACATTATTGCTAATGCTATGTTGTTCTCGCAGACAGGAGACTGTCATGGCTGTCTTCTGAGAGAGGCTTTATCACCACCTCTCTAAGACAGATGCAGATACAGTCAACCATTGGGCTGAGCTCAGAGACCCTCACAGAAGAGTTAGTGGAAGGTCTGAAGGAGCTGTAGGGGATTGCAAACCCATAGGAAGAACAACAGTATTAACTAAGCAGACCCCTCAGAGCTCCCAGAGACTAATCCATCAACCAAAGAGCATACATGGGCTGGTTTGTGGCTTCTGCTCCATATGTAGCAGAGGACTGCCTAGTCTGGCTTTAGTAGGAAGTGATATGTTTGGTCCTTTGGAGCCTTGATGCCCGAGAGAAGGGAGATGCTAGAGGGGTGAGGGGGAGTGAATGGGTGGTTGGGTGAGCACCCTCTTAGAGGCCAAGAGTGGGGGGTCCAGAAAGGGGGCCAACACTTGAAACATAAGTTAATAAAATAATTAAAAAGCATGCTACATAACCACAGAGCAAATGTATTTATCTCCCTACTATTATTTATCAAGCGATCATCTTTCTCTATCAACTATTATATGTCATCTATCATCTACTATGTATCATCTATTAATCTATTATCTGTTTCTCTGTCTATCATCATCATGATCTATTTTGACCTTGATATTACTTTTATAATCACTTAATAAAATAGTGTTTTTTAAATAGTTTCCAAATCATGAACCATCATTAAATTCTTCTGAATTTGTAAAAGTATGCAAAAACATTTGTTAAAAGTCATAAGGATAATGCTGCTTCATAATAATCTTTAGATTATGTGTAATCTATGAGTTATTTGAATACTGAACGTATGTCAGTATGAATAGTACCATGTAACACTTTGTGATGCTTTTTATGGAAAAGGTATTATTTATTTCACTTGATATTTTAATTACTATTATTAAGAAAGTGCCTTTAAAACCAACACAAGAAATTTTATGTTTTTTTTTGTTTGTTTGTTTTTTGAGACAGGGTTTCCCTTTGTGATCCTGGCTGTTCTAGATCTCACTCTGTAGACCAAGCTGGCCTCGAACTCAGAAATCTGCCTGCCTCTACCTCCCAAGTGCTGGGATTACAGACATGTGCCACCACGCCCGGCTTATGTTTATTTTTAATGAAGCAAATTTACTATTTCAATATTCAAATCAAAATCATGAAAATTGATATTCTAAAGGCATTTGAAATCATACAGTTAATACCGTTAATTTGTTTGTAATTGATAGGAACTCATCACTAAATATTTAGACTTGAATCATACAAAGAAGCATCCTGAGAGTAGTAGTCTTTTTATTGATATGCAGCCTGCCTCTACTGGGATATGGTCTTCATGAAAAGTCATTTAGACCATTTAACAAGAGAGCAAACCCATTAAAAATATGCAAGCTCTTGGAAAACAAAATCCTGTATACTAATTAAGCCTATTAAGGCAATTACAGAGAGCTATAAATGATGCAAAAATTGTATGGGGCTTCTCCTAGTACCAACGACAGAAAGCTAAGGAGTTCCTATTTTTCTAAATAGAGATAAAGAGTATGGGTGATTAATTCCAGCACTATTGAGTTAATTTGCAGTGAGTTAACAGCAGAAAACATTTCCATGGGTACAGAATAATCATAGAAGATGGTTGTTTTGCCACTCTGTGGCAATATAGCTGCTTATCAAGGCACGTTTCAGTTATCTGGGTCAAACAAAGGCTACCTGTTGGCAAGAAAATAGAAAGAGAAAAAGTTTTGTGAAATAATTTGTAGTCTTCAACTGTAATTGAATCGCTGAGGTTTCCCTGTCTAGCCTGTAAAGTTGGGAAGTTTCTTAACTGCTGCCTTTTTACCGTTCGGTGAGTGATCAAAACATTTTGACTTGTGTTTTAGTAGACAACGGGAGGCTTTCTAGCTGGTAGTAGGAATGTCAAACCTATTCTCTGAAAGGCAATGATTAGTGTGTGGTCCTATAGGAAACCTTGTCATTTAGGAACCATGAAAAAAACCAGATGGAGGGCAATAAAATCTTAAAGAAAATGTTGTAAATATGGATTTGTGAGAGACTCCTTTCTTATGCTTAGCAATCCCTTAATCAATGTTTGAAACTGCTCAGTACAACTGCTTCAATAGAAACAGCTATGCTCTACTCTTAGATGAATGATTGAAATGGAAAAGTTAAGAAATTCTCCCAAGGCCATCTAGCAAGGTAGAAAAGAAGGATTAGATCAGGACACAGATTTCCAATACAGTAGTTTGGTACAACTACAATAAGGTAATTCACAACAAAATGCTTTTTTTCCCCCCAATCTAGGCTGTCCAATGTATTTTTTAATTGTGTGTGATTTACAGTATCACACATTGAGAAAATAGATTTAATATTATTTACCAAGTTACAACAGATGTGCAAAGTCAGCCAGGGCTGCATAAGCGTGAAGGAAGGGCAATGAACAGCATATGTGCAGACACAACATCTATTAGAGTCTTCCTTGGTGGTTTTGCCAGGGATGGAAACCATCAACAGAACTGCTTGAGGCTGCAGATTCTCACGCACTGTTTACCTCTAGAGCGCATCACAGCAGAACAACTTATTTGCTTTGGTATTGCATTAGCAATTGTCATCTCCATTTAATGGCTTCATAAAGAAGTATATACATTTTAATTGGCATATGTCCCATGACAGAATGGTGTATAAAGATAAAAAAAACTAAATAAAATTAATGGCCTGTTTTAACCTCCAAAGATCAAATCTTTATGTATCCCACTTGCAAAGACATAGCAAACTGGGTTACTATTTACAAAGTTGTTGCAATATATTTCCTGAAAGTGGGTATTTCTTAGTGAATCCATTTCTAAAAGTAATAACTGTTTCACCTGACAATGAATAGTTTAACAAAAATGTGAAATGAATTCTGTATGGAGTTTATTGTTTGTTAGTTAAGCATTTTAATTCTTGTCTTTCCCATTTGAGTTTATCTTCTATTTTTATAGAAATAGTTTTCTATATACAGTATATTCTGCTCACACACATATTTCCTTCCTCATCTCCTCTCAGATCCTTTCCATCCATACAATTCCACACCTTCTTTATCTCTATATTTAGAAAACAAACATGCCAAATTGAAATAAAACAAACAAATCAGAATAAAATCGAGAAAAAAAAAAACAAAGAAAAGGCAGGTGGAACATATACACATGAAGAAGAAATACACCCACTCTCACATACAGACCCCCTCCCAAATCAAAGCAGAAGCCATGCAATTGATGAGCAAAAGACAAGTGAGGTAAAAATGCCCCAAGCACTGTGAGACAAAACATTTGAACATACTGCTGAGTGCTTTCTGTGTTTCCCATTTAATGCCGGGCCTGGAACCTCCCTTAAGTGTGGTTTGTATACCCAGGGAAGCTCCATGGGAAAGTTTCAAAAACTAAACTTAAATTTCATTCTGAGTGTCAACTGGAGACAACTTCAAAGGTGGGGGGTTGTGTCCACTTTCCCTCTAGAGGCTGGAACTTCATTTGATTTGGACCTGTGCAGGTCCTGTGTATCTGTGCACACTATCTGTGAGTTCCTGTGTGTGTCAGTACTGTTACGTATAGAAGTCATTGTCCTTTTGTGTCTTCCATCCCATTGCCTTCTCTTATGCACAGCTCCCTGATCCATAAAGGGAGACATTTGATGAAAACAACTCATTTAGGAATAAGTGTTCCAATTTTTCTCACTTTCTGCATTGTCCAATTTGTGAGTCATGTATTAGTTCGCAACAACTACAGGTGTAAGTTCTTTGATGATTGGTATAGCAGAATGTCATTTGATTGCTATGATGCTACAGTAGTATATGGTTTTCTCTTAGATTCCTGGCCTATTATATTGATTAGTGTCAGACTTCTCATGGGGTGGGCTTTATATCCAATTAGGTAATGGTTTGTTACTTCCACAATGTAAAAAATTTGTTACCATTGCACTATAGACAGTTCACCACTGTAGGTCACATAATTTGTGATCTACAATATTTGGTATTCATCTTCCTCTTCTTGTAGTGTGCACAGTACTTTCCAGTACCATGAACACTTGTTAGCAGGTGTGAAGGCTCTAGATAGGCACTAGCTCAACCTCTTAATGTTCACTGAAGTATGTAGGTGTTGTTTGCATGAATAGGGCTTTATAGTCAATTTGTGGAGTGCAACTAAGAACTTTTGCAATAGCTTGAGCTATTTAGTGGTTTCCATGGGCACAATTTGGCCAGCAACACAATTAGATATAATCCATTCCTTACATTAGAAGTTTCGCCAGGTCACAAGCACTTTGGGGATTTGTTTCCTGTTATTGGTGATTACATTTAAATTCCATTTATATATTGATATATTTTTAAGAAGTCTTTATGCTGGAACAACTAACCATGGGACTTAGCTTGGCACAATGGGAAGCAGGGAACCAATTATTACTGGTATTTGAGGATGAACACAACATTGTGTGAAATCAGCAGGTCAGTCATCCCTATAAAATGAAGACTTTTCTTTCCTAAAAACTTTGAAAATTGGAATTTAGATGTGATACTACCCTGCCACCTTATGAATCTTTGTACCTCTTTGATAAATTGCAACTCTGAATCAACACTCTTCACTGAGATCCCATGAACCTACATGAGGATTATCAGCTTCTTGACTTTGCTATTTGTGCTTGAAGGGATCACTGTAGTTGATTTGTCTTTCTGCACTTGGTATTATAAGTCATGTGTTCCCTATGTGGTTTTGAGTCTTCCAATTTGTACTTTCAGTGAGTATATATTTCTTCAGTAGATACAAGTGAATTAATATTAAGATTATATTTGGTTGAACAATATATCATATTCTATTTCAACATGAAATCAATTTAAATTTTTACTAAGCCATTATACATATTTCTATATTGACTCTATTGGCTACTCTGCACGTAAGCCAAAGTATACATTGTTTAAAAACAGTTCTAACAGAATTCATAATTTTGATTTGTCAAAAAAATACTTCTTATAACAATGCTGTTGAAGGCTAAAGCATAACTGAGAGCGTTCTGTACTAAATGAAGACCACAAAGAACACCTCCATGCCTTGTAGATGCGGTGCTGGAAATCAAACCCAGTGTTTTGCAGATGTTAAAAAAAAGCATGATATCATCTAAGCTACATGCTCAGCTCATATTTTTAGTTTCCAAATTTTTCATCTTAAGAATTTTCCTAGAAATTTGCTCACTTCTTCTCCCCAGTGACTTACAACAAGTGTTCTTGTCACCAGCACCTTCAAAATTGTGGTTATGTAATTGTGGTTATATAAATGTGTGTGACAGGTCATAGTGTCATAGAACTTTTAGAAATATCATGAACTTCTATTTCTATAGTCCAGTATATCTCAACATACATTACCAGACATTTTTCAAATACTTGTTTAGTGTGGGATAATGATGAATAGAAAAAATAGCACATGCTGTATAATTACATATTCACTGAAAAGAAAAATGAAAGCACTCAGTGAAGAAGTGTGGGTCCACGGTCCACCCCACTACAGGGCACAGCTGCTTGGGAAGCCAAATAAAATGGGGGAGTTTGACTTTGCTTATCCTACACTGCTACTGGGTAGGTGGTGGACTTCAGGGACATGTGGACAAAAGGAGTGGGAAAGCACAGTGGAAAAAAGGAGTGGGAGAGCACAGTCTGAAATTTGAGAAAGCCAAGTGTGGTGTTCCCTGACTTCTGGGCCCCCAGGTGCCTGTGGAGAACCACACAGTGCAGTCGGGAATGAAGTGTGGGAGTCCACAAGCCCAGAGTGAGGCTGGGACTGGATGCTCCTAACCTCCAGGACATCTAAGCATCGTTGAGTCTCTAGGATTTGGGAGCCGATTTGGGGGTCCATGGGCTGAGAACTGGGTCTAGCCTGGGCGCAGGGGAAATGGGCAGCTCTGGCTTAGCTCAGCAGTGATTGCTCTTAGCTTGGTGGCAGTTGTGGGTAGAAGTGCAGAGAGGCCTTCAATGGGAGAATTAAGCTGAGGCTCCATAGTTGACAGTTGAGTGCCTTATCCGTGGCTCCCCACAGCACATCTTGATGAAAGAGACAGTCCATTGTTCTAAACTGTTTATTGACTGCTCATCATGGAGAATGGATGCACACCATACCAACTTCTCAGGTTAGACCTAAGATTAAAATCCTTTTTCAGGGAGGAATATCTGGGAAGAGAAGCTTATTGGCCACATCCTCATGGCCTCTAGGTACCTCATTAGCATGGTGAACGTTGTTCTGGGCCTACATGACCACAGGTCATATTTCCTTACGTGGGAAGTGTGGCACATGATCCAGGCCAGGAATTTGGCACGGAGTAGGGAGATACCAACCATATCATATGTGGGTTTCTGCGTTCTCAATCTGCTCTACCCACCAGGCTTCCTGGAATCGTTTACTGTTCCACAAAGAAGGAGGAAGAAAGAAGCAAGTTGGGAAGGAAAGAGAGCAGATTAAAAGAGGAAAGAACAAAGATATAATGGCACCTTGCCTGAAACAAATGACAAGCAAGTACACTGCACATACTATTAAGCTAATGACAGCAATGGAAGATGGGCTGGGAGTTGATTTCCTCTATTGCTAATATCATATAATGCCATCTTTGTCTTGAGGTTCAAGTATATTGGGCCTGTGGACTTGACTTAAGTCTTACTTACTTGTCTAATAAGTCAATACAGCAGTTAATACTTTGTAGTAGTCTAATTATCATACACATTTTAAAGGTTTTACTCTATAAGCATTGTAACCTATGATACAGGTAATTCTATTATCTTCATTATGAGAAAATCAAGATCCTTGCCTCTCATTTGAGGCTATAAGGCAGTGAGTTTAGGGTGTTACTGTATGTCTGTGAAAGGCAGCCTGTTTTCTGGTCAAGCTAAGTTTAAACCCTGGAGACCCACCAGATAATTCTGGAAGGGACAGGAGGCCATTTGCCTTGCTCTTAGACACTAGGCTCCTGACAAGGGGCCCCAGTGCCATAATTCTGTGGCCATCAGTCACATAAGGCAACACCACCAAGCTCCTGCCATTCTATTTGGACTCCACCCCCACAGTTATCTGACAACAGCCAGGAATGCTCCTTCCCACAGTTACTGACAATAGCCAGGTAGGCCCGGGTCGCTATAAAAGGGGCTTCTTGCCCCCCTCCTCCCTCTCTTGCTCTTCTTCCTGCTTCCCACATGCTTCTCTCTTGCCCTCTTGGACTCTTTTCCCTTCCCCCTCTTTCACTGTGGCCATCGTCGGCCTCTACTTTCACTCATTCACAACTCTCCATCAAAAATAAGTGCTTTAAAACCATGGACTGCCCCCTCTCATCTGGATCCAAAGAGCTGGAGCAATGGAGCAGGTCTTCCTCTAAAGAGCCTCGTCTAGTTTCTTGCTTCTGTGTTTCCAGATATGGTCTCCACCAAGCAAATCGGAGTTGCTGAGCAAACTAAGGAATCTCCTCTCTGAGGGAACCAGCTGGAGCTCTCTTCCCTGCCCTTTTCCCTTCAGCCCCAGGCTAGGTCCAACCCTGCGGGGCCCCAACCCAGTTTTCAGCTCTTCCACAGCATCCAACATTTTCTGCCGTGTCCAAGACCGAGAATCTGTTGTCCTTCGTCTTTGTGCAGACTGGGGACCCTGAGACCAACTCTGGCAGGTTCAGCTGGGACCTCAGACTGCCCTTTCCCACCCTTGGAGTGAGGTCCTGTGCCTTCTCATAGCCCTACTAGTCCAACTACCTGCATCCACCTGGCCAGTGGCCTGAGAGCCCTTGCTGGACATGAGCCACCATGTTAACCTACATGTTATAGCAGTGATAAGACATGACTTTAGGGATAATAAAGACATGAGGACTATGTGTAAACCAATGTAAAAACAAAACCCAGAACTAATATTGCTTCTTCCTCATATCTTTATCAAGTATTAAGAAATAGCATCTTCATATTTAATGAAAAAACCAGTTACCAGTGAAGGATGATTGAAAAAATCTTCCTGAGGAAATGAAGTCTTTTCAGTCTTCCTGTGAGGAAATCAAATGTATTGCTCACCAGTTAACTTCTAGGCAATGAACCTTCAAGTGATGATTGACAAGAATTTTTGCAAAATGCCCATGGTTCCTTGGTCCTGTAATGTGTACGCTGAAGATATTTAGCAGTTTAAACTACTGAAATACTTTCATTCAGGCAAAGAGAAACAGGAAAGCTTAGAATGACACTACTAAACTGTCGGAAATATATAATAGATTTATAATATATATATACATATTATATATTGTATATGATAGATGGGATATTTTCAATAAGCACAGAGATATTTTATTCAGGAACTGAATTTACCTTAATGTGGTTAGACAATATTCTCAAGTGAATGATGAAAGAATAGTTGATGAGCTTAAAAAAATAAAACCAAATAGCTAAAGAGCTAGCTCTTTTAACACTTTATAGTACAAGTATCCTAGGAAAAGTTCAAGACCCCATAAAGACTCCAGATGAATGACTTTGATTTTATTTTACTTTAATCTTATTTATATGCCTGTGTGTGTCTATGTGAGTGAATGCCACATGTGTGTAGGTACCCACAGAGGTCAAGTTAGGACATCAAATACCTTGGAGTCAGCAATGGTTTTAAGCCATTCTGTGTGGTCCAGAGAACTGAAATCAGGATCTTAAAGAGCAGCACATGCTCTTAACCACCGAGCCAGCTCTCTAGAGCACGGATATCTCCTTCCAATATTAAATTACCAATATATTTTAAAATAATATATAATTCTTATATCTACTCAGACACATTCCATAATACTGGATTCAATGGAAAGAACAAAGTATGGTTCTCATGGGTATACCGAATATTCCTTATGGGCTAGATCCTAAAGCCTATATTCTTGGTATTTTATGGTGGTGGGGACTCGGGGGATTGGTGGTGGTGGTGGTGGTGGTGGTGGTGGTGGTGGTGGTGGTGGTGGTGGTGGTGATGGTGACAGTGGTGGTGGTGGTGGTGGTGGTGGTGGTGATGGTGGTGGTGGTGGTGGTGGTGGTGGTGGTGGTGGTGGTGGTGGTGGTGGTGGTGATGGTGATGGTGGTGGTGGTGGTGGTGGTGGTGGTGGTGGTGGTGGTGGTGGTGGTGATGGTGATGGTGGTGGTGGTGGTGGTGGTGGTGGTGGTGATGGTGGTGGTGGTGGTGGTGATGGTGATGGTGGTGATGGTGGTGGTGGTGGTGGTGGTGGTGGTGGTGATGGTGATGGTGGTGGTGGTGGTGGTGGTGACGGTGGTGGTGATGGTGATGGTGGTGGTGGTGGTGGTGGTGGTGGTGGTGGTGGTGGTGGTGGTGGTGGTGGCTATAGAAATGAGAACCTGAGACTTGGTGCACACAGAGACCTTTGCATCTATTACTAAAGTGTTGACAATGAAAACATTTTAGCAGAGTAAATTAAGGACATATGGCAGAAAGAGAGCTTAGATAATCTGCATCTAATCAACACAAAACTAGCCTCAAGCCTGTGCCTATAACAGGACTGTCTTTCAGGTTGTCTTAGACAGAAACTGTGATTTTTATAAGTGTCTACTAATGAGTATTGGAGCTCCTCGCTGCTCTTTAAGTTTCTTCTGAGGCAGAGCATATGTATACAATAGAACCTGACAGTAAGCATTCCAACAAATTCACTCTCTCAGCCAGACTTTTGGAACATATTCCTCGGGTGAAAAACTGTTGAGCCATCAGGAAGGTCTTACTCTGTCAACACATTTCAGCTAATTATATGTTTGTGTGCCTAGTAGACATATTAAACAGCATGGGGGGCAGTTGTTTTCCGTTTCACTTTCGTAACTTTTTGTCGCGGCTTGCTCATTCGCTAATCAGCTTGAAGCGGCGTTCTCACATACGCAGAGGACTCCCGGCTACTCCAAAGTGTGAGAAAGTGGGCTCCTCTGCTCCAATATGTGCCTAGCTAGAGAAAATTAATGCGGATATCAATTCAAAGGTAACATAAAACACAGAATGTGGCTTTGTTTTACTAATTCAGTGATGCAGTTTTAAAATTTTGATTAAAAAAGTAGACATGATGGATATTTTTAAAAATTTATTCTTCTCCCACACATTACATCCCCAACACAGTTTGCGCTTCCTCTGCTCCTCCCAGTCTCTCCCCTGTATCTCCCCTCTTCACCAGATCCACTTCTCCTCAGTTTCTCTTCAGAAAAGGACAGACCTCCAAGAAATATCAAGCCAACAGGTCATAAGTTACAATAAGTGTAGGCACATACCCTCATAATACAGACTGGAAGAGGCAACCCAGTAGAAGGAAAGGGGTCCTCAGAGCAGGCAAAGAAACAGAGATTTAAAAAAACTGAGTTATTTATTAACACTCTTAATCAACTTAAGAGTAGAGGGTGGAGGGTGGAAAAGGGGTTATGAGGAAGGAACCTCAGAGGGGCTGGAGGGAAGAGAGGGAACAGAGAAAATGGTATAATTCTATTTCAATTAAAAACATTAAAAAAGAGTCAGCTAAACTCAGGATTTTTATAATTAAACAATATTTCCCCCCTTTTTTCTATGTATTCACTGGGCTTCTTAAGGGCATTTTTTTTTTCTGTTTATAGAAGTATAAAAGGCAGATTATTCCTTATTATTGTTTTATTCATTTTCTCTTTCCAGAAAAAAGACTTTTATTTCTTTTAAATATTTATTATTTACCTAGCCATCCAATCTATATATCATCTATTGCCTGAGCTTTCTAAGTTTCTATTTTAATGTGTGCCATATATTGTATTCATCACGATTTTAAGTAATACATTTATCACTTTAAAACTGATTTTATTTTTACCTGGGACATACAAGCGGAGATATTTCCTTACAAGTATACATTATATAATATTTAAATCAAGTTGAAAACTAATTCTCTGAACAGTTTTCACTTTTATATTGTGAAAACACCTAAATCCTTTATCTTAGCTTTTTGAAATTTGCAGCCCATTATTACTGCACAGGAGTACCTCAGAATTTCTAACTTATATTTCACTACAGCAGGGTTATTTATTAATAGCTTTCTCCATCCATCCTCTGTTCTCCTCTGCCCTGCCTCTTGTAACTATTACTCTTGAGCTGATCAGATCTACTTATGAGCGCTATCATGTGTCCCTTTCCGTGTTTGGCTGAATCACGTCATATCACTCCTCCCATGCTGTTGTACACCATCTCATGCTTTTCTATGGCTGAGGGACAAGTTTAGGTGTAGGTGAAACACATTTTTATTTTATTCATCAGTGGATAGGCACTTCAGTTGCTTTTATTTCTGGACAATTATGAAACAGAGATGTAATTAATAAAAAATACAGGTGTTCCTTTGACATAGAAATTTCATTTCTTTTGGATATATACCAGTGGTAAAATAGCCCAATGAATGATGGCTCTATCTTTACTTTTTTGAAGATTATGATGGCTGATATTGTCAACTTAACAGAATCTACAATCAGATGGGAGATAATCCTGTCTATACCTGTGGGGAATTACCTGGTTTAATTTAATTGAGGTGGACGAATCATCTTGATTGTGGGTAGATTATTTACTGGGTTGGAGCTACTAGACTATGTAAAATAGGGAAAAGGGAGAGCATTCATCACTCTCTGCTTCTTGACTGTGGATGCAACATGGTCATCTGTCTCAAGCTCCTGATGCCCTGAATTCTCTGTCATGATGGACTCTACACTGATGGATAAACCAGAATCCCCTTTCTCCCATAAGCTGCTTTTGTCTGGGTACTTTATCACAGCAATTGTAGAAGAAGATAAGTCAAGGATCTTCCATATTGTTTTTCATAATTGCTACACCAAAGTACCTTCTCACTAAAGAGCTCACAAGGATTCTCTTTTCTCCACATACTTACAACCACCATGTTTTGGTTTTTGGATAGTAGTTATGATTTCCTGGAGTGAAGTACCATCTCCGAATAGTATTGATTTCAATAATTATTAATGATAATTAGTTTTTCATATGCTTTTCTGGTCAATTATGTCTTTCTTTGGGAAATGTCATCTTAGATTTTGAGGTTTTAGTTTGAAAGCTTCATATATATATATATATATATATGTATGTATGTGTGTGTATACACATATATGTGCACACACTATAGATACATACATACACACACAAATACACACTCCTATTTATATCCTTGCATATATTTAAATATAGAAACCTTTTTTTGGCTGGGGTAGGCATCAATGATTATATTATTAAAACTTCAAGGTTTAATTCATGGCTGTGCTTTATAGGAAACTGAATTACCAGAATGATGCTGGTGAGAGATCCAGAATCACTCCAGTACCTGTTTCTGCATGTAATCATCTCCCTCTCCCCCATTTTCCATCAAAGTTGCATGCTGTTCTCTGCTGTAGCAGGATGTTTTTTTTTTTCCTTGAACTTGGCAAAAAAAGTTTTCTCATAGCATTTTTCTGCTGTTCAGTCCCCATCCCCTGCATTGTTTCATTGTTAATGTTAATTTTCTTTTTATTTCTTTTTTACTAACGAAGTTTGTATTATCTAATAGATCCTTTTCAAACCTTTTTTTTGGGGGGGTGCCTATTTGCCATTGTTCAAAGACTAACACAGTGTTACCAATTGACTTTTTTTTTTTTTAACCAATTGACTTTTGTGTATTTTAATTCCAAAAGAAGATTATAGAGACCTGAAAAGAATTCCTCTGTGATCTTCCTTGTAGGATAATTGTTGGGGATTGGCATGGGGAAACTCTGATCTTCATGGCTTTTATTGTGGGGTAGTTGTGTTCTGTAGAGAAGGCTCCCACAGCTAGAGATAAAGCAGAACTGTTAGCAGTAGAGTTGGGTAGCGTTCCATCTGCAAGCTCTGCAAGTATGATTGGTGTGGATCTGCCCTGTCCCATTATGACTGCTGTATGATGATGTCTCCTGATTTCCAACGTGCAACCCTAGTTGCTTTGTCCTTCCGCGTGGAGTCTTCATCACTGTGCAGTGGTGGCAGGAAGCAGTCTGCTTGCTGTTGTTTGGTAAGGTGTTTGGAGATGAGAAGGCAATTAGATATGTGCAGCTTGATTCCTCTGCTTGATGTCTTAATCTTCCCCCAATTTATTCTTTAGAGACCAAAGAAGGAAATCCTGTGATTATCCACTCTGTGTTCAGACTTGTTGGGGAAACCGCTGTATTCATGTAATCAGATCGACATTTGTTAAGATCCAAATACAAAGGGCAAAATGACCACATATGACTTCTTCTTACATGCATGCTATTGGAGATATTTGAAGCTGTCTCTAACTAAAAGTATTTTTAAAGGATCTATTCCACCATTCAATAAAATATTTTAAGATCTGAAGATCAAGGACTTTCCTTAAACTTCAGTAGCATCCCATCATACATTTTCCCCGAAGGGGATTTAAATTATATGTGACTCAGAAAACTATGGAGTAAAGTCAAAGCACTTTAAGTCTTTTAGAATTAAAAACCACATTAATTTCCCAATAATGGAGGCTGCTGTTGCTATTGGAATAGCTAGCCATTAAATAACTTTTACTGCTTGTAATTTTATCTTAAGATTATCTTCTCCCAATTTCAGCCTTCCTCTAGGTACCCAAATTTCCTTTGGTTTTTATCAGGGTTTCTCCATGTTATTTTACATATGAACAAAAGGATGCACTTGGAAGGAATTTTGAGTCCTCCAGACACTTAATCATTATTCTACAGTACTGTCTCCAAAGGTAACTCTGGATCATAATGCACCTGGCCAAATGTCTGAAAGTATTTTATGGAGATTAGGATATTTTGAATATTTTGATAGGGGATTTTGGATATTCATAATATTTACTTTAGAACCCAGAGATTAGAAGCAATCAAGCAGAAATTGAAGAGAGTAACCCAAGAGAGAAATGTTAGATCTCTGAAAATGTTCCCCACACTAAGTCAACATTATTAATAAATATTCATTCCCTTGGTGGCATCCCGAGCTTAGTTATCATCTATTGTTCTGGTTTTTAAATTTGCTTGGCTTATCAAAACATAAGTTACCTATAAAATGACATTCCTTAAACATCAGCTATCTAGGCACTTCGATGTCTCTGTTTGAGAAAATATAAGAAAGTCATTTTCTCCCTTTTCATTTTCTTACATTATAGTTATTTTCCTATTATGTGGTCAGGAAGATTGCTGCAAGTGTTAGCAGCTTGGACTAATAGTGAGTTCCAGGCCAGCCTCAGCCATAGAGAAAGATGATGCATAAATAAATAAATAAATAAATACAAAAACAAATACTTTCTTTTAAGACAAAACAAACAAACAAACAAACAACCCCCCCCGAAGAATACAAAAGTACTGTGTTAGTTTCTTTTTCTGTTGTGACCATTACTTGACAACAAACAACTTAAGGGAGGAAGGGTTTATTCTGGCTTACTGTTTAAGAAGGGTACAGTCTCCCATGGTGAGGAAGGCTCAGTGACAGAAACACAAGGCAGCTGGTTACACAGCATTTACTTTCTGAGGTTGTGAGGACATAGGAAGTGGGTTGAGCTATAAAGCCTTAAGGTCTCTCTCCAGTGACATACTTCCTTCAGCAGCAAGATTTGATCTCCTAAAGAACTTCCCAAACGCCAAAACAGTGACATAAGCTATGGGCAAACTGTTGCAACACATTTGAGTCCATGGGGACACATTTCATATTCAAGTCACAACAGTAATTATTCTTAATTCTTTTGTGCTGACAAATCATCATCGTGGTTCATTCAGATCAGGATTTCTCAGCAGTGATACTTTGAAATATTTTGTTGTAGAGTTGATTGGAAAGGAGCTATCTCATGCATTATGAGATAACCTATCAGCTTTTACAGGCTCAAAAAAAGTCAAAAGAAGTCATAAATTTTGAAAAAAAAATCTTCAGAGTCTGTGAAGTGTTCCTTGGAGGCAAAAATTATTTTCTGTTGAGAACTACTGGTTTAGGGGTGTGTGTGTGTGTGTGTGTGTGTGTGTGTATTTAAATATGTTGTAATCTTGGATGGTATCATGAATTCTAACATTTAACTGAGCTAACTAGCTGGATACCATGACATTTTATATGTTTTTCACAGTTGCTACTTTCTAGGATTTCTGGTGTTAGCAGTTTCTCTCTGTATGCTAGCAAGAGGATCTTAGCTGATCATATTCTTTATCACTTTGCTCATTTTAGTTGTGGACCAAAGCTTGAAGGATGATGATGAGCATCTGTACGGCATCTGGCCTCATCTGCATGAAGAATATCTTTGTCTCACATTGTAGTTATTTGCTGGCTTGGTAGTGTGCCTTCTGTTTTATATCTCTCAATCCTTAGCTAGTGTCTATTTGTCATTCTGGCTGGATGAAACACATCATCCTCCTGTGTATTTTTGTGCAATGTTAATGCTACAAAGACTTTTAAAAATTTAAATACAGTAACAAATTTTCACCTACGTTGTTTGACATTTGCTAGTTCATTTTTGCTGAAATTGGTCACTAGGCTGCCTGGTGAGACGTCACTCTTCAAAGAGCATCATGACCCCCTTCTCTGCTTTTTGTAAGTGGGTCAGTGATGCTATTTTGTGCTTTATTAAAACATGGGGAATGCCTTGGCAGGTAACAACATAAAGTAGGTGTACACAGAAATATTCCAAATAACATAACAGGACTTGGTCTTCTTTGCTTTTGTGAATGCGTGAGAACAGAATCATGTGACAAATGTTTAGATAAATTAAAAGAACTCTTCCAAGGCCAGTTTTCCACATCTTATTTCCATTTTCCACAATAAAAGATGGTAGTTAGCCTTCTACTGACTATCCCTTTGTCTTCAGTTTAATTTGAAAACTATTGTAGAGTAAAAATTGTGTTACCCAGTTTCTTGAAAAGACAAAATATCTTTAGAGCAGGAAAAAAAGTGATTTTTCCAAAAGTCTAGGCATTGTGACACATGCTTGTAATACCAGGATTCAGGTGGGATGTGGAGGTGGGAAGACTGGAAGATTAATGCAATCCATAGCTAGATGATTAATTTTATCCAAGCCTAGGCTGCAAGAAACATTGTGTCTTAGGGTTTCTATTGCTTCAGGGGAACATCCTGTTGCTTCAGGGATACATCCTGATCAAAAAACAAATTGGAGAGGAAAGGGCTTATCTGTCTTACACTTCCATATAGTTGTTCATAATCAAAGGAAGTCAAGACAGGAAATCAAACAGGGCAGGATCCTTGGGCTGATTCAGAGGCCATGGAGGAGGGCTGCATACAATTTTCTTCTCCATGGCTTACTCTGCCTGCTTTCTTATAGAACCCAGGACCACCGGCTCAATGATAACACTACCCACCATGGACTGAGTCCACCTTCATCAATCACTAATTTAGAAATCAATCATTAATTAATAAAATGCCTTACAGCCAGACCTCATAGAGGCATTTTCTCATTCGTGCTTCCTTCCTTTCAGATAACTCTAGCTTGGGTCAAGTTTACATAAACTAGCCTGTACACACTATATCAAATGATAAAAGACATAAACTTATTCTTTAATGCTAAATACATCTGTAACATCAGAAAAATCTAAAGTAAGGAGAGAAAATTATGAACATACTTACATAGAGAGGAATAGTACTCATCAAATGCCCTTGTGCTCTCCAGAACTTTCCAGCCTCCCTCCTATCTTACGGTTCTAGATACTAAAATCTATACATGCCCACTATAGCCTGAAGAAGATAATTAAGTACCACTAAACTGCCCCACATATCTTTTCTGTTATAGTGACTTAAAAACATTCCTTTTCTAGTTGACATGACTACATTGGGGTAGCCTGCATATCTGAATCATTACATGAAGAACTCTGCAACTTCTGATCTGAGTCTTAATAAGGACACGTTAATACACAACTGCTTCCCATAAGCCCAAGATATTAACTAGCCTTAAGTATCTGGAAAAAGAGGAGTAAGTTAGAATTGAGACATAGATAAGTGTGGATGAGCAGAGATACCATTAGTTCAGTTTGTGACTTTCAGGGACATTTAAATAATATTTACTTTGGACAAAAATATATCACTGTTTTCTGGCCTTTTGTTTGGCTATGATATGTGTGAAGAGAACATAATTGCACTGTTATTTTTCCCTTATATATAAATTCCTAGTTGAAGATCTTCTCAAACTCTATTGTTACATTTAAATCTTAGGTATATGTACCCAGTTGGTAAACTGGTAGCTCATTTTGTAAAGTACTTAACCAGAGGAATTGACTGCTTATAGAAGCTGACCCTAAATAATTACAGAGACAATAAGAAATTGGCAGGTATTTAGAGATTCAAATACTCTATCTTAAAAAAAAAACAGAACAAAACAAAAGAAAAATATTTACACCATTTTTTAACAGTGTCAGGAAGGGGGATTTCCTTATTTTGTTGTTTTCAAATGATGACTGGGAGAATTGGCAAATGAATTATGTCTGGGAAGAGGGCCACCTGGCTTTTGTACACCAGACAAGAAAGAATAAGTCAAGCCAAAGGGTTTCCCCCATAAGGAGCCAGTAGGAGGAAGGAGGATTCTTGAGCAGTGGGAAAAGATCAGGCATCAGACTCTGGAATCTAGCCTAGATCCACACATGATTTGGAAAGCTTGGTTTCACACTAAAATTGAGCCAAGGCTTAGTGGAAGCTTTAGATGTTAGTAAATATCAGTTGAGCTTCAGACATCAGAAAAGAACCTAATAGAAGAAGAAATAGAGCTTTTGGTAGTGGTGGTAGTTGGTTTGCAACTGCTACTTCTATGCACCACTAAGTGCCATCCTTCTGTAACTCAGCATTGACTGAGCTAAGACATGCAGGGTCCATCTTTAATTTATGAAAGTTGAAAGCTTTTTCAATACTCTTCATGCTGAAAATGACAGCATGTTCATCAACAATTTACGAAATATGGAAAAGAAGAGGATTTTCATCTTTTGGCATCATGGTGGCTAATTTCACATGTCATCTTGGTGTAGAGTAAGGATATCTAGATGGCTGGCAAAACATTATTTCCGACTGTGTCCAAGAGAATATCTCAGGAAAAGAATATCATTTGAATAGTTAGGTTTTGTAAACAGGATGTTAGTCTTGACCAACACGGGTTGTTGCTAATCCAAGGTTGGGATGCAACAAAAAGGCAGTGAATGCATGAAATTTCTTTTCTCTGAAGTTTGGAAATCTATCTTCTCTTATCCTTAGACCATGGACCTGTTGTTTTCCTGATTTAGAACTCTTTGACTTGGCATTCTGGTAATCAGACTTTGGAACACACACTGGTTTATACTACTGGATTTCTTCTTTCTCCAGCTTGCAGGTGGGTCTTAGAAGGATCTAGAATCATGTGGACCAATTGTCACATAATCCATCCTATTGGTCAAATTTCTCTGGAGAACTATTACTAACTCAAATAATTTGTTATTTATTGTATTCAATATCTTATAGTCCACATTTGTACAAGTAATTAAAATACTAACATATCCTATTATTGAGCATTGGCTAGAATATTTTTTCTGACAATGAGTTCATTAGGGTTGAATATATTGGCTAATTAAGAACCAGTTTAGAGGCTGTGGGGCTGATGATTTAGCTAAATAGGTAGGGCGATTGTCTAGTGTATATAATGCCTTCATTCTCTAGCACTACAAAAACTCTAATGATAACACATGCTTGTAATTTGAGGACTTGAGGGGTGGACAAAGGAGACTCGGAAGTTCAAGGTCAAGTTCAGTTACATAGTGGAGTTGCATGCCAGCTTGAGATATATGAAACACTGCCTCAAGTGAAGCAAATCAAAATAAAACAAAATTTGTTTTTGATAATTTCTGAAATGTCTTCCATTTTTGGTCATGACCTTCATGTTTTGCATAGTTGGGAGCTTTTAATATTTTGTGGAATTTGGGACATTAGATCGATGGAATTTTCTTATGAATCATTTATGCCTTCTCCCAGGAGTACTGCTTCTAAGCTTCCCCAGAAAAGTCTCAAAGATACTACTGATCCTGCTTTTAGAGAGATATTCTTATCTGGCCCAACTTGAAGATCTTCCTTATGCCCTGGAGGTTGTAACTCAAATAAAGATGGCAGAGATCTCCTTATGGGGCTCTGATTCCAAGATACTCTTGGAACATCTGCCTCTGTACTTACTCAGGAACAAGATAATCAGAAAAAATCGTAAAAAGGTACACAAGATTCAGTGGCCTAGATTTGGCTGTAGATCAAATTAAAAGCCTCTTTCTACTATAAGCTCAGGCAATTATGTGGCATATAAGATTGGGGGCTGCATAGGGTATGCCCCTTCAAGAAAAGATAAAGCAACAAAGATTGACTAGAGGTATCTGTGTCCTACACAAGAACTTGTACTGATGGACAGAGAATGGGGTGGATAAATGTTAAAAGAATGAAGTATTAAGACCTCCCTTTCTGGGTCTTCCCCAGTTTCTTTTCTATTAGTTTCAGTGTGTCTGGTTTTATGTGGAGGTCCTTGATCCACTTGGAGTTGATCTTAGTACAAGGAGATAAGAGTGGGTCAATTCGCATTCTTCTGCATGCCGACCTCCAGTTGAACCAGCACCAATTGTTGAAAAGGCTATCTTTTTTCCACTGGATAGTTGTTGCTTCTTTATCAAAGATCAAGTGACCATATCTCTGTGGGTTCATTTCTGGGTCTTCAATTCTATTCCATACTGTGCAGTTTTTAACACAATTGCTCTGTAGTACTGCTTGAGGTCAGGGATATTGATTCCCCCAGAAGTCCTTTTATTGTTGAGAATAGTTTTAGCTATCCTGGGTTTTTTGCTACTTCAAATGAATTTGAGAATTCCTTGTTCTAGATCTATGAAGAATTAATTTTAGATTTTGATAGGGATTGCACAGGGAGAAACTTCCTGAACAGAACACCAATAGCTTATGCTCTAAGATCAAGAATTGACAAATGGGACCTCATAAAATTACAGTTTCTGTAAGGCAAAAGACACTGTCAGAACGACAAAACAGCAACCAACAAATTGGGAAAAGATCTTCACCAACCCCACATCCGACAGAGGGCTAATATCCAATATATACAAAGAACTCAAGAAGTTAGACCCCAAAGAACCAAATAACCCTATCAAAAAATGGGGTACAGAGCTAAACAAAGAATTTTCACCAGAAGAAATTCGGATGGCTGAGAAACACCTTAAGAGATGTTCAACATCGTTAGTCATCAGAGAAATGCAAATCAAAACAACCCTGAGATTCCACCTCACACCAGTCAGAATGGCTAAGATTAAAAACTCAAGAGACGACAAATGCTGGCGAGGATGTGGAGAAAGAGGATCACTCCTCCACTGTTGGTGGGATTGCAAAATGGTAAAACCGCTCTGGAAATCAGTGTGGCGGTTCCTCAGAAAATTGGGCATGTCACTTCCAGAGGACCCTGGCATACCACTCCTGGGCATATACCCAGAGGATTCCCCTGCATACAATAAAGACACATGCTCCACTATGTTTATAGCAGCCTTGTTTATAATAGCCAGAAATTGGAAGGAGCCCAAATATCCCTCAAAGGAGGAATGGATACAGAAAATGTGGTATATTTATACAATGGAATACTACTCAGCAATTAAAAATAATGAATTCATGCAATTTGTAGGTAAATGGTTAGATCTGGAAAATATCATCCTGAGTGAGCTAACCCAATCACAAAAGAATACACATGAAATGCAATCACTGATAAGTGGATATTAATGAGCCCAGAAGCCCTAAATACTCAAGGCACAATTAGCAAGTCAAATGATTCCCAAGAAGAAAGGAGAGGACCCTGGGCCTGGAAAGATTGGATCCAGTTTTGTAGAGAAACTGTGGGGGGAGGGGGAATGATTGGAGAATAGTTGGGGGGAGAGGAACTATGGGACATAGGGAGGGGGGAACTGGGAAAGGGGAAAGCCTTTGGAATGTAAACATAGAATATAGAAAAGAAAAAAAAAAGAAAAAAAAGAATAAAAGCAGAAACTAAAAAAACAAAAACAAAAACAAAAACAAAAAAAAACCATGTGTCTAGGGACAAAATTGATAAAGAAGCACCCCAACTGCCAGTCAGGCTGCAAGGTTCTCTCCTGAGCCCTGAGCCTGACTCACTCCTCCTTTACCAACTTCTCATCTCCTCTGATGCACAGGCCCATTGCCAGGCTGGTCCCTGGCAAAGAAGCAAACGTGGTTCAGCATAATTTAGGCAGGTTGATTTAAACTTCTGGAATCTGATATCAAGTACCTGTCAGACTAGACATTTATGTACAGTTTTGGAAAAAATCTTCTTATTAATAATTATCCCAATTCCATGTGCACAGTAACACTTAAGGTGTGACTACATCAATTCTTTTTTTGTAAAGTACATGCTTCTTCTACCATGAAGATGTGTTCTATAGCTTAAGAGTCAAAGCTCTGTGTGGTCTCAGACTGAGATAGAATAGAGGTTAGCAGGTTATAAGGTACTTGTGACACCTTCCTTAAGTATGGGTTCAGTTGACTGTGAAACAAAGTTAAAGACTAAGGTGTAGGGAGAGTTTGGGCTAAACATTCTGGAGGATTTGGGTGAAGACTGCCCCTATAGATCGCAAAAGTCATCAGGTTATTAACAATGTCCATGCTCAGCCTTCTGGGTTGAAAACAGATGTACATTTTCTTCATTGAGGAGAAAACTGCATGATCAGCGCTCCTTGTTTCTCCAGTGCCTTTCTACATGTCTTCTTCCATCCAGATAATTTTCTTTCTTTCATAAAATATGTATTCCTTTATCCATCCTCTTCTTCTGTTTGATATGTTAGTTTTATCTCATGATCCCTTTCTAATTTCATGACTACATACATACACACATACACACACACACACACACACACACACACGCACACATATTCACACACACTCATACACACACTCTCACACACATTCATACACACATATACACTTTAAATATAGGTTTCATATATGAGAGAAAACAGGGTACTAGTTTTTCATTATTTAAGATAATGATATTCTGCTTTTTTCTATTTGTGCAAATGTCATGATTTCATCTTTCTTCATAGTTAAATAAAATTTCCTTATGTATATGTGCTACATGTTCTTCTTCTACTTATTTGTCAATGAACATTTAGATTTGGTTGCATTCCCAGGCTATTGTAGATTGTGCAGTCACAAAAGCATGCAAGTATCTCTGAGTATCTAATGTTGAATTGTTAAGTTACTAAGAATATGTTTGGAAGTAAAGGAGATAGAATAGAAATCATGGAACTAGACAGCCACTTGAGTTGATTTTTTTATATATAGTTGACTACTTTTAAAAGATGATGCCTAAGTAGCAGTTCATTCATAAAGCATAGAACATATATTCTTACTTTTTTACCTACTCGAAGTTATTATCAGTAAGATTACTAAACCTAATATACAAATTAATTCTTTATAACTTTTAGACATTTTAAAGATTTTCTCAGTTGGAAAACATCTTTTAAGGTAAATAGATGGAGAATGTAAAATTATGATCAAAATCATAGAAATTATGATAAAATTATTTGATTAAATACACATATCAAAATATGTGAATTCTATAAGTAACAATAGGAAGGTATCATGGTTTGAATATGCTTGGTCTAGGGAGTGGCACTATTAAGAAGTGTGACCATGTTAGAGAGGTGTGGCACTGTGGGTGTGGACTTTAAGACCGTCATCGTAGCTGCCAGGAAGCCAGTATTCTGCTAGCAGATTTCAGATGAAGATTTAGAACTCTCAGCTCTGCCTCTGCTTGCACCATGCCTGCCTGGGTACTGTCATGTTCCTGCCTTGATGATAATGGACTGAACCTCTGAATCTGTAAGCCAGTTCCAGTTAAATGTTGTCCTTATAAGAGTTGCCTTGGTCATGCTGTCTGTTCATAGTAGTAAAACCCTAACTAAGACATAAGGTTAAAAATATGTTATTGCTTAATAGATCATTTGATTGAATATAGCAGGAGAAGATTAGAATGTGGAATTTACAAAGAAGTCTTAAAAACTACTATTTTAAAGATTAACAGTCTAGACTTTAATAAGCTGTTTAACCCTCTGAGGAAGTTGAAAACATCAAAAACTAAGTAAAAATAAGTCTATCTTAATTATCAAAAAAGAAACAATATAGTTTTAACCTATTAAAATGAAAGAAATTGTAAGGTTATGCATAATGGGAGCCCTCATCCACGAGGCACCAAAGAGTACATTGTAAATTCTTCTTCAGCGTCTATCTAATGCTGTGTGGTCAAATTTAAGATGCATATGAAGAAGAGGTTCTACTATGAGTTTCATTATCCGTGTCTGTGACATCATGTTCTATTAGTGCTTAAAATTAAAAAAAAAAAAAGATAGTTTCTGCTGCAAATTAGATTCTGTCAACCAGAGGCCTATGAAAGGGCAGCAGGGGACATCATAACAGCTCTCATAGCTGCTTCCCTGTACCTGACAGGGAGAGCAATGGAAAGATGCTTTTCTCCTATTCTAATTCCAAGGGGAGGAAGTATGAGAACACAGTTGGTCTGAGCGGTCATTTCTTGATGTTGAAATCACAACCACAGGACTTGGTGATTATGTGTGAAAAGCTCCTTTCTAGGAGCAGGACCTTCTCCTTCCTTCTTCTTGGGAATCATTTGATATGTGAATTGTATCTTGGGTATTCAGACATTCTGGGCTAATAATATCCACTTATCAGAGATTGCATTCCATGTGTGTTCTTTTGTAAATATGTTACCTCATTTAGGATATTTTCCAATTCCAACCATTTGCCTAAGAATTTCATGAATTCATTGTTTTTAATTGCTGAGTAGTATTCCATTGTGTAAATATTCCACATTTTCTGTATCCATTCCTCCTTTGAGGTACATCTAGGTGCTTTCCAGCTTCTGGCTATTATAAATAAGGCTGCTATGAACATAGTGGAGCATGTGTCTTTGTTGCATGCAGGAGAATCCTCTGGGTATATGCCCAGTAGTGGTATAGCAGGGTTCTCTGGAAGTGTCATGCCTACTTTTCTGAGGAACTGCCAGACTGATTTCTAGAGTGGCTTTACCAGCTTGCACTCCCACCAGTAGTGGAGGATCATTCTTCTTTCTCCACATCCTCATCAACACCTGCTATCTCCTGAGTTTTCAAGCTTAGCCATTCTGACTAGTGTGAGGTGAAATCTCGGGGTTGTTTTGATTTGCATTTCCCTAATGACTAATGATGTTGAACATTTCTTAAGGTGCGTCTTAGCCATTTGAAAATTTTCAGGTGAAAATTCTTTGTTTAGCTTTATATCCCATTTTTTTTTTCAGAAGGAATTTTTTTTATTTTTTTTATTTTTTATATTCTTTGTTTACATTCCAAAGGCTTTCCCCTTTCCCAGTTACCCCCCACCATATGTCCCATAATTCCTCTCCCCCCCCATGCTATTCCCCACTCTTTCCCCTCCCCCCCACGATTTCTCTGTTCTGGGTCTACAATACTGGATCCAATCTTTACAGGCCCAGGGTCCTCTCCTTTTTTTCTTCTTGAGAGTCATTTGACTTGCTAATTGTGCCTTGAGTATTTAGGGCTTCTGGGCTCATTAATATCCACTTATCAGTGATTGCATTTCGTGTGTATTCTTTTGTGATTGGGTTAGCTCACTTAGGATGATAGTTTCCAGATCTAACCATTTACCTACAAATTGCATGAATTCATTATTTTTAATTGCTGAGTAGTACTCCATTGTATAAATATACCACATTTTCTGTATCCATTCCTCCTTTGAGGGATATCTGGGCTCCTTCCAATTTCTGGCTATTATAAACAAGGCTGCTATAAACATAGTGGAACATGTGTCTTTGTTGTATGCAGAGGAATCCTCTGAGTATATGCCCAGGAGTGGTATGCCAGGGTCCTCTGGGAGTGGCATGCCCAATTTTCTGAGGAACCGCCACACTGATTTCCAGAGTGGTTTTACCATTTTGCAATCCCACCAACAGTGGAGGAGTGTTCCTCTTTCTCCACATCCTCGCCAGCACTTGTTGTCTCTTGAGTTTTTAATCTTAGCCATTCTGACTGGAGTGAGGTGGAATCTCAGGGTTGTTTTGATTTGCATTTCCCTGATGACTAATGATGTTGAACATCTCTTAAGGTGTTTCTTGGCCATCCAAATTCCTTCTGGTGAAAATTCTTTGTTTAGCTCTGTACCCCATTTTTTGATAGGGTTATTTGGTTCTTTGCGGTCTAACTTCTTGAGTTCTTTGTATATATTGGATATTAGCCCTCTGTCGGATGTGGGGTTGGTGAAGATCATTTCCCACATTGTTGGTTGCCGTTTTGTCCTTCTGACAGTGTCCTTTGCATTACAGAAACTTTGTAATTTTATGAGGTCCCATTTGTCAATTCTTGATCTTAGAGCATAAGCTATTGGTGTTCTGTTCAGGAACTTTACCCCTGTGCCCATGTCCTCCAGGGTCTTCCCAAGTTTCTTTTCTAATAGTTTCAGTGTGTCTGGTTTTATGTGGATGTCCTTGATCCACTTGGAGTTGATCTTAGTACAAGGAGATAAGAGTGGGTCAATTCGCATTCTTCTGCATGTTGACCTCCAGTTGAACCAGCACCATTTGTTGAAAAGGCTATCTTTTTTCCACCGGATGGTTGTGGCTCCTTTATCAAAGATCAAGTGACCATAAGTCTGTGGGTTCATTTCTGGGTCTTCAATCCTATTCCATTGATCTACCTGCCTGTTGCTGTACCAATACCATGCAGTTTTTAACACAATTGCTCTGTAGTACTGCTTGAGGTCAGGGATATTGATTCCCCCAGAAGTCCTTTTATTGTTGAGGATAGTTTTAGCTATCCTGGGTTTTTTGTTGCTCCAGATGAATTTGAGAATTGCTCTTTCTAGATCTATGAAGAATTGATTTGGGATTTTGATGGGGATTGCATTGAATCTGTAGATTGCTTTTGGCAAGATGGTCATTTTTACTATATTGATCCTGCCAATCCAGGAGCAAGAAATATTTTTCCATCTCCTGAGGTCTTCCTCGATTTCTTTCTTCAGGGACTTGAAGTTCCTGTCATACAGATCTTTCACTTGTTTGGTTAGAGTTACGCCAAGGTACTTTATGTTGTTTGTGGCTATTGTGAAGGGTGTTATTTCCCTAACTTCTTTCTCAGCCTCCTTGTCCTTTGAGTACAAGAAGGCTACTGATTTGCTTGAGTTAATTTTATAACCAGCCACGTTGCTGAAGTTGTTTATCAGCTGTAGAAGTTCTCTGGTGGAGTTTTTTGGATCGCTTAAGTAGACTATCATATCATCTGCAAATAATGATACTTTGACTTCTTCCTTTCCAATTTGTATCCCTTTGACTTCCTTATGTTGTCTGATTGCTCTCGCTAGAACTTCCAAGTACTATATTGAAAAGATATGGAGAGAGAGGACAGCCTTGTCTAGTCCCTGATTTTAGTGGCATTGCTTCAAGTTTCTCTCCATTTATTTTGATGTTGGCTACTGGTTTGCTGTAGATTGCTTTTACTATGTTTAGGTATGGGCCTTGAATTCCTGCTCTTTCCAAGTCTTTTAGCATGAAAGGATGCTGAATTTTGTCAAATGCTTTTTCAGCATCTAATGAGATGACCATGTGGTTTTTTTTCTTTTAGTTTGTTTATGTAGTGGATTACATTGATGGATTTCCATATATTGAACCATCCCTGCATTCCTGGAATGAAGCCTACTTGATCATGGTGAATGATCGTTTTGATATGCTCTTGGATTCGGTTGGCAAGAATTTTATTTAGTATTTTTGCATCTATATTCATAAGAGAAATTGGCCTGTAGTTCTCTTTCTTTGTTGGATCTTTTTGTGGTTTAGGTATCAGCGTAATTGTGGTTTCGAAGAACGAGTTGGGCAGTGTCCCTTCTGTCTCTATTTTGTGGAATAGTTTGAAGAGTATTGGTGTTAAGTCTTCTTTGAAGGTCTGGTAGAATTCTGCACTAAAACCATCTGGTCCCGTACTTTTTTTGGTTGGGAGGCTTTCTATAACCCCTTCTATTTCTTTAAGGGTTATGAGACTGTTTAGCTGGTCTACTTGATGCTGATTTAATTTTGGTATTTGGTACCTGTCTAGGAAATTGTCCATTTCCTCCAGATTCTCCAGTTGTTTTGAGTATAGGCCTTTGTAGTAGGATCTGATGATCTTTTGAATTTCCTCTGTTTCTGTTGTTATATCCCCCTTTTCATTTTTAATTTTGTTAATTTGGATACTATCTCTGTGCCCTTTGGTTAGTCTAGCTAAGGGTTTATCTATCTTGTTGATTTTCTCGAAGAACCAGCTCTTGGTTTTGTTGATTCTTTGTATGGTTCTCTTTGTTTCTGCTTGATTGATTTCAGCCCTTAGTTTGATGATTTCCTCTCTTCTACTCCTCCTGGGTGAGTTAGCTTCTTTTTGTTCCAGCGCCTTCAGGTGTGCTGTTAAGTTGCTAGTGTATGCTCTTTCCAGTTTCTTTTTGGAGGCACTCAGGGCTATGAGTTTTCCTCTTAGCACTGCTTTCATTGTATCCCAGAGATTTGGGTAGGTCGTACCTTCATTTTCATTGAAGTCTAAAAAGTCTTTGATTTCTTTCTTTATTTCTTCCTTGACCAGGGTGTCATTGAGTAGAGTATTGTTCAGTTTCCATGTGTATGTGGGCTTTCTGTTGTTCTTCTTGCTATTGAAGACCACTTTTACTCCATAGTGATCCGATAGGAGACATGGGATTAGTTCGGTCTTCTTGTATTTGTTGAGGTCTGTCTTGTGACCAATTATATGATCAATTTTTGACAAGGTACCATGCGGTGCTGAGAAAAAGGTATACTCTTTTGTTTTAGGATGGAATGTTCTATATATATCTGTTAAATCCAATTGGTCCAAAGCTTCAATTAGTTTCACTGTGTCCCTGTTTAGTTTCTGCTTTCCTGATCAGTCCATTGAGGAGAGTGGAGTGTTGAAGTCACCTACAATCATTGTGTTAGGTGCGATGTGTGCTTTAAGCTTTAGTAAAGTTTCTTTTACGAATGAGGGTGCCCTTGCATTTGGCGCATAGATGTTCAGTATTGAGAGTTCTTCTTGGTGGATTTTCCCTTTGACAAGCAGGAAGTGACCTTCTGTGTCTCTTTTGATGACTTTAGGTTGAAAGTCGATTTTATCTGATATTAGAATGGCTACTCCAGCTTGTTTCCTGGGACCATTTGCTTGTAGAACTGTCTTCCAGCCTTTTACTCTAAGGTGGTGTTTGTCTTTGACACTGAGATGTGTTTCCTGTATGCAGCAAAATGTAGGGTCCTGTTTCCGTATCCAGTCTGTTAGTCTGTGTCTTTTGATTGGGGAATTGAGTCCATTGATATTAAGAGATATTAAGGAATAGTAATTATTACTTCCTGACATTTTGGGAATTGTTATTATTATTTGTATTTGAGTGGTTCTCTTCTTTTGGGTTGGATGAGATGGGGTTTCTATCTTGTTTCTTCTGGGGTGTTGTTTCCCCCCTTGTGTTGGTATTTTTCCCCTATTATCCTTTGTAGGGCTGGGTTTGTAGATAAGTATCTTGCAAATTTGGTTTTGTCGTGGAATATCTTGGTTTCCCCATCTATGGCAATTGAGAGTTTTGCTGGGTATAGTAGTCTTGGCTGAAGTTTGTGTTTTCTTAGGGTCTGCATGAGGTCTGCCCAGGATCTTCTATCTTTCATGGTCTCAGGTGAGAAGTCTGGTGTAATTCTGATAGGTCTTCCTTTATATGTTACTTGTCCTTTTTCTCTTAATGCCTTTAATATTCTTTCTTTGTTTAGTACATTTGGGGTTTTGATTATTATGTGACGGGAAGTATTTCTGTTCTGGTCCAGTCTGTTTGGGGTTCTATAGGCTTCTTGTATATTCATGGGCATCTCTCTCTTTAGGTTGGGGAAATTTTCTTCCATAATTTTGTAGAAGATATTTGCTGGCCCTTTAAGTTGTAGATCTTCATTCTCATCTATCCCTATAATCCTTAGGTTTGGTCTTCTCATTGTGTCCTGGATTTCCTGAATGTTTTGGGTTACCAGCTTTTTGCATTTTGCATTTTCTTTAATTGTTGAATCCATGGTTCCTATGGTATCTTCAGCATCTGAGATTCTGTCTTCTATCTCTTGTATTCTATTGTTGATGTTTGCATCTATGACTCCTAATTTCTTCCCAAGGTTTTCTATCTCCAACATTGTCTCCCTTTGCGATTGCTTAGTTGTTTCTACTTCTGTTTTTAGATTTTGTATGGTTTTGCTCAAATTTTTCAGTTGCTTGTTTGTGTTTTCCTGTAATTCTTTAAGGGATTTTTGTGTTTCCTCCTTTATGACTTCTACTCGTTGACCCATGTTCTCTTGTATTTCTTTAGGTGATTTTTGTTTCTCCCCCTTATTGGGATTCATTTTTTGCTCTATATTCTCCTGGATTTCTTTAAGTGATTTTTGTGTCTGCCTTGTATGGGCTTCTAGTTTTTGATCTATTTTCTCCTCTATTACTTTAAGAAATTTATCTAAGTGATCCTCAATCTGCATCTTTACCAGTGATTTTAGATCTGAGTCTTGTTTTTCTGGTGTGTTGAGATATCTGGGATTTAATTGTGTTTGTCTTGCAATGGCTTCTAGCTTTTGTTCTATTTTCTCATGTATTACTTTAAGAGATTTATCTAAGTGTTCCTCTATCAGCATCCTGACCAGTGATTTTAGATCTGAGTCTTGTTTTTCTGGTATTTCGGGGTATCCAATATTTATTGCTGTTGGGGAACTGGGTTCGGATGCCGCCATATTGCCTTGATTTTTGTTAGTAGCGATCTTACGTTTGCCTTTTGCCATCTGGTTAACTCTGGTGTTAGTTGGTCCTGTAGATACTAGCTGGTGCTTGACCCTCCTGTGGGGTTGTAAGGCTATTTCCCAGCGACTGGGATACCTGAATCACTGTCCTGCGGGGGTCTTGCTCACAGATTGCTGACAGGTGGCCTGAGTCCCCCGAGGTCTTAAACTCAGGATATCCCAGGTATTTGGTTCCGCCTGTTGGACGGCTGCTCTGCACTGCTCCTGCTCAGGGTTTGATGTCTGATATCCTGTTTCCCCAGGGGTCTTAAAGTTGGGATATCTCAGTTATCTGGTTCCGCCTGCTGGTCCCAAGCTGCTGGGAAGCTGGCTGGGTCCGGTTTCCAGCTTCCCTGCCACTGGCTGGATGGGAGGCTGGTTCGGCCTCCGGCTGGGTCTGGGCACCTGGCACACTGGCTGACTCCGGCTTCCTCACCACCAGCTGGACAGGAAGCTGCAGGCAATATGGCAGCTGCCTGCAGGGAGCTCGGGGTCCGCCCTGCGAGTGCAGAGTGCACCCGCTATTCTGTGCCCAACTCCCACTCCAGGCCTGAGTCCCCGAAGGTCTTAAGCTCGGGCTGTCTCGGGTACCTGGTTCCGCCGCCGCTGGCGGATGGTTCTGAGCCCCTGGCACGCTGGGTGACACTCTGGCTTCCCCACCACCAGCTGGGCGGGAAGCTGCAGGCAATATGTCTATCCCATTTTTTAATAGGCTCTCTGGAGTCTAACTTCTTGAGCTTTTGTATATACTGGATATAAGCCCTCTGTCAGATGTAGGGTTGGTGAAGATCTTTTCCCAATTTGTTGGTTGCAGTTTTGTCCTTTTAACAGTGCTCTTTGTCTTACAGAAACTTTGTAATTTTATGAGGTCCCATTTGTCAATTTTTGATCTTAGAGCATAATCTATTGGTGTTCTGTTCAGGAAATTTTCCCCTGTGCCCATGTGCTCAAAACTCTTCCCCAGTTTCTTTTCTATTAGTTTCAGTGTGTTTGGTTTTCTGTGGAGGTCCTTGATCCACTTGGAGTTGAGCTTACTACAAGGAGATAAGAATGGATTGATTTGTATTCTTCTGTCTACTGACCTCCAGTTGAACCTGCACCATTTGTTGAAAAGGCTATCTTTTTTTCCACTGGATGGCTTTAGCTCCTTTGTCGAAGATCAAGTGACCATAGGTGTATAGGTTCATTTCTGGGTCTTCAATTCTATTCCATTGATCTATCTGCCTGTCACTGTACCAATACCATGCAGTTTTTAACACTAGTGCAATGTAGTACTGCTTGCAGCCTGGGATACTTGGGTCTGATTCCCCCAGAAGTTCTTTTACTGTTGAGAATAGTTTTAGCTATCCTGGGTTTTTTGTTATTCCAGGTGAATTTGAGAATTGCTCTTCCTAACGCTATGAAGAACTGAGTTGGGATTTTGATGGTGATTGCATTGAATCTGTATATTGTTTTTGGCAAGATGGCCATTTTTACTATATTAATCCTGCCAAACCATGAGCAATGGAAGATTTTTTCCATTTTCTGAGGTCTTCTTCAATTTCCTTCTTCAGAAACCTGAAGTTCTTGTCATACAGATCTTTCACTTGTTTGGTTAGAGTCAAGCCAAGATACTTTATATTGTTTGTGGCTATTGTGAAGGGTGTCATTTCCCTAATTTCTTTCTCAGCCTGCTTATCCTTTGAGTATAGGAAGGCTACTGATTTTCTTGACTTGATTTTATAACCAGCCACTTTGCTGAAGTTATTTATCAGCTGTAGGAGTTCTCTTGTGGAGTTTTGTGGGTCACTTAAGTATACTATCATATCATCTGCAAATAGTGATAGTTTGACTTCTTCCTTTCCAATTTGTATCGCTTTGACTTCCTTATGTTGTCTAATTGCTCTAGCTAGAACTTAAAGTACTATGTTGAAAAGATATGGAGAGAGGGGGCAGTCTTGTCTAGTCCCTGATTTTAGTGGGATTGCCTCAAGTTTTTCTCCATTAAGTTTGATGTTGGCTACTGGTTTGCTGTACATTGCTTTTACTATGTTTAGTTATGGGCCTTGAATGCCTGTTTTTTCCAAGATTTTAGCATGAAAGGATGCTAAATTTTTTTCAAATGCTTTTTCAGCATCTAATGAAATGACCATGTGGTTTTTTTTCTTTGGGTTTGTTTATGTAGTGGATTGCATTGATGGATTTCTGTATATTGAATCATCCCTTCATCCGTGGGATGAAGCCTACTTGATCATGGTGAATGATTGTTTTGATGTGCTCTTGGATTCAGTTGGCAAGAATTTTATTGAGTATTTTTGCATCGATATTCATAAGGGGAATTGGTCTGAAGTTCTCTTTCTTTGTTGGATCGTTGTGTGGGCTTGGTATCAGTGTAAGTATGGCTTCATAGAACTACTGTTTCTATTTTGTCGAATAGTTTGAAGAGTATTGCTATTAGGTTTTCTTTGAAGGTCTGATAGAATTCTGCACTAAATCCTGTGCTTTTTTTGGTTGGAAGACTTTCCATGACCCCTTCTATTTCTTTAGGGGTTATGGGACTGTTTAGATGATCTATTTGAGCCTGATTTAATTTTGGTACTTGGTATCTGTCTAGGAAATTGTCCATTTTCTCCAGATTTTCCAGTTGTGTTGAGTATAGGCTTTGGTTGTAGGATCTGATGATTTTTTGAATTTCCTCAGTTTCTGTTGTTATATTTCCCTTTTCATTTCTAATTTTGTTAATTTGTATGCTGTCTCTGTGCCCTCTGGTTAGCCTGACTAAGGGTTTGTTTATCTTGTTTATTTTCTCAAAGAACCAGCTGGTTTTGTCGATTCTTTGAATAGTTCTTTTTGTTTCTATTTGGTAGATTTCAGCCCTGAGTTTGATGATTTCCTGTTTTCTATTCTTCCTGGATGAATTAGCTTCTTTATGTTCCAGGCCTTTTAGGTGTGCTGTTAAGCTGCTAGTGTGTGCTCTCACCAGTTTCTTTTTGGAGGCACTCAGGGCTATGAGTTTTCCTCTTAGCACTGCTTTCATTTTGTCCAATAAATTTAGGTATGTTGTGCTTTCATTTTCATTCAATTCTAAAAAGTCTTTGATTTCTTTCTTTATTTCTTCTTTGACCAAGTTATCATTGAGTAAAGTATTGTTCAGCTTCCATGTATATATGGGCTATTGTTTTTGTTGCTTTTGAAGACCACTCTTACTACATAGTGATCTGATAGGAGGCATGGGAGTAGTTAGATCTTCTTATATCTGTTGAGGTTTGTCTTGTGTCCAATTATATGTTTGATTTTGGAGAAGGTACCATGAGGTGCTGAGAAAAAGGTATATTCTTTTGCTTTAGGATGAAATATTCTACATATATCTGTTAAATCCAATTGGTCCACAGCTTCAATTAGTTTCACTGTGTCCCTGTTTAGTTTCTGTTTTCCTGATTGGTCCACTGAGGAAAGTGGAGTGTTGAAGTTACCCACAATTTTTGTGTTAGGTGCATTGTGTGCTTTGAACTTTAGTAGAGTTTCAATTACTAATGAAGGTGCCCTTGCATTTGGAGCATAGATGTCAGAATTGAGAGTTCCTCTTGGTATATTTTTCCTTTGACCAGTAAGAAGTGTCCTTCCATGTCTCTTTTGATGACTTTAGGTTGAAAATCAGTTTTATCTGATATTAACATGGCAACTCCAGCTTGTTTCCTGAGACCATATGCTTGGAAAATTGTTTTCCAGCCCTTTACTATGAGGTAGAGTTTGTCTTTGACTCTGTGGTGTGTTTCCTGTATGCAGCAAAATGTAGGGTCCTGTTTATGTATCCTGTTTGTTAGTCTATGTCTTTTTATTGGGAAATTGAGTCCATTGATGTCAAGAGATGTTAAGGAATAGTGATTATTACTTCCTGTTTTTTTTTTTTTATGTTTCTGTGGTTATCTTCTTTTGGGTTTGATGAAAGTAGGTTACTATCTTGCTTTTTCCAGGGTGTAGTTTCCCTCCTTGTATTGGCATTTTCCACTTATTATCCTTTGTAGGACTTGGATTGTGGAAATATATTGTATAAATTTTGTTTTATCATGGAATATCTTGGTTTCTCCATCTATGTTGATTGAGAGTTTTGCTGGCATTTGTGATCTCTTAGAGTCTGTATGAGATCTGCCCAGGATCTTCTAGCTTTCATGGTCTCTGGTGAGAAGTCTGGTGTAATTCTGATAGGTCCTTTATATGTTAGTTGACCTTTTTCTCTCACTGCTCTTAATATTCTTTGTTTGTTTAGTACATTTAGGGTTTTGATTATTATGTGACGGGAGGACTTTCTATTCTGGTCCAGTCTGTTTGGAATTATGTAGGCTTCTTGCATATTCATGGGCATCTCTCTCTTTAGGTTAGGGAAGTTTTTCTTCCATAATTTTGTTGAAGATATTTGCCGGCTCTTTAATTTGTAAATCTTCACTCTCATCTAAACCTATAATCCCTAGGTTTTTTTCTTCTCATTATGTCCTGGATTTCCTGGTTGTTTTGGGTTACAAGCTTTTTGCATTTTGTATTTTCTTTGACTGTTGAGTCAATGGTTTCTATGGTATCTTTGGCATCTGGGATTCTTTCTTCTATCTCTTGTATTCTGTTGTTGATATTTGCATCTATGACCCCTGATTTCTTCCCAAGGTTTTGTATTTTCAAAGTTGTCTTGCTTTGTGATTTCTCAGTTGTTTCTACTTCTATTTTTAGATCCTGGATTGTTTTGCTCAGTTCCTTCACTTGTTTGTTTGTGTTTTCCTATAATTCTTTAAGAGATTTTTGTGTTTCCTCTTTCATGACTTCTGCCTGTTGACCCAAGTTCTCCTGCATTTCTTTAAGTGATTTTTGCATTTCCTCTTTATTGTCTTCTATCTATTGACCCATATTCTCCTGAATTTCTTTAAATGATTTTTGTGTTTCCTTTGTAAGGGCTTCTACCTTATTCATGTTCTCCTGTATTTCTTTAAGAGATTTATTTATGGCCTTCTTGTAGTTCTCTAATAGCATCATGAGATGTGATTTTAAATCCAAATCTTGTTTTTCTGCTATGTTCGGGTATCCAGGACTTGCTGTTGTCCGAGAATTGGGTTCAGATGCTGCCATTTTGCCTTGATTTCTGTTAGTAATGTTCCTATGTTTGCCTTTTGCCATCTGGTTATCTCTGGGGTAAGTTGATCCTGTTGTCACTGGCTGGTGCTTGAACCACCTGTAAGCCTGTAAGGCTATTTCTGTACCACTGGATGACTGGGATCCCCTGGCACAGATTTCTGATGGGCTGCCCTACTCTTGGGTTTCGTTGGCACCACGGTGTGCCTTGCCCCAAGCAATGTTGTCTCTTTGTACCTGGTGTTGTCCTCCTGTTCTGCCCAGAAGCTGCGGGGATCCCCTTTAAGTGCTGGTCACCCACCTCCCACTACAGAGCTGGCACACACAGATGACCTGCAGAGCTGCCCAGGACCTAGTGCAAGCAGAAACCTGGTGGGCTGTGTCCTGAGCAATGTTAAACTTGTGCTATCTCTGTTTACCTGGTGTTGCCTATCTGGTTCGTCTAGGAGTGAAGATGGCTGAGGCTGTGGGGACTCCCTCCCAACTCATTCATTTCTTATGATAATTTTCAGGTCCAGTTTCTGCAAACAACAGAATTTTATTCTTTATGGTTGTACACAATCCCATATGGACAATATTTTCTAGTTGACATACAGATGTTTGGATTCTACAACTTAGGTCTGCAGTAAACATTGCCATGCAAGTGACTTTTATGGTATGTTGACTTATTCCTTCAACATTATTGGTGAGTATTGCTTTGGATAAGTTGAATCATTTTTCTCCTTCATGCAAAACTTTGAAATAAGTCACTAAAATCCTTGAGGTAATATGCTGGGATAGATTGGAATTGCATTAAATCTGTAGATTAAAAAGAAAGCATCCTGACCACACTGAGTCTTTTCACTCAGTCTTGAACTTGGATTATGTCTAAATTTATTCAGATCATTGATTTATTTTTATCAGAGTTTTGTAGCTTTCTATAGAAAGATATTTCTTGTGTTTTGCCTAGGTAAAATGGGGACAGTATAATGCTTTAATTGGACATTTTCAAGATCCTGCTAAATAGTGAGTATACAGTATTTAGAAGCATCTTGGAACATGGTGACTATGAAAGTTTTACAGCAGAATATTAATTATCAGTCCTGCAAAATATGTTTAAAAGGGAAAATAAGCATAAATATTGAATACAAGTTTATTTGTTAAGTCAACAAATTTGTTAGTATTTGAAGCAAACAAAATAACAAGGCTTGATCAGCTACTGCTATGCAGTGATTGACAAAGACATTCAACACTCATCTCTGGCCTCTACTACACACACACACACACACACACACACACACAGACACACACACACACACACACACACACACACACACACAGAGAGAGAGAGAGAGAGAGAGAGAGAGAGAGAGAGAGAGAGATTTTTAACTTACTTGTCCAGACTGTATTATGAATCAAAAATTCTATATAGAGGCTCTGGTTGCCCATGTGTGGGGATTTTCATCTCAGAGCTTGTTTCTATGCAAAAAGATCATATCTGACCATTCTTGTTGCTTCACTGGGGCTCTTAGGCTCATGTTGATAGGTGTCTGTTGACAGGTTTGTTCAGCTGTGTACTCAGGCCAGGGGCTGCGAGGCCTTCATTCATGCTGTAGATACTGCTAGACCAGGCTATGCTTTTGATGATGTGGGGAGATGCTATACTCACCTAGATGATCCCAGGTCTTTGGAGTCATTTGTTCTCAGGGAGAATGAAAGTGGTTTAGTCAAGACTACAGGTTATCCTGACACAAGACAGCCTTTGAAGGGTGATTCTAGAATTACATCATGCCTCACTAATGTATGTCTGGCATTTTGAGATAGGAGCCAATGGGGATTCAGAATATCTTTTGAATCAGCTTTAGCCTGGCACAGTTAAAATTCCAGCAACCTGGAGGCAGAGACAAAATGATCACTGGTTCCAGGGCAGCACATACTACATAGCTAGACACCAATCCAATTTAAAGCAGGGGGGGGGGACCCTAGAGGAAAATAGTCTGTGTCAGTGCCTTTTCTGTTCCTATGCTGCATACAAACTGCCACCAGTTATGTCAGACTTGAGCTTACTATGTAGTCACTTTGGATTTGCTGCTAATATAGTATGCCAACTCCAAGAAATAGAAACACTGCCTAAACTGTCAAAAAAATTATATGAAAAATTCCAGTCTCCTATCTAGCATGGGAACCCATTTATTTACCTGGCAATATTTTAGGCTAGTGTTCAGAGTAACTAGTTTCATAGGATGTCTTCATATGTAGGCTTCATACTTTTTCTTATTTTTCTTCTTTCCAGTTACCTTACCTCCTATTCAGCTGATTCTCATTGTTCTCCCCCACTAACTCAATTTCTTCTCTCCTCCTCCTCCTCCTCCTTTCTCCCTCCCTCCCTCCCCCCCCCTCTCTCTCTCTCTCTCTTTCTCTCTCCGAGACAGGGTTTCTCTGTGTAGCCCTGGTTACCCTGGAACTCACTCTGTAGTCCAGGCTAGCCTCGAACTCAGAAATTCACTTGCCTTTGCCTCTCAAGTGCTGGGATTAAAGGCATGTGCTACCACTGCCCTAAGCTCAATTTCTGCTTCCATCTTTTTCTTTTAATTGAAGTCTCTCTGTCTCTATCTCTGACTCTGACCCTTGCTCTCTCTTGTGAATGTGTTTGTGTTTGTGTGTGTGTGTGTGTGTGTGTGTGTGTGTGTGTGTGTGAGTTTATGCAGGCACATGCATGTCACATCATGAATGTGAAGGTCCAAAGATGGTTCATGGATGTTCATCCTCACTGACTGTTTTGGTTAGGGTTTTGCTGCTGTGAACAGACTCTATGGCCAATGCAAGTCTTATAAAGGACAGCATCTAATTGGGGTTGGATTGCAGGTTCAGAGGTTCAGTTCATTATCATCAAGGTGGGAGCATAGCAGCGTCTAGGCAGGCATGTTGCAGGCAGAGCTGAAAGTTGTATATTTTCTTCTGAAGGCTGATAGCAGAATACTGGTTTCCAGGCAGCTAGGATGAGGGCTGTAAAACCTACACCCACAGTGACACACTTCCTCCCACAAGGCCACACCTACTCTAACAGGGCCACACCTTCTAATAGTGCCACTTCCTGAGCAAAACATACAAACCATCACACCTTCTATAACAGGATCTCTGTTATTCTCTGCTGTTGGCCTGCAAGCTTCAGAAGATTCTTCTGTCTCCATTTGTCATTTTACAGTAGAGGTCCTGGGATGACAGATATAGGCTACCAAGTGAGGCTTTAATTGGGTTCTAGGTGTTCAAACCCAAGTCACATGATTGTGTAGCAAGTGTTTTGCCCACTGAAACATAATCAGCCTGACTTCTGCTTTCTTATAAGGTTCTTCTGCCTGTTCTGTTTTTTACTGACCTTAATACCTCTGCAATAATACCCTTTGAAATCACTGACAGTTGACTTGTCTATGTTCTTCTGAGAATCCTGGTTAGCCAAAGCTGATGTCTCCCCTGAGATATTATCATTGGTTGTGCAACAGTTCTGTGTAGCAGGAAAGGCCTCCAGATAGCATTGTAAGACTCAGCCTTTCCTCTCTCATTTGTAGTTCTTGGAATGACTGCAGAATGTACTAGGAATGCAACAGTTTTATCTAGACAGAAGAAGATGTTTTGAATAACCTGGGCTATATCTTTTTATCTGAGAACATGGTGTCCTGCAATGCTTATACTCAGTGAAGCAGACTGTACCCAGAATATTTAAACCCTGGATGCAGTACTTTCAGGGTTCTTCAGCTGTGGTGCAATGATAGTCATGAGGAGATGTGAATCCACAAACTGTGGGAAGACTTGCTGAGTCTTAAGGGAGCCATTCATGAGAGACTTAGGTTTAAGCATTTATTCTTGCTCCTGTCAGCTATAAACCTATTTTGGATGCTATAGTATGCACATATTCTGTCTCACCCGCTCATGAGCAAGTGTTAGAGATACTGAGGTTTTGTTTTGTCCTTACATTACTCCTTATAATGACTGGACTGTTTTGGCAGCTCGTTCTATAATGTAACGTTTCCCTCCTTGGTCTGGCTCTGATAAATTCCTCTGCACTGTCATCAATGTTTTTAAGTTTCATAAATTCAACAGTTTTCAAAAATCAAACAGTTTATACTAATTTTAGATTTTCAGAAAAATTATACACACAGTACAGAGATCTCCTATATACCTTTTCTTTCCTTGTTGAGATTTCTATTATTCTATTATTGTGTTTCGTGTTAGTGTTATGTCTCTTTTGGGAACATTAATAAGCTCTGACCCTAAGGAAACATATAGAGATGTGTCAGTCAATTGATATATGGTAAGAGAAAGCTCAAATTTATAGAACAGAAAGAGTACAGTACTCATTAGGAATGGTTAGAGGTTAGCAGGCAGTGTAAGAATGGCAGTGAGCAGAAGTGCTGAGTGTGGAGAGAAAGAGAGTAGTAGGTACCTGTTGCAGGATATTTGACCACACTGTGAACCCTGAGATTGTATTGTTTACTGGAAAACCGGTTTCTCATTGTGGTGTAGCACATCCCTAGAACACACCTTTAATCCAAGAGCTATCCACTTATTGAAAACAGGGTTAAATAAGCTCAACCATAGGTCAAGAGGTGGAGCAAGCAACCGGTTGACAGGAAGTGAACATAGAGAATAAGAGAACAGATAGAGAGATGCACCACACTAGCAGTAGAAGGGATGGGCATTAAGTTTGATGAGTTTTTAAGATGGAACTTCCTTTTGAGATGTCAGCTGATGAGAAAGGTCAGTGGGGTGCTTCCTCTGCCTCACTGAGCTACCAGGCTTTCACTCCAGCACCTGGCTCTGGGGTCCTCATTGGTAAAACTGAATGACTGAGATTTCGTTAACAAACAGGAACCTGAAGACTGTCCTTTGTTATAAAATATGAATGCTATTTCCAAAGCCTTCCTTTGTTGTTGTGTTATGACAAAACACCTACAAAAAAAGCAATATTATGAAAAAAGACTTTATGTTGGTTTACAGTTCTAGAGTTCAGTAATTATCACAGCAGAATTCATGACAGCCAGAGACTGTAGCAGTTGGTCCACTGTATCTGCCACCAGGAAAAAGAAGATCCACAGATAGTACTTGCTTCTTTTTATCTTTTTACTCAGTCCAAGATATCTATTCACACATTTAAAGTGTGAATAGAAACCCTAAACTAGAAACACACTCAGAGATAAACCCAGAGGCTCACTTCCATGGTGACTCCAAATCTGATCAAGTTGACAATTGAAATTAATCATCACATTGTGTCTCATCAACTTGATAACAACATACAAATCTTTTAAATGTTAATATTCCTCCATTTCTTAATGCAAAATGAATCCAATTCATCTTCAAAAGTCCCCATAGACTAAATATCCAATGTTGTCTTAATGTTCAAAGTCTGAGTTTCTTCTGAGACTCAAAGTATTCTTTTAACTGTAATCCCCTATGATATAAATAAACCAAATGCAACACTTCCAATATACAATGGCACAGAGTAAACATTCTAATTCACAAAGAACTGAATAAGGATATAAGAGAAAACTGTTGGGGCTAAAGCAAGACTGAAAGAACAAAACAGATACCAAATACTATAGTTCTGTATTTGGTGTTTGTAGATTCTGGTCAGATCATTGGGGCTCCAAAGGGCTTGAGTAGTGTATCCCCCCAACTCCCAGTTCTGCTGACTAGAACACATATCTACTTTTTTTCGTCCATCTTTATCCCATTCTTGCAGTTTTTCCCCCCCACTGGATATGCTATAGTCTTGGCACCTTAAATACTGTGGTGTTTTCACTGCAACTTAGGATTCATCATTCCAGCTTTACTTAGTGGTTTCTCAGAGGTTCTGCTACATACCGACTTGCCTCAGCCACTGTTTGAACCTGTAGAGAGAGACTGAAGGCCTATCTCAATCATCTTTTATATATAGAAAACACAGTACCACATGGATATGCAGTCAAGCTTTGTTGTCTGTTTGAGATGTAGCCTCTCATCCTTGAGCCACAGCTACGGCAGCCTCTGTGCTTTGGTGGCTGAGTCTGCAATCTCACTTTCCTAGGCTGTTGCTTTTGAGGAACAGGGAATCCCTTTCTGTGACATTTTCAGTTCAGTCCTTCTCCTTTCAAATACAAATTTATCTTCACAAGTGATAACTTTCGATGGGTGGGGTCTTACCTTAATTTTGCCCTTTATATTGTCATAAATAAGAGAATGAGTTTCACTATAGCAGTTAAGGAAGTTCAGTTTATTGTACTCTCCTTGTATGCAGATTTAAACTTATTCATACAATGTCCCTTGATAGAGTTTACATTTTAATAGTTCCTGTTCCAGTTTGGAACCCACTTGAATGTCCAGCTGCACACCTGCTACATATGATCAGGGAGGCCTAGGTCCAGCCTATGTATGTTTTTTGGTTGGTAGTTCAGACTCTGAGAGCTCCAAAGGTCTAGCTTAGTTGACTCTGTTGGTTTTTTTTGTGGAGCTCCAATTCCCTTCAGGATCCACAATCATTCCTCAGTTCTTTCATAAGAATCCTGAAGCTCTATCCACTGTTTGGTTGTGGGTGTCTTTATTTGTCTGAGTCAGCTGTTGGATGGAACCTCTCAAAGGACAACATGCTCCTTTCTGCAAGCAAAGCAGAGTATTATTAATAGTGCTAAGGACTGGTGTTTGCCCATGGGATGAAACTCAAGGTTGGCTGGGTTATTGGTTGGGCATTCCCTCAGTCTCTACTCCCTCCCCTATGCCTGCATTACTTGTAGACAGGATAAATTTTGGGTTGAAAATTTTGTGGGTGGTTTGGTGTCTCTATTGCTCCACTGGGTTTCCTTTCTAGGTACAAGAAGTATCCAGAACTCTTCAAGCTCCATATCCCCAATGTAGTGAATAACAGCTAAGGTCACCCCCATTGATTCTTGAATTTGTCCTTTGTCCCAGGTCATGTCATCCTAGAGGTGATCCCCAACTCCTTATTGCAGATTTCCATTAATTTTCATTGCCATCTAACCATCTCTCCTGTCCTTCCCCATACCTGATCCTGAATGCCTATTGACTTCCTCATCTCCCTTCTAGTTCCCTCCCTCCATCTGCCTTTTATGACTATTTTATTCCCCTTTCTAATTGAGATTCAGGTTTCTTCACTTGGGCCTTCTTGTTTAGCTTATTTGTGTCTTTAGAATGTAACACGATACCTGTATTTTGTGGCTAATATCCTCTTTTAAGTGAGTACATATGTTCTTTTGGGACTTTGTTACCTCATTCAGTATGATATTCTCAATTTCCATCCTTTTGTCTACAAAATTCATGATGTCTTAGTTTTTAATAGTGGAATAGTATTCCATTGTATAGATGTACCATATTTTCTTTACCCATTCTTCAGTTGAGGTACACCTAATTTATTTCCAGTTTCTGGCTATTACAAGTAGAGTTGCTATGAATACAGTTGAACAAGTGTCTTTGTGAGATGTTGAAATGTCTTTTGGGTATTTGCCCAGGAGTAGTATAGCTTCTTGTAAAGGCAAAACTATTCCCTGTTTTATAAGAAATTATCACATTGATTTCCAAAGTGGTTGTACAATTTGTAATGGAGGAATGCTCCCCTGTTATGTGGTCTAGTTTTGTCTTTGACTCATGGGCCTCTCCCTGGCCAGGAGACAGGCTCATGAGCCAGAGAGAAAAGGAAAGGAAAGGAAAGAAAAGGAAAGGAAAGGAAAGGAAAGGAAAGGAAAGGAAAGGAAAGGAAAGGAAAGGAAAAAGGAAGCAATAAATAAATAAATTCAGGCACAGACACACACATGCTGGACAAAACAGAGAAGGGCTTTACAGTCACTTTATTGTTGTTCTTAATTCTCATACCTTCTCAGGATAATTGATCGCATTGTGTTTTAAGCATTTCAACATTCCACAAACTTATAGTAAATTTAAACTAATTTTTCATGTCATAGATAGATAAGGCTTAAGGAGTCACAACAGCTTTGTTTACATGTCTTTCCATTAAGACTAGTGCCTAACTAAGCATTCATTATATAGTTTCTAGGTTCATAAGTTCATTATAAGCTTAAAGCAATAGTTTTTATGTCACAAATTACAGTTTTGTCAAGAGACAAATCATCTGCCTTGTGTCTTATTATTTTGAAGTCTTACATAGAGAAAATAGTCCATCATATATTTTCTGTTCTTATATCTACAATAAATTGCCCATTCCTAGCCATGGCCTTTAATTACTAGATAAAAGCCTCCTTCCTAACCTAGAAGGAATGTTTTCTTTATTGGTAAATTTTTTCTAAGCCTGTTTTCTTTTCCTAGTGCAATTAGCTCATGACACATGATGGTTTATAGAGCTCTATTTGTAGTTTTTATTCTATGTGAGGTTTGAGATTACTTGTATCAATTTATTAGTTCTATAAAACCATATCAGGAATTATGAAATCCTCAATTCATCTATATAACATTTCTATATGAAAGTACATCTTTATGTTGATTCTGCAGGAAATCTGCCCAATAGGGTAGACTGATGCCTAGAAATCAGGAAAGGAATTTCAGAAGTAGAATGATGTCTCTAAGGATCCTGCATCTCAGAGTGCACCCATCGTAGCCATGCAAAAAGGTGGGCCATCTCCAGAAAACGCATTTGCTTGCCATAGCCTTTTGTACATTACTTCTAACATTGCATATTGTGTTAGCTCCCACAGTTGGATGGTTATATGGCTGGTCAGCTCCTGGCTGAAGAGTGTAGTGTCAAGTGGTTGTCTATGAGAGGTCTGTGGGGTAGCATGATAGTCCATAGGTCTCTGTCCATCTTCCTCCTCCATAGCTGTGCTGTGTGGTGGATTTCACTGCTCTCCAAATTCTCTCTCTCTCTCTCTCTCTCTCTCTCTCTCTCTCTCCCCATATACCCTGGTTTTTAAAGAATAAATTCTTCTAAATATTTTTATAAAACTTATTTATTTATTATATATAAGTACACTGTTGCTGTCTTCAGACACACGAGAAGAGGGCATCAGATCTCATTACAGATGGTTATGAGCCACCATGTATTTGCTGGGATTTGAACTCAGGTCCTCTGGAAGAGCAGTCCGTGCTCTTAACCGCTGAGCCATCTCTCCAGCCCCATCTTCTAAATCTTGTTCATGAAGTCAAAGAATGTGTGGTGGAGGCTATTTTAACTATGAGGCTAAAGCAGTTCCAGAGATGGGTCATATGGTACTGGCCTTGGGAAAGGGATTGTGAAGCTCTGCCCAGTACGAGATTCTACTTTGATAACCAGTGACATAGGCAGCCTATTTCTTCCTTCTTCAGTACATCTTTTCTTGCTATCATATGGAATTGAGACACTATGGCCAGTCATCTCCTGACTTTAACTCTTGTTCATATTGTTCCCTTGTGCTATTCAAATTGAAGCCATGTGAGGTGACTTCTGTAGGATCTTACTCAGTCGACATTTTATTCCATCTCTATTTTTAAATCCTAATGCTTTTGAGGTTCTACCCTTAGTGATACTTTCTCCTATCTTTTCTTTTTTTTTTTTTTGGTGACTTCTCATGCTCTCCTCACGTTAAGTACTCTTACAATATTTCTTCTGGGCATAGAGGCTTCTGCTTATTATCTTAGTTAGCACCTGAGAAGTGGCAGTAAGAGGCCCAAAGTCTTCAAGTCCAACTTTGACTGTATACTGTGTTTGAGTTTGAGGTCAGCTGGGCTGAAGAACATGCAGTGTATATCACAAACAAACAAGCAAGCAAGCAAGCAAGAATAAACCAAAACCCCTGACAATTTAAGAAAATTTTTTTCCTTGTGGTGATTAATTTTAAGTGTCAATTTGATTGAATTAGTAATATCTAAGGAGTGTAGAACTGTAAATTTTGTGAAAATTTCATTGTAGATGTGCATGTGAGGTTGCTTCCAGACATAATGATCACATGCACACTCATTCTTGAGTGGGGAATACCAGCTTTCAGTGTGTACCTGCATCATCCAAGTGACTACGTCCCTGAGATAGCAAGGACTGTTCAGTCTCAGAAAGCTAGCATGTGCCATGATCTGTCACAGACATTAGAATTCCAGGCTTTCTGGCCTTTAGACAATGACCTGCTTTACAGGTTTTACCTTTAAACTTGACTTTGTATGTTTGGATTTCTTGTTCTCTAAGGTTTTCAGACTTAAACTTAATTGTGTTACTGACATTTTAGGGTCTCCATCCTGAAGGTGACCCAGTATCAGACTTTTAAGCTGCCATAATCATGTGAACTTATTTTGCTGATAAACCCTCCATTATTTATTTAGATACATAGTCTATTAATTTTTTTATTTCTAGAGAACTTTGACTAATACACATGTTAATTGTTTTTGTTTTGTAACCTCTCTATTCATAGTTGTGATGTCTCTATTCATGTCATAATTGTTATGGACATCTCTGGATGTATATTGACCACATATCTATATAAAATTAACACATATTTTCTAGCTAACCTTGATAAACCTAATTTAGTTAGTATCTTTATATCTCTGAGATACTCTATTAGGCATGATTTTCACAAATCATAAACTTCAAAATATATTTCATTTTTCTTCATCAAGGATGCAGTTATCATCTCTCCTACTTCCCAGAATGTATGGAGATGTTTCCTGATCTGTGAACCCATAGCCAACAGTCTTGTCACTCCTCAGTGGCCTTCTAAGTTAGTGCTTCACCAAAATTTGCCATGGAAGGACTGTTAAAATGAAAGATATTTTGATAGAGCCTACAGTTTGCTATTTGATAGGTCTGAAAAGGTACAAACAATTTTCCATTTTGGACTGGTGTCCAGATGATTCTGATTTTGTTGATTTCAGGACTACACTTTGACAATCACCATCATAGCTTATTATAAGAGTAATTTAACGGACCTGCCTGATTCAGTTCAGGATTTCTTCCAACTCATATTTCATGCTATTGTCTCCCTTCTAAAGCACATATCTACTTACAGCCTGTAATTGCCTTTTTGAGGCATTTGGGGGAAATCAAGTGCCTAGCACATGCTTCATATTTGAAAAAAAAAACCCAAGACAAAACAACAAAAAAATACCCTTTAGGTCTTGAAAAATGATAGGATTTGTAAGATTTCTCCCATGTGAGCGAAGAGGCATGGGCGGTGGGGAGAAGGAAATGGGGTGGATGAACCATCCGTCGAAATAACTTCATTATAAGGAAGCAAATATTTTTACGGAAAACTGTTGTTAAATAGCACACACACACTACACACACACAGACACACACACACACACACACACACACACACACACACACACACCCCTATACATAGTTAGCAAACCACCTTAGTTGAAGCAAAAGATATTTTAATCTCAACAAGAGTGGACAGAAATTCGATATAAACTGTGTGTGTGTGTGTGTGTGTGTGTGTGTGTGTGTTACAAAAGTGTGGGGCACATGGAAGCTAGAGGTTTATGTTTAATGCTCGTTGTTTTGCTGAATAGCTCCTTATCTTTTGAGACAATGTCATTTAACAATGAACCTAACATTAGGTGATCTGCTTGACTGACTGTCCAGTGAGGTCAATGGACCCATCTGTGTTTGCTCCCCTGTGCTAGTTTTACAGATGAATATGACCATTTCTATCTTATTATGTAGGTGCTGAGGGTTTCAAACACATGTCCCCATGCTTCAGTGGCTTGCACTTTCCCAGTTGAGCCACCTCTTCATTCCAATATCTTAAATATTTTTAAGAGGTTTGAATTGGCTTTTATATATTCATCCATTTCTTATAGTTTGGTTATTGGCTTTTTTCTTTCCTCCACATAGCTCTTGAGAGCTCAATGAATACATATTTATAGATTATGCCTACTTATTTGGTTTGTGTGTAGAAACTTTTCTATTAGAATTAGCTAAAGGATTTTATTTAGCTTTGCACTGTAGTCAAGAATATATTTGTTATATCCCTAGAGTCTGAATATTATGATTTCTTCATGAAAAGAACTGTCATTTGCTTGAAGTTTCTCCTTCAAAGATCTTTTTTTTATGTGGAGCACGGAAGCTTGTCTCCTGAAATATTATTCATCTCATTTTGGAAAATCCATTATAAACTACTTCTCTCCTGTCCACAAAGGTGAATGAATTCAAGAAAAAATATAAAATGAAGAAAAGATTTGGGTCTTGCAAGAGCGATACTTGGCTATTCCCTATGGAGAGCAGTGGGTGTTGACTATGCCTGTAGTAGATTCTTGGATTGACATGCACATTTTCCTTCCTCCCTTCTGTATTTCTTCTTGAGAGCTCACAATGAAGAGCAGAGGCAGCATCTACCTTGCAACTGCTTCCACCACCTGGAAGAGAACTGACAAATTGCTAAGTCTCAGACTTTTGTGTTCAGGAGACAAAGCGTTTTTCTCCTCTTTGTGGGGACAACATGGAATTGTTGACCTTTAATACTTTCAGTAAGAGCAAGGAACCACAAATAAAAAGCAATAAAAAAGGATCATATATTAGTATCATGTCTCTCAAAGAGAGGATATTTTAAGGAAACAAAGAACATACACAGACACAACACACTATCAAAATAGAGAATATTTCTTTAGATTGACTAAATTAAGCTTAATGGGAAAAGGTGCTGCTTTGTCCTTACTTTCCAGGGGACTATTAACTATGCCTGTTCCAGCACCTTTCCCAGCATCCAGCGCCACTACATTAGTAGCCTCCAGGAAAGAAAGATTAAAAAAGTATTCACCTTCACTTCTTCACTCTTAATTTTAATTTGCCATCTGAAATCTTTGATTTTCATGTATGTTGGAGCACCTTATTTTGGTACAATTAAGCATTTCTTTCTGGTTTCCCTCTGTTCTGCTCCAGGGGAACCATTGTTAACAGCTAAGGTTTCACTACACCAGATTTTTTTTTTCTGTCCTTCATTAACCCAGTCTCAGGTTTAAAAGCCTTTGATGATTCAGCTCTATAATATTTAAAGTTCTGATTCAAACCCTTCATATTTAGGGTTTTAAGAAATAGCTGGCTGTGCAGGTAGGACAATGAGTGTCTCTTCAAATCTGCAATCCTCTTAGTGACCCAGCCACTCAGTTTCTCAACAAATCTGTCCAAATTCTTCCCACTGCGAAAACAAAGAGAAAGTGAATGGCTAACAAAAAACCCTACCAAGAAAAAGCCAAGGAGAGACCAAGATAGAAAGCTTTGAAAGAGGGCATGCTTTAAGGGCTTCTTAGTTTGCACACTCTCAGCCCTAGAATCTCAAGTCCAATGGCTGAGCGGGGTCTAGTCAGTTCAATCAATAATTCTCCTCTACACTACCTAAAGGGGATGCTTTCATTTATGATTCTATTTATGAATATAAAAATCAACCAACCCTGCATTCTATACCGAGCGCTCTATGCTCTTTACAAACACACAGCAAACTTTCAAGGCTGCAGAGGTTTGGAGAGTCCTTTTTCTTTTCCTCTTTAGTCATTTGTTATTGAGGGCTTTGACCAGGGCCACCCAATGAACCAGATCATTGGGACACAATGATCACAGACAGCCTGATTCTTTAACTGATGCTTTTTGCAGAATGGAAGAAAGCTATAGGGCTTGATTTCTAATTATATTTGGTTCAAAAATCAGGATTTTTTTTACATATTTTTTCTACAATATGAGATTGTGACTAAGAGATTTAAAGGTTGAGTAAAAACAAAGCTGCAAAATAATCAGCAATCTCACAGAATTGGAGTTCAAAAATCACGGATCTGAAATCAGATGCAGAAGGACTTGGTGAGAATTTTTTTGTAACCATATAGAACAAGACCCATGTCTGTAGTTATTATTATAAAATAGAGTGAAAAGAAAACAATGATGGGGGCAGGAATACCAAATTCTTACCAGACTGTAACTCCTAAACTGTCACATATAATATCTATTTATTTAGTAAATATATGGATTACATTTCCTGTTTTGTTATTTAGGTATTATACACAAAACAAACACACATGTAACAACTGTGTGAAAGATTATAATTATTATCAAACTTATTTTACAGAATAATGGAGGCACAAAGTCCTTAAATTGCCTGCCCAGGGTCACACAAAGCTGGGATTAGCAGATCTGGGATTCAAACCCAAGCACACTGATACCAGTCTGTGTTTTTAATTGCTATGCCATTCTGTCTAATCCTACTTAAGCCTGGGAATGAGAGGGCTGTCTGGCATTTTAGCTCATAATTTTGCATAAGGAAGGATAGGGACTGTCACAATAGGCTTCTCAGACATCTCTTGGCACGCACAGAATGGTGCATCTGGATCTAGCCATACTCCCTTACCCATGTGCAGCATTTTTGTTGTTGTTTGTAGTCACAATGATTATAACTTTGGAATTTAACATAACTTTGGTCAAGCAGAAATTTGGGGCTTCCCCCGCCAGTTAAATCCAAGACCTAGGTTAAGCATAGCCATAGCTCACTTAAGTAAGTAATGATAGCATCCTTTCTGTATAAGCTAGTTCACATTGCACTACACGCTTTAGGAAGACAGAGAAAAGCAATGTGGAAGACTGAAATGGAGTTTTCTACATGGTCTGTTAATGAAATATCCGAAAGCAGTTTCTACAACAACAAAGTGTTCTAGTTCCAGTATCACAAATTCCAGCTGAGTGATCAAATTCCACCTAATTAAAAATTCCTTCTCTAATTTCAGATTCTCTTTGTTTATCATCCTCTCTGCCTTCTGTTCTAAATTGTTGTTCACTGTGTTTTCCGGCTGCTAAGTTCTTTATTACATTTCTCCCTGGAGGTAGCTATCTACCGATAATGGTTAAAATAATTTCATATGTAAATATGCATGGAATATGTAAATATGTGTACATTAATTCTGGAATAAATCTAAATTAAAATGTATAAATATTCTTTTCAGAACTTCTCTGAGACATCTTATATAATCATGACTCCTTTTGAATGTGAGCTGGAGATTGGACACAGAGTTGTGATTATTTATTAATCACATATTTAATATTCCCCGTGCTGTTGTAAACCGTCTGGGGAGACATGCTGCTAAGAATAAACTTTCTCAGCATTGCAGTATGGTGCAGAGTTTTTTTCTACAGGGAATAGAAAGAAAGAAACATATCTATTCACCTATTTCGATGTAAATTGCTAATGATTTTGCCCATTTGAGCTGAGAAGTAATTAGAGGTTTGGGATAGAGTCCAAGCACAGCAAGAACTTGAAATTGTGTCCCACCAGGGTACTGAAATGCTCATTTTGAATTTTGCTATGATTTCTGTATGTTTAGTGGATCTCCTTTCCTTTGGCCACAGTCTTAATAGTAGAAACTGGATTTTCTGAATATAGTAACTTGAAAGCTACAGCCTAATTTTATAAAGATATGTTAAACTGTATGAATTAAGAAAAAATAGTTAAGCTAATTAGGCGTGTTTATTGAGAATAGTTTATTTTTTGGATGGTGGCTAAAGGTGCCTTTTCTTTTCTCCAGAGGCTAAGTCAGTGGTAGCACAGGAGCTCCTATCAGCTCTGAGGGTACAATGCTAGCAACAAGTGGCCTTGGCTTCATAAATTAATCATTACTTCCAAAGACTAAGCACTTTTGCAAAGACTTAAGTAGCCTCAAGGTCATCTGAGTCTCCTTCCTGTAGTAATATACAAGCATTCAAATGATGTCATAATTTCATGTTTCTAATCTTCAAGACAGATTAATATAAAGTCTGTTTGGGCAAAGTTTCTATTATAGAACCACTCAGAAAGTCAAGTGAATCCACAATCCAAAGTATTCTCCCATTCTTCTTTGCAGACACCACCATACAGCCTGGGAACTGGGGCTAGAGAGGTGATTCTGAATAGCTGAGAGACAGTTAGTGGTTGTGATGGAAATGACTCAAAAATGTGATGAATTCCTCAGCAGGATCACTTCAGTTAGTATTGTGGCTAACTGCTTGTGCTGCTTAGTTTTGTGTCAACTTGATATATGCTGGAGTCATCTGAAAGGAATGAACCTCAACTGAGAAAATACTTCCATAATGCCTGACTGCAGGCATGCTTTAAAAAGACATTTTCTTAATTGGTGATGGGGAAAGTCCTCACCCCTGTTCATGGTCTATAGGAAAGTAGGCTGTGCAAGCCGGGTTTGCAGGACTCATTCATGGCCTCTGTATCAGCCTCTGCCTCCACGTTCCTGCCTGGCTTGAGTTCCTGCCTTGACTTCTCCCAATATACTGTGACTTGGGACATATATGCCAAATAAACCGGTTCTTCCCCAGGTTGCTTTTTGATTATGTTTTACTACAGTAATGGTAACCCAATTTAAGACAGAGCTATACGTAAGTCTTCTTGGTTCAATATGATGTCAATGTTGAGCCATACTTGTAAGAAAAAAAGAAATAAGTATAATTGTTAAAATATTTCACATTATACTCATAAGAGTTTGGTATTTTTTACCCTTTCCTATATCTGAAGCATGTTCAGTTGTGAACATTTTGATAGAACAAAAAATATAGGGATAGATCATTACATAAACCACAGTTGGTCAAATGCCAAGATCAACTCACCTTAGGGTACCTATCCCAGCTAATAAGTGTATAATACAATCCATACAGTCAGAGCACACCACAGAAGAGGGGCCAGAAAGATTCTAAGATCCAGAGGACAAGGATATCTGTTGGGAGATCATGCCATCTAATAAGAAAAACAAAAATAAAAGATGCAGAGATGGTTAGAGAAGTTGCAGTGGATCTGTGAGGAGTTTGGGGCAGGAGTGGAAAATGTATATGGCCAAGATAACATTGTATGAATTTCTCACAGAATTCGTAAAAATATATAAATGAAAAAATATACAGCCACTTTTTTTCTCGTTGGCATCCTTCTCTTTAACAGACTTAAGTTGTAAGAATAAATATATTTAAGGCTCTATTAAGTTTATTTTCAATTTAAATTCTAAACTCTGCATGATGAACATTTTTAATTACATGTGTATGTGTGCATGTGCATGTGTGAAGTGAATATGTACCCTGGCACATGTATATGTATATGGTCTGAGGTTCTTTCCTTCCATTTTGTATACTGTAGTGATCAAGCTCCCATCACTGGGCATGACTAAAAGTACCTTAATTCACTGTGCCATCTCATTGGTCCAGTAAACAGCTATTAAAATTTTATTTCTGGATTACTCTTCATGCAATCATGCTAGCTCACTACTGAGAAGTAGTGTGTGGTGGCTGTTAAGTTAGAGTAGTAGTCCATACCTGCTTTCCTAGCCCTTTGCAGGGAGGATGAGGCAGGGGCATTTTATATTCAACGCTACTCAAAGCTAACATCCTGTTTTAAAATAACATAACAAACTAACAAAAGAACCAGTTCTCAGGTAGAGTGGACAATGGCTTTGAGGTTACTGTCATCAGTTCTGTCTTCTGTCTTATGTTATCTTCCTTTGTTGAGATATGCCCTCACCATGTAACCTGGGTTTGCCTTGAACTGCAGCTCTTCCATCTTTGTCTCCCATGTACTGGGCTTATAGGATTGAATTAGCATAAGCGCCAATGCTTTTATTATTTCGAATAATAAAGAAACTTTTTATTGGTTATTTTATAATTTACATTTCAAATGTTATCCCTCCTTCCCAGTTTCCCCTCCACAAATCCCCTATACCCTCCCCCTCCCCCCTGTCTCTATGAGGGTGCTCCCCTACCTACCCATCCACTCCTGCTTCAGAACCCTAGCATTCCTCTACCCTGGGTCATTGAGCCTACACAGGACCAAGGGGCTCCTCTCCCATTGATGCCAGATAAGGCAATCCTCTGCTATATATCCAGTGCGAGCAATGAGTCCCCACCATGTATGTACTCTTTGGTTGGTGGTTTAGTCCCTGGGAGCTCTGAGGGTTGGCATGGTCTGGTTTGTTGATATTGTTGTTCATCCTATAGGGTTGCAAACCCCTTGAGCTTCTTCAGTTGTTGCCTTAACTTCTCCATTTGGGTCCCCTTATTCGGTCCAATGTTTGGCTGTGAGCATTCGCATCTGTATTGGTCAGGCTCTGGCAGATCTTCTCAGGGACAGCTATACCAGGCTTCTATCAGCAAGCACTTCTTGGCATCAGCAATTGTGTCTGAGTTTGGCATCAGCAGATGGGATGGATCCCTAGGTGGGGCAGTCTCTGGATGGCATTTCCTTCAGTCTCTGCTCCACTATTTGTCCCTGCATTTCCTTTGATAGAAGGGATTCTGGATTAATATTTTTGAGGTGGGGGTGGCTCCATCCCTCAACTGGTGGCCATGCCTATCCACTGGATATAACTTCTACAGGCCTTATCTCCCCTTTGTTGGGTATTTTGGCTAATGTCCTCCTTTTTGGGTCCTGTGATCCTCTTGGGGCACTGGCATCTGAGACTTTCTAGTGGCTACTTACAGTTCTCCCTCCCCCACTGCTACACACTTCCTTTCCAACAGTTCTCCCTTCCCCACTGCTACACACCTCCTTTCCAATTCCTGACCCTCTGTACTTCTCCCACATCCCCTCCCCTATCTGACCCCCACCCCTGTTTTCCCTCCCACTCCTCTTTCCCTCCTAGATTCCCCTCTCCCTCTGCTTCTCAAGATTATTTTCTTTCCCCTTCTGAATAGGACTGTAGCATCCACACTTTGGTGTGGTCTTCTTCCTTCTTGGGTTTCATATGGTCCGAATGAAAAATCTGCCAAGAGGAACCCTAATTCTGAACATCTATCCCCCAAATGCAAGGGCACCAACATTTGTAAAAGAAACATTACTGAAGCTCAAAGCACACATTGAACCTCACACAATAATAGTAGGAGACTTCAAGACCCCACTCTCACCAATGAACAGATCATGGAACCAGAAACCAAGCAGAGACACAGTGAAGCTAACAGAAGTTATGAAGCAAATGGATTTAACAGATACCTACAGAACATTTCATCCAAAACAAAAGAATATACCTTCTCAGTAACTCACAGTACCTTCTTCAAAATTAACCATGTAATCGGCCACAAAACAAGCCTCAACCAATACAAGAAGATTGAAACAATCCCATACAAAAACAATAGAAAGCCCACATATACATGGAAGTTGAATAACAATCTACTCAATGATAACTTAGACAGGGAAGAAAAAGAATGAAATTAAATACTTTAAAAAATTTAGTGAAAATGAAGGCACAACATATCCCAACTTATGGAGGACAATGAAAGCAGTACAAAGAGGAAACCTCATAGCTTTAACTGCTGGAGAGAAACTGGAGAGAGCATAGGCTAGCAGCTTGACAACACATCTGAAAGCTCTAGAACAAAGAGAAGCAAATGCACCCAAGAGGAGTAGATGGCAGGAAATAATCAAACTCAGGGCTGAAATCAACCAAATAGAAACAAAGAGAACTATACAAAGAATCAACAGAACCAGGAGCTGGTTCTTTGAGAAAATCAACAAGATAGATAAGCCCTTAGTCAGATTAACCAGAAGGCACAGAGATATTCAAATTAACAAACTCAGAAATGAAAATGGAGACATAACAACAGAAACTGAAGAAAATCAAAATATTATCAGATCCTACCATAAAAGCCTATTCTCAACAAAACTGGAAAATCTAGATGAAATGAATGATTTTCCAGACAGATAACAACAGGTAACAAAGTTAAATCAGGAGCAGGTAAACCATCTAACAGTCCCATAACCCCTAAGGAAATAGAAGTAGTCATGAAAAGTCTCCCAACCAAAAAAACCTCAGGACCAGATCGTTTTAGTGTAGAGTTCTATCGGACCTTCAAAGAATACCTAACACCAATACTTCTAAAAATATTCCACAAAATAGAACCAGAAGGAACACAATACATTCTATGAAGGTACAGTTACACTGATACCTAAACCACAGAGACTCAACAAAGAAAGAGAATTTCAGACCAATTTTCCTCATGAATATTGATGCAAAATTACTGAAGAAAATTCTTGCCACCAGATCCAAGAACACATTATAATGATCATTCACCATGATCAAGTAGGCTTCATCCCAGAGATGCAGAGATGGTTCAATAGAAGGAAATCCATCAACACAATCCACTATATAAACAAAATCACATGATCATCTCACTAAATGCTGAAAAAAAGCACTTGACACAATACAACACCCATTCCTGTTTAAAAAGTATTGGAGAGATCAGGAATTCAAGGTCTGTACCTAAATATAATAAAAGCAATATTCAGCAAACCAATATACAACATCAAACTAAATGGAGAGGAACTTGAAGCAACTCCACTAAAATCAGGGACAAGACAAGGCTGCCCACTCTCCTCCTATCTATTCAACATCGTACTTGAAGTTCTAGTCAGCACAATTAGGCAACAAAAGAATATCAAAGGGATACAAATTGAAAAGGAGGAAGTCAAAATATTACCATTTTCAGATGCTATGATAATATACAATTGTGACCCCAAAAATCCATGAAAGAACTTCTACAGCTGATAAACAACTTCAGCAAAGTGGCTGGATATAAAATAAACTCAAATCAGTAGCTCTTCTCTACTCAAAGGGTAAATGGGCTTAGAAAGAAATTAGGGAAGGAGCACCCTTTACAGTAGTCACAAATAATATAAAATACCTTAGTCTGACTCTAACCAAGCAGGTGAAATATCTGTATAAGAACTTCAAGTCTCTGAAGAAAGAAATCAAAGAAGACCTCAAAAGATGGAAAGATCTCCCGTGCTCATAGATCAGCAGGATTAATATAGTAAAAATAAACTTCTAACCAATCTATAGATTCAATGAAAAGTCTCCCAACCAAAATTCCAACTCAATTCTTCACAGGTATAGGAAAAGCAATTCTCAAGTTTATCTGGATAGCAGGATACCAAAAACCATTCTCAACTTAAAGAAATGTTCGATATCCTTAGTCATCAGTGAAATGCAAATTAATTGGATCCTGAGATTCCTCCTCTCATAAGTCAGAATGGCTAAAATAAAAAACTCAGTTGACGGTAGAAGTTGACGGTAGAAGTTGACTAGGATGTGGAGAAAGAGTAACACTCCTCCACTGTTGGTGGTATTGCAAGCTGGTACAACCACTCTGGAAATCAGTCTGGCTGTTCCTCAGAAAATTTGAAGTAGTTCTATCTGAAGACCCAGCTATTCTACTCTTGGGCATATACCCAAAAATGCTCCAACACATAACAAGGACACATGCTTCCCTATGTTCATAGCAGCCTTCTTTATTATAGCCAGTTTGAAATAACCCAGTGTCTCTCAACAGAGGAATGGACACAGAAAATGTGATATGTTTACACAATAGAGTACTACTCAGTTATTAAAAACAATGACCTCATGAAATTTGTAGGCAAATGGCTAGAACTTGAAAATATTATTTGAGTGAGGTTACCCAGTCATAAAAGAACACACATAGTATATACTCACTGATAAGTGGATATTAGCCAATAAAGTCATTTTTGTGCTTTCTTTATTTTAGAAACTTCCTTATTACTTGATAAGATGGATAACATTTTGATAGGGTGAAAGATATTTCAATGTTTTCTCAAGTTGTTTAAAATTGTATTTCTAAATATGACCACTTGTTAGTTGTGTTCCGGTCTAAGGAGAGTCTAATTTTCTACATTAATTGTAATAACATTTTTCTGATGAATGTACATGTTTTTCCATAAAATATACATTCATTAGCCCCATCCTGATGGACTTTCTAATGCCCCCTTGTACAAATATGCATGTACACATGCTGCTCATTCAAGCTTGCTGCCTTTCTACCTGTAGAAGTGCATTGAGCCAATGCCCTATTTCATCTTAGCCACAGATTTGAGCTCTTTCTCAGCCTCAGTGATGTCCTTGTTTTCTGACAAGGTAATACCATGGTCTAGATGTTGAGAAGGTATTTATAACAGGACAGCCATTCCATACAAATAGTCTGTCCAAATAGCATTAAGGAGAGCTAGAAATATAGATCAGGGTGTTCACAAACATGTGCACATGCATACAGAAAAATGAATTCTCTAAGATTAAGGTAGATCTTTTCTATGAGTAATACCTACCTACTTACATACGTACTCGAACATTTGTAGAAATCTACATTATCTGTAAAATCTATAATGAATTTAATGCTGTTTTAAAACACACTTTCAAGCAATTGTGTTCATTTCTATTTTCTTATCCTAGCTCTGAATGGTTTAGTATACATTCAGAAAATGGAAGTACTGAGAGAGATAGTTGAAATGTATTGAATTAGCCATGTCATTTTTCCACAGGTTATCTCATTTAATCCTTACAATAACACTTGGGAAATGTATGGTATTGTGATCATGTTGGTGTTATACATGACAAATGAAGATATGGAGAATTTAGGAACTCAAGTAAGGAGGCAAGACTAAAGAAGTTGAAAAACCAGGCTGTAATATCAGTACTCATTCAAATAATTTTGTTCTTTTTTTTCTCTAGTACAGAATATGAGAGCTGGCAAGATATAATGGTAGATGGAAGGGGAAATGGGGAGATAGAAACTAAAAGCTGGAGATGCTGGTAAGTGCTTTGGAAAGGGCTTTGGAAGATCTGTTTTTTCTTACAGAGCACAGGACTGTGATTTAAAATAAAATGTGTCTCCTATCCTCTTTGTAGATCCCTGCTTTTTCTGTTCCTTATAGAATTTGTAAAATGAGATGTTTAATATCATATCTTTTACAGCACATCATGAAGAAAACTTATTACTATGGTTGAACTTGATTGTCAAGTTAATGGGATTTAGAATCATCATGGAAACAAATCTCTGGGAGTGTCTGGGAAGAATTTTCTTGAATAGAGTAATGGAGGCAGGAAGGCCCACCATATATGTGGGGAGTTCTATTCCATATGCCGGGGTCCCGTGTAACTGCCTGCAGTTAGCTGGGGATGCTGGCAAGGGGCAAGGGAAGCTGGGGATGTATGGGAAGGCGGCAAAAAAGAGATGAAGACCAAGACAACATTGCTGTTCAAGGTCTCAAAGTTTAATGAAGAACTCCAAACATATAGGCAGGGGAAAACCCTTCCCCCCCAAAGGCTGAAAGCTTCTCTGCAGAACTGGTTCAGTTGCTCTGCAGGTGTTTCTCAGGAAACTGCAGGTCCTTGAAGAATAATGGGCTTCACCTTGGTCTGAACACTCTACCCTAGGTGGAAGGGATTATGGCTGACACAGGAATTCCTGCTCAAAGGCTGGGAGAGGAACTTCACATTGGTTGGTGTCAAGTTCCTGCCAGGTGGCATGGCACCTCAATAAGGCTCTCTTCAGTCCAGGACTGAGTGAGAGGGAGATAAGGGGCTGAGCTGCAGCTTTCCTTTTTTTTCTAACTTCTGACTGTGGGAACAATGTCCCAACTGCCTGCTGCTCCTGCCACTGTACCCTCCCCACCATGATGAACTATAGGTCAAAATAATCCCTTCCTTTCCTACATTGCTTCTTCCATGTATTTTGTGGCAGCAATGGTACAAGATGCTAGCATTGCACATATGATGGAAGCAAAGGAAATCAGAATGCAGAAAACGTATCCTAAAATCGTAGCCTCCATTGCAAACATGAGTGGTTAATAAGACATTCTTCTTACCAGAGGAAAAATACTTCTCTGTGTCATATGACATGTGTGATGTACATAGTTAGTAAAACTGATAGTATTAATAAAAATCTTAATAGGCTTCCTGATTAGAATAAAATGATATTTTGAGCCAAATCCCTAATTAGAACAGTACATTTACCAACTGTTCTCATGGGAAAAGGAGCCAGGATTCATCATTTAAAGTAATACCTAATTAATCCTTCTCTGTAACAGATGTCAGCCTTATTTTCAAATCTTTTGTAGACAATGACTTGCAGTACCAATCCTTTAATTATCTATACTGGGTTATTTATTTTTTAGGGCTATAATTACATGGGTAAATAAAGACAATGTAAAGAACTTTGCTAAGGTTCATCTGTTCACTCCAACAGTGGAGATTGTGGAAGGATATAGACCACAAACACACCCAGGGTTCCAGCAGAAGTGGTTCACAGTGAAGTGCAGGAGTGAATTTGTTAACTATGTACCCTGGGCTGAGAGAAGAGAAGGGTTCTAGGGACTGTCCTATATTGTTGTTCTAGCTTATGAACTTCAGAACACCACTTTGGGCCTCAGATACACCGAATGATGCTTAGAAGCACAGATTTGCAGGATACTTTGGGTACCTTAAAGAAAAAATTTCACCCTAAATCAGTTTTACAATTCACATTTCATTTATTTTTAAGGTATGCATGTGTGTATGTTTGTGAACACAATGCACTCTATTTCTACCTCTCCTTAATGCTAAGACTCTATTTCATGATGTTGTATTGTAGATGTAAGGAAGCAAGTCAGTGAAAGTTGGTGTCTCTGTCATTCTATAATTGCTGTAATAAAACACACCACTGCCAGCATCTTAAGGGAGAAAGAGTTTATTTCAGATCTCATTCACAGGTCTAGTCTATTATCATAGGAAAGTCTCAGCAGCAGGAGCTTGATCTTGTGGGTCATGTTGTATCCATAGTGAAGAGTCAGCCTATAATGAATGTTTGTTGTGCTCAGCTCACTTTCTCATTTATACAGTCGAAGATTCTATCCCAGGGAATGGTGCCATCCGCAGTGGACAGGCTTCATTAATGTAATTAATTAGTGTAATTAATGCAATCAAGATGATTCCTTACAGGAATGCTTGGAGGCCAGTTCCTTGGGAGCTTCTAAAACTAATCATGGCTGCTAAGGTTGTTTATGTTTGTAGACAGTTAGCATGTATTATTGGTAGAAGGGGGACATGATTTGATTGTTGATTTCAATATATAGCTGGATGCTTATGGTGCCTTTTCATTGTTAGTTAGAAAACTACTTATGACAAATGGTGAGTACGCACTTTTAATTCTTAGCACTGCTTGTATACTGATGTTGGATGCATTGGAGTCAGGTAATTTCTTGTCAAAGTAACAAATAGAATATGAACAATGGAAAAATATGATATAGAGTCGATATGTGAAAAATGGTGTCAGTACTTGCTGTAGCAATGAAAGGCAGTAGCTTAAAAATAGAATCCTCATAAATCTGAATTTAGATGCAGATGGCATTAGTTTTACCTGTGAGTGTGTTGACTTTGAATGATCTATTCACTCTTTAACAATACCCCATGGGTTTGTTCACCTTAATGAATGTTAAAATGGTTAATAAGTGTTGGTGATAGCTAACATTTTATTAAAGGCATAGTCTATACAGGTTATGTTAATGAATCTTGCTGCTTTTCCACATCATCTTCAAAAGAATTCTGCACAGATAGTTTTATAAATGTAACCTTTGGATATAAAAAATAAGATCTGGAGATGTTCCAAACCTTGTGGAAATAATTCCCAAATAAACTTTTTTACTCTTACCTTCAGATAACAATACTGACTGTGGCCTGGGCTTACCCAGAATCTATTGCAATTCATGTACCTAAACTGAACTGTCATCTGTGCACTGAAATTTCTTGTCCCCCAGTGATTTTGCTGCTTGGGTAATAATTCCATCACCCATCTAGGGCCCATGAAGAGCTAGTATGTAGTCTTACCTCTTCTCTCCTGCTATGTGTTATTATTCATTCCATCAGTTCACTTCTGTCACTTGTATGTTTGTAAACTAGTCTTCCCTAATGCCAAGGCCTTCACCTTGGTTGAACATGTCATTTCTCTCATGTACGACTGTGAAACTTCAGAATAATGACCACCTGTCTCCCAGCTACACTAAATCTCTGCTCCACACTTTAGCTTGAGTGGTGCTTTAGATCACTTAACAGAGGTGCTTAAACTTAGTAACTTTTGGGTACAGTGCAATTTTCTTAACATATTTTCTGGGTCTCCTCTTTGCTTATCTACCTCAGACTTCAAGCTCACATAGGCCCTTCTATTTTCTCCCTTCATATTAAACCACAGTCTTATTTTTTCTTTTGGAGCCTTGTTTTTACTGCTTTACAGCCCTTCCAAATTTATTTTAAGGTTATTCATGAATCCCTTTCTAGGTGCTAAACACAATTCTAAAAGCTTAGATACAGTGGTCTGCAAAACCAACATGAAGTCCTTGCCCTAAAGGAGACAGAACATAAACAAACAAATATTATGTATTTGAGGATGACAGTAAGTTCTTTGAGGAGAGTCAGATAATGGGGTAGAACATGAGAGGACACTGAGCAAGGAGTTGTCGAGTAACTATTTCTAGATGCAACTTTCTGAGACCCTGGACCTGCTATGTGACCTCATGTTCCAGCTCATGCCTGATTTTGCTTCAACTTATGTTTTGGATCCTGGCTTGATCATCTCCTGGTTCAGAGGTTTTCTCTCTCTTCTTTACTCTGTGTGGAAGAGGTGCCTGTGTATTCTGCATATGACAGCTTCTCTGTTTTCTCTTTAATAACATTTATTGCACTTTCATTTCACTACTTAAATTCTGTCATATACTATAAATAGCATAGAAAAGAATGTCTTATCTTTGGGTAATATTCCCATAAAATAAACCACACCCATGAATTCCTTATCTTACAGTGCTTACATTTGCATTAATGTTTATGAAAACCCATACAAAATACATAAAATAATTACTTACATACCAGATTAACAATGATATTTAATTACACACTTATGAAAATTGATTATTTTTTAGCTTTACAATTATAGCATCTCTCTTCTCTGAAAATTTAGAGATGGCTTTCCTAAGGAAGTTATAGTCAGGCTGCAGCTTATGACTTAGTTTGCTTGCTGCTGTTATAACTGAACACCAAAGACTGGGTAATTCATAAAGAATAGGAGTTTATTTCAAAGTTGTGGTGGTAGAAAGTCCAAGAGGGCAGCACCGTTGTCTAGCCTTCTCAGTATATCATAACAGGGAGGCTATCACATCATGAGATAAAGCAAGCTTGCTAGTTCTGATCTGACTTCCTAATAAAGTCTCCAAGTTCATCTGAGTCTAGACACTATCTAATCCTACTGGACTCCTAAAGCCCAACATCAATTTCCATTAATATATGTATTGAATGAATAACTTTCCAGCATGGGAATATGAATTAGTTAAAAGATGATCTGTTTTGGGCAGATGAGAAAATTTGTCAGCATAGCACAGAAGGTTTTGCCAACCAATGCAAAGAAGAGGGACTTTATTCTAAGTGTATCAGCAAACCTGAGGGAGTCATGTCAGGAGACAGGCATGACAAAGTTCCTTCATCCTTTAAAGTTACTCCAGCTAATGCATAAAAAATGTATTTTAGCAAGAGGGAAGGCAAGCCATGAGACCATAAGTAACAAAGTAACTTGTGATTGAAACAACTCAAATGAGGGACCTGAAAGAGATGTATGCATTCTCCGCCAGAAATTATCTTCTATGAGAACAAGGAGTGAGGTACACTGGTACAGAGTTGGGAATTAAACAACCTTTTATTAAAACCCAACCTTGAGAAGGGGCAATGAAAAACTATTCATAAGGCTGATAATCTATCTCCCAGTGTTATTGATTTTTGTAGGTGAAGAAGGCCAATAGACAAGATTTCCTAGTTGATTTGTAAATCAGTACTACCTTATGCTGCCATTGATCATCAGTGATGAACATTACCACCTCCCAGACACTGTGACACAGAAAGATACTAGGTCAAGTTCTTTTTCCTAGACAGCTTATAGGGCAGTTGGAAAGATAACTCTCAGGTACAATTAATATTAGGCACAGTTCCACAGTTGTATAACAACTTTAATCATAAGTCCTACTAAAGAGACACAAAGGGCAAACCTAAGCTACACTGTCATTTACTTAATTGTCTTTTGAATGGTGAGACCTTGAAGACTACTTTTCAATAAGGGCTGTCAGAATAAGCCACCATAAAGAATCAGCTTGGAGGGAGCAGAGAGATAGTTCAGTGATTCCCTGCACCTGGTTGCTTTTGTAGGGGACCTGGTTCAATCCCCACTACTCAAATGGTGACTCACCATCACCAAATTCCAGTTCCAGGAGATCTGAGCCTCTTTTTGCCACCAGGGTCAGTAGTTACACATGTGGTATACCTCATACATGCAGGCAAAACACTCATATATAAGAAACAAGATGCTGGGGCAGTGGTGGCGCACTCCTGTAATCCCAGCACTTGGGAGGCAGAGGCAGGCGGATTTCTGAGTTCAAGGCCAGCCTGGTCTACAGAGTGAGTTCCAGGAAAGCCAGGGCTACACAGAGAAACCCTGTCTCGAGAAAACAAAAAACCAAAAAAAACAACAACAACAAAAAACAAACAACAAACAACAAAAAACAAAACAAAAAACCCCTCCCCCCAAAAAACAAGATAAATAAATCTAAGGAATAAAAAACCAGAACCTTGTTGGATCTGAGTTCTTTGCCATAAGGCAGAGTAATCAAGTGTGTTGTGGTATTTTTGATAGAGAAGAGGTTTGCAGTTTCAAAGTTCTGTCTAGCAACGAGCAACACACATATTAGGAAGGTGGAGGGAAGCCTTGTGTTCATGCCTGCACATTCTCCTGCCTGCTCCCAGGATGTTGAATGGAAATAGAGAGGAGGGTTAGGCTTAGGGTAGTTGAGTTAGTAGATGGCTAAGGAGTCCAGGCAGATCTTTTAGGAAGAGTGGACTGAGAAATTCCAGGTTTAAATAATTAAATGAATTTCTTCTTGCTGTGACTCACAAAGAAGTTCAGTATCTCTTCAGGATCCATCTATAACTTTCCTTATGTTATAAACATCAAAGAATAAACCCTGAACTCTAATTTTATTTAGAGTTTTTCATAAGTAAAAGACCTAAAATGATATTTGTAATATTCTACTTCTTCTTCACATTTTAAGAAAACATTTATCCTTGAAAAACCTGGAAACTCAAGGATGATGGATGTCTACAATGCATGGCGACCAGATGTATGCCTCTCTTTTATTTATTTTTGTTTGTTTGCTTTGGTCTTGCTGTTGTTGTTTAAAGTGAACTGAATTCAGAAGGTACTCAAACCACAGCCTGTGGCTGAGAACTTTCATGTCTTAGCAATAAAATATTAAAAGGAAATCACAGAGTCTCCCTATTCACTGATAATTCCATGTGAATGCATCAAAAATACCAAACAAAGACAGGCCAATGTCTAATCTTAAGAACTATATTTTTGTATTCAAAAGCTGCTCACTGGAAAGGACTTTTTACTAAGTACATTCACTTTCTGTCCCTGCCCATTGCATTTAGAGTTGGGTGAGTTGATGGTGTTCCTTCCTGGGTGTGCTGATGAGGCTAAAACTCCCAGCAGCCAATCAGCACATTTTGTGCTCTGATTTCCAGTGCAATGTCCTTTGAGCAAGGATTCTAAGTACAGGCTGCCAAGCAGGCTCCGTGGGTGGTCTTGGCCTCAAAGTCAGAGCCATGTCACACTGAATTGCTTCACCTCTGATCACAGAACTCCTCCTGTCCTACAGGCTGCTGTGTCTTCTCAGTGCCCTGCAAGGTTATAGTCTCTTAAATTGGGTCATTGGAAACATTTTTCTTGCTTGCTGTAACACAAGCCAAATCTCCTTAAGTGTCTTCTAGCTTTCTGATCACCTGGAATATTCCATTCTTTTCTTAATAGGCAACCAGATGGAGCTCTGCCATTTGAAGATGCTGGGCTTTAACAAAGAGCCAGCTGTGAGAGCACTTTTCTTCATTGAGGCCAAACTCATTGGGGGTTATAAATGACTGCAAAGAGATGGCTTGCTTGACTCAGCAAGTGGTTCATCTTTCCCATACACTTTCCTAGGACAGAAGTTTGAGGCTCTCTGCGTCTGGTGCATGCATGACATCGTGCATACATCTGTGAACTCACAAAATTGGCAAGGGTATTTTCTAGAGGCAGTAGTGAGTTTTATTGTAAATTAGGAGTTTCCCTTTACTCATCTCTTACCATAATACAATTTCTTGGGGCATCAGATTCAACTGAATTTTTTTCTTCTTTTCTAAAGTTTAGGACATGAACATGAATTGCTTACAAAGATGCTTGACTTCTAAAGATGTTGATTAAATAGTGACTTTGCTCTTTTTGGATCCATTCCTTTTTTAAAAACAAGATGTTTTTTTCTTAATAATTCCCATATTATATATTATGCCCTTTACTTTTTCCCCTTATCTTAAATTAGAGAATTGAAGTAGGATTTTTAATGACTTGCATTCATAAGGCACTGAGTTCAATCTCTCCAATGGAAGTCAAATACTATGCAGACTGCTTGATTAAGAGCGATGTAGAATTTATCAGATATGGAATTGGTTCAGATATATTGAGTCTGTAAATGCCATTCCCATATTTTTTAAGGCCTTTGAAATACATCATTGTTTTTTATTATTGCTATTATCATCATTATTATTATTATCATCATCATCATCATCATCATCATCATTATTATTATTATTATTATATGATGGTGGTGGTTATGATGCTCTGTGTGTGTGTGTGTGTGTGTGTGTGTGTGTGTGTGTGTTGGGGGGTGCATGGGTGAGCACAGACGCTTGTGTGTGCCAACGCACCCATGAAGAGGTCAGGAGACAACGTTTAGAGTTCTTTCCTTCTCATATGGGTTCCTGGGTTAGAATCCAAGTTGTCAGGCTTCTGTAGTGTGTGTTTTTGCCCTGAGACATCTCTTTGGTTCCCATTTTATGCTCTTCTTAAATGACAAATCATATAAAGCAAATGTTTGGCAAAGTATGATTTAAATAAGGTTTTAAATAAATTAAAGTAAGAAATAGTTGTATTCCCTAGAAATCTACCCATTTCCCTGATTTCGTTGATGCAGAACCTCAACACCTAAGGGTGAATGTTTACTACTGTTCAGGATGGCTGAACAGACTCTTGGCATCAGCTTTAGCAGCATCTACTATGCTCTGTTGGACTCCTATTCTTCTGTAGACACTAAGACCCATTCTTTTAACTGTAGGTAGTATAGATGTCACACTTCCCTGAAAGTGTTGTGTATTTTAGAAAGAATTCCTGACAAACTTAAAGAATAAGCAAGCTTTAATATATTAGGAATATATTAGAAATACAGGGCAATTTGTGGGGAAAAGAAGGTTGGGCCTAGTGTTACATAATGAAAGCCTGCCTGCAGTACCAGTATTTCTGAGGCTGAGGCAGGAGGATCACCGGCCTGGTTATATAGTGAATGGACAGCCAGCACAAACAACTTTGTGAGACCTCAACATGGGATACACAAACAAATGATAACAACAACAACAAAGAAACAAACAAACAAACAAACCAAAACCCAGCTAGCACTGGGGATATAACTTAGTGGTAAACACTTACCTAATATGGGGTAGGGGCCATAGATTAAACCTACCCCAGTTTAAAGGAAGGAAGGAAGGGAGGAAGGAAGGAAGGTTGATAGAAAGAAAGGAAAACAAGAAGAAAGAAAGAAATGAAAAGAAAGAGGTCCTCTTGTGCTTTATTCTAGCCCAAATTTACCAGCGTTCCAATGCCTGTAGCATCAAAGGCGTCTATTCAAAAGCAGGGAGGAATATAAAAATAATACTTTAGAGCTTTAAACATCAGAGATTATTGAAACTCAATATACTTATAGAAAATTTGTATATATAAAGCAGATTTATTTTCATTGTGAGCATGAAAACGGAAAAAAAAAAGTTTCTCTAATCTTAAAAAAGCCGAAATGATTTTGTTCTATAAAAAGCATGTTCTCAAGTTCTACCGCCTTGTGCCAGTTTTCGGCCTGGAGTGATTCTTTTTTACGGTTGAGTCATAAACCTCTAAAAAAAATCATACCAGTGATTTCTAGAGGAAGGTTGACCCTTCTATAATTACAGTGTGGCTAGGGCTGTGGCCACAGGCTTGGGTTAGCGGTCTCATTCCTGTCTCGCGCTTCGTTTGCTGACATGGTAACTCACTTCTGAAAACGTTTAGCTTCAAGTCATCAAGTTTGCACATGGTTTTGTTGTTCTTAAAATTCTTGGCCCCTTCCAAAAAAAAAAAAAAAAGTCTCTTTTGCTTTATAGCAAATACTTTATTCTTCTGATCAAGCTCAACGCCGCATGTCAGCTAGCAACCAGTCAACGTTCCCATGATAGACACTTCAGACCTGAGTGTGTAAGGCGCGTGTGAAGACTAATTTTTCTGGGAATAGGCTGATACATTGAAGTGGGGTAGAGGGGACGCTCCTTTGAAGCTGAGAAATGACTTGAAGAGTCATCCCCTACCGTAGGGAAACCCGAAGCTTCTGGCTAGAACTGCCTCTTTGGCAACCTTGTCCCCATTTTGATGAACGTGGAAATGATGAAGCAACTGTTTAAGAGGATCAATGAAGCCTAAGTGGTGGGAAATGACTGACTCATGAAGGCAGCAAAGCTTTTCACAGGCATCTTAGGCATCACGGAGACAGACAGAGACTGTTTTGTGTTCACCAGTGGAGCGTCTTTAGAATAGAAACTGCTGAGGAATTGCAACTATGTATGTACTCTAGAGTCCTGAGGACACTGTGAACCCTTGACAAATTTAAATCAATTATAATGACATGTGGCGGGGGAGGGGGTGGGGGTGGGGAGGTGGAGAGAAGGAAGACAGAGTTTTCTTTGAGTTAGATACCTAGGAAATTTTATCCTAAAATGGCTGAGGGCACAGCTGTAATGAAATAAACAGAGCTGGGACAGATCCATCAAGTCAATAACTACATTAGCAATTACATCCTTTTAGTGAAAAAGCAATCTGGGCCGTGTCTCCACAGCTATTGAGGGGATGTCTCCTCCACTGTGCTGCTGCTGGGATAGTCGGATGCCTTTGGCTGCATCAGCTCTCCAAGGCTTTCAGTTTAAGAACTTGATGGATTAAGTTGGCTGATAGCAAGACCCGGCCACCAGTGTGCAGTGGGACTGGGTAGGGATGCTTCTGGAAAATTCCAAGGCATCAAATGAATCTATGGAAGCATAAAAATGCACGTGAGGACCTCGGAGAAGTGCCTACTTCCTTTTTCAAGGTTTTTAAAGAAAACATTATCATCCTATTTTCTGTTGATGAGTCGCAGTGGCAGGCTAAACAAAGGCAAGTTTCTGGAGTTGGAGAAGCCACTAAAGTAAAATTTCAAGATGTTCCCTTAATCTACTCTTGCTGGAAGGGACCTACCTTAGAGAAAAGCTTTGCTCAATGTGACAGTATTAGTTAGCAGAAGGTCTATACCAAGCTCTGCAAGACTTTTAAAAAAAATAATAACAGTTTGTACTTTTTCTGGTTTTACTCCTGCCCTTGTGCTTGGATAGTAGTCATCGGCTGGGTGTCTTCTATGGATTCCATGTTTCTTAATTACTGCGGGTTTTATTTCCCTCCTGCATTTTACCAGCACTCCATAATCCTTACCCCTTAATTGTTCTTTCCTTTGCCCCTCTCCCCTTCCCCCCACTTTCTTTCTCTTAAACTAACAACTCTAATTTTTTGAGGAGGTGTTGCATTTTTCCAACAGGGAGAGCACTGTGGAAGATGCATGATACGCATACCTTTCAAAACAAGTTCTAGTAGAAGGTCCTAAGGTTACATTGTGTTTGCTGTATTTAAGGATGGATTTTTTTAGCTATCTCATGGTAAACAACTCTTGTCTTCAATCCTCTGCATTTTCCTTATACATTTTTTTTTATCTCATTTGGGTTTATTAATACTCATATATACTATGCAGTGCATACTACAGGGAGAGATATTGAATGATCATGTGGTACAGCAAAATAATTTTTGCAGCAAGGTGTATTTTTTGGCATTAACTATGGTCCTTTCTGAGTATATAACTCATAGTGTGTTACATCATTTTCAAATAATTTTCTTTCCACTTATGATCTCACTATGTAGCTCTGTTTGCCCTCAGACTTAATAAATCAGTCTCATAGGAGGGCAGATTAGAATAGTAGTGACTATGACAGGGAAGATCAGGTGTGGAGGCATCAAAAAGAGGAGAGGCTGCAGCTGAGCTCAATGGGAGAGCATTTGCATAGCTTGAGCAAGAAGACAAGTCCTATAAAAACAACACAACAACAACAACAACAACAAAACTTAACAAGAACAACAACATACAGAGAAGGCTTAATTCCAATTTTTCTTTACCATGGTATTTACCATGGTAGTTAATTTAACAATAATTGGAAGCAATCAGTATTTCAAAAGAATTGGAAATGAAGCATACTGAATTCCCAGTACAAAATGATTACTGCTTGACTGGGTAAATATGCTTGTTACTCTGATGTGATTATTACACATTGCATTTCTGTATCAATCAAATTACAGATTTACCCTGTAAAAATGTAGAAATGTCTCAGTAGAAAAAGAGTAAGAAAAAAGAAAGTCAGTTCCATATGTTTACCGTTGTCTGTGCAACATTTATTTCACACTTATTCCATTTCATATCTCCAAGCTCATTGAAGTTCATTGTGTGTGTGTGTGTGTGTGTGTGTGTGTGTGTATGTATGTGTGTGTGTGTGTGTGTGTGTGTGTGTGTGTCACAATCCACCATAATTAAGTCTAATTTTTTAGTCAAGGTTGTTTTGTTGAAGGGATTGTAATTTTCAAATCTCATACGATTTGAAGTCGGTATGAGCAGTGGGGTTGAAAAAGCTGGTTTGTGCTGTGAAAACTAAAAGTAGATGCATCTCATCCTTGTACATCAGTTCTGTGTAAATAATGACTGACTGTCCAATCACTTGATGCACAGGTTTCCACACCTCTTTCCCTGATAATCTGAGTGGGTCAATCTGAGGCTTCTGAGCACTTATCCTCTTCCTCAACTGGAAGCAGTTTTTTCACTTGGAAGTCCTGAAAACATCCCAGAATTCCTTATGCCCTTCCCTTTGTCAAAACCAGCTTCTGGATAGCATAGAAATATTGAAAGTATTAAGAACTCTGCACAATACAAAGATTGAATTTGTTATTGCTTTATTTTTCGGGAATGATCATATCATTTGGGAAAAAAAACCAACAACAATTACAAACAAAACAAAACAACAACAACAACAAATAAAACCACTTGGTGCAATGCACTTCACACAGGAAGGCTGTTCAGCCTTTGTTCTAGGACTCCATTCCTCCTCTCTCCCTTCTTTCCCCACCCCCATTCCCCTCTCCCTTCTGTGATTCCTCTCCTCCCTCCTTTCCTTCCTCTTTTAAGGACGCCCAGTGCTTCTTTTCCATACCACTGAACAAGTAAAGTTGATTTTCTACTAACATAAGGCATAAAAAATATGTTTCTGACCTAGTGCATTGGAGAAAGCAGCCTACTGGCATCTGTGTATCTTTGGAGATTAAAAAAAAATCCTGCTTATTCAGTTTACAGTATCTAGAGAGATGGATTATGAAGTACAGATGTAGGCACATAGGAAGTTGTAAGGGTTAGGGTTAAGGCCAGGTTCTTCCTACCAGGACGTGGTGACAATGTTTCCTGGATTATATCATTTATAATTTAGTATACATAGAGCACATCCACAGATAGGAGCACCTTGTAGGGGAAATTAATTAAAATTTATATGACTTAATTTTGCATTTCTGGCTTCTACAGTTTCCTAGTGCTTCCTATAATCGTTTTATTCCACAGTCAACTGGCAAGAAATGCAAACTGCTTTTAATATAAATAGCACACCCCCAAAATTCAAAGGATATTCTAACAGGGGTGAAATTGTGACAGTAAAGAAAAGTAATTTTAAAGATAAACAGGAGAGAAAAGAGTAAGCAAGCCCCAAACCTCAGTGAACAGAGTTAATACTACATTGGGTGATGCACAAACAGCTTCAATTCCCTTTAATTAGTTCAGAGTTAGGCGACAACACATTTAATCAGTGAGCTAACAAGTGCAGCGGCTGATTGCTCTCACCGCCCTGTGCGTATGTGTTAACCGAAAAAAGTAAATAAAATTACTTCCACTGTAATAATAAAGTGGCAAGTGGCATCCTGATTTTATTATAGGAGCAACCTTTGGAAGTACCATACAGCAGTGAAAATTAATTATTTCCTGGGTGTTTATTTTTTTAAATCACCTTCAACATGTCAATGTTGCTTAACCCTTTTCTTGGCTCTTTCAGAATCAGTCTATCAAGAAGTTGGACTGTATCTTCCCACCGCTTTGTATCTTTTCCTCAAGGGACTGAAGTAAGTCTGCTCTCCCTGCCTGAATTCACATTAGCAGCTATATTCCTGGGTGTCAAAATATGGCCCGTGGCGGACAGAGCAATCTATTCAATATTCAGTGTTGTTCCAATTAGCTTAACGCACCTAGAAGCTAGCAATGTTCTTGTTACTTCTGTTTTTTTTTTCTGTTAAGTATCTCCATCAGTTAGATGCAGAAAGAGTAGCATTTTCTCACCCTTCCCATGACCTATATGGAGATATTAATTAATGTATTTTACATTATTAGCTTGGGTTTTTGCTATGACTTTTCTAGGGTTACAAAGAACTCTCAAAACCAATGTTTGTCATTCGGAAAGTTTCTTCGTGTGTTTCTGGTCCTTAGGGTGCTTCTGTGTTTAGAATCCTCTATTCATCAAGCAGTTGTGTTATTTAAATCACCTGCTCCTCTGGTTGTTATCACATCCATAATGTAAAAGGATATTAACTTCGTTTGATTCTCATGCTGTGCTGGTTAACATTAGCTGTCTACTTGACAAGATGTAGAATCAATTAAGACACAGGGTTCTGGGCATGCCTGTGAGGGATTGTCTAGCTTTTTTTAGCTAAGTGGGAAGACCCACCATTAACTTCTAGGTGCCACATTTTGTGGGCTGGCCTCCTGAAAAGTTCATAAAAGAGAATATGTGCTGAGCAGGAGGATTCATTCTTCTCTGCTTCTTGATTGTGAATTCAATGTGACCAGATGACTAGAGGACTAATGTTCCACTTCCACACCTTCCCTTGTCAAGATGGACTGTGCCCTGTACAAGATCAAATGAATCCTTTCTCCCTGAAGTTAATTTCCTTGGACATTTTGCCTCATCAGTGATGAATATAACCAGTACATTTGCTTTTAGGTCTCACCTAAAACAGTGAGGCAAAATTCCTACTGGAAAGGCTTTATGTTTCCTGTGTGCAAAGACCCTGAATCTGGCATAGTAGGAGGTACTTTAATTAGCATAAAGCACCTATAAAAGTCATGCTTTGGGTTCATTACTGTAACCACTCAGAAGGCTGCATACAAGGACTCAAAAGCATTTTTGTTCATTTCGGCTGCAGGAGAGCTTGTGTCTACCAATCTCTTTTTTAACTAGCATTAGTTTGCTTGTAGATACCAGGCAATCTGACTGAGTTGACTACTAAATTCTCATAAGTCTAAGAAGCAGACACTGTGGGGAGCTATTTTGAAGACAGGAGACCTGAATGAGACTGTGTGATCAGATCCCAGGCCAGCAGTTCTAACCAGTGATCCTCAGCATATTTTACTGGAGTGCTGTACTCTACGTGTCCTGTAGGTATTGGAGCTGCCCTAACTTGTTTGGTGACTCCAGGTGTTAAAGAAGAGCCTGAGAATTCTCTTATTCCTCTACCAACTCAAGCTCATAGATTTTCTCAGAAGACAAATATGTACAATGCCCTTTTACACAGACAAACTTTCTCTCATCACCTGACAGACTTAAGGGTAAATCATTGCTTTGCTTGTTCTCCTTTGTGCTTATTCAAAAGTCATCAAAACCAGAGGCCACAGAACCAGGCAGGCATGGGCCCAACTTCAGCTCTTAAAGTCAATATAACTCTTTGGTTAACTTTAAACTCATTTTTTTTTTTTTTTTACATCTTCAAAATGATGAACAAATGTCTACTGAACGGGCTACTTTAAGACCCAAAGTGACCAGAGTGATTTTTTTATGTAACTCAAACAAAAAGTATTGAATTACTACCCAAGGTAAAAGATAATAGAAAACTTTCACATATGAGCAGCGCCAACAAACCGTTCTGTGTCTTCCCATTGCCCTCCATGTGTGAGGTCCACATGACTCGATCTAACCAATATTCACAAGAACCATGTTAAACTGAAAAGCAACTCATGATACGTGCACAGCCTGTAGCATAAATTATATCTGAAAGTCTGTCTCTGTTTCTGCAAGGTAACTTGGATTGTGTCCATTCTCATAATTGTCCTCAGCTCTGGGTTTCTGTTTTTCTTGAATTTGTCCAGGTGTCTCTTGCCACCATCAGTGCGTTTTTCCAGTGACTCCCTATAGCCAGACGGCAGGCTGAGTCCCTCGTGGTCTGTCGCCCAAGGTTCAGACTCCATGATTATCATTTGCATTGACTTACAGTGTAACCCAGAGGCAAACATGTTAAGGTTTTGAGATTTTACTGATTTTACTCCATTTTTAGTTTTTGGACTGTTCTCACAAGCTGGCCCTGGAGGGTCGCTGTCTTCATGCTTTGTTGAGCATGTCTCTTTCTCTCTCTCTGGAAATCCAATGCCTGTGCTGATCCTCTCAAAAACATAACTCTGTACTTAACTATGAAGAAAAGTTTATTTACATTAATTATTTTTGAGAATTTATTATCCTCCCCCCTCTCTCTCTCTCTCTCTCTGTGTGTGTGTGTGTGTGTGTGTGTGTGTGTGTGTGTGTGTGTTTCCTCTCATGACTAAATGACCTGGCATTTGTGTTTGGTAAAATTCTAGAGAGAATTTGAATTTGTGCTATTCTCCTGAGAGGCAAAAGCTACTGGAGTTGATTTTATTTTCACATTTATTTATCTATTTCACATCTATTGCAATGATCAGCAAATAAGGTGGCCAATTACAAACAAAAAATGGTCAAAATATTTTTGCCTTTGTATTATGTTGAAGACATCAATCACACTTGACTATTAATAACTGTGGTGACTTTAGTAGGTAGCTATAGAATGAAACCCCAGATAACACACTGTTTTTTTCAAGTAGAACGATCAAAACATGGTTTCTATGTCATTGACTTCACTATGGGAGATTTGAGTGCTACGTTAGTATTAACTACTCTAGAGAACCATGCAGGGATGCTACAAAAGATTCTGAGATATAACTTGAGAAGAGATATGTCCTGAGGGCTCAATCGAGCTGGATAAACAGGCTTGTGGCCTAGCACAGGGATGGAGTGCTGGTCCTTCATGCCCGAGTATCTGGATACAGAACCAGTGATCTCCAAATAAGAATTAGATCCTGTTCCAAGCATTTGCCTAAGAATTTCATGAATTCATTGTTTTTAATTGCTGAGTAAGTGAGGTAACTCATTCACAAAAGAACACACTTGGAATGCAGTCACTGATAAGTGGATATTAGTCCAGAAGCTCTGAATACCCAAAATACAACCCACATATCAAATCATCCCCAAGAAGAAGGAAGGAGAGGGCCCTGGTCCTGGAAAGGCTTGATGCAGCATTGTAGGGGATTGCCAGGACAGAGAAGTGGGAGGGGTTTGATTGGGGAACTGATGGAGGGAAGAGGGCTTATGGAATTTAGGGGGAGGGGGAAAATCATTTGGAATGTAAACAAAGAATATAGAAAGTAAAAAAAAAAAAAAAAAAAAAAAAGAATTAGATCCTGGATAAAGATTCCCATTCCTGCTCTTCCTCTTGGATTCCCAAGTGTCATTATGTGGCAATATCTCACTCTTTCCTTAACCCCCTACACTATTAATGGAGAAGATATGAAGAAAAAACTCACAGGTGAAGTCATTCATGACAGAAATTTGGAAAAGAAGTCTGAAACCTCTTCCATGCAGCACCCTGAATGATTAAGTTCACGAGGTGTTCAGTAACCAAAATCAGTGTGCTTATCTAGTATAGGCTGAGTTTCAAAATCCTGTATTTTAGTGGCTTCAGTGATTAAAATGAGCTATATCAAGGCATCAGAAATGCAATGTTAAAATTAAAATGATCCTCATCTGTGGTGTTGGAAAGGCATGATTAATTTAGAAAGCTGACATATGTCCCAGGTGCCTACTAAAATGAGCTGTACGGAAATGCACAGCTTTCAGAACACGGCCAAAGTCAACTAAGATGTGTCTTTTCTTTCTAATAATTCTGGCTAAAAAGTTCTATAGTCTTAGATAGGCATCAATTTTGTTTCCCAGACCCTGCGGGCCTGATCATTTTTTTCATCTGTAGGACAACTGAGAAAGAATAGTTGTACTGTAAAGACTATTTTGCTAACTTCAAAGTTTCTAATTGCTTATTTTGCCCCCATTGGAATGCCTGCCACTTAATAAGCATTAAAAACCCAGATCCAGGAAATATTTTAAATAAAGAAGCAACAAATACTAAAGGATATTATAGACTGCAGTTAAACCATCCTACATAAGTAGATTAATATAAAAATGGAGTCTCGATTTCATGAGCTGGCTAAGCAGAATTGGTGAGGTTATAGTTCATCCCATGACTATTAAAAACTGTCCCCTCAGGAAAGAGGGGGAAGCTAAATGAATTGTCCTCATTGGTGACATTTCTATGCACTGTATTCATTCCACTCTTCCTTACCTAGAGGCTGAACGCAGCAAAGAAACAGCCCAAACCGACAGGAGCATGGAGACAGGCTTCCACTGCAACCTGCTTAGACTTTTGTCATTTTAGTACCAATAGGGCTTTGCTTTGATTTCAAAACAGACCTGTCTTTCACCCTCAGGAAAGCCGTGATTGTGTCCTGCTTTTTATACCAGTGGAGGAGTGGAAGCTTTCCTTCTGATTAAAGTCAGTGACATGAGTGACATGAGGAGGAAATGCATCAGTTGTCTCCCAGGGAACAGACTTGTCACCAAGGGAACAGTTTTGGAGGAGCAAAGGCCTGCAGGTGTATTTATAAGACAGAGCGGTTGGTTGTTGCGGGATTCTTAATAGGTGAGGTTTCAGATTGAGCCAATTCTATGGTTGGAGAGTGGGTGGCCCTTTAAAAATGTAATTAAACATCATTTGCTGTTTGAATTCAAGCCAAAGCAGAGTGTATTTAATTTCCTTTAGAAACTTCACTGTTTCCTATTCTCTGGTGTGAATCCTGGCACATACACATAACTGTTTCTGTCATCCAAAACTGCTAGTGTGCAAGGCTGCCAAGAAAGGAATTCAGTTTTAAAGACAGCAAAGGAGAAATCTTTTGTGTTTCCATTAAAGACAAACAAACAAACTAGTAAATAAACTCAAACTGCTACAGACCGAAATTCATTGACACCCATGGCTTATGCTATGGAAACTGGTACAGTTCCCCTTCTTATGCATGGAGGAGGAATACAAATGGCCAGTGGAAAGGACAAATCAGAGAGGACCTGCTTTCTTGGGTCAAAACAGAAAGCATGGACAGCGTACACAGCAGAGTTAACAGTATATGCAGTCCTCCTTTCTCAGGGCTAACCTCATGCAGTTCCATCCATATCCTACAGGGGGAACTAGAGAGATCTTTTCAAGGAGCTTGAAAGATTTACCTTGGAGCTCAATTTTACAAAATGCCCATAAGTGGCAGTGTTTCCTTTGTCTGTCTATTACAGGATTTTTGATCATACAGTAAACAAACCCCGAGTTTGTGATGTTTACTGGAAAACAATCTGTTTCAAGTTGCAGTATGGCTCATCCTTAACACACACCTTTAATCCCTTTGGTTGAAACACAGACACAACTTTAGTACACACCTTTAGTCCTAAACAGTGAAGGTAAAGTTAGTTTGTAGACGGAAGTAGCCATGTTTGAAAGTGATGTCTAATCGAGTGGCAGAAAAAGTGATAAATCAGAGAAAGATTTGACAGAATAGGATGTGCTCAACTTTCACGATTTGAGGGGAAAGAGAAGCTCCTTAACAGAAGCAATGCAGAGAGAGAGAACGAGAGAGAGAGAGAGAGAGAGAGAGAGAGAGAGAGAGAGAGAGAGAGAGAGAGAGAGAGAGAGAGAGAGAGAAGGAGGAGGAGGAGGAGGAGGAGGAGGAGGAGGAGGAGGAGGAGGAGGAGGAGGAGGAGGAGAAGGAGGAGGAGGAGGAGGAGGAGGAGAAGGAGGAGGAGGAGGAGGAAGAGGAGGAGGAGGAGGAGGAGGAGGAAGAAAGAGGAGGAGGAAGAAAAGGAGGTGGTTTTTATCAGGACAGTTTTAAAGAGATGGGATTCAGAGAAAAAACAAGCAAGCCACAGGTGAAGACAGAGAATGAGAAGGAACCAGAAGATCAGATCAGATCAGATTGCTAGAGTTAGTATATGAGGCCAAGCAGAGAAATTCAATCGAGTCTGAGAGAGAAGCCAGATTGAATCAGTCAGCTTGGAGAGGAGTTTGAACGAGGACAGGTGAGTTGAAACAGCCGGTGAGAGGTCAAAAAGAAATAGGTGCGCTTATTCACCAGTTTCAGAGGCTGTAACATTCTAGGCCCAGATTAGATCGTATGGAGGCTAGAAGCTTTCAGGACCAGGTCTAAGAGAATAGACAGAAGTAGTAAGTCTTGGGGACAACAATTATATCAGGAAAATAAAAGATAGAGTTATAACTGTTGCCTGCCTGTTTGTCTGTCTGTCTGTCTGTCTGTCTGTCTGTCTGTCTGTATGTTTTGAGACAGTGTCTCATATAGCCCAGGATATCCTCAATCTCACCATGCAGTAGAGGATGATGTTGAACATTTGATTCTTCTACCTTTCCCTCCTTCATACTGTGATTACAGGCGCAGGCCACAATGTCATGCTTTTGTGGTACTGGAACATGAATCCAGGGCTTTATGCACGCTTGGGAAGTACTCTGCCAACTGAGCCATATCACCAGATGCTTAGTTTCCTTCTTTGTAAAATGGGGCAGTGATTATGATTCTATTACTGTATAATGTTGCCATAAAGATCAGGTGTGTGGAATGCTTGCCACAAAGCCTGGAAAATAATAAATGTTTTAAAAAGACATTTTTTGTGGACAGCCCTGGTCTTGTATTTTGATGTTAATTTCACTTTCCTGGGAGGGGCTGGAGACAAGGAGTGAATCAAGATGAGAGAATCACATACAAAGGTGCCTTGTGAACCTTCTCCCCACCTTAACTTTTCAAATAAAGGCTAGAGCCAGGGTGATTAGGCAGTAGGAGGGAAGGTGGAGCTGAAAAGTTAGGAGGAGAGGGGAGAGAGGAGGAGAGAGGAATGAAAAGGAAGAGGTGGAAGGAAGATGGAGCAGAAACACGTGGCTTGGAGAAACCACAGGTTATATGCGATCTCATAGATGGGAAATAGAGTAGTGTAGTGGTAGATCCGCCCAATCTAGGCATACAGCTTGTATTCCAACTAATTGAGTTGTGATTTCTTTGACTGGGCCTTTTTTGGTTTGAGATTTATGGCCACAGACATTGATTAATAAAGAGGTACAGCTATGTAGAAATATATCTGCCTAGACAAGGAGGAGTAATAGAATTTTCCAATGAATTGTTTCACCAAATCATTAACATTTGTTTTTAATATTGTAGTAGTCTCGGGGATATAGTGGCAAGGGAAAGGGGTATTCACTGCCTTTGTGTTGCTCAGGGTCAGGTGGTAAATAAAGCACAGGTTAAGAATTGTACTAAAAGTTATGGAATAGGTGTTTGTAGTTACCCTAAAGCCAATATAATGATATCATGAAAGAATCTAACAGGGACCTTAAACCAGACTTGGGTCAGAGGTGGTTTCTCTGAGATGGAGACATGCAAGCCAGAATTGGGAGGATCCACAAAAGTCAGGTAGACACATGGGCTGGGACTGGATGAGCAGAGAGAGAAGATGGCAGAGTCGAGGAGAAGTGGACTGCAGAGTTCCAGGCAGGCGGAAAGGATTCCAGCTCTGCTTGGAGAAGCTGGTGATGAATCACATTGATTGAGACCAAGAAGGGGCATGTCAGCATTCAGCCTGACTCACCAATAGCTTGGTTTGAGCCAGAGCACACAGGTGCCAATTTTTGATGATCCAATCCAGCGAGTAGCACTGTGTTAGATGAGATTTGTAGAACTCCATTAGGGATTGCTGTTTGATTATATAAATAGGATAATGCTATTTAGTGCCAGCATTGTAAGTTTAAATTTAAGAATGCACAGTCAAAAATTCCATAATGACATTTTGCCGTAACTTGCCAAATAAATTGACGTACAGTCAAAGTTTCCTTGGCTGGGGGTCACCATAACATGCAGAGCTGTATTACAGGGTCTCAGCATTAGGGAGGTTAGGAACCACTGCTCTATGCTCTCTTGCAGTTCCTTTTAGTGTCTCCACTCTGATGCCTCTGTTATAATTTTGGAACAGCATTCATTTTAAAGCATAATAATTTAAAAATACATTCATATAAAACAAGAAACAGCCTCCTAATTTGATCCCATTGACGTTTAGCGAAAGTTAAGAGTTAAAGACATATCTTGTGATATAAAAATGGTAACAAAATAGAGCTAGTAATAGTAATAAATAAGACAATAAACTAAATGTTGCACTGTTTAAAATCAGCATTTAGTATATTCAGAGCCTTGGAATATAATGAGTGAGTTATATAATAGTGGATAATAGGGCTGGCTTTCATACCTCCATGCTTGTTAGATTGACACAATTCTGATCATGTTAAAGCAAGACCTTTCTGGCATAGGCCTCTTTTATTTCTTTCCAGATTCTGTACTTCATTTCCTTTTTGTCCTTCAGTTTTTGAGCATTATACCCATGTGTGTACACATATGGGAGTCAGATAACAGAAAAAAAAAGACAGAGATGGATACAGAAAGAGAAACTGAGAGGATTGGGAAAGGGACTCTATGATTTCTTGTTTCTCTTGAACCATTCAAAAAGAAAATTAAAAAATAAACTTCTTTTGAGTCCTTACTGAGTACCAGGTAACATGTAGATCCCCTTACATACTATTTTCTTGTTCTTTATAAGAATTTTATATATGAAGAACCTGAGTCCCAAGGAGGTGAAATACTTTAGTCACAGAACAGGTAGGATGATGAATTGTAATCCCAGGCTCTGATTTGAGTTTAGGATTCTAAGTTCTTTTCTAAATTTGCTGTCACCTTTATGAGGATTTTGTATATTTTTGACTGGTGGTGATGTTGCAACATAGCTGACAGTTTTGTCATGCTTGACATGGTTGAGGAGATAGGAACTAGAAGGAACAAGAAGATAAGCTTGTAGCACAGTTGTATTTGATGTAGACTTAGGCAAATCATAGAGAGGAATAGAATATTATGGCTAGTGTTGGCTAGGAATACCATCTGGAAATGCACAGGCACACACACACACAGATACACAACCATGGAGACATGCACACTCATCCCTTTAATGTCCCACAGTTCTACGGAATTTGGGGTGCCAGAAAACATGACTAAATGCAAAAGTAGTTATGGATATTGAACGTGGCAGAACCTGTCAGGAAGTAGGGAAGAAAGGGCCACAGTATGGGGGAGCTCAAGGTCAGATCAGAAGAATAAAGACATTCTATTACTGTTCCCTTTTTATAAACTGTTCATCTTAGAAATTGAGGTGTAGTCTGGGAGATGCTTGCTTTAGTTCCCAACACTATTATAATGATGTCAAAAACAGAATCAGTTCATCACGCGCTACAAAAGATCACGTTTGACTCATTGTGCAAATAGACCACATCCGATTTTCTGGTTTGAGTTGTCCAAATAAGAGCTCTGATTTATGCAAAGCTTATGGTAAATTAAGCATGTTTTCTGTCACAAAAATTGACAAGATTAAATGCCCTGTGCTCATCACATTTGTGATTCTGGAAGGACCGTTAACAAGCAAACATCTGGTCATTACTCCTGATGAATCTGTTCCTTGATATCTCTTGACAAGGAGAGTGGGTGGGGTCAGTGCATTCAAGCCCAGACGAGCTGCATTGTGATGACCCTGGCCACTGACTTCAGTAGTTATTGCTAATGAACCATTCTGCATAATTGATTATTTGTTACTGAAAGATGTAGCTATCATATCGTTCTATGCTGCATTGCGTTCACTCCGAAACAAACCAAAAACACACAGAAGATTTTCTGTTTGCAGCTCTAGCTGGTGACTCAGTTCATGGAGGAATGTGGTACGTGAGGGCTGTTATATAGCCTCAATTATCCATGGATACTTGTCATGATACTCTGATGATGGGGTAGAAAACAAAAAGGCCTGCTCAGAAAGTATCACAGCCAATGAGGTACTTACAGGCTGGAGGCAATCCCCTGCTGGACTTCCTGCTATGCAGCCTATAGGAGCTGAATTCTTGGTGACTTGCTGAGCACCCTGTCAAGAAGAACATGCATCACAGCAGCCTTCTGCCTCTAGGGTGCTATTTCTGGACCTTTTGGCATAGGAGCATATTGCTAAGTCATATCTTTGCAGAGTCATTTTAGTACCTTCGAAGGCCATGAATTTAGCATCAGAATTCAGGGAAGATCAGCCAAGCAGATTTCTCCTTGAGCTCAGATGGGAGAACATCTTCTTTAAAGCCATGGCCCTTCAACTCCATGGCTATGTACGTGAATCCTGTAGTAGGTTGACTCTTCTTTCCACCTGGCAGCCCTTGGCCTCTGCGCTCCCTTTTATATCTCTGATTTACAACCACAGTCATGAGAGATAGAAAGGATCCTAGAACTTACCCAGCTAATGCTCCCAGTTAGTTATATTACAGAACAAAGAGAAATCAGAGGAATGACTCAGTAGGTCCCAAGATGGAGTCAGAAGCAGATCAGGACCAAACAGTGCTCTTTCTCTTATAATCTGTTTGATTTATTTTAACTCCTGCAAGGAAAATCGTAGTGTGTCAGCTTGAAGGACCATAGTTCAATAGAGTATAACAATTAATACTATCTTTCTTTGGTGTTTTGAGCAGAAGAGGTTCTCAATGTGCATTTGCAGGGCCTTTTAGGTCCTGTTTCACATTTTGTCTCTCAACTGTCTTCTGTAGTCCTTGGTTTGTTAATCTTTCTGTTTGTCCTATCCAGGCATCAAACCCTACTACCCTGCATCCAGGTAGGGTGGACACAACTCCAATTATTCTGCCTCAGCTCCTTCCATCCTCAGTTCCCTCTCCTAAAGCTTTTAAAGTCATATTTCTATATCCCTCGCTATCATCCTCCGCTGCTCAGAGGTTTTAGTGTCAAATCACTCTTTACAGAGAAAAAAAAAAAAAACAAAAAAACAAGAACCTTAGTGCAGTATTCAATTTCATCCATTATCTACCTCCAAATCTTAGGTAATGTAAAGTGAATCAACCTGGGAAGCTGAAGAGCTCCCGGCATCTCGGCTCAGTCATTATCTAAGTGACACGGGGCAGGTGCTTAATCTCTGTGTGGCTGAGCTTCCTTGTGTGCGCGACGCAGGAGGTTAGGCGTGGGTGAATGGCGATAGATTTTCAGGTTGTTCTCATTCCAGCTCAGCTCTCTCGACCCTTCACCACAAACCCTGCACTTTGGTTAACATTCTGGCCAACTCCCAACCAGCCACGCTTATTATTTAATTGCATCCCGGAGTGGACATTTCATCCTGTTGAAATCCTATCCACCATTTCGGAGGCAGCCAGAAAGCTACTTGGAGCCATTTCTGATTACATTTCTGAAGCAATACCAGCTTCTGACTGTATTTTCTTGTATCAGTTCTTAATGAGAAATGTTGTCCTGCCCGTGTCTCTTCTATAACACTTTTTATGATATCTGTTTTTATACCTGCTTTTCTTTTCCTTCCACATGGCAATTATATCTGTATCCTCTTTAGTGTTGTTTGCACCATAAGAACTGCATCCATTTTCACAAATACAATACTAAAAATTATTTTTTTCAGATTAAAAATTCAGTTGTGCCAAGGAAAGAACTATAGTATCTATCATTAGCCAAAAATTAAGTATTGAGATGTAGATATAGGCCACGTGACTATCATATTGGCTGATTTAGGTAATGTTGGACTATTTGGAATCGAACGGAATCAGTCATTATTGGACATGTACTAATTGGTGATATCTACCTGATCTCTTACTGCTCTCATTTTGTGGGAGGCACTTTGAACCTATGCCTAGGCCTGTTCCACAATGGAACTGAGAACATCTGGAAATATTTGGCATAGGAGTGGGAAGGAATGAATGTTCCATTTGCATAAGAAAACCAAGAGTAAGACTAAGGCGGAGAGAGTAAGAGAAAATTGGTTAGTGATCAACACTAAAGCTTAGTCATGGAGGACATGTCTCCAGAAATCCCCATTGATAACATCTACATTTATCAGCACCTGTTCCATGGGACTGAGGACTGTAAAATCACCATCTGGATCCATCCTGATTCTAGGTTGTTAAGACCAGATCTATTATTCACCTTTGAGCATGGAGACAATTTAGACAACAGTTATCTGCTAAATAGTGAGTGGCCTAGGGAAAACTGCTTATTTTCTGCAATTAATTATGCAATTGCAAATATATCTATTTGAATGAAAGTGATCAGCTGTTTCTCTTGTTGAAAAAAGTGATCATTTTGATGGACTCTTGTTGGAAAATTTCAAGCTCATCAACAAAAGTAAATGTTTGTGAAACTCTCACCAAGGGACAAATCCCAAGTCAATTGGAACGAAAGCCTACAGCTCCTTCCCTGGCTCATTCTCTTTTTTTTTTTTTTTTAATTTTTTTTTATTTTCTATATTCTATGTTTACATTCCAAAGGCTTTCCCCTTTCCCAGTTCCCACCCACCATAGTTCCCATAGTTCCTCTCCCCCCCCAACTGTTCCCCAATCATTCCCCCTCCCCCCTCGGTTTCTTTACTAAACTGGATGCAATCTTTACAGGCCCAGGGTCCTCTCCTTTCTTCTTCTTGGGAATCATTTGACTTGCTATTAGTGTCTTGAGTATTTAGGGCTTCTTCATAGTGTGTCGTCAAGAAGCTTTGGTTCTGAGCAGATCACTCGACTAATGTTCAGAGTGGGGGATTACCATGCATAGCACACCGACTCTGAAAGGCCTCTTTTAGTTTTTTGGCAGGCCTTTCATTAGTTTAATGGAAGTACAACTTGATAGAAATATGTTTCCAGTTCACTCTGCATGCCTGCTCTTGTGTTGACCATGGCAGATGGTTACACTGAGTCTTTATTTAAGCCTTGTTTCTAGTCATGCGAGAGGAAATGAAAATCTCTTATCACCCACAGGGCCATCTCATTCTACATCACAGTTGATCAAAATAGTTTATAGAAGATAATATGATAATTTAAACCTTGTTTTCTTCTGTGGCAGTAAAAGAAATCACTGAATATATTTCTGTGTAAATATACATGGTGATAAGTGACACTAACTTCTGAGAAATAAAATATTAAATAAAATAACAAAGGTGAAAAAAATCAAAACAACCGCAGACAAGAAAGGAATGGTTTGTAGTGATAGAACATTTATTTCCTTGTTATATGCAAGTATGCTATTGAGAATGCCCTGAACATCTTGTTTTAGGAGCTGGGAAATGCAAAAATACTAATAATGTACCTGAGACAACACTGCTTCTTTAAAATGCCTTTTACAGACGACAGGCTTTGAATTAGGGCCACAGTTACTATTTACTAGTTGTGTATGTACAAGTTGCATAACCCCATTGGGGTACTTTCCCATTAGTGAGATGGGGATAATAAATTGTGATCACTATCTAGACACTGTCTAACATGAAAAATGAATCAGTTGATGGTTACTAGTGAGTGCTTTCAGGAGTGGATTCTATGTCAGGAGTCTATGTCCACTGAATTTGAGGACTCCACGGGAAGCAGATGGGTCAATGAGATTTGACCAGAGTAGAATTGCAGAAGTTACCATCATCTACATATTTAGTCCATCTGCCTATCCTTTCTTACATTCAAGCACTCAGCAAATGATGCGAATCTGCAGCATTGAGGGTGAGATCAAAGACAGGCTTCCTTTTCCCTAAGAACTTCTAACCCAGCAGATAAGAAAAGATAAGACAGTGTCCTTTGCCTTGTAGAAACTTTGTAATTTTATGAGGTCCCATTTGTCAATTCTTGATCTTAGTGCGTAAGCTCTTGGTGTTCTGTTCAGGAACTTTCCCCCTGTGCCCATGTCCTCCAGGATCTTCCCAAGTTTCTTTTCTAATAGTTTTAGTGTGTCTGGTTTTATGTGGAGGTCCTTGATCCACTTGGAGTTGATCTTAGTGCAAAGAGATAAGAGTGGGTCAATTCGCATTCTTCTGCATGTTGACCTCCAGTTGAACCAGCACCATTTGTTGAAAAGGCTATCTTTATTCCACTGGATGGTTGTGGCTCCTTTATCAAAGATCAAGTGACCATAAGTCTGTGGGTTAATTTCTGGGTCTTCAATTCTATTCCATTGATCTACTTGCCTGTTGCTGTACCAAAACGGCAACCAACAAAGTGGGAAAAGATCTTCACCAACCCCACATCCGACAGAGGGCTAATATCCAATATATACAAAGAACTCAAGAAGTTAGACCCCAAAGAACCAAATAACCCTATCAAAAAATGGGATACAGAGCTAAACAAAGAATTTTCACCAGAAGAAATTCGGATGGCCGAGAAACACCTTAAGAGATGTTCAACATCATTAGTCATCAAGGAAATGCAAATCAAAACAACCCTGAGATTCCACCTCACACCAGTCAGAATGGCTAAGATTAAAAACCTCAAGAGACAACAAGTGCTGGTGAGGATGTGGAGAAAGAGGAACACTCCTCCACTGTTGGTGGGATTGCAAAATGGTAAAACCGCTCTGGAAATCGGTTTGGCGGTTCCTCAGAAAATTGGGCATGTCACTTCCAGAGGACCCTGGCATACCACTCCTGGGCATATACCCAGAGGATTCCCCTGCATACAATAAAGACATATGCTCCACTATGTTTATAGCAGCCTTGTTTATAATAGCCAGAAATTGGAAGGAGCCCAAATATCCCTCAAAGGAGGAATGGATACAGAAAATGTGGTATATTTATACAATGAAATACTACTCAGCAATTAAAAATAATGAATTCATGCAATTTGTAGGTAAATGGTTAGACCTGGAAAATATCATCCTGAGTGAGTTAATCCAATCACAAAAGAATACAGATGAAATGCAATCACTGATAAGTGGATATTAATGAGCCCAGAAGCCCTAAATACTCAAGGCACAATTAGCAAGTCAAATGATTCCCAAGAAGAAGAAAGGAGAGGACCCTGGGCGTGTAAAGATTGGATCCAGTTTTGTAGAGAAACCGTGGGGGGAGGAGGAATGATCGGGGAATAGTTGAGGGGGAGAGGAATTATGGGACGTATGGTGGGGGGGAACTGGGAAAGGGAAAAGCCTTTGGAATGTAAACATAGAATATAGAAAATAAAAATTAAAAAAAAGAAAAGATAAGACACAAGAATAGCTATACAATGACAAACTATAAAGAGTCATAATGATATGGGATTCATGAAGTCACAGGAAAATAATTTCTCTGTGACTGAAGAGGATAGCAGTAGTTAGGGTGTGTAGTGAGTCACTCACTGTGTGTGTAGTAAGGATTACCCATTCTCCTTTAAGCTATCATGTAATAAGGTAATATTTTTCTTTTTATTTATTCTGTTCTCATACAATACATCTCAAATACACCTCCTCTCCCTCCACTCCTCCCTGTAAATAAAATTAATATCCTGTAACTATTATTTAATTAATGCTAGAAATTAATATGGTGGCAGTTATTCCTTAACCAGCTGGTTCCCTACACAACTATACAAAGACTTCTTAATATTTCAAAGCTTAGGCCTGAGCTAGGTAAACTCTCAACTAGCTCATCTACGTTAACCAGACCACCTAGACTCATCCAGTCTGTAGTCAATCCTGTCTCTCTGATGTCTCCTGGTGAAATGACCTTCCTCTTTCTTCTCAGAGTTCCCTTCTCATTCCCAGGAAGTCCTACCTATCACTGGCCAATCACAGGGTTTAGCTTTTTTTCTTTTTTGATTTTTTTCTTTTTTTCAGGGGAGAGTGCAAACACTGTCCTCCACTATTACAAAGTATACAGTCGAGTTTCCCTCATTCGTGGAAATCGCAGGGGTCTGCACATCCGGAGTGCAATGGATAAGCCTCCCCCTGGGAAAACCACCTTCGTGATCATGGTATCTCCCGTGCCAGGTAAGTTTCTCGGTTTTTCGAGACAGGGTTTCTCTCTGTAGCCCTGGGTCTCCTGGAACTCACTCTGTAGACCAGGCTGGCCTTGAACTCTGAAATCTGCCTGCCTCTGCCTCCCAAGTGCTGGGATTAAAGGCGTGCGCCACCACTGCCTGGTAGGCTTCCGTTTTTTATTGACCAGTTACCTTGAGGAGCAAAGTTTTCACAAGGAAAGCTAGTGTATGAGATCTATGGGTAGAGAATTTAGCAACTGAATACATAGCAGCACCAGAACAATTTCAACACATCCTTACCTGCCCTCTTCCCCCAAAACAGAAAAGAGCAGCCCTCAGAGGGATATCAATCAAACATAGCATAACAAAATGAAATTAAGACTATGCACCAACCCCACATACCAAGGTTGGAGGAGGCAATCCAGTAGGAGAAAAAGTGTCCCAAGAACAGGCATACTAGGTAATCTTGATCTGATAGGAAACAAAGAGAATTGTGCCTTCTCCCACCAAATGACTGCTATTTACTCTTCTTGTGTTTTCACAACTATCACAAAACCAGTTCTTGAGTCACTGAGTTTTTTAAACAATGAAATTCTGTATTTAAATACTTTTTTATTCATACATTTAAGCTTTGATTCATGATTAATTTATTATAGCACACATTTTGCTTTGACTATTAGATTTGGGAGATAGATAAATATGAAAATTTTATCTTGAGTGATATATTTAATAACAAAAATAATGTGGCTCTAATTTCTTTTGTTTCCAAGAGACAGTTTTGAATGTCAACCTCCACTTTTTGGAGATTACTTGCAAAATATAGTTATATTTTGATAATATAATTCTCTTTTTGCAAAACTTAAGTTCTTAGGAATTATTTTTTAAATGTAATTCAAATGTGATTTATTCGATTAACCTTTACAGCATCAATGTTTGTTTAGTTTCTGTTAAATGATTTTAATGATTATTGTTGGGCTTATGCAGAATATTTAATACACTAAGTCAGTGTTTCTCATCTTTTCTAATTCTGTGACCCTTCAATATAGTTCTTCCTGTTGTAGTAATCTATAACCATAAAATTATTTTGTTACTACTTCATAACTATAATCTTGCTTCTATTATGAATTATAATAAAAATATCTGATACCAGGTTATCTGCTATGCATACTCTGTGAAAGGTTTGTTTGACCCCAAAGAGGTCATTGACTCACAGGTTGAAACAAGACTGCACTAAGTTGAGTTTGTTGGTATAATTTTAGTTGCATGAGTTATTACTATTCTGAATATCAATGTTCGAAAAGGCAAGAAACTTTTGAGCAAATAGATTAACTGCTGATGACAGATCCCAGATGACTAAGCACTACATACACAGGTCTGGAAAGCTGTTTGAGAATCTCATTTAATTTCCCATTCCATGATGCACAATGATCTTTGCATGACAAGGAAATGTTAAAAGATCCTGAGTAGCTCATCTTCAATTGTCATTATATCATAAAGCATAATTTCTAGGCAAGGGCAATAGGATTCATATTTGTTTTAATTAGGGTTCCCATTTCTATGACCAAGCACCATGACCAAAGAGGTTTTGAGAAGAAAATTATTTTAGCTTATATTTCCAGGTAACAGTGCATCACTGAGAAAAGTCAGGGACAGGAACTCAAACAGGGCTTGAACCTGGAGGCAGGAGCTAATGCAGAAGCCATGGAGGAGTGCTGCTTACTAGTTTGATCCTCACGACTTCCTCAGTCTGCTTTCTTATAGAACCAAGCATGGCAAGCACAGGGATGGCATTACACACAATGGACTGCTCTCCATATCACTAATTAATAAAATCTCGTACAGCCAGATCAATGAAGGCATTTCTTCAATTGGTATTTCCTCCTTTCAGATAACTTGAATTTATCTCAAGTTGACATAAAACTAGCCAACACGAGATCCTATCCTTGGCCATAATACTATTATTATGGACTTTGCTATGTTTAATATTTTTATAAACCAATTTTCTTGTCTGTAGAATGGGAGGCATATGGGCAACTATTCTTACACCATGCAGCTTAAGTATGTAAGAATTAGAAGGGCAAGTCCCTAAAACAAGCATCAGTCACATTTGTGCCAATGAATATTCATCCCCAACCACTCTGTTTGATGAGTCTCATCACTCTTGGTCTAGAGATGAGAAGAATAAAGGATGCAGGAGTAGAATGGCTTATCTCTATTCACAGGGCATAGGAATCCATTCAGGCAGAAAGATCTGTAATAGCCTTTGAGTTTTTCCAGTTTCTTTTTGATATTTCTGGTATCTATAAGGAAATAACCCCTACGTGTCTTACATGTGATTATTTATGTCACAGACTCTAGCTGGAAGAAGAACACACTGTGATGACCCAGTGGAGGATAGAAAGTGTCAGAGTATGATGTTAGCCACAGGGACAGAAGGCTGAGACAGTAAGCATGCCGGCATGGTGTTATTGTATAGCCACCCCATCTGATCTAGACACAAGCCAGAAAGGAAGCTGTGCTCAGTTTACAAATGCTACATTTAGAGTAAATGCTTAAGTTTTGGAATTTTATGAACATAACGTTATGATATTTGTGCCATAAAACACATCTCTACCTGTTGGTACTCAAGAACTCTCCGAAATAGGTTAAGCAATCATTTCAACTGCAAGTTCATTCACGTCTTCCTCTAACTACCTGTCCCCAAGGTGTCTAAGTGAAATAATACTAATAAAAAAGAACTCTATTTTGAAAAGGAATGTTAATGAAATAGATCAAAAGGTTTAAAGTGTAATTTAAAAAAAATGATTGTTGGGAGAAAAAAGATTGACAAGATTAAAAAATAACAAGAAAGACGAGGATTTTGTCAATCACCTTGACCCTACTTTCCCACAATTCTTACATTTGCCTACATCACTTGTTATGTCCACCTTATCTCAGATATTTCATTCATCATTACAGAGTTCACATATTTTATTTTAAAGGATTAGGGCATACAAAGGAATTTAAAATGTCAGGGAACTGGTTTATAAAGAAAGTCCTAAATGTGCTTGTCTGTCTTTCTGAATGTTCAGTCTCACGATATTTTCTCTTTCTAGTTAGTCTTGTCATATTACTGAAGTTCCCTGCTGCCCTGGAATGAGGGTATGAGTACTATCTACCTCAATCTTGGGTCATGGAGTCTCCTATGAGATTCTTTTCTTTACTATTTCTTATCCCTTCTGTTCATGAATGAAAAGGATGATAAAGCCTCAAAGATAAAGGAAGCCACATCTAGAAAGACACCATTATTATTATTATTATTATTATTATTATTATTAACTATTAGTATTAGTATTAGTATTAAATTTTGAAAGGCCAAGAAGGTAAAGCAGTCCTGATTTGCCACCTCCAATTTATGTGTAGAATAAATGAACTTTGTTTATGTGAACTTAGGGCTTAGCGTTTTTTACTTTTTTGAAGGCCACTCATTAAAGTGAAGAACTTATTTTTAGAAGAGCAGTCTGAAGAGAACCCATTATTTCCCAACTACCCTTAAAGTCACTAGTCCAAACCAAACAATCTATGTCTGTCTAAAGACTAGGCTTCTTACAGCCTAGTCTTCCTTCCAATGATTTGTAAGCATGCTATTGTAAAGGCTGGAACCCTCATCTTTCCTGGGGAGATCTCTAAGGAGTAATCACAGTGGCAGAGCTCTCAATGAGGTAGTCTGAGGATCATAGTACCTTTTTTTATGCCTAATCTTGCTTTCTTTTTTTTCTCATAAGAACAACATTTAATTGGGGCTGGCTTACAGGTTCAAAGCCTTAGTCCATTATCATCAAGGCGGAAACATGGTTACATTCAGGCAGGCATGGTACAGGAGGAGCTGAGAGTTTTACATCTTCATCTGGAGGCTGCTAACAGAATACTAATTTCCAGTCAGTTAGGATAGGGTCTTATAGCCCACACCTACAGCAACACACCTACTCCAACAAGGCCACACCGCTAAATGTGCCACTTCCTTGGCTAAGCATATTCAAACATGAAATTCCACTCCCTGGCCCCCATAGGCTTGTTTAGACATATAATCTATGGGAGCCATACCTGAACATAGCATAATGCAAAATACACTTAGTCCAACTTCGAAGCTCCTCATAGTCTATAGTAGTCTCAACAATGTTAAAAGTCCAAAGGTAAAAGTCTTCTGAGATTCATCCTACAGTTAAGTGATAGGATGAATGCCCAATCTTTCTTAACCTCATCTTTTTTCTATGAGCATTGATATAAAAAAACCCTACCTCTGTGAGGATGCCTTATATGAAAATCTCAGTCTTTAATGAGTTGAAGCAATGAAATGTCTCTAACCAATTTTTGCATGGCTCAGGACCTTATTCAGATAGCAATATAAATTTTAACATTTATTTAGGACTCAATTTTTACTTGTGGTATGTTATTGTATAGCCAGCCCATCTGATCTAGACACAAGCCAGAAAGCAAGCCATTTTCCTTTTACAAATGAGTAAATGTGGAGTTTATTCAGTTTTAAGACAGAAGAAAATATTAAAATGAAATACCTTAAATTATTCTCAATTCTAAGTTAATTTCAACTTGAATGGATATAGAGTTCAATTGAGATTTTAGACTCACAATAACTAGTATGGGGATGTAAAGATCATGCCTAAGTTCTTTGATATCCAGGATGTTCTTCTGTAAAACAGGATGATATCAATATCTGTCTGGAGTTAATGTTAGAAATAAAATGCTACAATATTTACTCAAATTAGTATGGTACCTAAAACATTACATATGATCAATTATGGTTGGTTATTATCATCTGACCTTAATTTCCCTAAAGTCAACAACAAAGACTAATTTCTTTCCATCTGTTTCCCTCATATTGGAGAAGTCTTCTGCATGTTGTTATTCTTCATAATGGTCCATCACAATAGTAACTGCCTCACAAGTTATTGACACTACCCTTGAAAGTGTACCTACTTTTAACTTCATATGTATAGAACCTCATTACTATTCAGTGGTAGGCAGCTCACAATCATTTCATGTCTGATTTATTTTTAAATTCTCTCCAACTCTTATATATGGTTCTTTGCATAAAGTAAAAGATTAATAAATATTCATTGCAGAATGAAGTAGGTCAGAGCAATATCCTCACTTGGAATGTACATATATACCATGGTAGTTTGAATGAAAATGGCTGCTGTGGGCTTATATGTTTGAATCCCTGATCCTTAGTTGGTGGAAGTGTTTGGGAATTATGATTAGGTGTGTCTCTTGAGGGTGGGATTTGAGGTGTAGAATCATAGGCCATTCCAGTAGTCCTTTCTGACTCAGAGTTGCTGTCTATACGTGTGACCTCTCAGGTATTGCTCATATGTAATGTTTGCTGGACTTCTGTCATGCTTCCTGCCATGATGACCATGGACTTTATTATGCTCTGGAGCTATGAGCCTCAAGTCAAATGAACTCTTCTTTAAGTTTCCTTCATCACAGTGTCTTATCTCAACAGCAAAATGTAACTAAGACTAGATGCAAAATGAAATTACAGACCATGATTTTAAACAGCAGGTCTTCTTCTAGAACTGTCATATTTTATAGTTTCCAACAGAATACATTCTCACAAAAACAATGTCAATAGATTATTGCCATCTTTTCCTAATGAACAAAATGAAACTAGAGTTAGAATTAAGCAGGTGTCTTAGTCAGGGTTTCTATTATTGTTCTTCTTCTTCTTTATTTTTTTAGGTATATTCTTTATTTACACTTCAAATGTTGTCCCTTTTCCCTTGTTCCCCTCTCCCCTGAAGATCCCATCTCCCCTTCCCAAATCAACCTACCCCTACTTCCCTGTCCTGGTATTCCTCTACACTACAGCATCAAGTCTTTCCAGGACCAAGGGCCTCTTCCCCATTTGGTGTCCAAACAAGATCATCCTCTACTGCCGATGTGTCTGGGGCCATGGGTAACTCCATGTGTACTCTTTGGTTGATGGTTTTGTCCCTGGGAGCTCTGGGAGTACTTGGCGACTCAAATTGTTGTTCCTCCTATGGCACTGCAAACCCCTCACGTCCCTGGATCTTTTCTCTAGCTTCCCCATTGGGGACCCTGTGCTCAGTTCAATGGACAGCTGAGAGTGTCCACTTTTGTATTTGTCATGCACTAGGAGAGCCTCCCAGGTGATAACTATATCGGGCTCCAGTCAGCCATCACTTGTGGGCACCCACAATAATGCCTGGGTTTTGAAACTGTATATAGGATGTATTCCTGAGTGGGGTAGTCTCTGGATGGTCTTTCCCTCAGACTCTGCTCAGCATTTTGTCTTTGTATCTCCTTCTGTGGGTATTTTTTCCCCTTTCTATAAAGGATCCAAGGATCCAAACTTTGTTCTTCCCTTTTGGGCATTATTTGATATGTGAATTGTGTCTTGGGTATTCCAAGCTTCTTGGCAAATATCCACTTATCAGTGAGTGCATATAATGAGTGTTCTCGTGTGACTAGGTTACCTCACTCAGATGATGATATTCATTATGCCAAGTTTTCTGAGAAACCACCAGACTGATTTCCAGAGTGGTTTTACCAGTTTCTAATCCCACCAGCAGTGGAGGAGTGTTCCTCTTTCTCCACAACCTCTCCAGCACCTACTGTCTCAGGGTTTCTATTCTTGTACAAATATCATGGCCAAGAAGCAATGGGGAGGAAAGTTTACACATTAATATTGCTGTTCATCACTAAAGGAAGTCAGGAGTGGAACTCACTCAGGTCAGGAAGCAGGGAATTATGCAGAGGCCATGGAGGGATGTTCATTACTGGCTTGCTTCTCCTGGCTTGCTTAGCTTGCTTTCTTATAGAACCCAAGACCACCATACCAGGGATGGTACCAGTTGCAATGGGCCCTCCCCCCTTAATCACTAATTGAAAAAATGCCTTAAAGCTGGATCTCATGGAGGTATTTCTTCAACTGAAGCTCCTTTCACTGTGATAACTCTAGCTTGTGTTAAGTTGACACACAAAACCAGCCAGTACAGTAAATAGGGCATGAAATATCAGCAAAATCAGCTATTTATCAAATACTTTTGTTTGCTTGTACTACGTGACAGATGTTTTTCTAATAACTCTATAAATATAAAACTATTTAGTCTTCATAGCAACCATGTAAAGAAGGTGTAATTGTTATTCTCTTTAAGCAGATGAGCAAGCAGGTTTGGTGACTTCAAGTAAGAGATCACTGAATGTATCTAGCCAGTAAGCAAAGTGGGTGTCACTCATTGCTACTGTGGCATCCCTTCCCCTTTGCAGATATTGTCATTCTACTTTACTGCAATATACCACTTCTTTCTCTATTTAGGCCTTAGATAATGTCATGTTCTATTGTCTGTTGAGGAATTATATGATGACCACTGTCCTTGGGTTCTGGATAAGCAGAGTTCATTTTCCTTTAGATTGCTTATTAAAAGATATCTTGAACATAATCAAACAAAGGGATATCTAGTATTTTAATCACTACCATACAGATAGTAGGCAGATTAAAATAATGCTATTGAAGAAGCAACCCAGACAAGAAGAGGCTGGAGGGCTCTAAGTGAGACATAGAGTAATCCCTAATGTATTTGGGTAGTTAGCTACAGACACACATGCATGAAATTTTATGCCCTATTAAAAAGAAATCAATAGACAACGTGCTTAGAGTTTAGCTATATCCATTTAAAATGTTTCAATCTAAAAATATACTAATTTTATCATTGTATGAGAATTCTGAAATCTAAAAAGACCCAGACTACTCAGCGAGGAGGCGCCTGTCTCGTAAAATTACAATATCACAATACGATAGATCTCAATTTTTCTAGAACATTATAGTTCCTGGAAAAACAGACATTGGCTGATTCTTTGTCAAATAATATTCAAGAGAGTTCCCAGTAGAACAATGCACGGTATATCACATATTTGGTACAGTTCAAAATCATCTCTGTATCAACATATAATGAAATAAATTAACAACAAGGTGCTAAATGCATCACTATAACAGTCACTTTAGAAGGGGAGGTATAGAACAAAAAATGCAAAGGTCATAAATATTTATTCTTAGGTTGGTTGATGAAGTCACAGAATTCTATTCAGTTCATGGAGGTGAAGACACACACACACACACACACACACAGATATATGTACATGCTCACACACACAAATGAAAAGACATCAATGGCAAACAATTCCAATGGTTATAAACTAATCATTGCAATAAAATATCTTTTCTGTGCTCAATTAAAAAAAAAAAAACTACCGCCGGTCGTGGTGGTGCACGCCTGTAATCCCAGCACTTGGGAGGCAGAGGCAGGCAGATTTTTGAGTTCAAGGCCAGCCTGGTCTACAGAGTGAGTTCCAGGACAGCCAGGACTACACAGAGAAATCCTGTCTCGAAAAAACAAAAAACAAACAAACAAACAAACAAAAAAACAAAAAACAAAAAACAAAAAACAAAAAACAAAAAAAAAACAAAAAACAAACAAACAAAAAACCCTCTATGTGATGGTTTAGTTTATATTTAGTTTTTTTGTGTGTGTGTTATGTTGCTATATCTGAGAAGCCTATTCTTTTCTGAGAGACAGAAAATGAGAGGGTCAAAATGGGAGGTGAGGTGGAGAGAAAGTAAGAGGAGTAGAGCAAGGGGAAACTGTAATTAGGACATATTGTAAGAGAAAAGAATGAAGAAAAAGAAAATATGAAAAATAAAATACTAAATTAAGAATACAAAACCAAATCAAAGGGCCTCTACCAGTATGTGGGAAGCTGAGGCCAAGAGATCAGAGTTTGATGTCAGCGTGACTTTTAAAATAACATTGTCTAAAATAATTAAAAATGAATTAATAAAATTTCTATCACAGAATATATTTGTAAATATAAGTAAACAGTGCTTAACACATATTTGAATATGAAGGAGGCCCATAAAATTGAAAGTTTAGTCAGTCTGTTATTAATTTTAATTGATAATAGCAAATTGAAATCAATGGGGAGCAGATTTTACAAAATACTATGGAATGTGGAATATTTTACTAATTTGATTATTTATACACTAAGGACCAAGTTATTCAGCATTATGTAGTTCTCTGGAATAATTGTGAGTGTTGGATGAAATGGAAGACATTGGAAGGTCAATATAACAAATTTATTCACATTTTTCTATTTATTCCATAAATATTTAAGACTTTTCATTTCATTGTATAGTCAAGACTTTCCTTAGAAAATGTTTTGCCACGTAGTGATACAGTAATAGTACAACATAACAGTTAAGGTCAACATTCTAAAGGCAGATTGCTTGTGTTCAAATCCTGCTCTTACTACACAACAAGCGTGCTTACCAGCTGCTGTCAATTTAACCAGAGTGTTGTCTGGAACTAGTGGACAGCAACTCTGAGTGTGTCTGTAGTAGCAATTTCAGCTCCGATTGGCATGTGGAAGAGTAACAGAAAGGAAGACATGCTGTGAAAGTTTGCAGTACCCTTCATTGACTGAGAGCACAGATAGAAAATGGTGGAAAAGCCAGCTAGCTAGCATACATGGACAAGCTCCAGTACATCTAAGTATGCCATTGTTCCTCGACTTCAGCCTCTTCTGACTTTCCTCAGGAACCCAACATCAACAACACGTCATAGAGCTTCTAGCTTTTCAGCTCTCAACAGGGAATTATAATTTTCAGCTTCTTGGACTGAATAGCTGTGGTTTCCCTGACTTTTTGGTATTCAGACAGCTACTATTGGGTGATCCATTTCCTATTTTGTAAGTCAATCCAACCCACTTTTTTGTACATATGAAAAAGTGTTTTTTTTTTTAAATAAAAAATATTAGCTTGGATTCTGGCGAATAAGATAATTGCCTCTACTTGTACTGTAGTAGTACAAAAACATTATTCCTTAGGTTCTGATTATAAAGTATAATGTATGTTATATAACAGAAATATAGAATACTAATGGCAGGTCACAAGGACATAAAGAACGTGACTTGGTGTTAATGGTTGTTGGGAAGATCATATCTGGCTAAGAACTTCAGATGGAGCAAGAATTTATCTGATAGAGAATGGGTATTCTTACCTGGTCTCTTTGCTCCCTGCTAGCAGTGGCTAGGTTATTAACAGCGAACTCCCATCACATGGATTGCGTTAGCTTTGTTGCCACACTTTGCTTTGCTATGATGGACAGATACCACTTGATACTGTGGGCTGAAATAGATCTAAACTTCATCTTTTAGGTATTCAGTTATAGCACCATAAATGTAAGGAGCATGAGAGAAAGAAGGATTCTGGCAGGAGACAAAACTTAAAGATTTCTGGCTTATATTTCTGAAACAGACTTATATGCCACGCTGCAGTACTGTGTTCCATGATGAGAAGAGGAAATTTATATTCTAGGAAATGGAGAAACAAACTTGCTGTTGTTTCTGAATAATTAAAGGTTGATAAGAAGAGAAGTAGACATTTGGAATCTAGCTAGGAAGCTATGGAAATTACCTAAGTAAATTTTGTAAATAATTGTATTTCTGAGACTTTGCCCTTGGGAAGGGCATATCCTAACTGAACATAATTATTTCTAACATTGTGAGAAAGAAATTTCCTTCTGTCTAAAAAAAAAAAAGATCAATTGTGGGTAAGCCCACGTGTTAGAGAGCGCTGTTGTAATTGGTAAGGTTAAGTGGATGTCTAAAGCTGAAATATGAAGTTCTGATGCAGGGCACTCTGGACCAATGCGTACGTATTGAGCCCTGCCTTTCTATTTCAGTTTTTATCAGGCATGCACAATTCTGGGATGAAGTTTCCATTTGTTGGTGGATGTGGCCAACACAAAAATCACAAAGAATCTACAACATTGGAACATTATGAGTTTTTGTTTTCTTTTGCAATTGCTTGTAACTCTGTTGTGTGGGTCTTCAGTCTGAACTTTGTAGACTGCAATGCCCTGTCTTAATTTCAAAAAGACTGAATAGTGTCTGTGCAGTGTCTTTTATTATCCAGAGTGCGATGAAAATGTCTAATTTTCTGCTTGCAAACCTTATTCTATTGTATGCTATGATTTAAAACCATTCAATTATTTTCTCTCTCAATGATGGACACAAGGGTTTCTTCCTCAGTAATACTGAAGGTAACATACTTGTTTGAATGTTGAATTCTCAGATGAAAGTCCCTGAAATAAATTCTGCTTCTATTTATTTGGGTTTGAAGCTCATCCTGGACTTCAATTGTCTTTGTATCCAAGGATGTTCTTAAACTTCTGATCCTCCTGAGCCCAGTTACTGTGTAATTGGATTGTAGCTGTGTGACCCCCACAACCATTTGTGAAGTACAGGGATCAAACTCAGCTCATCAATAGTTTGTCTAGTGCCAAACAGTAAGCTCTAAAAACATACATACAAGCAACAGTATACGGACTGAACAGGTCTCTCTCTCTCTCTCTCTCTCTCTCTCTCTCTATATATATATATATATATATATATATATATATATATATATATACATATATATACATATATATATGTGTGTGTGTATACATACATACATGTACATGCAATAACAACTAGTGAAAAATGAGGCCATGCATGTGAAGGAGAGTGGGTGTTTTTAAATTTGCCTGGCCCTGGTGCTATCTCAGTCTCTGATTAGCTTTAGTTCCCTCCCCGTCCCCTACCATGCACCAACTACCACATTATATGAGGGCATCTTCTCAGGAGTCCAGCCTGGCCTATGGAAGTCAGCTTTGAAGTGTGGGGCTATTCTTCCTGTGCGTGATGGACTGCAGAGACACTTCTGTCTCAGCTTTCCACTCCTAACACCAACAGAGGCAACAAGGATGGTCTGACTTCTACCCTCTTCACTGGTCCAGCAAGTCCCACAGTGAAGGGCCTAGGATTCTGCAGTCCAGGGCTATGTTCTCTGAATACAACTCCTTTCCCCAGTGAGAACCCACAGAAACACACTTCAGTGCTCATTACTCCTGATCACATCTACTAGCCACTGAGGCAGAGCTGTTCTCTGTATCCTGGGGATGATGTTCATCCAATAATATGAAGATTAACCTGGGCAGGAATGGTGCTACCTTGCTAAACCCACCCAACCCAGCCAAAGGCCCAAGAGTAAATCCTTTCCAGACTGGACAAAATGGAAACTGATTCCAACGAGATACACTGAGACCTGGAGAACTGACACTTTAGCTGTGAATGTTACTATGTACTGTGGTGGAGTTTGCACAGAAGATTGGGACAATGAGTGGGAAGAAGTGTACAAAACTAGGAAAGGTAAGCCACTCTGCAGCTTCTAGGCCAAGTTCTGCCCTGGACCAAGGGGCCTAACACAATTGCCAGTCTTAAACAAGCACTGTAGACATAACTTCTCAGGCCTGGGCAGACATCAAGACTCTGCAGGCTTCTCCCAGGATGGTGTCTTTGGAATAAAGCAGAGATTCAAGGCTCTTTGGGTTCATGTGGTTGCTTACATCCTCCCACTGCTACCATCTCAGATTCCTAAGCAACCTTAGGAATCCATGATTCTGGAAGGGCAACCTCTGAAAACTTGCCTGTGTTTCCTTCCCATCAGCTACTCAGCTGCTCATGGACCATATCTCTGCCTGTGGTCGGTGGCAGTTCTTTTCAAGGCTAGCCCTTCTACATAATTTACATTTCTTTGATTATTGGAAGGCCATAGCCTTTCTTGTTATACTATCCCACTGTGGAGTTTTCTTTTTCTTTTTTGAAATATTTGTTACTTACTTATGTACTTTTTAAAAAAATGTTATTGGGATTTCTGTTTTTCTAATTAATTTTTAAAAATTCCCATCAGATGCTTGCTATAAATACCTTTCTGGTTTTGTATATTGCAAATACCTTACCTATACTTCTGTTAATTTTAGATGTAACGTTTCTGTGAAAGAGAAATCTTTATTTTTAATGCAAGCATGCTGGAAGAGGTCAATAAACACTGTAATTTTAGGTTTTGAATGTGGGAACACAAATCTGAGCTCTTGGTTTACAGTACATAGGGATGTTGGTGTAATTTGCTACTGATATCCCCTAGCCTATTTCTCCCTTTACCTGTTACAGGACCACTGTTTTTACTGACCTCTTCCTGAAAACCCATGAGTTATCTATTTTAATATCATATGAATGTATTGCCTTCTTGTGGAAGTAAATAAAATCCATTTCTACTGTTTGCAATTAAGAGAATATTGACTCATATAACAATGAATCTGAAACATTCTCAGATATTATGTGATACATGCTTTTCTCATTTTCTGTTTTTATTTAGACAGGGTTTAATGCATTTCAGGGTGATCACAAACTCATGTAGCTAAAGGAAGCTTGTCTTGAACTCCTGAACTTTCTCTCACTTGTGAGTAGTGAATTCTAGGCATGTGCCACTCTATATAAGGCTTTGCAATCCATGCACTCTTCAACATCAAAGGAGTTCTCCTTACAATTTCTTCAATTAAAAAAGTAGCAATACTGTCTTTCTTAGGAAAAGTTTGTCTTATTCATGTATAAGTGAATCTCACACACAAAGTTCTTAAAGTTGATCTTAGTATAAATATATATACTCATAAAAACAAGTGCTATTTTAGCAGTACATATAATGAACTTTATTGTAAATGGTGGGTCTTAAAAGAAAATTACATAGGCCACTATATAAGGAATTGTGAATAAATTAGGTTTGTTTGTTTATTTATTTATTTATTTATTTATATGATCTATTAGTCTGCATTTCCTTGCCCATCATCTGCAATTTTCTATATATGGAAAAAAGTCAACAGTAGGTACATCCTCTTCCTAGCACAGGCTTTGTGTTTTATCAGAGATCAATTCTATCCCTGCAAAGGGGACATGAATTACTAAATAGTGTCAAAAATGTGCTAAATGGGCCATGCATTACTAAGTAATGTCAAAAATGTGATAGATCTAGAGGCTAGAGAGGAACGTTTATGTTGAGAGTTCTTAAGAATTGTGCTTTTTTATTTTTATAAACTTTTCTGTGGGTAATTGAAATACATTCAGATCCTAAAATAAACATCCTGGAGAACAGCAATGGTTATGACTCTGCTGAGGGTGACGTTAGCTTTTGTTACATTACAGGGAGGGAGGTTTTGGGGTCAGTGCGAGTGAGCCATCCTTTACTCTTTAGTCCTAGTGCTTTGTGACTCACACACTTTGATTTGTGAAGCTTATGTAGGAATAGACTCTATGCTTCACTAGCACCCAAATACTTATAGAAAGATGGCCCAGGACCATCCCAAAGGGAATGCTGTCCTAGCCTAAATAATAAAGTGGAAAACTAATCAAGTTTCCATGCAAAGAGTGGTTTTGCAGACAGTTAAAATTGCAGGTAAGGGTCTTGCTAGGCTGAACTGATTTGAATGGAGGTATTGTAGACATTTATAATATGAATCACTCAGAATTTATGTTCACTTATATTTTATACAACAGTGTTCATGTATGATTTACAAAAGAATCAGGTAACTCATTTGTAACCACTGAACAGTTTCTGGGGATGTCATTGTGTGGAACCAGTGACTTTTAGTCATTTATTCACTTAGCAGAAATGTGCGCAATTTCTACCACATTAAAACCAGCTTGCAAGTCGCAGGCATATAAGGACTATAAAATAAATTCCTTAACTTCAGGGGGTTTATAATAAATTAGGGAGACAAATATAAAACCTAATTTTAGTTACATTGATATGAACAGTAGAATATCTATAGTAGAAAAACAGGGTTCAACTGCATCAGAATGGAAATCGTTATGGTTCTTTTTTTTTTTCAAAAGTTTTTTATCAGGCTGTGGGTTTAACACAGTAATTGAGTGATTTCCTATCATATTTGAGGACTTGGAGTCAACACACACACACACACACACACACACACAACCTAGTTCTTGAGTACTTGCTATGCCTAAGATAGTCTGAGGTGTAGGAATGACAGCTGGGTAGATGTAAGGATAACTCCAGCCTCTAGGATAGGCATAATCTTGAGACTGACAGGAGCTTGAGTTAACAAGCAATAGCAGTAGTGCAGTAAGGGTAATTGTTGGAGGCATATAGTATGTTGTTAAATTAATTTAAAGATATGTTGAATTTGAGTATAAGGAGGATGGCTAAATTGTACATTGAATACTGAAAAGTAATCATAAAATAAGGTGAGAGATAGAATAGCCCTGATGGAGAGAAGGGTCTCATAGAATTGCTGGGCTTGATAAAAATGATGTCATATTTGAAGGTACAAGGTACAAGTATGTGTCTCAAGTGTAGCATGGGCAGAGGTGCTCTAGAGGTACACAGAGGCAGACTCAGGAGGCAGTGTCAATTATGTGGATTTTAGTTTTTAGGCTGTGGAAAACCATGGAAAAATATTCCTTAAGAAAAAAGTAAATCATGTAGGCATCTGAGCAAACTATAGACTTGGAGACAGATGATACATCGGGTAAGGAAGAACTGAGGGTGTGGCTAGAGATGGAGGATTTGTTCAAGGTGCTTAGAGTCTTGGGTGTGACAAGGAGGATGAGGAGATGGAGGGGCAGGGTGGTGGGAGGAGGAAGCAGTGGTGGCAGAGGCAGCGAGAGAGATGAAAGTAGTGGAAGGGAGGGGGAAAAAAGGGGTAGAAGGAAAAACCAATGTCAGGTAAGGACTTCTTAGCCTGATAGATTAGTCAAGGTCAGAGGAGAGGGAGGACTCATTAGGGTAGTTAGCTACTAGAACTGAACAGCTCAGAGAGACATAAATCATGACGATTTGTGCCTCTAGGGTCTTCTACTCTGTTTGGCCCCAAGATAGCACTCAAAAACATTCTGGACCAAAAGTCAGAAAGTACTTTTGTGAGTAGATCACGAACCTGTCATGTGACAGATCTTACCATTTCCACCAGGATTTCAAATATGTCCCAAATTGCATCTGTCCATGTCTGACTTCAGTTCCTTTATCACCTTCTTTATTCAGTTCTGAAACTAGTTCTTCTTAATCCACATACTTCATGTCATGTTCCTTATTTAAAATAGTCCTGTGATAATCCACATTATGTTTGATGGTTAGCATTGTCTTTAAAATTGGAAAACTGTTGTGCTTAAAGAATCTACGTGTTCATTGCTTTGGCTTGGAAGCCCTTGGCTTGTATACGCTGCATCTTACCATCCTCCTTCCCTCTATCCCAGATGCCTGAAGACTTCCTGTAATTGACTGATATTGTAAAATTTAACTGCTGTTATTGCAAGATAATCGGTCACATGAGTGACTAACCGTTCTGCTTTTGTACGAAAATGCTTGCTTTCTCAAGATAACTGAGGCATCTAGAGATATGATTCTATTGCCATTGTCATTGGTGCTGCTGTTATTGGTACTATTTGTAGATGTTTCACAGAGTAAGACTATATTGAATTGACAGTTAACTAAAAGCCTCAGGACTTTCCCCATGCAGGGCTAAATCAGTTATATTGTGCTTTTATACCCATGAAGAAAATAAGCTCAGCTCTCACTGTGTTTTTGTTCTTTTGAAGGTGATAGAAAAATCTAACATGAACTGGATTTAATACCTATGACCTTTATCAAAACACTAAACAAAAATATCAAGGAGAATTGAGAGAGAGAGAAAGAGAGAGAGAGAGAAAGAGAGACAGAGACAGAGAGAGACAGAAAGGGAGAGACAGAGAGACAGAGAGACAGAGTAAGCAATCTGATTCTAGGCTAAGGACTTTAATGGATCAACCTTCGTACTGATCTTTAATTGAAAGTGGAGCTGCCTTCTCTTTCAACATCTGGTTATCTGGTTTTCTGCAGTAAGCATTACATAAATTCTGTATCTGGCTCAAGGAAGTCGTTTCCATTTCTGGTTCTTATTGTTTTATTACTTATTTATTCTATTGTATGTTCTAGGGAGACAGTAGGAGATATTTACCTTTTAATTTAGAATCAGCAAACCAATGTGTACATAGTAATAGTAGCCCCACCATTTTCATGTATATTGCTTAACTTTATTTTTACTCCAGCTCCATAGGCCAACATTTTCTTTTTTCCTTTCTTTTTTTCTGTTCTTTTTTCCAGCTTTCTGATAGAAAACGGCACATTTCTCTCTCTCACACACAAAGATGTGGGTTTAGAGAGGCTCTGCCAGTGCCTGACAAATACAGAGGTGGATGGTCTCAGCCAACCATTGGATTGAGCACAGGGTCCCCACTGGAGGAGCTAGAGAAAGGACCCAAGGAGCTGTAAGAGTTTGCAACCCCACAGAAAGAACAACAATATGAACCCACCAGTACCCCAGGGCTCCCAGGGACTACACCACCAACCACAGAGTACACATGGCTCTAGACACATATGTAGCAGAGGACAGCCTTGTCAGTCATCAATGGGAGGAGAGGGCCTTGGTCCTGTGAAGGCTCAATGCCCCAGTATAAGGGAATGCCAGGACAGAGAAGTGGGAGTGGGTGGGTTCGTGAGCAGGAGAAGGGGAGATGGGCTAGGGGCTTTTCAGAGGGGAAACCAGAAAAGGGGATAACATTTGAAATGTAAATAAAGAAAATATATAATTTAAAAAAAGAAAAAAAGATGTGGGTTTAGATCTCTTAAATGAAACATTAAAAAATAGCAGATGGATTATTTAATATTATGACAAACAACTCAATATGTACACAGAATCTTAAACTGGGGACTCCGGATGATGAGGGAGACAAACCCAATGGCCGGAACATCTTCTATGTCCTGGCAGTCAGATACTTCATTTATTTAGTCTCTAGAGGAAAAGCAGGGAAAGTAAAAAATGAAACATGGGTAACTTTGAGCTGGTATTTGGCAGTTTGTTTCCCAGTTTGCTTACAGCTTGGAGTGATTCCAGTGATAACAAGGAGAGATCGCCTCCTGCTCATCTCACATAGCCTGCTCTTAAACCAGTTCTACCATTGTTTCTGGAGAAGACCAGGTAGTTGTGATTGTAAGCATGGATGCGTGGAGTAGGTGTATTCTGCATGAATCTCTCTTTTTTGTTAGGACTCAGAAACATCAGAATAGAATATTTATTAGAAATATTTTTTCCTTTCTAATTAATCCAAATAATCTTGATCTTCCATGAAAAGTCACATATCTTACAGACCAAATTTGTTCATTGGCTATTTTCTGTAGTCCAAAATACAAATTAAGATATAAAAAAATGTTTTAATTATGCTGGTTAAAACAGTCAGAAAAGGAAAAACTATTAAGTGAGTTAGGCCCAAGTAATTAAAAAGGTAGATGAGTCGTATGCAAACTTTCTATGCAGATGGAATATACTTGTGAATTTTGGGGTGTCACATTTTGAATTCTGTGTTTGTGTGATCCTCACTCTATTTTTCATGCATATTAATCATTTGCATTTGTGAGGATTAAAGTTATGTAGTTTTAGCTTTCTATTAGATCATTTCTGTGTATGCTGTTTTTAAAAATATATATATCTTTAAATGTTTAAAGGAGAAGAGAAGGAATGTCTGCTATTTGTGGTGGGACAACACCAGATGAATATTTTATCAGCAAGTTATAGGACCTTTTAGAAACTTATGCAACAGGTATGTGTTTATTATTCAGAGTCTTCATGAAAAAAATAGATTTTTCAACTCCTGAGGTTATAGTGGTGAACATAATTTAAAATAAAACCTGAGAAAAGTAAAAGAGATTAAATAAATATTCATGAAAATGCCCTCTTCAGGAAATAGGGTCATTTGAACAGTCTATTCCATTAAAAATCGCTTTATTTCACTTAAATTGGTTACCTCGCAGGGAAATCGAGACCAAAGACATGAATTTGAAATCTCACCACTGCATTAAACAGATGGGATGTATCATTAAAAAAAATCTATAACTGATCAGCTATTTTAACCAGTGTACTCAGAGAGGCATCAAATACACGTTTAAGTCATATCTTAAAGTTGCATAGTAATTAGTCCTTATAATTATATACAAATAGTGATAAAGTAGAAATTATACTTCTATAGTAGTATTGATAATCTAAAGTTGCTTAAAGGTAATATACTCACAGTTGCTCATAATGATCAATGAAATGTAATTGCCAGTCAGGATACCATGAAATTGTTAACAATCCTTGATTTTTATTTGTGAAAATCATTACCAATTAAATGTAATGATCTTGCCAAATGTTAATAAACTTGAAACTTTACTCTTTTGAATTGACTAGTGATACCCAAGAGTACTAATCTAAAATATTTTTTGCATTTTCACTCTAAATAATTTATAGCTAGTACCTAATTGACCTCTCAGACCCCTGCTTATCATACTATAGGAGTTTATACTCTTCTCCTGACCCTCCTTTTTACACCATGTCTCTTTTTCTTTTTTAATTTTTTTTATTATTTTGTTTTGTTTTGTTTTTTAAAGACAGGGCTTCTCTGTGTAGTCCTGGTTGTCCTGGAACTCACTTTGTAGACCAGGCTGGCCTGGAACTCAGAAATCTGCCTGCCTCTGCCTCCCAAGTGCTGGGATTACAGGTGTGCGCCACCACCGTCCGGTGTCTCCATGTCTCTTTAACTGGCACTTTTACAGTCTATACATTGATCCAAGTAATTTAGGAATTATTAAAAGAATCCTAGGAAAGACAGAAGGATGAGTGAGATTTCTCTAGCTCACTAGTTGGAGTACCTCCTGAGGACTGCACATGCTAAAATCTTCCTAGTTCAATCACACTATAATCTCTGGTCAAGTGACATGCATGATAGAGCCTCAGCAGGCCACTGGAGTGTCATGTATCTAGTACCAGTATCTGCTGGTACTAGGTAACTTTGCATTTCTTAGCACACCCATGTTTTTGGTTTCCCTGAGTGTGTTGAAGGGGCTCCAGGATGTCCTGTTCATCTTGTGCACAAGAATTTCCTATTTCCAGACAGACCTATTGCTCTTAAAGTAAAGAACACAGGGCATTGCTGCTTTCCCTATAGCCAGACATGCATATGGGTTTGAATTAACTATTATCTCAGTGTCTCAATTAAGAGTCCTCTCCAGCTTCTAGAGCTTTCCTGAAGTAGCCCAGTGAAGACATGTAGGAGTCCTGGATAGGACGTAGGTTACATGTTCTATTAAGAAAGAAGCCAGGCTTCTGCACTTCTACACTGTGTGTAATCCCTTGGGATTTTTTTTATTCATGTTCAGCATTTAGGACAGTTTAACACGAAGACTGAGATGTAATATCTTCACTTGAAATGTATACATTTTAGTGTCAATAAGAATTATGTGGGTGGCTCGGTAGGTATCTCATTGGATAAAGACCCTTGCTGCCTGAAGCATGAGGACCTGGTTCAAGTTCTCATACTCAAATAAATACTGGTTGGGAATAGTATCTGCTGGAGCTGAAGATATCGGCTCCTTGAGGCAAGATTGCTAGTCATATTAGCTGAGTTAGTTCTAGATTCAATGGAGAAACCACTTTACAATGTAGATGGTGAAAAATAGAGAAAGCACCCACTGGTAACTCTAGGGCTCCAGATGAATGTGCGCACACAGGCATATGTGCCTGCGGACTAAAAATGACATATACACATACGCATATACAGCATATGCAAAAACATAAAAAGGAAAAAGTACAAAGAAACATGTTCAAGGACTTAATAAGGTTTTTCAAATAGAAATTTATTTTAAAATTCAAAAACACCTATTTCAAAACTTAAAGAAAATCAAGAAAGTGGACCCATATCCATGGAAAACACTGAGGATATATTTTTGTTTGTTAAACTTATTTAATGGACATTGTAGTTGCTATTATTATTTATTACTACAAAATCATGAAGTTAAAAACTAGGAAATTCAGAAGAAAGTTACATAAAATCCTACTACTTGTAAGTCAATTAAAAATATAATTTAGGAAAAGATGGCCACCCCAGCAGTGTCCAGTCTGTCCCAACAGGCACAGAGCTTCAGCACATCTGTGGTCAGGCCCTTTGCCAAGCTTATGAGACCCCCCGTTTAGATATATGGCATTGAAGGTCATTGCACCACTTTTGTTTTTTTTTTTCTTCTGCTGCATCTAAAAAGAATATGCTAGGCCAAATGCAAAGGAGTTGCTGCTGCTCGGACAACTCCTGAAAGATGTCAAGGTGTCTCTTACTTTTCTGAATTCTTACATTAAGCACTGCATCAAAGTGAAAACCCCGAAAGACATCGCAACCAGGGAAATATTCTCTCCTCTGATGTCCAACCTCATCAGTTTACTAGCTGAACATGGTCCCCTAAGCAACCAGGGAGTCATCTCTGCCTTTTCCACCATAGTGAGTGTTTACCCTGGAAAAATGAGTTGCACTGTGACCATATCATCTCCCTTAGATGAAGATGTGCTTGCTGAGTTAATGACAGTGCTTATAGAGCTTCCAAAGTCAAGGCCAAGTATTGAAATTTGAGTTTAAGACTGACCCATCAATCATGGATGAGCTGGTTGCTCAAACTGTGGAAAACTCATTGATATACTTGCAAAGACTAGAAGCTCAGCCAGGCCTTGTGCGAGGTGCTTTAAAGGTTCGTTCCATCACCTGTAAAAGTTCTTATCCTTAGAGTAACAGTAAAATACTTCCTGAACAGATAATAAACAAACACATATACAACAAACAAATAAAGAGATAACATAAAAAGTAAGTTAGAAGGGAGATATCTGAGCTGGATAATAAAGCTGTTTTTAGAAGCTATGGAATATTAATGAAAGTCTCAGTGCTACGTGGGGGAATACCTTCTTATGAGCTGTTGGGCAAAGAGGCTCTAGAGCACACCCACAAGCAAACATTGACTTTTGCCATTATTTCTCTTTGTTGGCTACCAGAACTACATGATAAAACCCTATTGTTGAGTTGTAATCAAGTTGGACTTAAGCCACCTTCCTTTTTAGTGACTAGCTTCCTCCATGGTACTAGATGTTGCTATGCAGGATATTGTGGGAGAAAAGTCACTAACCTTCTTCAAGAGCTGTGAACCTGATGAACTACAGCACCAAGCTACTAATCAAGGTGTGCCAACTAGTGTAATAGTAACATAACTTATGGTGCAACCAGCCACTCTATAGTTGGATTTGAGGCTTTTTCCCAAGGGCATCTGGTGTCTTATACATAGTCACCACCATGATGGCATTCAACTCTTCTTTGGGAAGCTCATACCCCCAGTAATTCTATTTCTTTTAACTCCTATGCTTAAAATTTATATGAAAATATATTCCAATAAACCACAGAACTCTGTTCAAAAACTATGAAATTAACACTTATTAAGAATTAAGCAGTGACTCTCAACCTTCCTAATGCCGTGACCCTTTAGTAAAATTCCTCAAGCTGTGATGACTCCAACATAAAACTATTTTCATTGCTATTTCATAACTATACTTTTCCTATTGTGATATTTATGGAGATAAGGGTTTTCCATAGGGGTTGTGACCCGAGGGTTGAGAAATGCTGAATTAGAGAAATAAAATACGTTTGATAAGAAAAGCAGTTTGAGTAGTGACTGTGAGGCAAGAAGGGAGACAGCTGTAAAAATGAGCGGTGTGGGGAGGCGTGTGAAAGGGGAACCCATGAGGGAAAAGTACAGGGAAACACATGTGTGATGACGTTAAGATAAAACCTTTTGTTTTGTTGAAGGAATGGCTAGTTTTAATTGTCAATTTGATTGAACCTAGATCACATGTGAAGAGACTCTTAGAAATCATTCTCTAGATCATTGGTTCTCAACCTACCTACTTATGTGACCCTTTAAAATAGGTCTTCATTTTGTGATGACCGTGAATCCATAACAATACTCTTGTTGCTACTCCATGGCTATAATTTTGCTACTGTTATGAACTATACTATAAAGGATTTTTGAGATAAAGGGATTGCAACCCACAGGCTGAGAACCACTAGTGTAGAAAAAGTGGCCTCTGAGGATATCCGCAGAGGATTTTCTTGATAACATTAACTGATTCAGGAAGACCCCATCCACCATAGGTGGCACCGTTCCCTGCAGTTGGGCTCTAGACTGTAAAAGCTGAGCAGTAAGCACGCCACTCTCCGGCTGCTCTGCACTGTGGAAGGGAATCACTTCTTCAAGTTCACGCCAAAGTTTCTCACAATAAAAGACTTGTAACCTAGAATCAATGCCTTCCTTACTTAAAATTGCTTTTGTCAGGGAATTTTACTGCAGCCATAGAAATCAGAACCAAGAGAGTAGCTAACTTAAACAAGATTGCTAAAAATACTAGTTCAAGACATCTTTCTGCCTTTTTATACTATAATTATTTATCTGATATAATTTTGAAAAATTTCAAGAGCACGATTTCTTGTATACAGTTCAAAAGCAGAAATTTTCCCTCATCTAAAGTTCTTTTGGTCGTGATGAGTATTCATTTCTTGACCCAGTGCCTATTTTAGAGGATGGAATATTGACAGCGTACTTACACAGTAAGTATAGAGACAGTAGGTATATTACTTCTCTCACACAAGAGGCTTTGGATCAGTGATGGAAGTGCTCTCTGGAATATGAATATGATAATGATTTGGTTTTTCTTAGCATGGAGCTACTATTTCTCTTCAAACAGCCTTTTTTCCCCCTTAGAGAAAATTATCTAATTAGATCTAGATGGTACTGTAAAGCATAAGAAGACCAGACCTTGAGGGAATTCCTTGATTTTGTTGCACATTAATTTGCATGTCACTCTTCGAATGAAGGTGAGAATGACGAAAATATTTTCTAAACTGTGTGTTGTTCTCAGAACACACTGATTGTTCTTAAGATGAATATTTCAAAGCTGTGTGTTTCCAGAGATTTTTGGCCTGTATGAAGCTGTTTGCTTCAAGCTGCTTGTTTTCTCTTTCAAGACAGAAAAAAAATTGCATACATACTGCACTGTTTTCTGCATTTAGTGAAAACATAGATAGGAATTTATATTTTTTTGAAACTTTAGAGGTAAAAATGGATTATATCATGAATACTTCAGAGGGACAACTTAATGGTCATTGAAAATACAGATGACTATAACGTCATGCAGGAAACTGACAGGGAATCATGTAATGGGAAGAAAAAAAGCAGTGCGTACTGAGGAGAGCCTGTCCAGTTCAATGCAGAAAAGTGCTGTTTAGATCCAGCAGGATAGTTGCCAGAATACATGATAGAGTTATAGAACTGAAATTTTTGTTTGACAGTTGTCAATGTATCAGAATACTTCAGCAGCTACATAGTAGGTCTGAGGACTGGAATCGATCTATAGGCCAGGAGTTTGCTTCCTCTGATGTTCAACATCATTAGTCATCAGGGAAATGCAAATCAAAACAACCCTGAGATTCCACCTCACACCAGTCAGAATGGCTAAGATTAAAAACTCAAGAGACAACAAGTGCTGGCGAGGATGTGGAGAAAGAGGAACACTCCTCCACTGTTGGTGGGATTGCAAAATGGTAAAACCGCTCTGGAAATCAGTTTGGCGGTTCCTCAGAAAATTGGGCATGTCACTTCCAGAGGACCCTGGCATACCACTCCTGGGCATATACCCAGAGGATTCCCCTGCATGCAATAAGGACACATGCTCCACTATGTTTATAGCAGCCTTGTTTATAATCGCCAGAAATTGGAAGGAGCCCAAATATCCCTCAAAGGAGGAATGGATTCAGAAAATGTGGTATATTTATACAATGGAATACTACTCAGCAATTAAAAATAATGAATTCATGCAATTTGTAGGTAAATGGTTAGACCTGGAAAATATCATCCTGAGTGAATTAACCCAATCACAAAAGAATGCACATGAAATGCAATCACTGATAAGTGGATATTAATGAGCCCAGAAGCCCTAAATACTCAAGACACTAATAGCAAGTCAAATGATTCCCAAGAAGAAGAAAGGAGAGGACCCTGGGCCTGTAAAGATTGCATCCAGTTTAGTAAAGAAACCGAGGGGGGAGGGGGAATGATTGGGGAACAGTTGGGGGGGGAGAGGAACTATAGGAACTATGGTGGGTGGGAACTGGGAAAGGGGAAAGCCTTTGGAATGTAAACATAGAATATAGAAAATAAAAAAATTAAAATAAAAAAAGAGAAACCAATTTCTACAATATGTTTCAACAATTATCAGTCACTTCTCTAAGCGACTGTTCCCTTTAGATACTATTAACCAGTTTGTGTCAATTCTTGCCCTATTTTCTGTCTGCTTTATCCTTAAGGTGGAAAACAATGACTACGAATCATTTTCTGTATAAAAATGCAATGCATTTGAAGACTTGAGCACCCACAGAGAACCTATTAATCTCCTAGTGAAATGGTAGCAAAATGTTCTTATTATATTGCTCACATACAGTTTCCTCAGGACTTCAGCTAAGAGGATTTAATAGGGCCCTGTTTAAGACTGGAGGAAAGAGCTGTATCTTCTCACAGTGGGGTTTCTCTAAATCACTAAAATAACTCCTGATTGAACTGAAAGCTCTTGATATACTTAAATATGCTTAATTAGCCCTAAGACTGAACACTTAGTCAAAACATATTGTCATTGAGTGAAACAACCTCAGAGACAAATCCTAATAATCAGAGTTGCTTTGGAAGGGAATGGGCTGAAAAAATCCTGCCTTCTATGTTCCTGTGCATGACCAGACTCATCATACATCACTATTCAGGAAGTAAATTCTGTTGGCAAGGTGATGGGACTCAACTCTCTGTCCTCTCCTTGCAAGAAACATTTTATCTGTTCGTAAAACTATATATTGTATTGTTACATTATTTATCATTATCTCTGGTCTCATTCAACCATTTTCATCAATGGTAACAGTTTGAAGGCTTATGTAGACAATCATGTGACTGATCATTTTCTCTCTCTCTTTTTTATTGGATATTTTATTTACTTACATTTCAAATGTTATCCCCTTTCCTGGTTTCCCCTCTGAAAACATCCTATCCCATCTCCCCTCCCCTGCTTCTGTGAGGATGTTCCCCCATCCACCCATCCACCCACCTACCTACTAACCTACTCCTGCCTCTGCCTCCCTGTCCTGGCATGCCCCTACACTGGGGCATTGTGCCTTCACAGGACCAAGGGCCTTTCCTCCCATTGATGCCCCACAAGGCCATCCTCTACTAATTATGTGACTGGAGCCATGGGTTGCTCCATGTGTACTCTTTGGTCGGTGGTTTAGACCATGAGGGCTTTGGGGTTGGTTGATATTGTTCTTCCTATGGGATTGCAAATCTTTTCATCTCTTTCAGTCCTTCCCCTAACTCTTCCACTGGGGTCCCTGTGCAGTCCAATGATTAGCTGCAACCATCTGCATCTGCATAGTTAAGGCTCTGACTGAGTCTCTCAGGAGACAGCTATATCAGGCTCCTGTCAGCAAGCACTTCTTGGCATCAGCAATAGTGACTGGGTTTGGAGTAGGCACATGGGATGGATCTCCAGGTGGGGAAGTCTCTGGATGGCCTTTCCTTCAGTCTATGCTCCACTCTTTTTTTATGTCCCTGTATTTCCTTTAGACAGGAACAATTCTGGATTAAAATTTTGTAGATGAAGGGTAGTCCCATCCCTCAGCTGGGGGCCTCTCCTAACCTCTGGAGGTCCTCCCTCCCTTTGGTAGATATTTCAGCTAATGCCATCCCTGTTGCACCCTGAGAGTCACTTGTTTCCTGGCATCTGGGACTTTCTGGTGGCTATCCCCAGTTTTCCACTCCCCAGTGCTACACACTTCTGTTAAATTTTCTGATTCTTTGTACATCACTCCCATTTCCTCCTATACCTGATTCAGCCCCCTTTGTCTCCTCCCCATCCTCTCTTGTTCCTAGGTCCCTCCCATCTTCTACCTCCCATGATTATTGATTATGTTGTCCTCCCTTCTAAGTAGGAATTAAGCTTCCACACTTTGGTCTTCCTTCTTCTTGAGCTTCATATGGTCTGTGAGTTGAATGGAGGGTATTCTGAGCTTCTTGCTTAATTTAATATCCACTTATCAGTGAGTACATACCAGGCACATTCTTTTGCGACTGGGTTACCTTACTCAGGATGATATTTCTTAGTACCATCCATTTGTCTGTGAATTTCATAAAGTCATTGTTTTTCATAGCTGAGTAGAACTCCATGTATCACATGTATCACATTTTCTATATCCACTTGTCTTAGTCAGGATATCTATTCCTGCACAAACATCATGACCAAGAAGCAAGTTGGGGATGAAAGAGTTATTCAGCTTACAGTTTACACATTAGTGCTGATCACCAAAGGAAGTCAGTACTGGAACTCAAGCAGGTCAAAAGGCAGGAACTGTTGCAGTGCCCATGGAGGGATGTTACTTACTGGCTTGCTTCCCCTGGCTTGCTCAGCTTGCTTTCTTATAGAAGTCAAGACCACCAGCCCAGGGATGGTACCACTCCCTTGATCACTAATTGAGACAATGCCTTACAGCTGGATCTCATAGAGGCATTTCCTCAACTGAAGATCTTTTCTCTGTGATAACTCCAGTCTGTGTCAAGTTGACACACAAAATCAGCCAGTATACCATTCCTCTGTTGAGAGACATTTTGGTTGTTTCCAGCTTCTGTCTGTTATAAATAAGGCTTCTATGAACAGAGTGGAGTATGTGTCCTTTTTAAATGTTTGAGCATCTTTTGGGTATATGCCCAGGAGTGGTATAGTTGGGTCCTCAGGTAGTACTTTGTCCAATTTTTTGAGGAACTGTCAGGCAGTTTTCAAGAGTGTTTTTCTCAGCTTGTAATCCTGATCTTGACTTCAAGGAATCAGGGACCATTTTACTACGCACTCTGATAAACAAGGGTGAGTGACTAAATTTAACATCTTAAACTTTGCTTCAACATTGTACAACTATGTGTTTTGATATATATAAATTATTTGTGTGTGTTTTGTGTGTGTCTGTTTGTGTTGTCAGCATGCATGTTTGCATCTATGTGTGTAGAAATGTATTCTGGAATGAGTGTGCATTTGTGTGCTCATGCATGTGGAAGTCAATAGCTGATATTAAGATTCTCTCCCCACTGCTCTTCCATCTTGTTCTTTGAGGTGCAGCTTCCCTGTAACTTGTCAATATGAACAGTCCAACTAGTCATTTAGCTGTAGGGATCTCTCGTCTTGGCTTCCAGAAGCTGGGTTTCTATGCAGGACACCTTTTTTTTTTATTTTTGTAGATTGTAGAGATTGGTATTCTGGGCCTCTTGCTTGCTTGGTAAGCATTTTAGCAGCTGAACCATTCACATATAATTAGGTTTGTTTGTTGTTTTCTCCATCCATCCCAGATCTGTTCATCTTAGTCATTTTCTTTGTCCCAATCCCCACTATACCCTTTTAGTCCCAATATTTCCCCTCCCTCCTTATTTCGTATAAGTTTGTAACAAGTCTTTTTGTGTATTTTAGTATTTTTATCTGTCTTCAATAAAATAATGGTTCCCATTTTTCTCATTTTGTTTCTGTTGTCGTGATAAAATATCCTCAGTAAAAGCAAAATAAGGGGGATGTTATCTTGGTTATAGTCCAAGGTTACAGTCCACCACTGGGGGAAATACTGTATGAGGAACTCAAAGTAGTTACTTATATAATGTTATAAGTCAAAAGAACAGAGAAAATGAACTCTCCCAAGTTGTCTGTTTGCTTCTGCTTATACTCACCTAGTGTTTCCCACTCTCTTACACAGTTCAGAGCCCAACACGTTAAATGCTGTAACCCATAGGTCCTCTTACCCGAGTCAAAACAACCTTCTACATACATACATAGCCATAGGCTAACCTAGTCAAGATCAGTATATGCCGAGACACTGAGAAATTACTTTCTAGAAAATTTTAGGTAGTGGCAAGTTAACAATTAAAAATTAACCATTATCACATTTTTGAGAGAAGAGGTTATCAAATCCTTAGCGCACTATAAACGTGCTTCTTACTCATATCTGATTTGTAGGAAGATAAGACAGTCTCTATCATATTATAGAAACCCAGTGAGGGCTAAATGAATGCAGGAGCTCATCTATACTCTAACCAGGTTCCAATCAAAGCCTCTTGAACCCAATTTGGATTCATAAAATCCTGTCAGTAGAAATTGACCTTCCAAACAATAAACATGCTTTATCTCCGTTATTCTTTATCTAGTCAAAACTGAAGACCAGTAAAATCCAATGAGATTAAGTATAAGGACATTATATTCAACAGTCTGGATTTTATAGTCATTCAAGAATATATGATTGCACAGACTCTTCTTCTCAAGTGAAAGCTAATTGTTCTTTCTAAACACTGAGGGTATCAGCTGTTGTATGTGGTAGGTCAAACTAAGTTGTGCAGTACTGCCTTCTTATAAATATACTGAAAAATGTGACTATAAACATAAATGAACCCCAAAGGCATCTGTTATGTGATCAAGCACACTGAGAAAGCCATGAACATCCAGCCAGTTGGTAAGCAGAGTTTATACATAGTCTGTGCTTCAGTTCATGCCTCCATAGTCCTGCTTGCATAATTGGCTTTTCCCAGTTATAGACTATTAATTGTAAAATGAAATAAATCCATTTCTCCCTGTATTTTTGTTGTTGTTTATTGTCTTTATCATAGCACTAGAAAGCATACTTAAACTGTATGTAAGCATTGTTTGAGTATCAATGGTTATATCATCTTTTTTTTATTATTATTTATTAAGGTCTGAGTGCTTCTACATGCTCCATTGTAGACAATCTCAATATATATTCATTTGTTTTTTATGCGTTTTTCTATATCCTTTGTTTATACTCCAAAGGCTTTCCTCTTTTCCAGTTGCCCCCTCACCATATGTCCCATAAGTCCTTTTCCCTCCGCCCATTTCCCCAATCACCCCCCCACACACCAATTCTATATCGTGATACTCTCCTACAAAACTGGATCCTGTCTTTTCCGGACCAGGGTCCTCTCCTTCCTTCTTCTTGGGAATCTTTTAATTTGTTAATTGTGCCTTGAGTAGTCAGAGCTCATTAATATCTACTTATAAATGATTGCATTTCATGTGTATTCTTTTGTGATTGGGTTAGCTCACTTAGGATGATATTTTTCAGATCCAACCATTTGCCTAAAAAATTGGATGAATTCATTATTTTTAATTGCTGAATAGTATTCCATTGTATAAATATACCACATTTTCTGTATCCATTCCTCCTTTGAGGGACATCTGGGCTCTTTCCAACTTCTGGCTATTATAAATAAGGCTGCTATGAACATAGTGGAGCATGTGTCTTTATTGCATGCAGAGGAATCCTCTGGGTTATATGCCCAGGAGTGGTATGACAGGGTCCTCTAAAAGTGTCATGCCCAGTTTTCTGAGGAACCGCCAGACTGATTTCCAGAGCAGTTGTACCATCTTGCAATCCCACTAAAAGTGGAGGAGTGTTCCTCTTTCCCCACATCCTCGCCAGCACTTGTTGTCTCTTGAGTTTTTAATCTTAGCCATTCTGACTGGTGTGAGGTGGAATCTCAGGGTTGTTTTGATTTGCATTTCCCTAATGACTAATGATGTTGAACATCTCTTAAGGTGTTTCTCGGCCATCCGAATTTCTTCTGGTGAAAATTCTTTGTATAGCTCTGTACCCCATTTTTTATAGGGTTATTTGGTTCTTTGGGGTCTAACTTCTTGAGTTCTTTGTATATATTGGATATTAGCCCTCTATCGGATGTGGGGTTGGTGAAGATCTTTTCCCACTTTGTTGGTTGTCGTTTTGTCCTTCTGACAGTGTCCTTTGCTTTGCAGAAACTTTGTAATTTTATGAGGTCCCATTTGTCGATTCTTGATCTTAGTGCATAAACTATTGGTGTTCTGTTCAGGAACTTTCCCCCTGTGCCTATGTCCTTCAGGGTTTCCCAAGTTTCTTTTCTAATAGTTTCAGTGTGTCTGGTTTTATGTGGAGGTCCTTGATCCACTTGGAGTTGATCTTAGTGCAAAGAGATAAGAGTGGGTCAATTCGCATTCTTCTGCATGTTGACCTCCAGTTGAACCAGCACCATTTGTTGAAGAGGCTATCTTTATTCCACTGGATGGTTGTGGCTCCTTTATCAAAGATCAAGTGAACATAAGTCTGTGGGTTAATTTCTGGGTCTTCAATCCTATTCCATTGATCCACTTGCCTGTTGCTGTCCCAATACCATGCAGTTTTTAACACAATTGTTCTGTAGTACTGTTTAAGGTCAGGGATATTGATTCCCCCAGAAGTCCTTTTATTGTTGAGAATAGCTTTAGCTATCCTGGGTTTTTTGTTGCTCCAGATGAATTTGAGAATTGCTCTTTCTAGATCTATAAAGAATTGAGTTGGGATTTTGATGGGGATTGCATTGAATCTATAGATTGCTTTTGGCAAGATGGCCATTTTTACTATATTGATCCTGCCAATCCAGGAGCAAGAAATATTTTTCCATCTTCTGAGGTCCTCTTCGATTTCTTTCTTCAAGGACTCGAAGTTCCTGTTATACAGATCTTTCGCTTGTTTGGTTAGAGTTACACCAAGGTACTTTATGTTGTTTGTGGCTATTGTGAAGGGTGTTATTTCCCTTACTTCTTTCTCAGCCTGCTTGTCCTTTGAGTACAAGAAGGCTACTGATTTGCTTGAGTTAATTTTATAACCAGCCACTTTGCTGAAGTTGTTTATCAGCTGTAGAAGTTCTCTAGTGGAGTGTTTTGGGTCACTTAAGTAAACTATCATATCATCTGCAAATAATGATAGTTTGACTTCTTCCTTTCCAATTTATATCCCTTTGACTTCTTTATGTTGTCTAATTGCTCTCGCTAGAACTTCAAGTACTATATTGAAAAGATATGGAGAGAGAGGGCAGCCTTGCCTAGTCCCTGATTTTAGTGGGATTGCTTTAAGTTTCTCTCCATTTATTTTGATGTTGGCTACTGGTTTGCTGTAGATTGCTTTTACTATGTTTAGGTATGGGCCTTGAATTCCTGCTCTTTCCAAGACGTTTAGCATGAAAGGATGCTGAATTTTGTCAAATGCTTTTTCAGCATCTAATGAGATGACCATGTGGTTTTTTTCTTTTAGTTTGTTTATGTAGTGGATTACATTGATGGATTTTTGTATGTTGAACCATCCCTGCATCCCTGGGATGAAGCCTACTTGATCATGATGAATGATCGTTTTGATGTGCTCTTGGATTTGGTTGGCAAGAATTTTATTTAGTATTTTTGCATCGATATTCATAAGAGAAATTGGCCTGTAGTTCTCTTTCTTTGTTGGATCTTTTTGTGGTTTAGGTATTAGCGTAATTGTGGCTTCAAAGAATGAGTTGGGCAGTATCCCCTCTGTCTCTATTTTGTGGAATAGTTTGAAAAGTATTGGTGTTAAGTCTTCTTTGAAGGTCTGGTAGAATTCTGCACTAAAACCATCTGGTACTTTTCTTGGTTGGGAGGCTTTCTATAACGCCTTCTATTTCTTTAGGGGTTATGGGACTATTTATCTGATCTATTTGATGCTGATTTAATTTTGGTATTTGGTATCTGTCTAGGAAATTGTCCATTTCCTCTAGATTCTCCAGGTGTTTTGTGTATAGACCTTTGTAGTAGGATCTGATGATCTTTTGAATTTCCTCAGTTTCTGTTGTTATGTCTCCCTTTTCATTTCTAATTTTGTTAATTTGTATACTGTCTCTGTGTCCTTTGTTTAGTCTGGCTAAGGGTTTATCTATCTTGTTGATTTTCTCAAAGAACCAGCTCCTGGTCTTGTTGATTCTTTGTATGGCTTTTTCTTTGTTTCTATTTGATTGATTTCAGCCCTGAGTTTGATGATTTCTTGTCTTCTACTCCTCCTGGGTGAATTAACTTGTTTTTCTTCCAGGGCTTTAAGGTGTACTGTTAAGCTGCTAGTGTATGCTCTCTCCAGTTTCTTTTTGGATGCACTTAGAGCTATGAGTTTTCCTCTTAGCACTGCTTTCATTGTGTCCCATAGATTTGGGTAGGTTGTACCTTCATTTTCATTGAATTCTAAAAAGTCTTTGATTTCTTTTTTTATCTCCTCCTTGACCAAGTTGTCATTGAGTAGAGTATTGTTCATTTTCCATGTATATGTGGACTTTCTGTTGTTTTTGTTGCTATTGAAGACCACTCTTACTCCATGGTGATCTAATAGGAGGCATGGGATTAGCTTGATCTTCTTGTATTTGTTGACATCTGTCTTGTGACCAATTATATGGTCCATTTTGGAGAAGGACCATGCGGTGCTGAGAAAAATTCTTTAGCTTTAGGATGAAATGTTCTCTATATATTTGTTAAATCCAATTGGTCCAGAGTTTCAATTAGTTTCACTGTGTCCCTGTTTAGTTTCTGCTTTCCTGATCGGTCCATTGAGGAGAGTGGAATGTTGAAGTCACCCACAATTATTGTGTTAGGTGCAATGTGTGCTTTAAGCTTTAGTAAGGTTTCTTTTACGAATGAGGGTGCTCTTGCATTTGGAGCATAGATGTTCAGTATTGAGAGCTCTTCTTGGTGGATTTTCCCTTTGGCCAGCAAGAAGTGACCTTCTGAGTCTCTTTTGATGATTTTAGGTTGGAAGTCAATTTTATCTGATATTAGAATGGCTACTCCAGCTTGTTTCCTGAGACCATTTGCTTGTAAAATTGTCTTCCAGCCTTTTACTCTAAGGCAGTGTTTGTCTTTAACACTGAGATGTGTTTCCTGTATGCAGCAAAATGTAGGGTCCTGTTTCTGTATCCATTCTGTTATTCTATGTCTTTTTATTGGGGAATTGAGTCCATTGATGTTAAGAGATATTAAGGAATAGTAATTATTACCTCCAGACATTTTTGAAATTATATTTATTTATTTTATTTATTTATTTTTTATATTTGAGAGGTTTTCTTCTTTTGGGTTTGATGAGATGAGGTTTCTATCTTGCTTCTTCCTGGGTATAGTTTCTGTCCTTGTCTTGGTGTTTTCCCCCTATTATCCTTTGTAGGGCTGGATTTGTGGAAAGATATCATGCAAATTTGGTTTTGTCATGGAATACCTTGATGTCTCCATCTATGGCGATTGAGAGCTTTGCTGGGTAAAGTAGTTTTGGCTGAAGTTTGTGTTCTCTTAGAGTTTCCATTATATCTGCCCAGGATCTTCTAGCTTTCATGCTCTCAGGTGAGAAGTCTGGTGTTATTCTGATAGGTCTTTCTTTATAAGTTACTTGGTTTTTTTCTCTTGCTGCCTTTAATATTCTTTCTTTGTTTAGTACATTTGGAGTTTTGATTATTATGTGACAGGATGTATTTCTGTTCTGATCCAGTCTGTTTGGGGTTCTATATGCTTGTATATTCATGGGCATCTCTTTCTTTAGGTTGGGGAAGTTTTCTTCCATAATTTTGTAGAAGATATTTGCTTGCCCTTTAACTTGTAAATCTTCACTCTCGTCTATACCTATAATCCTTAGGTTTGGTCTTCTCATTGTGTCCTGGATTTCATAGATGTTTTGGGTTACAACCTTTTTGCATTTAGTATTTTCTTTGACTGTTGAATCAATGGTTCCTATGGTATCTTCGGCTTCTGATATTCCGTCTTCTATCTCTTGTATTCTATTGTTGATATTTGCATCTATGGCCCCTGATTTCTTCCCAAGGTTTTCTATCTCCAATGTTGTCTCCCTCTGCGATTTCTTAGTTGTTTCTACTTCTGTTTTTAGTACCTGGATGGATATGCTCAGATCTTTCGCTTGCTTGATTGTGTTTTCGTGTATTTCTTTAATAGATTTTTGTGTTTCCTCTTTCATAGCTTCTACTTGTTGGCCCATGTTCTTCTGTATTTCTTTAAGTGATTTTTGTCTTTCTTCCTTATTGTCTTTTTCTTTTTGATCCATCTTCTGCATTTCTTGAAGTGATTTTTGTATTTGCCTTGTAAAGTCTTCTAACTTTTGATCCATTTTCCCCTCTATTTCTTTACGAGATTTTTCTATGTGTTCAGCTACCAGCATCCTGACCAGTGATTTTATATCCAAGTCTTGTTTTTCTGGTGTTTTGGGGTATCCAGGGCTTCCTGTTGTTGGCGAACTGGGTTCAGATGCTGTCATGTTGCCTTGATTTCTGTTAGTAACGTTCCTTTGTTTTCCTTTTGCCATCTGGTTATTTCTGGTGTTAGTTGGCCTTGTTGTCACTGGCTGGTGTTTGAATCTCCCTTGAGGCTGGGCTCACCTGTTGTTTCTCTACTGGTGGTTATGTGAGACTGCTGCTCAAAGGATCATGAGCTGGCTGCCACCTGCTGCCTTGGTGCATGGCCTGAGGTTGTGGGGAAGTGCAGGGGAAGTGCAGCAGAGCCTCGGTGGGCGCCACTGGGCCTGCCTGGCAGTGAGAGCCTCTCCTTTTATTGTTGAGAATAATTTTAGCTATCCTGTTTTTTTTTTTTTTTGTTGTTGTTGCTCCAGATAAATTTGAGAATTGCTATTTCTAGATCTATAAAGAATTTAGATGGGATTTTGATGGAGATTGCATTGAATCTGTATTTTCTTTTGGCAAGATGGCCATTTTTACTATATTGATCCTGTCAATGCAAGAGCATGAAATATTTTTCTATCTTCTGAGGTCTTCTTCGATTTCTTTCTTCAAGGACTTGAAGTTCCTGTCATACAGATTTCTCTCTTGTTTGGTGAGAGTCACACCAAGATACTTCTTATTGTTTGTGTCTATTGTGAAGGGTGTTATTTCCCTAACTTCTTTCTCAGCCTGCTTGTCATTTGACTACAGGAAGGCTACTGATTTGCTTGAGTTGATTTTATAACCAGCCACTTTGCTGAAGTTGTTTATCAGCTGTAAGAGTTCTCTGGTGGAGTTTTTTTGGATCGCTTAAGTATACTATCATATCATCTGCAAATAACAATAGTTTGATTTCTTCCATTCCATTTTGTATCACTTTGACTTCCTTATGTTGTCTAATTGCTCTCGCTAGAACTTCAAGTACTATATTGAAAAGATATGGAGAAAGAAGGCAGCCTTGTCTAGTCCCTGATTTTAGTGGGATTGCTTCAAGTTTCTCTCCATTTATTTTGATGTTGGCTACTGGTTTGCTGTAGATTGCTTTTACTATGCTTAGGTATGGGCCTTGAGTTCCTGTTCTTTCCAGGACTTCTGGCATGAAAGGATGCTGAATTTTGTCAAATGCTTTTTCAGCATCTAATGAAATGACCATGTGGTTTTTTTTCTTTTAGTTTGTTTATGTAGTGGATTACATTGATGGATTTCCATATATTGAAATCCAATATATATTCCCTGGGATGAAGCCTACTTGATCATGGTGAATGATTGTTTTGATGTGCTCTTGGATTTGGTTGGCAAGAATTTTATTTAGTATTTTGCATCAATATTCATAAGGGAAATTGGCCTATAGTTCTCTTTCTTTGTAGAATACTTGTGTGGTTTTAGTATCAGCGTAATTGTGGCTTCATAGAATGAGTTGGGCAGTGTTCCTTCTGTTTCTATTTTGTGGAATAGTTTGAAGGGTATTGGTGTTAGGTCTTCTTTGAAGGTCTGATAGAATTCTGCACTAAAACCATCTGGTCCCATACTATCTTGTTTGTTTCCCTCCTTGTATTGGTGATTTCCCTCTATTATCCTTTGTAGGGCTGGGTTTGTGGAAAGATATTGTGTAAATTTGGTTTTGTCATGGAATATCTTGGTTTCTCCCTCTATGGTGATTGAGAGTTTTGCTGGGTATTTGTGTTCTCTTAGAGTCTGCATGATATCTGCCCAAGATCTTCTAGCTTTCATGGTCTCGTGTGAGAAGTCTGGTATAATTCTCATAAGTTTTCCTTTATATGTTACTTGGCCTTTTTCTCTTACTGCCTTTAATATTCTTTCTTTTTTTAGTACATTTGGAGTTTTGATTATTATGTGACAGGAGGTATTTCTGTTCTGGTCCAGTCTGATTGGAGTTCTGTAGGCTTCTTGTATAGTCATGTGCATCTCCCTCTTTAGGTTAGGGAAGTTTTCTTCCATAATTTTGTTGAAGACATTTGCTGGTCCTTTACTTAGTAAATCTTCACTCTCTTCGATACCTATAATCTTTAGTTTTGGTCTTCTCATTGTGTCCTGGATTTTCTGAATGTTTCGGGTTACAAACTTTTTGCATTTTGCATTTTCTTTGACTGTGAGTCAATGGCTTCTATGGTATCTTCGGCATCTGATATTTTTTTGTCTATCTCTTGTATTCTGTTGTTGATATTTGCATCTATTGCCCCTGATTTTTTCTCAAGGTTTTCTATCTTCAAAGTTGTCTCCCTTTGTGATTTCTTAGTTGTTTCTACTTCTGATTTTAGGTCCTGGATGGTTTTGCTCATATCCTTTACTTGCTTGTTTGTGTTTTCATGTAGATCTTTGAGAAAAGTTTGTGTTTCCTCTTTCCTGACTTCTGCCTATTGACCCAAGTTCTTCTGTATTCTTTTAAATGATTTTTGCATTTCCTCCCTTTTGGCTTCTATCTTTTGACCCATATTTTCCTGAATTTCTTTGATTGATTTTTATGTTTCCCTTGTAAGGACTTCTAACTTTTGATCCATTTTCTCCTGTATTTCTTTAAGATATTTATTTACGTACTTCTTATGTTCCTCTAACAGCATTCTGACCAGTGATTTTAAATCCAAATCTTGTTTTTCTGGTGTGTTGGGGTATCCAGGACTTCCTGTTGTCGGACAATTGGATTTGGATGCTGCCATGTTGCCTTGATTTCTGTTAGTAATATTCCCACATTTGCCTTTTGCCATCTGGTTATCTCTGGCGTTAGATGGCCTTGTTGTCACTGGCTGGTGTTTGAACTTCCCGTGAGCCTGTAAGAGTTATTCTGTACCTCTGTATGTCAGGGTTTCCCCTGGCTCGGATTGCTGGTGTGCTACCTTTCTCTTGGGTGCCCTTGGAGCCCTAATGCTTTTTGCCCCAAGCAATGCTGCACTCAGGTTGTCTCTGTGAACCTGGTGCTGCCTGTCTGTTCCTTCAGGGTGCATAGATGGCAGATGCTGCAGGGACCTTGTCCAAGTGCTGATCACTCTGCAGGGCAGATGACCCCCTAACTGGGTTGGTGCATGACTGGGTTGGTGTACAGATGGCCTGCTGAGCTGCCCAGGCCCTGGCTACAGACAAAAGTCTGGCAGGTTTCCACCCTAGTGATGTTAGACTAAGATTAAGTCTGCGTACCTGGACCCATCTATTGATTCTCTACTGGTGACCTGGTGGCAAGATGGAGACCACCACTAAGAGTGCTGGGAGGACTGCGGGGCAGTGGGCCCCCAACCAAGTTGGTGCATAACTCAGTGGGTATAGAGATGGCCCGCTGAGCCTCCCAGGCCCTGGCTACAGGCAAAAGCCTGGTAGGTTTCCACCTGAGTAATGTTAGTCTCAGATTAAGTCTGCGTACCTGGGCCCGTTTGTTGGTTCTCTACTGGTGACCTGTCTGCAAGATGGAGATGGCCGCTGGGAGTGCTGGTTATATCATCTTTAATTATAAAATAATCATAATAAATTTCAGGAGAAACAGCTCTATAATATAGGGAAAGACAAACACAGGTTGGAATTTTTTTTTTCCTGGAAGAAATTACATTGTAGTAATAGCTCTTCTGCCCCTCTTTTGCAAAGATCTTTGTCTTTGAAGAAACTCCTAATTGATAAGAACCATTTTACAGCTGTTTGAAACTTTAGCTTTCTTGGTAACTGCCTTCTATAGAATGTGATCCAATTGTAGAAAATAAATAGGCAGACAGACTAATGTCATAAAACATGTGTCTTCACAGCTCCTTCTCCTCTCACTAGGCCATTGTTCCACTCTCCACTCATACTCTACTCATTCCTTTTTTTCTCTATAGTTCTTTAAGAAAAAGACAGTATTTAGATGCCTGCAAAGATACTAGAAAGCAGAGTTAGAAGAAATGAGAAAAATGACTGTATCTGTGGAGTATACAACTGCTGTCTTCATGACAATCAATCAGACAAAAAAAATAGAGAAAACAGAATTGATACAACAAATTAATCCTAGGGCCCCAAGGAAGGACGTTTGTTGAGAGCAACCCTTTGCACCACTCTATATTCCGATGGCTTGCAAATTCTTAGTAGCAACTTATAATTGATATATATCAGTAGTCTGAGTTATTAAGAAGCAAATAAAATTTGAACATTTCTTTGTTTAATAAGTTAAGGGACATATTTAATAAACCATGACTCATATTGGTTGCTTATAGGGACATTTGGGTAGCAAATATATTGTGTTACATATGATCATTTAATTTAAACAGTAATATTTCAGCATCTTCAATAGTCAGCTAAAAATTAGAATATGTGATTCATTGAAAAAATTAGAAGGTATAGTGATACTGAATACATAGTTTCATTCTTTATAATCAACTTTAAAACATTTGTCATAGGGCTAATAGGAATAAAAAAGTTGCTAGTGTTCTGAAAAGCATTTTGACAGTGTTTTATAAAATTATGTGTTAAGTTTGGCACATACATTAGATTTCTAATTTAACTAAGACAAGAAAATGTATATGACCACAACAAGACTTATATAAAAGGGCTTACTTTAACTTTAATCAGAACAGCCTCACAAAGGAAAGTGTATTAATGTCTGTCAATAGAAGAATGCTGTAGTAGACCACCATGCAGTCACCTAGATGGATGCTGTGAGATGCATGAAATGAAACCAAAACCAAAATATTACTATTTTATATGTAAATAGTAAAAACAGAAAATGGAATAGAAGTAACAATGTAAGTAACAATGTGTATATGTATATATATAAAATTCTAATATTGTCAGGTTCAAGAATGAAATAAATGTAGTGGGGGTACTACAATAAAAACTGAGTGGCAAAGAATATTTGTGGATAGGCCAAAATATGTCATATTTTGTTATAGCCAAAAATTCTATACATTAAACAGTGTATGTAGTTAAAGCTTCTAATTTTTCCCATGCATATTATACTTTAATGAATACTATTGGTGGGTTTGGAGAGATGGCTCAGTGGTTATGAACAATGGCTGCTCTTTCAGAGGACCCAGGTTCAAACCCAAGCACTCACATGGCAGCTCACAACTGTCTATAACTCTTGTTCCAGGATCAGATAGACTCAGACAGACATATGTGCAGGGAAAACATCAATGTTCATCAATAAATAAAGTTGAAAAAAACTTTTAAAATGCTATCAATATAAAATGACTGGGATTCTGTTTCTTCTATTTCCTTTAGCCTGCATGACGACTTCAGTTACTGAGTTTAAGACAATTAGAATAATTTTTTGTATTACTGACAGGACTACATCTTACCTGTCTGGTAAAACTCAACTATTCCTACCATTTTCCTTGATGGTTCTAAACACTCATAATTTCTGTGAAAATCAAAACAACCCTGAGATTTCACCTCACACCAGTCAGAATGGCTAAGATTAAAATCTCAGGAAACAGCAGGTGTTGGCGAGGATGTGGAGAAAGAGGAACACTCCTCCACTGCTGGTGGGACTGCAACCTGGTACAAACACTCTGGAAGTCAGTCTGGCAGTTCCTCAGAAAACTGGACAGGATACTTCCGGAGGACACAGCCATACCACTCCTGGGCATATACCTAGAAGATTCCCCAGCATGCAATAAGGATACATGCTCCACTATGTTCATAGCAGTCTTATTTATAATAGCCAGAAGCTGGAAAGAACCCAGATGTCCCTCAATGGAAGAATGGATACAAAAAATGTGGTATATATACACAATGGAGTACTATTCAGCCATTAGAAACAATGAATTCATGAAATTCTTAGAGAAATGGATGGAGCTAGAGAGCATCATACTAAGTGAGGTAACCCAGTCTCAAAAGAATACCCATGGTATGCACTCACTGACAAGTGGATATTAGCCTAGAATCTTGGGACACCAAAGACACAATCCACATACCAAATAATGTCCAACAAGAAGGCAGGAGTGGACCTTGGTTCTGGAAAGGCTCAAAGCATCAGTGTTGGGGAATACCAGAACAGGGAAGTGGGAAGGGGTGGATGGGGGATCACAGGGAGGGAAAAGGGCATGTGGGACTTTGGGGGGGCAGGGAACCAGAAAAAGGGCAATGAAATGTAAATATAGTATACACCCAATAAAAAAAGAGAAAAAAAAAAAAGAAAAAAAAGACTGTAATTTCTGACTCTTAGTTTCTTCTCTTGCATCTTGCTTAGTGCTGCTCTCTGCACTTGTTTTACTTTAGGTATTTCCGTTGGGCATCTGTGCTAATACAAGTGATTAACGGTTAGTATTCACAATGCTTTTGACATTTTAAATAAATGGGGGAGCTGTTTTACACAGCAGGTAGCAAACTAGAGAGAAATAATGAAACTCATTACCTTAAAGCCTTACACTCATCCAAAATAATAATAAAAAATAACTACATACCCACAAATACAATTAGATTTTTCAAATCTTAGATTTTTATATCATAGCTCATAGATCCATAACATCTTTTCAGAAGAAGCTATGAATGATTTCAATTTAATGATAAGGAGGCTAGCAAGCTCTATTTCATAACACATTCTTTGTTACTTCTATCAAAAAGTAAATTTTGAGCTGAATGTATTAAATTTCTGAGCAAGTAAGGGTCTTTCATATAAATCAAATTCAGTACCTGCCAGAATAAAGTCATCTCATAAAAATGGCATAAATATTGATATTTTCAGAAATTTACATAAACAAACAAAAGTATAGCTCCCTTCTCTGTCAGATTCACTAACAATCAGCAGCACATTTATATTTGGCACTTCATAGATGAAAATATTCAAGATATTCAAGGTCAACTATTGCATTCGATAGCAAACTCCAAGAGTAGCTCACAGGCAACTCATGTTATTAATTGATAATGTGGTTAAGTATTGTGATTGAGATGTATTTACAGAGGTAAGCATGACTTATGTTTCTCTTAGTAGCTTGTTAGACAGAAGTCTTATCCAATACACATTTCTAGGTATCTTATCCTAATCATTATTCAGGTTAGCTCCCAAGTTGCTTAGAATTAACTGACTTTGGTACATTCACTTCGGTACATTCAGATGTGATTTGCTTAGTCATCACTCAAGCTGAAGATGACCACAAGTTAGACAAGTTGTGAGTTTTTTGATTTATAAATAAATTATAAATGAATCATAATAACAGATTTTATCCAAGTTCTTCCTTATTACCTCCCCCATTAGAAATATTACCATGAAATCCTACTGCTATCTCATTTACCCATGGCTCTACTGGTGGGGGGATCTTCAGCATTTCTTGTACCTAGGATATTAGAGCTCATTACACCCCATGGTCTGGCACCCAGATGTTCCTTCCTTGTTTTTATTTACAGGTTGGTTTATGGGTATGTCTGTTTGAGATTGTCTTGATTACACTGGATAATGTGGGAAGCACTATCCCTAAATATGGGCAACACCTTCTGGTGGCAGCTACCCGATAAAAGAAAATAGAAGAGGGGAAGCTTTGCTTTCAACAAGATTCCATTCCTTTATATTTCTAATGTTTGAAAGCAGCACGAAGACTTTCTGAAAGGACCTATAGTGAATGGCTCCACAAAGTGCCTTCCAGGACGGAGCTGTGCAGTCAGTGTGGCCTGATCTACACACTCTGGTTGTTAATCTTGAGATGCTGGCTTTCAGTGTCTCTTGGGAAACATTAAAAGGATCTCAATAATCTCCCTGGATATTAGCAATACATAAGCTTTCAAAAGCAATTAATGTGGCAATAGGGTTGTGAAGCAATGATCTCATGAAAAGAAATTAAACAAACGGCTTCCACATGCAGAATTATGCTTCCAAGAGTACTTAATGCCCATCTAGTTCACCCCTATAATCTTTTCTTTCTGAGTCCATATAGTCAAGAGTCTTAATTTTGTTTGAGAGAGAGAAAAAGAGATAGATAGATAGATAGATAGATAGATAGATAGACAGAGACAGAGAGAAGCAGAAAGAGAAGCAGAAAGAAACAGTGAAAGGCAGAGAGTGAAACAGAAAGAGAAAGAGTCAGAGAGGCAGACACACAGAGAAAGACAGAGAGAGAAATAAAGAGACAAAGAGAGACAGAGAGGCAGAGAGGAAGGCAGAGAGAGAGGCAGAAAGAGAGGGAGAAACAAAGAGAAATAAACAAAGACAGAGGGAGAAGCTTACACACAATAATATATCTCTAACCACATATAAATTCTAAATAACCTCTCACATTTTGAGCTTAGTATGATATTTGTCCACCATTCATCTATACAGTCAGTTTTACACGACCCAACTCACAGCCACTTCATCTTTGGACTACAGATTCACAAATTTCATTCTTCCTTCTCTTTTCCTTGCTCATTCATGCTTATTACTTCACCAGGAAGGTCTTGGATCTCATCTCATCCCACTTTCTTGTACACACACAAGTTCTATTTCTTTAAAATGACCAGGAGAAATTTAAATCATTAAATTATTATTTACTGCCTTGTTCTCTGGATACTTCAGCATGAATCCAGGCTGCAAGGAGCTAGCGTGGCTTGAATAGTGAGTGGATAATACAGGGAGCTAGCACATCCTTTAGGAAGGAGACCTCAGCAAATGTTTTCTGCTCATTCTGACATCTTAGTTGACTTCGAGCTTAAGTCAACAATCTTATGATTTTAAATGTTGTTGGCTTATTTCTACAATTTTATGCCTCCAGTGAAGTTCCACATTTGCCACAGAAAGTGAATCAGAATCATGGAGAATGCCTTATTTTATAGAGGTGAACTTATTTATTTTATATTTTTTTTTCCTGGGCTGTTATTTTTTCATGATTGGTTTTGAACTTTAGATGAGATACAATGTGTTTTTCTATATTTCTTTTTCAAAATTCACAGCTATATGGACACATAATAATTCTTATTCTTAAAAGATCACCAAAAACTGTGGGCAACAGATTTTATTTGGAACATTGCTGTTAACATGATTCTGTGGTCAAGAAATAAACGAGTTGTGGAATTTGCTAAATACTGAATAAGTCATTCCATTAGAGGGAGTGAAGAAAGATCATCATGTATATGTAGTGTCAAGCAATCTAGAACTTCTCATTGTTAGGATATCAGACACAAAGAAAACTGGAAATTTCAGCCGGTTCTACAGGATACAGAATACACAAATGTTTATTGCTTAAACATTTTCTAGAACTGGAAGTCGTCACTAAATTGATGGACACATAATCTTTCAAGTTCTCTAATTCTCCACCATTAAGTCTGAAGGGCTTTACTGATGCTACCGATAGCATACAGTGAGTATGTAAATTTTACAAAGCCATTTGAATGAATTTTGTGATGATATGGTTTGAAAGGATAATAATGGTAAAAAGGAGTTTCGATCTTTTGATCTTACCATGGTAGACATAAATAACCTAGAACTGTATACATTAATTCATTAGCTCAAATGTATGTATTATATATATATATATATATGTATATATATATATATATATGTGTGTGTGTGTGTGTGTGTGTGTATGTATATATATATGTATATATGTTATATATACATATATATGTATATATAATATCTATATGTGTACTGGCTGGTATTGTGTGTCAACTTGACACAGGTTGAAGTTACCACAGAGAAAGGAGCTTCAGTTGGGGAAGTGCCTCAATGAGATTCAGCTGTGGGATAATTTTTCAACTAGTGATCAATCAAAGGGGAGAGCCCCTTGTGGGTGGTGCCATTTCTGGGCTGGTCTTCTTGGGTTCTATAAGAGAGCAGGCTGAGCAAGCCAGGGGAAGCAAGCCAGTAAGGAACGTTCTTCCATGGCCTCTGCATCAGCTCCTGCTTCCTGACCTGCTTGAGTTCCAGTCCTGACTTCCTTTGGTGATTAACAGCAATGTGGAAGTGTAAGCTGAATAAACCCTTTCGTCCCCAACTTGCTTCTTGGTCATGATGTTTGAGCAGGAATAGAAACCCTGACTTAGACAATATTATATGATATTTTTGACTATATATCTGTCTGTCTATCTATCTCAGCCTGAACATTTTACAGCCTCATAGTGGCTGGCTGAAGATATATACTTTTTAAAATTTATTTACCTCTGGGATTTTACAAAGGACCACCCTATAGAGTTTTTTGTTATTGGATAATTTCTTTATTTACATTTCAAATGATATCCCCTTTTCTGGTTTTGCCACCTGAAACCCTCTATCCCTTCCTGCCTCCCCCTGCTTCTATGAGGGTGTTTCTCTACCCACCCACCCACTCCCACCTCTCTGCCCTGGCATTTCCCTGCACTGGGGAATTGAGCCTTCCCAGGACCAAGGGCCTCTCCTTCCATTGATGCCCCACAAGGCCATCCTCTGCTACATACGTAGCTGGAGCCATGGGTTCCCTCCATGTGTACTCTTTGGTTGTTGGCTTAGTCCCTGGGAGCTCTGGGTATCTGATTGGTTGATATTGTTATTCCTATGGGGTTGCAAACCCTTCAGCTCCTCCAGTCCTTTCTCTAACTCCTCCATTGCGGACCCTGGGCTCAGTCCAGTGGTTAGCTGTGAGCATCCCCCTCTGTATTTGTAAGGCTCTGGTAAAGCCTCTCAGGAGACAGCCATAACAGGCTTCTGTCAGCAAGCACTTCTTGGCATCCACAATAATGTCTGGGTTTGGTGACTGTATATGGGATGGATCCCAAGGTGGTGCAGTTGCTGGATGGCCTCAGTTTCAAACTGTAGAGTGATTTTTAACAAAATAAAACTACCCCTATTGCTGATTTACAGCTGTAGGTTTCTGTCATCTTTAAGAAGAAAATAATTCTGCTAATAGAAAAGCTTATCCATAAATCTGTATATTACAAGAGGGGAAATCCTGTTATAATCCTGTACAGATGAGAAGTGTCATCACAGAGCTGATTGTAGTGTCCATGTAATTTTTCCTTTAAACAAAATTCCAGTCCCTTACAGTCTACAGAATCTTGAATAAATTAAATAAATTTAATTACGTTGCCCAACTATGAAGAAAATGCATTGTTGACACCATTAACAACCATTCCTCCTACCATGCCCGGAGTTGTTGGCTCTCCATGGAGCAGGTTTTTATTTAGTCAGTTTGCCAGCACTCAAAAGCAGGTGCTTCTGAAACAGTTGGTTGGAATTACATTTGAAAGTGGGAAAAAGGAATAGCTAACCATCTGTTTGACTATCAAAGCACTGAGACTTCTCTGTATTAAGATTAAAGGCATCAAAGTCTGGTCTCTCTAGGGTTAGCATTTCCTGCAGTGAAGCAGACCTCTTCAAGAGCTTCATGAGATCACTCACCAAAATGGGTCCATCTAACTTATTCATTTGTCAATTGGAATAGTTTCTTTTTGATATATTTTTATTTTATTTTTGGTGTTTTCGTTTATTTAGAACATGTGAACACATTTTCCATCAGAAATTCTTCGTATCTGACCCATGACAATACAATAATTTGCAGTGTATTTTAATTTTTCTGGTTCATTTTCATCCTTCTCTAGGAGATCCTGAGATGCATCTATTTTCTATACATTGTTTTTCTTTTGATGTCTTTAGGTGTTTTACCTGATCACATCTCCAACCATTATTGCTAATAAGCGAGGAAGTTAAAGGATGGAAAGAAAGAAGAAAGTTCACAATCTACCCAGAGAATTTGTCTGCTATTCTTTTCTTGAGTATTCTATTAAGATCAGAATAGAATCTCTTCTGAACTTTAGCATTTTTGCAATCAATTTCTAATTATCATGAGTTGTTTCTTTCATCTTTCTCAAATTAACACTCCTCACCAATCCCACTACCACATGTATAATACTCCATTGTTTCCCATCCGCCTTTGTCATTGTAGTAGCATGAATGGTAGAAGAATCCTCTGGTCTCCATGTGTCTTTGTTTCATCTTATTATGTAATTAGTCATTCCAAGGTACAAATTGTATCATATTATAATCTTGTCCTGTGCCACCCTTATCTTTTCTTGGCTCAGTGTAAATTCTAGAGCGATAGAAAATTTCCTACTTCATTATTATTATATTTTTATTTATTAGACGACTCTCTGATGAATTCATTTTGAACACATATTGTTGGATACATAAGAAATATAATTACACTTCTAAAAGTAGCTGGAGTTACATGTTTTTCAGTTTTGTCACAGTATATTTCTTTAAGCCTTTTCTTTTCTCTCCTTTCTTTGGCACCTTCCTTCCAATAAACTAATTTAATCATATTCTTCAAATCTGCTGCATAGGTTCATTCAATCATCTCTATTGAGAATTCTCAGAATAATTACCTTGTCCTAGATTTTTGCCTTCTAACTTATTTTACTTAAAATTCTAAAGTCTAATTTCATTTATATTATTAGAAAACTGCTGCTCAGTTTTTGCTCTTATATCTATTGAAGTTTCTTGAGTGCTTTTCACCCAGTACTCAGTTCTGGTTGGCTTCCATCCTGTGAGGGCAATACCAATTTTACCTATTTTATAGTTGAGGACATCACAGATATAAGGACAATTGGAATTTTATATTGGACTAACCGCTCAGTTCCTACAGCTTTCATACTCATGATGCACTCCTCTGAACTCAGCATGTGCAGTACAAATTACTTGCTTGGCATTCTTCATGAGTCCTTGCCAGATTAATGGAATTTTCCTTGTACTTTAACCTGACTCCAAAGCAGAGACTGTTACCCTTGATACCTCCTAGAGACAGTATACACAGAACAGAGATGCAAACAATAATTATTAGAAACCACCTTTTCTTTCTTTTTTCAAAAGATCTCACATAGACTGAAACATATACTTTTCACCCTGCTGAGCTAATTAATGGACAGATCTCACCTGCTCATGGCTTGACACAAACATGAGCATAAAATCCACGTGATAAAATATATTTTTTGAGCACCAGTAGGCACAAAATAAGAACACCATTTTATTTATGCAAATAATTAAAAATAAATGCCAGGTGTGCCTTATTCCTACTCATTTGAGTCATTTTAATGATACACGAAACATAAAAGTAGACTCTGCCAAAGGTCCCTTAGGAGAAAAGGGCAGCAACACTATATAAGAAGGATGATCATGCTGGGGCACACTTGAAAGGAGTTGGCATTTATACAAAATGCAATTTACTCTGACAGTAATTTTCTGAATTTCCCTGGTTATTATTGAAGATCTATGTGTGTTTGAATAAGAATGCTCCCTCTTTTCTCTCTAGCCAGCTGCTCTGTTTGATCCTGCAGTGAAGTCACCATCCTGTGTTAATGGCTTCACAGTTTGTTCCTGGAGGAAAAAAATGATTATGATGTCACAGATTTGTCATTTTGACTTCACCGCTGGGTCAGGGTGAGGGATAAAATGGCTTGTAAGGGATAAAATCGTTCAGGTAGAAACTTTTTTTTTCTTATTGTAACAAGAAATAGATAGTGTTAGGACAGGTACTTAAAATCAAATAGATGAAAGTGTTCATGACTTTCAGTGTTCATAAGTATCACTTCAGAAATAATCCACCTAAAATTCTTCTACTTTTTAATGATGCCAGGTTAATTCTGTATACACTTAGGCCAATCTTTCTCACTGCTTTTCTAAATTCACTACAAAGGGAATCAGTTTCAAAGCTGACTTTTCTTTTTTTTTTGGAAGTCTCTCTCTCTCTCTCTCTCTCTCTCTCTCTCGCTCTCTCTCTCTCTCTGTGTGTGTGTGTGTGTGTGTGTGTGTGTGTGTGTGCTTGTGTGTTCAAAGTCTGAACCTGTTTTAGGAAACAACAGAATGTTATCCTTGCATCATTATCAATGTGTTACATTGTTGAATCACTCTTCAAATAAGTGAACTTCAGGTTTCAGATTGCAGAGTGGAGGCAGTTTTATCTTCCCCTTTCAAATCTATCAAAAACAGTGGTAAGAAACCTTGAAATGAAGGCATCATATAACTTGAGGTAAAAGGAAACAAAGAAATAGGTATAATGTCAAACTATGAACTATTTGCACTTCCACCAAAAGAAATGAAATCAGGGACCAAACAGGGATGGATGCTGAGAGATGATGCATGCCTCCCTGAACATTAATGGGTATAGATTTTCTGAAAGGGAATGTTATAGTCTGGAAAGTCATATACAATGGTTCTTTGATTAATATTGACAGGTTTCAAGGGGGTACAGAGGCTGCTGAAAAGAACAGACTCTATGTAGATTGCTAATAGCATAGAGTGGTAGGGGAGCTAGCGCTGATGTGGGAGCCAAATGGATGTTCCCTGTTGTTATTGATGAGTTCTACCTCCTGCCTGGGGGTAAGTGGCCAGGGAGATTTAAGCTAGGCTGATTCATTATGGGTCACAATGATTACCTGTGGTGGTTTGAATATGCGTGGTTCAGGGAGTGGCACTATTTGGAGGTATGACCTTATTGGTGTAGGTATAGCCTTGTTCGAGGAAGGATGTCACTGCAGCCATGGGCTTTAAGACCCACTTTCTAGCTACCAGGTAGCCAGTCTTCTCCTAGTGGCCTTCAGATGAAGACAGACAACTCTCAGCTCCTCCTGCACCATGCCTGCCTGTATGCTGCCATGCTCCTGCCTTGATGATAATGGACTAAACCTCTGAACCTGTAAGCCAGCCCCAATTAAATGTCCTTATAAGAGTTTCCTTGGTCATGGTGTCTGTTAACAGCAATAACACCCTAAGACATCCTCTTAATACCAAAGACAGGCCTGAGTTCTGGGAAATTTGTACAATCCATTTAGCATGAGGGTGTTGAGATCACAAATTAGGTCTCTAAAATTCTTATTTTCAGCTTTCTCCCCCTTAACTTTTCATTTCAGCAGGTAGCTAGCACTATTTATATTTGAGTAAAAGCTAGACAGCAGCAAATAAAAAATGAAAAAAAATGAAGAAATTAATCCCAAGTCTTAAAGGATAGCTAAGAAACATATGACATATGAAAGTATAGTCCCTTTAAACACAGAAAGAATTTACATCAGTAATATTTTCCTGTTTTCACACACAACAGAAAAGAAATTTAATAGCTTAAATAATATATTTCCACACATCATAAGTGAAAACTCCAAGCAGGCTGCTAGTATTCAGACAAGATGAAAAGGACAAATGAAATATATTGGAAATGAAGCCATGTGAAAGCAATTTTAAATAGAATTAAAGTGACTAAAAGTGTAGTTACATATATAGTAAGCACAGTGTAGAAAATATACAAAATTAAGTGGAAGTATCAAAGGTGCAAAAATAAGATGCCAGCAGATGTGAATGTAACTCATGCATATCGGATGTTCCTGCAGAAAAGAACACGGAGGCAAAGATACAGTATTCAAAGATCCATATCAGAAGGAAGACTGCATTTATGGTTCATTAAGACATCTTGCATCTCTATAAATAATGATACAAAAATTTCAATGTCTATCTACCTGCATAAAAAATGATTAATTTCAGTATCAAAGAATCACATACACTGGAATAATAAATGTTAAGAATCAGACTTGTCACCATAAACTGAAAAAAACATCTAGGCTAGGAGACAGTAGGAGTCATGATGTTGTGGTCACCCTAGGAAGATGCCATGGTCCATGCTGCTATATCTAATCTTGGTGTTTTATATGTATAGAATGTAATTGGCAGAACCCTGTATATTGAGGTTCTTAGATAATGTAAAAAGAAATAAATATGTGTATTTATTACTGGCATTTGTCTATAAAAAGTTTTTGCATGATATTTCCATACATGTTCGCCAAATACTCTGCTCACATTTTTCATCATTATCATCTCTTCTTCCTTTCCAATCTCCTTCCTCACTAATATCTCCATTTTAAATTTATACTATCTCTAAATGTACACACACACACACACACACACACACACAAACTCTCATATACTCTCACCCCCCCACATATATAACTTACAGTCAAATTGCAGTTGATGGAAGATTACAACTTTTAAAATATTTTATTGCATCCTTATTAAAATAATTGAGCTGTTTCAGGAACTAGTATGTACTGAAACTCTTATGTCATTAATGCTCATTTTATTTCTCAGCTTTATTCTCAATTCAAAACACAAATTAATACTTATGTTAAAATAATTTATAAGATGTGATAATTTTCTTTCCAAATCTTTATTCAAAGCATTTTTATCTGTGCACATCTACTCACCAAGAAATAGTCCAATAGGCTATTTAGACAAGTTCTGTAGCATTGACCTTTCCATCCTTACAATCTTCATCCATGTTCAGTCAAAAGAAATGACTTAAATTAAATTTTCTAAAATTAATGATGGTTATTTCTAGCCTGGGAGATTTAGAGTGTTGCTTTACTCTCTATTTGTTTCCATCATTGTTTGACCTTTTCTTTTTAATCATGATTTTCTTTAAGCCCACAATGGAGGTGTGGAAAGCAGCAGGAGAATGTCATCTCTATTTCTCAAATATGTAGAAAGGAAACAGGATGGTTCATTTTGAATAAACAGTGCTGGGATGTTGGTGGATACAGACAGTAAAACTGAAAAGATTTTTCATATTGCTTTGTAACTTTTTTCATATTTACCCTGTCTGGATGATTTCTGGTTTCCCCATTTTCAGACTCCAGATATAGCTGTAGCTCTCTTTCCTCAAGCAGAGATCTCTGCCACTTAAAAATGTAGCTTTGTTCTGTGCCGTAGGATCATTGTAGAACAAAAGTGTCCCAGAATATCAGTTTTCATCTGTAAGGTAATCAAACTTATTGGTTTTCCCAGTCCTTCTTCTTTTGAACTCTAGTAGTTCTTGTTTATCTATTTGTTGCATTTGTTCATTTTAAATTTCTGCCATTTTCCCCAAGTCATGCTGGATGATGGTTCAAACCGAATTATAATTGTTTTCTTAAACAGTGAAAGTTTGTACACACACTTACACACATGTGCATGCACACCCACCCACTAATATACAGCATTGTGCTTTCAAATTATTACTTTTATTAAAACTCATTAATTGCTGCATATTTTAAATGGAGCTGTATCTACTATTAACACTTAAGCTAGTCTCCTCCCACACAATTCTAAGCTGTTAGCAAGTTGTGGTTATTTGTTTCTCTTTCACTGAACTTCTGTTAGAGTCATTAAATTTATCTTGTTACTAGTCTGATATCACAAATTTTAGGCTCTGTCCAGCCCATTGTTTTTAAAAACTTGAATAGTAGTTTTCAATAGTTCTTGAAATTTTCATACATGTATACCGAAACGATATCTGTTGTGCATTTGATTTAACACTTATATTATCTTAACTGAGATTCCCCAAAATTACACAAGAATTCCGCAGGTAAGACACTATGGTTTCCTGCCCTAATTAGTTAGTTCTAATTGGTAAATAAAGTTGCAATGGCTGGGCAAGGATACTGGCAGGTGTGTGTGTGTGTGTGTGTGTGTGTGTGTGTGTGTGTGTGTGTATCTTTCATATGAGAATCCAGAGCACTTGGGTGGGTAGCAAGGAATGGTTGCTGCTGACACTGGGGAGATTAGAGTGGATTTATCAACTAAATCAACATATATCCATCTCTACTTGTCCATTCCAATTTCCCGAGGGCCATGGGAGAACATCTCCTCATCTCCTTTTAATCTATCTATCTATCTATCTATCTATCTATCTATCTATCTATCTATCTATCTATGTAAATTATCCACTGAGCCCAATTAGTGCTGTCCATATGCACATAGGTATTGGCCTACTGTGGTGGTTTGAAAGAAAATAGTCCCCATTATCTCATAGAAAGTACCACTCTAAGGAGGTTTGACCTTACTGGAGTAGATGTGGTGTTCTTGGAGGAAATGTGTCACTAGGGTTGGGCTTTGAGGTCTCAGAAGCTTAAGCAAGGTCTAGCAACTCATATTCTTTCCTGATATGCAGATATAGAACACTCAGCTCCTTCTCTTTCTTGTACCATGTCTGCCTGCATGTCCTCATGCTCCATGACAAGATGATATTGGATTAAACCTCTGAACTGTAAGCTACCCCCCAATTAAATGTTTTCCTTTCTTTGTAAGAGTTGCTATCTTCATGTTGTCTCTGTAGAAACATAGCCATTCATTGGGGGGCATGAATAGTTTAGCAGTGGCTATATCCCCAAAGACAAATGACTTCATTTTCCGTCAGCAATTAAGTAACAATAGTTCCTCTGTTAGCTTGGGGCCTCAGCTAGTGTTTTCTTCCTTTATGCTGGGATATTAACTGGCTTGCTCTTCTGAAGTTCTTACACATTTCTTGGCTTCAAACCATTTTTATTTCTTTGTTGTATCCATAGTGGTCTTATAGATTATTATCTTGTTCTTTTTTTCTCTTCTCTTCTCTTCTCTTCTCTTCTCTTCTCTTCTCTTCTCTTCTCTTCTCTTCTCTTCTCTTCTCTCTCTTCTCTTCTCTTCTCTTCCCTTCTCTTCTCTTCTTCCCTCCTCTCCCCTCCCCTTCCCTCCCCTCCCCTCCCCCCTTCCCCCCTTCCCCTCTCCTCTCTTCTCCTCTCCTCTCCTCTCCTCTCCTCTCCTCTCGTTTCCTTTCCTTTTCTATTTACAGTTTACCTCAAATTTAATTTTCTGGGCAAGGTCTTACCAATATGACCTTGACCAAACAACAATCAACTTCATATAGAAAAACAAAACACCCAGGATATCTAAAATATATAGTTTTAATAATATGTAATAAGTGTATGTATGTATAAGATATAAAATGTATATAAGATATAAAAAATATAAAGAACATTCAGGGGTATCACCATTCCTGATTTAAAGATATGCTATATAGATAGAGTAATAAAGGCAAAGGACACCATCAATAGATCAAAACGGCAGCCTACACAATGGGAAAAGATTTTTACCAATCCCACATCTGACAGACAGCTAATATCCAAAACATATAAAGAACTCAAGAAACTGGACATCAACAAACCAAATAACATAATTAAAAATGTGGTACAGATCTAAACAGAATTCTCAACAAAGGAATCTCAAATTGTTGAGAAAGTCTTAAAGAAATGTTCAAATGTTTTAGCCAATCAGGGAAATATGCAAATCAAAATTGCTTTGAGATTTCATTGTACAACTGTCAGAATGGCTAAGATAAAAAACACAGGTGAAATCTCAGGCGGGCAAGAATGTGAAGCAAGGGGAACATTTCTTCCTTACTGATGAGTGTACTTGTATTACCACTATGAAAATCAAAATGGTGGTTTCTCAGAAAATTTTGTATTGATCTACCTCAAGACTCAGCTATACCATTTTTGGGAATATACCCAAAGTATCGTCTATCTTAACATAAGGACACTTACTCAATCATGTTTTCTGCAGCTTTATTTGCAATAGGTAGAAATTGTAAACAACCTAGATGCCCCTCAACTAAAGAATAAAGACAATGTGTTACATGTACACAATGGAATATTACTCAACTGTTAAAAACAATGGCATCATGCAATTTGCAGGCAAATAGATGGAAATATAAAAGATAATGCTGAGTGAGGTAACTCAGACCCAGAAAGACAAACATGGTCTGTACTCCCTTCAAAGTAGACTTTAGCTCTTAAGTAAAGTGCAATCATGTTACAATCCACTCACCCAGAGATACTAAATAATAACAAGGAGGGTTTCAGAGGGGATGCATGGTTTTCCCTGGGAAGAGGGAATAGAATAGATTTTGTGGGTGGTCTGGGGGGTGGGTGGGGATGGCAACAAGAGGGACCAAGCAGTGGATGAGATAAAGAGATAAATGCACTAGGAAAATGACTAGAATTGGGGGTGTTTGGGGTAATGTAGAAACCTGGTACAGTGGAAACTTACTGGGATCTACAATCTTGAAATCTACAGGGGTGAAGTAAGGGTTCATATGGACTCTGAACCTGCCATCGTCTATAACCAGGCAAAATTCCTAAATTGTGGGACTGGGACAATAACCCAGATACAAAATCTCCAACCATCAATCAATCCTGCCTGCAAAACATGCTGGGCAATGGTAGCACCAAAATTGTGTGAATGGTAAACTCATGACTGGTTCAACTTGTAGCCCATGCCATGAGAGGGAGGCCAGCATTGTCATTGCTTACATGGCCAGGAACCAGAGGCAAGGCAGCCCAGAGTCCCAGGAGAGAACCAAACACAACTGGCAAGAAACTTCACTAAAATTATTCCTAATGATTTTCTACTTCAATTGTTATCAGAAGGTTGCCTTCCACAAACAGATGGGACAGATGCAGAGACCCACAGGCAAATACCAGACAGAACCAGGCGAAGCCCCTCAACAGAAGGGGAGGAAGGGTTGCAGGAGCCAGAGAAGTTGGGAGTACCATGGGAACACAGACCCTAGGATCAACTAAACAGCACTCATAGAGCTCACAGAAATTGAAGCAATAAACATACACCCTGTATGGGTCTGAGCTTGGTCTTCTCTATATATCTTATGGCTGTGTAGCTTGGAGGTTTTGTGGAACTTCCAACAATGGGAGTGGGTATGTTTCTGACTCTTTTGCCTGTACTTGGGTCTCTTTTCTTTCTAATGCGTTGCTGGTTACCTTGTCCAGTTGTAATGTGAGGGTTTATACTCAGATCTTCTTAGGTCATGTTGGGTGGGTATACCATGTAGGAGGGCCTACTCTTTTTTTTAAAGGGAAATAGAGGAAAAGTTGATCTGCGGAAGAGGGAACGTGGTGGAATGACTTGGAGGAGTGGAGGGAGTGGAAACTGGGGTCAGAATATAATCAATGAGGAAAGGATTAAAGTTTAAAATTTGATTTGGGAGTTGGAAGAAGGGAAGGAAATAGAGGAGGGAACAAGGAGAGAAGGAGGGAGAGTGGAAGGCACTGAGAGAAATGTATTTCAACTAACCTTTAGACCTGTATCATAAAATTAAATAAATCTAATAAAAATGCTTTAAGAACACATGGAAATCAATTATTATTTTTTGCTCAAATCTAACCAGTTCAAGAAAATGTGGCCTCTTTCAAGTTGACCTCATTAATTTCATGATCTTTGGATGGCACATAGTACCCCAACTGTGCAGATTAGTTCGTACCTTTGAAATCCACCAACATCATATATCTCTAAAGTTTAGAAAAAAAATCAACATGGATCTCTAAACTTGTATAATTAAAATCTAAGCATTTGTTCAAATGTTTTTCATGAAACCTACAAATAATAACTTTAAAACATTATTAAATACATGTAAGATGGAACAGTCATTAAACATCTATTCTTTTGAGATGACTATTTCTAAAGACTATGGATGGGAAATAAATGTTTTCTGTATGATTGCTGGGGATACCTATGTATATCTCTCTGCCACGACCTTGATACTAACACAGAGCTACAACTATCTCAAGCTTAGTCAGTATGAATTCATATCCATGAATTTCCTATATGCAAAAGTTGCTCCTTTTGCTTCTGTAGTTTGGCAGAGCAATGATTATAAGATATTTACTGCCATCCACTGAGTTGGCCAAGTTTGACTAATACTGCAGATTTCAGATCTTTATTAGGCTTTGTTACGGATCCATGGATTCTTTCCTGTCTTATGTAGATTTTATCTTTCACAATTTTCTCCAATAGAGAGTCTAATTTCTATACAATATTTATACAAGTAAGTGTTTTAATTGAAGGTTTTGTATTCAGTTCTAAAACAAGTTCTCAGGAAAACCAATTTTACAAAAGGCAGACAATTTGCAAGACAGCTTTTTGCCTTTTATTTCTGGAATGAGTTTGGATAATTTTGCTTATTATATGCTAACTGTAAATGTGGGAACTAGAATGTGTAAACATCATTCGTGACTTGAAGTTTAAAAGTTTTGGGAGACACTCTGATTTATCTTCCTAAAAAGAATCCCATTTTACTAAAAAATATATCCCTAACAATCATTATCTCTTTCTGGACTGATGATGGTTTCTGCACTCCTTGGATGATTATAGAAATGAGCAATTAGTTCTGGTGTATAAAGGGTAGTGAAGTAAGGGTTCAGCTTTTAAGCCATGGCTGTGGATTGCTGTATACATCAATGTCAGATAATTTTCTGCCAGTAACTATATTGTTAGCAATCCAACTTTCTCTTCCAAAGCTGTACCCTAGTAAATGACTCCTGATTTGTATGAAAACCTTGGCTTTTGGAGTTAAGGGCTTTCTTTTTCTAAGCAAAACCATCATGCTGAGTTTGTATATGTACAGATTGATGATCTAGGATTGTGAGCTCATGAAGTCCAACTTAAGTTTTCGTTTTATAACAATGTCTATGAAATAGGTAACTAAAAGCACTTCTCATTGGTGAACAGAAAGGAAGAATACAGACACATATGTCCAAATAAACTAAAAATGGAATTTTCATGATTTAGCAAAGTACAGAAATTAACTAAAAAATATGCATCACCAAATTTGCACTGGATGGATTCTGATATTTATATTTCTACTTAAAAATCCAATGATTTATGACATTGCTATAATATTAATGAGTTTACAAATGAATAGTCATTGGGATAAGGCAGGCCTGTGGATATTGTTTATGGGACATCTGTGACTTTAACCAAGGTACTTGTCAAGCCTACAGAATTGCAAAAAAATCTTTTCAAGTTATGAATCAGATGGAGAATTAATATCTAGACTATATAAAGAACTGAGAAATCTAAAGACAAGAAATCAAACAGTCCAGTCAATAAATATTCTGATGAAATGAAGAGACAGCACTTGAAGACAAAATATAAATTGCCCAAAACAAGTAGGAAAGTGCTCTGTCTCCTAAGGTACTTGAGAAATGCAAATCAAAGACATATTGAGATTCCAGCTCATCTTATTAGAGGAACAGTCATTTGGAAAAGAAATAGGAATCCATTTTGGTGAGAAAATGAAGAAAAGAGAACTGTTTATACTGCAGGGATGCAAATGGTTGTAATCACTGCCAAAGCCATAATGGAAATTTTCAAAGAACAACATCAAATGGCATATAAAACAATCATATAATCGTTGTACTTCTTTATGCATTAAATTCTCTTTAGGTTACTTGTACTTATTCAGAAGGTTAACAAACTGAAGAATCCAAGTGTTCATGCCTCAGTTCCACTTGGGAGGGAGAAAAAAGCAGAGGGGGACATCAGAAGGAGGGAGGGACCTAGGTGAGGCCAGTGAGACTAAGGGGGGGCATGATCAGTTATTGGCTGAGGGAAGAGACAGGACTGAAGCCCTGTAGGGCAGCAAAAAGAATGGGAGGAGTTAGAAAAAGGTGTGAAGGAGCTGAAGGGGTTTGCAACCCCATAGGAAGAACAACAATATCAACTAACCAGACCCCCCAGAGCTCTCAGGGACTAAACCACTAACAAAGGAGTACAGATGGCTCCAGCTGCATGTGTAGGGAGGATGGTTTTGTAGGGCATCAATGGAAAGAGAGGTCCTCAGTCCTGTGAAGGCTTCATGACCCAGTGTAAGGGAATGCCAGGGTGGTGAGGTAGGAGTGGTTGGGTAGGTGGGGGAGTACCTTCATTCAAGCAGGGGTTGAGGGGAATGGGATAGGGAGTTTTCAAGGAGAAACTGGGAAAGGGGATAACATTTGAATTGTAAATAAGTAAAATATCCAATAAAAATAAGAATGGAAACAGGCAACCTTGGGAGGCTGGAGGTAGAGGGACCCTCTAGAATGTACTGGAGACCTGGGAGGTGAAATACTCTCAGGACTCAAAGGAAGGGACTTGGGATGAAGTTCTCTACAGTGGGGATGGGGGACTTGTAGAGTCCACCTCCAGAGTAGGAACAATACTCTAGAGACTTGAGGCTCCAGGTATTGGGGAGGACTGGTTGGGTAGGGGAGTAGGGACATCCTCTTGTGGGGAGAGGAGGTCCTAGGATGCATCGGATAATCAAAGGAAAACTTGAAGTAAATGAATTGATAGTAAATGAAAATCTGGCCTTTGGTCTTAATGGAATAACCTAGCAGGAAGGGATAGCAGTTATTCTTTAGATAGTAGTTTTCTCTAGAGAGGACTGACTGAAGATGTCTAGAGAGTGAAAACAGACCTTCAATAATTTTTTTGTAACAGAATTTCTGACTTGGTTGGAAGAGTCAGTACTTTTTTATAGCAACTTTTTCTGAAAAAAATTTTAAGTTATCTAGATAGCTCATGAGTTTTTAGAAAACTCATGAGCTATCTAGATAACTTAAAATTTTTGCTAGTAGAAAGAGCTATCTCAACCAGAGAGTTTTTAGAATGGCAAGAAATAGCTATCTAGAGCAGAGCAGAACTGAGGGCTGGGAAGAGAGAAGGGAGGGGAGAGAGAGGAGAGAGAGGGGGAAAGGGAGAGAGAGAGAGAGAGAGAGAGAGAGAGAGAGAGAGAGAGAGAGAGAGAGAGACTGGAAAGCCATCTGAACAGAACTTAGACCACCAGCTTGAAGCCACAATTTGACTTTCCCAAACTCATCTCAGGAAGCTCTCTCCAAGCCAAGGCTGGTCCTTGGAGGACAGAGACCACTATAGAAAACTACAACCAATCAAAATGTAGTTTTGGCAATTTTCAGCTTCCAGTTTTCATTTCAGTGTCTTAGGAATGTCTTCCATTAGGCTCTGGGCTAGATGATGTTTTTTTTTTTTTTTTTTTTTTTCTTATTCTCTTTTCTTACTATAAGCATCTTTCACAGCACTTAGAAAGTTGGTGATAAAATGTTACCTGCATAATTATAATTTTATCCTCCAGTCAGCTGAACGTCTGTAGCGACCTGTGCAATTTCCTTTTTACACAAGCTGTTGGGAGGGAGCTGGCCAACATCCTCCCTGCTCAGAACATGCTGCTGATTTTTTATATGCCCTTTACTGGAATGACAACTTTTTAAGGAAAAGACCAGCTGCATTTTAACTTGTGTTTTAGTAAAATGTGTAAAGATGTTTTCAATAACTATTTTAATGTATATAGTTCAGTAATAAGACATTCTTCAAATTGTAGAGTAACTGGCATCAGCAACTGCCTCATCCACTCTTCTTATTATAAAAAGAGAGGAACTCAATATTCACTAAAAATTAATTCTTTCTTTGACTTTCCTCTAGTTTCATGAATACTAGGGTATTCAGGATATTCTCCTCTTAAAGGGTGAGTGTATTCTTACAGTACATTTCACATACCCTCTCATGCCTTCATGGACAGTTGGCTTGTTTCCAGCTTTTGGGAAGGGAATGTGGATGATGATATCATGAACACTAAGGTACAGATATCTCTTTGAGACCTAGCTGTTAGTTTTTTTTTGTTTTGTTTTGTTTTGTTTTGTTTTTTTTTTTTGAGTAAATGTCTAGAGGTGCGGTTTCTTGGGTAAGTGGCAATTGTCTTGTTGAAGATGCACAGTACTGTTTCCCACACACAGCTACAGCATGCTGCACATCCAACATGTGTTGTTTAAAGATGTACCACATCCTTGCTACTCTATTTTGTAACATTGTTATAGTATTCAGTATGATAGGAATTAATTGCATCATAGTTCCGCTTTGCATTTCCTTAATGATGTGATGTTGAGAATCTTTCATTTGCTTGCTGGCCTTTTTCACATTTTTTTTTAGACAAATGTATATTCAAATCTTTTGTCTGACTTACATCAACAATTATGGCTGAGTTTTATAACTTAGAAACTTCTTACTGTATTTACTTTATCAGAAATATCATCTCCATCTTATTGATTTGTATTTGTTGCATATTAACAGACATTCTACAAAGCCCAACATTTTCCATGTGGCTGCATTGCCATATCCTAGAACTGACTGCTCTGACCCAAACGTTATTTCTTTACCTTGATGTATCTTCTGAATTATTTGTATAGTTATACATTTCACATTTATTTCTTTGAATCACCTTGCATTGAATGCTGTTTGTAGCATTTGAATTTAATGTCATTTTTACTATGTGGATATTCAGTTTCCTCACAGTCATTTTGTAAACACTGTCAGTGTCTCCTTAAAGAATCCTTGTACCTTAGGGAAAAACCATTTAATCTTGACTAACTTTTTCTTTTGTGTTTTTCTTATGTATTCTTTTTTATGAAAGTATTGCACTAGAATAGTATGGTTTATGTGTCTATCCAGTATCATATTGATTTCAAATATTGTAGTTTTTTACCAGATTTTCAAATCAGTAAATCTGAATGTTATAGCCTTCTGAGTTTCTGTTTTACAGGATTAGCTTAACCCCTGGGGTCTCTAGATATTAATAACAAATTTTATAGTGTTTTGTCTCTGCATTTGGAAGAGATAACCTTGGGATTTAGCTGAGCATTGGTTTGAACTGAGACAGTACTTTGGACGGTATTAACATCTTAACAATTTTAGGGTTTTCAACTAGAAACATGAAAGATGCTTTCATTTATTTATGCTTTCTTTAATTTATTCCAGCAATATTATACAATGTTCAAACTTTCTATCTCCTCCATTAATTCCTGAAGGTTTAATTTTTTTGATGTTACTAAAAATGGAATTCTTTTTTACCCACTAATTATTGTTAGTGAAAGAAACATAACTTTGTACATAGCTGTCTTACATAATTCATTTCTTAAAATAAACAGACCTTTTTTGCATGTTTTTAAAAAGAGTTTTCCACACCTAAGACCATACCATACGTGAGCAATTAGGATTTTATTTTCTCTTTCAATTTGTGTTTTTAAATTTTTCTTCTTATTTTCTAATTCATGTGGCTACAACTTTTGGCACAGGTCGAATGGAAGTGATAACATTGTCATCCGTGCCTTGATAGTAAATTCAGAGAGGAAGCTCTCAGTGTCCCAACACTCAGGGTGCTGTAGGCATCTTGGGTTTGCCTTCTCAATATTGGGTAGTTTCCTTTATTCCTTACCTGTTGGTGTTTTTATCAAGAAATGGGATTAAAATTTTATAAATGTTGTCCACACCTTAATGGAAGTGAATGATATCTTCTAATATTTTATGGAGTATTCTTGCATGGATGTTTCCATGGAAAATCAGTCTTTAATGTTATTATTGTCAGAAAGATTCTGGCCTCTAAGAACAAGCTGGGATTACATTGTGACTTCATGTGGATCGGTTTGAGTTCATTTTAGAGTTTGCTGAACTTAATTGATATTAATATTAATTTTTAAAAACCACATTTTAGAATTGTTCAGTTTTTCTTTCATTAGTTCCTCTTTCTCTCTCCCATCCCCTTTCCTACTTTAGGAAATTCCACAACATGTTCATAGACCCACTTGACAGAGCCTTGATCATTTGGGTCTTTTAGGCTCTACTCAATTTTCTTCAGTTAGCTCTTTGTGTTTCCTTCTTTCAGGGGACCTTGTTTTTCTGTTTGCTCTGCCATAGCATCAGTCCTTTTCCCTGTGTGTTCAAAATGGTGGCAGATGAGTCTCCGCCATTGCTCCTCTCAGGTACATCACCTCCCAGCTGGAGAACCGCCTTTGATTTATTTTCAGGGTGTGTTTCTTCATATTGATAGGTAATCTTTTATTTGTGAATTATTTTATCTTTCTCTTTATCTCCCTTTTGTTTTATTAGAATATTTATTTTCTTTTTCAATACTGGACTTTTTTTTTTTTTTGTAATAGCCTGTCTGTCCCAAAAATCTCTTTGTAGACTAGGCTGACATTGAATTCATGAGATTCATTTACCTTGCTTCCTGAGTGCTGAGAATAAAGACATGAGCCACTGTGCTCTGCTGTATTAGAATCTTTAAGAGAGGGGTGTTGTTTGCTTTGGATGTTTGTTTTTGAAACTGAGTTTGTAGTATCAGTATTCGAACCTCTAATCACTAAACAGACCTCACATTTTCAACAGTAAAAACAGAGTTTTCCTTTCATATCCCCACCTGCTTAACATGGGAAGTAAAACAGGTAGCCTCCATTATTTTAGGAAATGAACATCTGGTTACAACACAAACTTTCCCTTGGAGATTGGGATCCTGCCATAAATTCCAAAGTTCCAAAGCAGTGACATCAGACAGATTCTGCCCATGTAGATGCTGCACAAATGGGTATGGAGTTTCCTGTTGTTTCCCACTCTTCTAGTCTCTCTTTCTTCCAGGAATAAGAACATTTTAACCATTAAGCAGAATAATTGGAACATAGAGCTATCCATAAAATCTTGATAAATTAATCAACAAATGACTATCATGTTGGTATGGTTTGTTATAATTTATGGAACAGATCATGATTCTGGAAGTCATAAATATGCAAAATACTGGAGGCTTTTAGCATTCTTTCTTAATTTTTAAATAAGTTATTGTCTACTATTATTAGTGTTCAATTTCATTAAGATTGCATCAAAACTAAATGTATTTAAAATTATATTATGATTTTCCAACAGTCATTGAGAAGAAAATAGAAAAATTTTGACATTGACTTAGTCAGAGATTTCTCAGCTTCCAAACTAAAGATACAATGTATGAATGAAAAAGATTGATAAATTAATTTTCATTGAAATAGAGACTTTTATTCTATGCCTGGCACTATAAAAAAGGATTGCAATAAACTGACCTGAAATTATTTCAGTTTCTTTTTAAAATTTTTTAATCTATTTATTTATTTTTATTTTTTATTTTTAATTAACTAATTTTTATACTCCATATTTTATTTCTCCCATCCACCCTCCAAATGTTTCACATCCCATACCTCCTCCCCATCTCCCTGTTTCCATATGGATTTCCCCACCCTCCGTCTCACCTGACCTCTGAACTCCCTGGGGGCCTCCAGTCTCTTGAGGGTTAGGTGCATCATCTCTGAATGAACATAGATCCAACAGTTCTCTACTGTATTGCGTTGGGGGCCTCATATCAGCTGGTGTATGCTGCTCGTTTGGTGGTCCAGTGTTTGAGAGATCTCAGGGGTCCAGATAATTGAGACTACTGGTCCTCCTACAGGGTGGCCCTTCTCCTCAGCTTCATTCAGCCTTCCCTAATTCAACAACAGCGGTCAGCTGCTTCTGTCCATTTGTTGGGTACAAATATTTGCATCTGACTCTTTCAGCTACTTGTTGGGTCTTCCAGAGTGTGGTCATGCTTGGTCTTTTTTTGTGAGTGCTCTATAGCCTCAGTAATAGTGTCAGACCTTGGGACTTCCCCTTGAGCTGGATCCTACTCTGGGCCTGTTGCTGGACATTCTTTTTCTTAAGCTCCTCTCCATTTCTGTCCCTGTAATTCTTTCAGTCAGGAACAATTAAGAGGCCTGGTGTGCAACCTATGCTAAAAACTTTCATAACCATCAGCACAAGTTTTCAAATAAGCAAAAGGTTTGAACAGACACTGAACCAAACTGTAAGCAGATGACAAGAGGCATAACATTTTCAATATTGGGAAAATACCTCAAAGTTCACTATGAATAGCTTTAGAAAACCCCACAAAACTAATGATTTCAAGCTCTATAAGCAGTGGAGTCACTAAAATTACTGCACCCAGATTCAAAGACCCAGAGAGAGAGAGAGAGAGAGAGAGAGAGAGAGAGAGAGAGAGAGAGAGAGAGAGAGAGCTCTAAACTTGGAGATCTTCACTGGGTTCTTCCACCTGGAGCTCAGGAAAGCCTGGCAAAAGATGAGGAGAAAGGATTGTAGGAGCCAGAGAGGTCAAATATGGCCAGGAGACCCACAGAATCAACTAAGTAAGCAGGGCTCATAGGAGCTCACAGAAACTAAAGTAGCAATTACAGAGCCTACATGGGGTCTGTGCTAAGTCCTCTGCATGTGTTATGGCTATCAGCTTGGTGTTTTTATGGTACTCTGAACAGTGGAAGTGGAGTTACTTCTGACATTTCCATCTACCCTTGGGACCCTTTTGTTTACTGCTCAGTTGAATTGCCCTGTCTTGATAAGAGGGTTTGTGCCTAGGATTGGTTGGTTTTGTTTGTTTGTTTTGTTTAGTTTGTTTTCTAGTTTTTTTTTGTTTTGTTTTGTATTTTGTTATGCTGTGTTGGGATGATTATCACTGGGAGGCCTGTTCTTTGCTGAAGGGAAATGGAGGAGTCATGATTCTGAGGGAGAGAGGAGGGGAGGGAGGTGAAACTGAGGTCAGGATATATTGTATGAGAGAAAAAATATGTTAAGGATGAAAATTAAATAACAACAAACAAAAAACAACTCCCCAACCTATTGCACCCTGTTTGCAGTAACATAAAAGAGGGAAGTCACTTTTGAGAATAGCATAGCATGCTTTTGAAAAATTCAATGTGCACTTACATAAGTTTTAGGTACTGTTTGTGGGTATTTTGTATACACAGTCTATCTATTGGCCAATTCTGTTCATGAGCCACTCTGGAAAAGACAGAACTATGGGAATATAATTGTTGATGAATGAGGGACGCCTAATGGGATACTTAAAATGGAGAAGCAGGAAATGGTAGGATTAGTGCCTTATTATTTTCACTCTGGTGATCACAAGGTTGTAGTTTTCAAAGTTCAAGAGTCTTTTATAAAAAAAATATGGTTTTACTGTGTGTAAATTGTTAGTATAAAGTTATTTATAAAACTGATAGTACATTTCAGTGACCAGTACATTTTTTTGTGAGCATCTTATGATTTCCAAGGCCAAGTGTATCCATTTATCTTCCCTGTTTGGAAAAGAAGCAATGTCAGCATACGTGTGTGCACGAGTCTTGAAGAAGAAGAAGCACAGGCTATGGTACAGATTTAAATAGCGCTGGACATTATCTAGAAGTCGATGTCATTAAAACTATTTGACTAACAGAAGATTGAAAAAGCTTCTAGATTCATGCTAGAGCACTGCATTGCTTAGTGGCTAGACTCCAGGTAAAATGATTGATCATGTTACTGAGGTACACATGCTTTACTGGCCTACCTATAAATTACCTTTAGCTCCAGGGCTATAGTAATAGGTTTTCATTTTAGAACATTTCCCTCCATTTATAAGTTCATGATTTTTCAGTCTGATCTTATACTCATTTTTATCTTGTTCATTTGTGGAAATAATTTCAGTTTTCTATTATTCCGTGGGAGAACTACCATTATGTAGACGGGCCTAAAATGCTGGTCCTAACTATTTGAATGACTGATTTTTGCAGCAACAAAAAAGAATGTGGAGTTCTTTCTTGGCACATTCTCATTTCCTGGGGTAAGGTCAATAATTCAAGACAAATCCTATTTCACATCTCTATTAGAGGGCAAAGAGGGCCAAGCATACTCATATATTGAAAAAGTCTCATTCCATGTTATAGTAAAGAACAAAAATTCTCACATGTAGAGATGACCTTTAGCAATTGAGGTTGGATCATTTAAATATACACATGTGATATATAAATCAGAGATAACTAGTCTTCTAAATGATGAAATGTCATCAATCACTTCCATTTACTATAAGATTTCTACATGTGCCCAAGAACCTTAAGCTTTCAGAATGCAGAAGAGTGTTTTTGAATGATCATGATGCACGTGTATTATGTGTTAGACCAGTAGAGTGGTAATTCAATTATCTCCATTAGGCTATTGAGCACATGGTGAATCTTTTGTCATAGCCTGCCACCTTTTTACTTCCCTGAGCTCAACCTTCATATCTAACATGCCCAGATACATATCTATTCACAACCATTTACAATCCTTTCTTTAGGCAAATCTTAATTTGTGACCGAAAATCAATATCCTGTAGATATTTGTTTTGATTCATGGATCACTATCATTTAAAAAATCAAAATATTTTACATTTGCTGAAAGCTTGCAGAAATGCTCTGTGAGTGAGCTGACAGGAAACTGTAATCAAATTGTCAAGCAGTTGCTCCAGCTGTGGCAAAGTGAGAACGTTAGATTACACGTGTCAGCATGTGCAGATAATGGCTGCACGGTGAGCTGAAGACTTGATGGGAGATGGAACTGTTGCGCTGCAAACTGCATCCTATTGTAGACAGTAATGCCACCTCAGCACTCCTCCATTTACATAAGCAGTGCTTATGATCAATAAGAGCTCTCCATTTAATCATTTGCAAAGTGTTCTGAAAAAAATGTTTTGTCCATTAATGTGTACTAATTCACGAACTGGAGTTAAACAAGTAAATGTTTTTGAATGGGATGACATTGGCCCATTTTCTCAGATTGGACCAGATTTTATTAATGCATTGAATATGAGGAGACTATTTTACCAAGAGAACAAATACTCTTCCACTAAGATGGATAAAGCCCTTATCGGGTATCCCAGTTCAGAGTACTGAAAGATTTATTACCAATTTCTCCTCTAGCTTTCTCCTGGTTGCCACAGACCCTTAAAGCTCCTGAAAACTCTCTGCTGCAGTTTCACAGGCTCTAGCAGGACTCCCGATGCTATCCATTATTTAGTATTTTGGTGCACTGCTGCTGCCTCCCTTGTGCTGCCTGATCATGTCTTCTCTCCCAGAGGCAGGGAAGCTGAAGAGTTGGAGGTCAATGGGTGCTGACTCCCTCACTCTTTTGTTCATCTTGGCAGTCACATACTTTTAAGGTGCTGTATTTATTATTCAGTTTCAACACTAGGATGATTTCTTCGACTGTTGTGGGATGTCTGTGATTACTCAATGAAATCATGTTTTGTGGTGTTCACTATTAAGATATCAGTTATTTCACTCTTTGATATATATATATATCAGAAGTAGTTAGATTTTGTGAGAAGGGTTAGACATCAATCATCTGCAGAAATCTACAGTATACAGGCTATACTTCATTTGACACGTTTTTTCCTTGTTTGTTATCTGCTTTGTTTTGTGCTTGTTTTTGTGTGTTCGTTCATGGCTATGAGTAATCTCATTGTTGAGAATGAATTTGACTTTGGAAACTCCTACAGTTTATAATTTGGAGCATGTAATATATGTACCCTATCTACCCTATTCCAATCAATATTCCTCTCTTTTGAGGTTACCTGATTGCTTTGAGATATAGGCGACCATCTCTGTCTATTTTTGTGTTAAACAGGAACAAGCCTTTATTTTTATAGCACTTAGGAAGCTGAGTCAGGAGGACCTCAAGTTTGAGGCATTCAGGGGTGTAGATGGAGGAAGTAAAATGGAACAAAACAGCAGTTGCAACAACAATGATGACAGGGAATCACATATAGGCTGTAGATTCTACATAGAGCCAGGGTACTTGGAAGACAATCCTTAGTGTCTGAGGTCCGAGGTTCCTGGACATCGACATGTTATTGCTCAGCTGTGTAGTGTAGTCAGTACAGAAATTCAGCTGTAATAGTTAATTATCTGTTGTTTCGCATTATCTGCTTCCAGTATCCTACTCTTACTGTCTTCCCTCCCCAAGGTCAAGGTTGTCAGCATCAGCATGGCTTTTGCAATCTTCATGATGTCTTGGTGTTGATGACAATGTGGTATTAACGAGCTAATGATGGTTTTACTATTTTATAACTGCATAACAGTTTGGGTTTTGTGAAAATCTATGGTTTTTATTCCAGTGAGCTAAATATCAGGTACAGAACAGCCATGATTTAAGAAAAAAAAATGATGACTGACTTAGAAAATGGATTCTTACAACTTATACCCATTTTCTTTAGAAGTTTTACTGAGCCCTCTTCTTTTTTAAGTAGGCTTCAGATGACCATGGTCCAGGTTATAGAAACAATATTCTCTATTCGACCTTCATTATTGTGAGAAAAATATTAGTCCATTCTTGCAATCTATTGACTTGAATTTTATTTATGCAGGAATCTTTGCTGCTTTTGTGAAATGTAGAATTTCAGAGCAGAAAACAAATCTTTCTCCTTTACATTATTCTGTCCACTGCATAAAGAAACTATTTGCCGGTATTCAGTTAATGTTTCTCTGAATTGAATTCTGAGTGATTACCTAATGCAGCATCTCTTTATTAAATGTACTTTAAGGTGAAGATCAGTATTGAAGAAACACATTACCTTTTGTTTGAACAGATCTTAAACCCATATTTTCAAAAATAAAATATTGTGTAGTGATTTGTACTGTTGGGTTAAGAAGCTTTAAACCTGAAAACTGGGTTAATTAATTATGTGTCAGACACCTATACCTCATTGATTACAACTTTAGCCAGATTTATTTTCTGTGACAACAGATTAGTATAAAAATAACAGTTTTGAAAATTATAAATTTAAGAGTGTGAAAACTTTACCCTCTGCAGATGTGGCATAAAAATAGATTATGATGCTGCTCACAGCAACTCTGTCAGTGTTCAGCAAAGCATTTGTTCTTTAGGCAAACTTATTTATGATAAAGGAGGAGAGAAAGATAACAGATACACGAGACTTCAAAGGGGGATGAATTTGCTACTACACTGATACCGCTTGAACAGCTTTTAACTTCAACAAAGAAGAAGACTTCCTGCCTACCCTGAAAAGATTTTTTCCTTTACACTATAAATCTTCTTTCTGTTTTTTCACTCACTCATAGTTTATTAATTTTTGCTTCACATTTTTTACTAGTTATTTTGTGCCTTGCAGTTTGATTGTATTCCCCCTTTTCCCAGCTTCTTCCATATCTATCCCCCTCTTCACCTGCCCAATTTTGCTTCCATTTCCCCTATTCTTTAACCCATCACATCCAAATTGTGCTGCATATGTATTTCTATATAGGTAGTCCTGCACTGGAACAGAGTTGACTTAAGAGAAACTATTCTCTTAATACTGATTCTCCGTCTTCCAACAGCTGTGTTGAGCTGTTAAAGTGCTTCATTTGGGACTGGCCTTGGTGCCCACATCCCCTCGCCATGCATAGATTTTGTCTAGTTGTATTTGCATACGTCTTGCACATGCTATCATCTTTACAACTTGCCTTATTGTGTTTAGTAAAGTCAACCACCACCCCTAGCTTTTATAAGCTTTCTGCTCCCCCTTTTCAAATAATTCCAAAGTCTTTGAGGAAGGGTATAATGCAGATGTCTTATAAAGTTAACAATTATCTTGTCTTTTATTCTCTGCTCCTTTACCAGTTATAGGTCTCTGTGTTAACTGCCATCTATTGCAAAAAAGACTCTGATGAGGATTGGAAGATTCACTAGTCTATGAGTATAATGGTAAGTTATTACAACTCCATTTAATGCTATTCTATTTAGCATAATCCTAATGGTACTCCTCTCTCAGAGCTTACAGGCTGCACAGTCACAGGTTTGGAACCCTAAAAATAAATGGTTCTATCTTGTGGAGTAGACATTAAATTCAATCAGAAAGTGTTTGGTCACTACCTATACATTCAGGCTGCTATTGCATCATTGTTGCTGTCTTGCCAGGCCAATCACTGTTGTAGCTTACAAGCCGATAGTTATCTAAGGTTGGTAATCACTTTTCTCTTTCAGTAGCATATAAAGTGCTCTCCAGTAGTATAAAAGTTGAGCAGTATGAGGGAAAGTTTCATGTGAGTACAAGCTTGATTCCCTTCTGTCCTATGTCTCAATTTGGTGGTGTCTTCAATAATAAGGTCTTGTTGTAAAATTCTGCAATTTAATCAAGAGCACTTGAAATAGCCCATAATTTTTAGTTGGATATCACTGGCCAATAACTACCAAGGAAATAACCCATTCCTGACACTGACCATTTTATTTGTTAGTCTGTAATGTCTAGTAGAGTCATGGTCTCCCTTTTACAGGATGACTCCATTTAATCTCTATTTTATATGTATATTATTTATATGTATATATTTTAGGAAGCATATATGATAGTACCTTTTCACAGGACTTATCAAAAGGTCTTTAGTGTTAGCTTATACCTACACATACTCCCTCCTCTATCCTGCCCTCCAATCCTAATAAAAATATGGTATATTTACACAATGGATATTAAGAAAGACAATATTATGAAATTTACAGGTAAATGGTTAGGGGTGAGACCATTCATTCTGAGTGATATCTCCTTCATAGATATTATCTATGTATTTTCAGATTTGTGTATTTCAGTTGGAATACCAGTGGAGGTCAGGAAATTAATAGGTCGCCATATGGGAGGTTCTCAAGTGGTTTAAAGGAATAAATAGGTACATAAAACAGAGACAGTTAAATGGGTCAGAGATTATTTAGCAATTCTACTTTCCAGATGATGTTTAAATAATGCTCATATTTCGCTACATTGCTTGTACTAGTTGTTGCTCACAAACATCATGTGATACTATTACAGCTACCACTATACCAATTATAAGTTAGAAAGGAGGATCGAAACCTTGTTAGTGTGAAAACTAATTACTAACTTATTGCTATGTTAAGTAATTCATAACTTAGGAAATCTTAAAGCTATGGGAACTACATCTTCTTATAGTGTGTTTCCCTAGATACCACCACACCCTTCTCAATCATGACTTTGTAATTCTTTATTTTGTCAGATAGGTGCATAGCCCTCCTGACGCTTCTGAGATATACTTTATTTCCTTTTCTATTTGACAGGGTTAAACTATGACCAACAATGACACACACACACACACACACACACACACACACACACACACACTCACACACTCCTCACATGGAAGATATCACTGAGTAGCCATTTCTGATTTATTTGCTTTTAAAATGAGCATGTGTTATCTAGTTATAAAATGTTAGGAAGCAAGGCTAAAAGCTAGCCGGTGATCTTCCAGGGATGTTTTACCATGGAACTAAAACGAATGAGCTTTTGTAGGCAGGGCCCAAGGGACAAATCTCATTATTGATTTCTATAGCTGATATGCCTTTTCTGTCCTTACAAAATTAATATTATAATTTCTGGGCATTAGCCCACTCTATTGGGCAGATTTCTGCAGATCAATGAAGATGTACTGTCTCTCCCTTTAAAAAAGTATTTATTTTACCTTTTATTAATTATTATTATTATTTTTTTTGGTTTTTCGAGACAGGGTTTCTCTGTGTAGTCCTGGCTGTCCTGGAACTCACTTTGTAGACCAGGCTGGCCTCGAAATCATAAATCCGCCTGCCTCTGCTTCCCAAGTGCTGGGATTACAGGCGTGCGCCACCACCGCCCGGCTTATTAATTATTTTATTTATTTACATTTACAATGTTGTCCCCCTTTTTCGTCCCCTCTCCACGAGCCCCCACCCCATCACCATCCCCTTGTAGTAATGCTATAGGGACAAACAGATGATTTATTATTTACTAATGATGATTCTTTAAGAATTCCTAAAATTATACTAATAATTATTGAGTCTTTTATAATATGACTCTAATATAAAAACAGCAATTAGAACTCTGCCAGGCTTAATGTGTCATGAGTTAATTGTTTCTGAGATAGAAAGCAGGCATTTACAACTTAGAATACATTCCTTAGAGCTGTAAAACAATTAACCAAAGGTCATAAAAGGGAACAAATGATTTATTGTAGGTGCAAGGACAGAAGATAGAATACTGTTTTGGTTTATCCATACAAAACTTCAATGCTAATTTAGACATGAAAATTGTAGTTTTAAACTCTCAACGAACCTATGGAGCTAGTGACGGATGATGAAAATCTATCTAGATAACTAGTCTTAATGGAAACACATGTAAACATCTCCATTGTGAGCTTTTTATTCAATTTATGATTTGAATTTTTGCTTGAACTTTCAGTGAACTTTATTTTAAAAATGATGCTCATAAAATATATGATCCATTCTCCTAAAAAAAAAAGTACAAAAAAAAAAAAACCCCACCTAGGAATGACGTATTAGGGTAGAAGGAGAGAACAGAATGCAGAATGTAGAAAGAGAATGAGAAACTAAGGTATAGGAAAATATAACAAAGCATAACAGAGACTTGAGACAAAGAAGTTGTAGAGAGCACAGAAAGAGCAGCAGGCGTCTCCTTACCATGGGATGGAACAGGCCTTTTCTTAGCATCAAGACAGTTTTAAGCCTTACTAAAGAGGACAATCCTTTTTCCTTAGACTTCAGTTTAATTTGTTTAGCAATAATAAGTCAGGATCTTTTATTTTTCTCTATGCATTAAAAGATTGGACTTCATTTTTCATCTACAATGAGTGAGTTCTTTCTGCACTGTCCCTTGGGCTTTTGCTCCATATGCACATGTAAGTTTGGATGCATGTGTGTAAATATCTAAATATGAGATAAGTAGCTGGACCCAGTAGAAATGTAGGAAGGTGTACGAGTGTGTGTGCATAAATGTGTGCATATGCATGTATATGTATGCATATTTGTGTAAACGTTTTCCCTCTGCCAACAGGACTCTTTTCCCCTGGCTCAATAAAAGTTTATTGCTCCAAACCTCTATCCCACCTGACAAGTGAGAGGCTAGGCTTCTGAGCAAGAGAGAAAGAAGCCCCAGCAATTAGTCCTTTTCTCAATCGCCTGCTGTTAAGACACAAATGTCAGTAGGTCCAGAGGCTTACAGCTTCTGATCTGAGTAACTGAGCTTCAAGATTAGTAAACATTATTATAGAAAGCAACTTCAATCTCACAAAACCAAATCTTTGCCTGCTGACACTCTTTCTCCTCAGCTACCTGCAAGAGAGAACCAGAGCACTGGAGCTTAGTCTCTGGCAATAAAACAAAGGAAAACCACCTTTTTTATTGAAGTTTTGTTTGCTGGAGAATCTGCTCCAATTATACTGTCCTGTGTTCTAATTCTAATGGTTGATAGCCTTGCTCATCTGGTTTCACTGGAATTATTAGATAGTTCTCTACTTTCCTCTACTCCTTCCAAGCACAAATTCAAAGACCCCTGCCAGTTGCAACCCCTCGGACTTGTTAGCATAGTGCTGCCTTAAAGTAAGTTTGTTCTTTAAAGATAATTTCTTTCTCACATTAGGTATGATTTAGCTGAGAGTTTCCTACTTTTGTCTGTGGTCTCTCTTTTTCTCTCTCTTCCTTAATGCCGTTCACCCTAGTATTTCTTCTTCTTCAAACCTTGGATTGGATGTCAATTTTCTAAATAATTTTGAGAAAGTGATACTAACAAAGTAAATGGCTAGAGGAATTTCAATAACAATAGCAGAAATTGGTCTTCCTAAAATCAGGAGGGGCCGTTTCTAGGATGAGCTAGAAACTCAGGGCAAGGGAACCTTTCACTACTGTATAAGGTGACCCTAGCTAAGCCTCCTAGCAACAGGGGGTATGGAACCTCAAATGGCTACCTCCTATAACCAGCCAAGACTTCCAATGGATGGATGGGGACATGATCCTAGCCACAAAACCTTTGACCCACAATTTGTCCTGCCTACAAGATGTGCACAGACGAAGATGGAGCAGAAACTGAGGGAATGGCTAAAATTGAGACCCATTCCATGAGAGGGAGAGTCAACCCCTGACACTATTAACGATATTTTGTTATACTTGTAGACAGGAGCCTAGCATAACTGTCTTCTGAGAGGCTTCACCCAGAAGCTGCTGGAAGCAACAGAGACCCACAGCCAAACAGTGGGTCTATGCTGCCTGACTTTTGATCCCATTTCCCTAATTGGGTTGACTTGTCTAACAGCAATAGGAGAAGATGTGCCTACTCTAACTGACACTTGATATGCCATGGGAGGTTATCAACAGGAGGCCTCCATTCTCTGAGGAGAAAGGGACTGGAACATCAAGTGAGGTGAGTTGAGTGTCACGAACTGGGAGGAGAGGAGGAAGAGGAAGCTGTGGGGTGGATGTACAACAAATAAATTAATTAATGAAAAAATGGATTTCCTAAGTTATTCTCTCTTTACTTAAACTTTTTTCTCTGTTCAACTCTAAATAGCTCTGTCTTCCTAATTTTTAATTCCTGTAAATTTCTATCATTTGTTTCAGTCACCTCAGCCTCATTGTATTCTGAGTGAAGGCTGGTCACTCTCATGTATAATTTTTGTTGAAAACCATGATCCTGAGATTCTGTAGAAGATAAATTTATAGAGGTTTTATGATATTTTCATTGACATTTATCTTCCTTGGCTAAATTTATATGAGTCATGGGTTATTCTCCAAGTCCTTGTGTGAGGCATATAATTGACACATTGTCCATGGCCCAATAGAATCCAAGAAAAGTGTTAAAGAACTGGTAGCTTTGGGAGGTAGATCCTAAAAATATTATTTGAGGTAATAGTTATCATTTGAGTAATGCTTTGAAGGGTGTAAAGAGAACTGGTGGGTACAAGAATCTTCCACAAAACTCTACTAGTGTGACAGAAGTTCATGGTACAGAGAAGATCTTTGTAAAGATGCAATGAAAGGCAAGATAAATGTAGAAAACAATACTAAGGCTTGTAATTTATTTTATGTGTATATGTGTGTGTCTGTGTGCATGTAGGCTATATGCATAAAGGTACCAAGGGGGTTTAGAAGAGGGAGCTGGATCTCTGGAAGTAAATTCCATTTGTCAGCCACTGATGTGGGTGCTAGGAGCTGAGCTTGGGTGCCTGAAAAGGCAGTGCACCCTGTTACCCACTGTGCCATCTGCTATCTTTTATAATCATTATATAATTTTGAATTAACCATAAACTACTATACATTCTTATAAATCACAATGTATGTTAAGTGCTCAGATAGGTGTTAGAAAACTCAAGATAAAGAATAAACACCTCCTGCAGCAGCTAAATATAAGAACATGGAGATATCGCTCCCCTTCTGTAATCTATTCTTATAGCTGTCAGTGCCTCTGGAATAGAGTTTTAATCTTAACACAATGTTTTCCAGCATATATTCATCAGAATGTTAAGCAAAGATAAAACTTGGAACAACAATAATATGTAGATTAAAACATGATGCCTTGTATACAGTAAAGCTTCAAGTAAGATTCCTTATCTAGACTTTCCCAGGCGGTGTGTCATGAATCTTGCATGTTTGCAGTGATGATCACTTATATAGTGTGGAGAATTTAAATAATATAATGATTATAAACATACAATGGTTGGCAGAATATTTGAACCATGTATAATTGCTCATTTTAGGCTTCTGGATAGAATAACTGTAGTTTTACTCTTTCATAATTTCTAAGTAGTACCTGTGATCTTTGATGCCTTTATACAGGCGCATTACACCATTTCCCTCTGATCTTACCACTGATAAGGAGAGTCAGTCAGGGAAAGTTACAGGGAGATTGGAAGAAAAAAGAGGCCCTCAGGCTGGAGTCTGCTTAAAACCTCTTTGCAAAAGAGAATCAAGAATTTCAACACCCTTAGCAATTTCTTAAAGCTTGGCTTTTCTTCCTTCTTTCCTGAAAACCTGCAATTTTCTATATTACCAGACATCCTCTGCACTATCCTAATAGCATCTAGTTTTACCTTATCAGATTTGAATGCCATCTAAGGTACCTCCAGAGCTACACTATGATCTTAGTTATTAAATGAGGGTGAAGAGAAAACAAGAAGTTTCTTAGCAACATTTAGACATTTACAGCTAATGCTAAAACATTTAATTGTGATGTTCCCATGAAGAGATACACATTGGCATGACTTATATTTCATGAGAACATTCCTATCCTTATCCCCTGTGCTTAAGGTCTATTTTTAAAATATCTTTTAAGAAATGTCTCAGTGAAACCCACACCTATGTTTCCACGTGTGCTTAGGTTCTTTATCTTGAGTGACTTTCTTCTTATTTTTAATAACACTTCAACTCTGTTTCATGTTTTTTTTTTTTTTTTGTTGTTGTTGTTGAATGTTGAAACTTTGAACCCTGGAATTAAGCTTCCAAAATATGTCTGAGTTAAGCTCCCTAAAATATCAAGGAAATTCTTCATGCGGCTTATGGTGACAGTATAGAGCTCTGTCTTGGCGATGTCACTGCCCACAGATCTATCTCTAATCTGTCTAGTTAATTATTCAGCTGTGGTTTCTTTTCTGGGCATACCTTGGCTTGCTTACATGCCAATTATTTTATACTGGCCAGAATTAGATAGTTTCTTTTAATTCCATTTTCATAGGTAAAATAAAAATAATACAGTCATCTTTTTGGTGGGATTATTGGAACAATACGTGATCTTCCAATGCCACTAGGAAAATGCCTAGTACCTAGTCCTAGCCATGCTCAGCAAGTGCCAAGTATTATGACCATGAATCCAATTATTTTTATGAACACATAAGACCTTATTGTTCTAAAGTATTTTTCAAATGTACTTTTTTCTTTCTTATAGAATAATTATTAGAATTTTCATGCCAACTATGAATTAATCTGGTGTTTGATTTAACATTAAAATAAGTTATCTTGTTTCTCTAAAACAAATAATAATTAATCAGATCAAACAAGTAAAAAATATACTTTGACTGTAAAAGGAAAGTATGGTACAATAATTATAGAAATTAATCTATGTTGTTACATGTCAATGCCTAGTTAGGATATTTTATAATTTCTCATTTGTTATGTAAATAAATATCAACATTTATAAGTTCTTGTTTTACTTAAAATTTTTTATATCTTAATTGAATATTTAAAAATTTATTAAAAGGTATTCAATGATAATTATAAATTTTTAATATTGCTGTCACATCAAATGTTTTGACTCATTATATATATACACATATATATATATATATATTTCCTATAAACAGAAAACTTTGACAACTTTATACTTTTAATTTTTGTCCATCTCTTCTCTTCTTCTCTTCTCTTCTCTTCTCTTCTCTTCTCTTCTCTTCTCTTCTCTTCTCTTCTCTTCTCTTCTCTTCTCTTCTCCCCTCCCCTCCCCTCCCCTCCCCTCCCCTCCCCTCCCCTCCCCTCTCCTCTCCTCTCCTCTCCTCTCCTCTCCTCTCCTCTCCTCTCCTCTCCTCTCCTCTCCTTTCCTTTTCTTCTTTTGTTAGTTAATTAATTAATTATTTAGTATCCCAAATGCTGCTCTCACTCTGGTCCCTCTATCACAGAGTCCCTCCCCCACCCCCGTCTTCCTTCTCTTCTTCTCTGAGAGGGTGGAGACCCCTTGGGTATCTCCCCACCCTGACACATCAAATCTCAGCCTGCTTAGGTGTCTCCTACTGAAGCCAGAAAAGGTAGCCAAGAAGGCTAAGCTGGCTGTCTACTACATATGTGCCTAGGCCTAGTTTTAGCCTGTGTATGTCCTTTGGTTGGTGGCTCAGACTCTGAGAGGTCCCGGGGGGGGGATGCGGGGGGTAGGTTTGTTGAGTCTTTTGGTTTTCCTATAGGATTCTTATATACTTCAGGACCTTCAATATTTTTCCCATGTCTTCCATAAGTGTCCCCAACCTTCATTTAAAGTTTGTCTATGGGTAACAGCATCTGTTTCAGTCTGCTGCTGGGTAGACCCTCTTAGAGAACAGTTATGCTAGGCTCCTCCTATCTGTAAGCATAATGGAGTATCTTAAATGATGTCAGGGGTTGGTGCTTGTCTATGGGGTGGGTTTCAAGTTGAGCCAGCTATTGGTAGGTCTTTCTTTTTGGTTTTGCTCCATCACTGCATTTCTTTTATACAGGATAAGTTTTGAGGCAAAAGTTTTGTGGGTAGTTGGTGTCCTTATCCCTCCACTGGGGATCCTGCCTGGCTACAGGAGGTGGTCTCTTCAGGTTTCATGTCCCTTCTGTTAGGCCTCTTGCCTAAAGTCACCTGCATTGACTTCTGGGAGTCTTTCCTAGCCCATCTTTAGGACTTCCTAGAAGTTCTTCCTTCTCCCCAACCAGTCATTTCTCTGACCCTCCTGTGCCTCTCTCCTATCTTTCCCTATATCTGATCCTACCTCCTCATTACCTTCCCCCTCCTCTCTCTCACACCTTTCCCTTCCTCCTTGTCTATTTTGTTTCCCTTTTTAGTGTGAAGCAATCATCCTTTATTGGGCCTTCTTTTTTGTTTAACTTCTTTGGGTCTGTGGGGTGTATCATGGGTATTGTGTACTTTATGGCAAATATCCACTTATCAATGAGTACATACCTTGGATATTCCTTTATGTCTGTCTTATTTCGCTCAGAATGTTATTTTCTTGTTCCATCCACTTGCCTGCAAAATTCATAAGGTCCTTGTTAGTAATAGCTAAATAGTATGCCATTATATAACTGTACTACATTTTCTGTTTTGTCCCTGTTTTTAGTTTGATTGCCTTAGTTTTATCTCCATTAAATTTGATGTTGACAATTGTCTTGCTATATATTGCTTTTTATTATGTTTGCATATGTGCCCTGAATGCTGGATCTCCCTAAGACTTTTAACAAGAAGTTGTGTTAGATTTTGTCAAAGGCTTTTCAGATCTTAAGAGATGATCATGTGAGTTTTGGATTGTTTATATAATGAGTGAGGGTAATAGATTTTCATATATTGAGCTATCCCTGCATCCCTGGGATGAAGCCTACTTGATCATGGTGAATCATGTTTTTGATGTGCTCTTGGATTTTTCTTGCAAGAATTTTATTGATAATTTGTATCTATGTTCATAGGTGAAATTGGTCTGAAGTTCTCCATTTTGTTGAGTCTTTGTGCAATTTAGGTATCAATGTGACTGTGGCCTCATAGAATGAATTAGATAGTATTCCTTATGCTCTATGAAAAAATTTGAGGAGTATTAGCTCTTCTTTGAAAATATGATAGAATTCTATACTAAAACCATCTGGCCCTGGGCTCTTTTGGGTTGGGAGATTTTTAATGACTGCTTGCATTTCCTTTGAGTTACAGGACAGTTAGGTAGTTTATCTGATATTGATTTAATTTTAGTATATGCTATATTTCCAGACATTGATTGATTTTGTTTAGATATTCCATTTTTATGGAGTTTTGGCTTTTGAAGTAAGACCTAATAAAGTTTTGGGTTTTTTGGATTTCCTTACTTTATACTGTTCTATTTCCCTCTTTTATTTCTGATTTTGTTAATCAGGATACTGTCTCTGTGTTTTTTAGTTAGTATAGCTAAGGGTTTATCTATCTTGTTGATTCAAAGAACCAGCTCTTGGTTCTGTTGATTCTTTGTATTATTCTTTTTTTATTTAATAGATTGATTTCAGTTCTAAGTTTGACTATTTCCTGCCTTCTACTCTTCTTGGATGTCTTTGCTTCCTTTTGTTCTAATGCTCTCAGGTGGGCTGTTAAGTTACTAGTATGAATTCTCTCCAATTTCTTTATGAAGGTACTTAATGGTATGAAATTTCCTCTTAGCACTGCTTTCATAGTGTCCTGTAAGTTTGGGTACATTGTGTCTTCATTTCTACTGAATTCTAAGACGTCTTTAATTTATTTCTTTATTTCTCCCCTTTATTTCTCCTCAGGGGAAAAATAAAGTTATCAAAGAGTAGAGAGTTGTTTAGTTTCCATGAGTATGTGGGGCTTCTGTCATTTCTGTTGTTTTGACATCCAGTCTTAATTCATGGAGATCTGGTAGAACGCAAGGGTTATTTCAATCTTCTTGTATCTGCTGAGGCTTCTTTTGTGCTTATATAGTCAGTTTTTAAGTTTTCCAGAGGTGCTGTGAAGGTTTATTCTCTTGTTTAGGGATAAAACATTTTATAGTTAAATCTACTTGTTTCATTCTATAGTTTAAATTCACTTGTTTCCTAACTTCTTTTAGTTTTATTGGTTCTCTGTTTAGCTTCTGTTTCAATGCCATGTCTATTGGTGAGAGTTGAGTGTTGAAATCTCCCATTATTATTGTGTGGGGTTCAATGTGTGTTTTATACTATTGGTAAAGTTTCTTTTATGAATGTGGGTATACTTGCATTTGGGGCACAGATGTTAAATATTGAGACATTATTTTAGTGGATTTTTCTTTGATGAATATAAAGTATCCTTTCTCATTTTTTTTTGATAACTTTTGGTTGAAAGTCTATTTTTTCTATATCCTTTGTTTACATTCTGAATGCTTTACCTTTTCCCAGTTCACCCCTCACCATATGTCCCATAAGCCCTCTTCCCTCCACCCGTTCCCCAATCACCCCCTCCCATTTCTCTGTTCTGATACTCCGCTACAATACTGGATCAAGTCTTTTTAGGACCAAGGCCCTTTCCTTCATTCTTCTTGGGAATCCTATGATTTGCTAATTGTGTCTTGAGTATTCAGAGCTTCTGGGCTAATTAATATCCACTTATCAGTGATTGCATATCATGTGTATTCTTTTGTGATTGGATTACCTCACTTAGGATGATATTTTCCAGTTCAAACCATTTGCCTAAAAATTTCATGAATTATTTGTTTTTAATTGCTGAGTAGTATTCCACTGTATAAATATACCACATTTTCGGTATCCATTCCTCCATTGAGGTATATCTGGGTTCTTTCCTGCTTCTTGCTATTATAAACAAGGCTGCTATGAACATAGCTGAGCATGTGTCCTTCTTGCTTGCAGGGGAATCCTCTGGGTATATGGCCAGGAGTGGTATTACAGGGTCCTCTGGAAGTGTCGTGCCCAATTTTCTGAGGAACCACCAGACTGATTTCCATACTGGTTGTACCATCTTGCAATCTGACCAGCAGTGGAGGAGTGTCCTTCTTTTTCCACATCCTCGCCAACACCTGCTGTCTCCTGAGTTTTTAAACTTAGTCATTCTGACTGTTGTGAGGTGAAATCTCAGGGTTGTTTTGATTTGCATTTCCCTAATGAGTAATAATGCTGAACATTTCTTAAGGTGTTTCTCAGTCATCCAAATTTCTTCTGGTGAAAATTCTTTGTTTAGCTCTGTACCCCATATTTTAATAGGGTTATTTGGTTCTCTGGGGTTTAACTTCTTGAGTTCATTGTATATATTGGATATTAGCCCTCTGTCAGATGTGGGGTTGGTGAAGATCTTTTCCCAATCTGTTAGTTGCCATTTTGTCCTTTTTATAGTGTCCTTTGCCTTTCGGAAATTTTGTAATTTTATGAGGACCCATTTGTCAATTCTTGCTCTTAGAGCATAAGCTATTGGTCTTCTGTTCAGGAACTTTCCCCCTGTACCCATGTCCTCCAGGGTTTTCCCCAGTTGCTTTTCTATTAGTTTCAGTGTGTCTGGTTTTATGTGGAGGTCCTTGATCCACTTGGAGTTGAGCTTAGTATGAGGAAATAATAGTGGATCAATTCACATTTTTCTGCATGTTGATCTCCAGTTGAACCAGCACCATTTGTTGAAAAGGCTATCTTTTTTCCACTGGATGGTTGTAGCTCCTTTATCAAAGATCAAGTACCCATAATTCTGTGAGTTCATTTTCAGGTTTTCAATTCTATTCCATTGATCTACTTGCCTGTTGCTGTACCAATACCATGCAGTTTTTAACACAATTGCTCTGTAGTACTGCTTGAGGTCGGGGATATTGAGTCCCCCAGAAGTTCTTTTACTGTTGAAAATAGTTTTAGCTATCCTGGGTTTTTTGATATTCCAGATAAATTTGAGAATTGCTCTTTTTAAATCTTTGAAGAATTGATTTGGGATTTTGATGGGGATTGCATTGAATCTGTAGATTGCTTTTGGCAATATGGCCATTTTTACTATATTAATCCTATCAATTTAAGAGCATGGAAGATTTTTCCATCTTCTGAGGTCTTCTTCAACTTCTTTCTTCAAAGACTTGAAGTTCCTGTCATATAGATCTTTCACTTGTTTGGTTAGAGTCATGCCAAGATACTTTATATTGTTTGTGGCTATGTGAAGGGTGTTATTTCCCTAACTTCTTTCTCAGCCTGCTTATCCTTTGAGTATAGGAAGGCTACTGATTTGCTTGAGTTTATTTTATAACCAGCCACTTTGCTGAAGTTGCTTATCAGCTGTAGGAGCTCTCTGGTGGAGTTTTTTGGGTCACTTAAGTATACTATAATATCATCTGCAAATAATGATAGTTTGACTTCTTCCTTTCCAATTTGTATCCCTTTGACTTCCTTATGTTGTCTAATTGCTCTAGCTAGAACTTCAAATACTTTATTGAAAAGATATGGATAGTGAGGGCAGCCTTGTCTAGTCCCAGATCCCACAGAGGGCTAATATCCAATATATACAAAGAACTTAAGAAGTTAGACCGCAAAGAACCAAATAACCCTATCAAAAAATGGGGCACAGAGCTAAACAAAGAATTTTCACCAGAAGAAATTCGGATGGCCGAGAAACACCTTAAAAGATGTTCAACATCATTAGTCATCAGGGAAATGCAAATCAAAACAACCCTGAGATTCCACCTCACACCAGTCAGAATGGCTAAGATTAAAAACTCAAGAGACAACAAGTGCTGGCGAGGATGTGGAGAAAGAGGAACACTCCTCCACTGTTGGTGGGATTGCAAAATGGTAAAACCGCTCTGGAAATCAGTTTGGCGGTTCCTCAGAAAATTGGGCATGTTACTTCCAGAGGACCCTGGCATACCACTCCTGGGCATATACCCAGAGGATTCCCCTGCATGCAATAAGGACACATGCTCCACTATGTTTATAGCAGCCTTGTTTATAATAGCCAGAAATTGGAAGCAGCCCAAATATCCCTCAAAGGAGGAATGGATACAGAAAATGTGGTATATTCATACAATGGAATACTACACAGCAATTAAAAATAATGAATTCATGCAATTTGTAGGTAAATGGTTAGACCTGGAAAATATCATCCTGAGTGAATTAACCCAATCACAAAAGAATGCACCTGAAATGCAATCACTGATAAGTGGATATTAATGAGCCCAGAAGCCCTAAATACTCAAGACACAAATAGCAAGTCAAATGATTCCCAAGAAGAAGAAAGGAGAGGACCCTGGGCCTGTAAAGATTGCTTCCAGTTTAGTAAAGAAACCGAGGGGGGAGGGGGAATTATTGGGGAACAGATGGGGGGGAGAGGAACTATGGGAACTATGGTGGGTGGGAACTGGGAAAGGGGAAAGCCTTTGGAATGTAAACATAGAATATAGAAAATAAAATTTAAAAAAAATGTAAAAAAAAAAAAAAAAACAATAAAAGGACTTCCGGGGGAATCAATATCCCTGACCTCAAGCAGTACTACAGAGCAATTGTGTTAAAAGACTGCATGGTATTGGTACAGCAACAGGCAAGTAGATCAATGCAATAGGATTGAAGACCCACAAATGATCCCACAGACTTATGGTCACTTGATCTTTGATAAAGGAGCTACAACCATCCAGTGGAAAAAAGATAGCGTTTTCAACAAATGGTGCTGGTTCAACTGGAGGTCAACATGCAGAAGAATGCAAATTGATCCACTCTTATCTCCTTGTACTAAGATCAACTGCAAGTGGATCAAGGACCTCCACATAAAACCAGACACACTGAAACTAATAGAAAAGAAACTTGGGAAGACCCTGGAGGACATGGGCACAGGGGGAACGTTCCTGAACAGAATACCAATAGCTTATGCTCTAAGATCAAGAATTGGCAAATGGGACTTCATAAAATTACAAAGTTTCTGTAAGGCAAAGGACACTGTCAGAAGAACAAAATGGCAACCAACAAAGTGGGAAAAGAGCTTCACCAATCCCACATCTGGCAGAAGGCTAATATCCAATATTAGACCCCAAAGAACCAAATAACCCTATTAAAAATGGGGTACCGAGCTAAACAAAGAATTGTCACCAGAAGAAATTTGGATGGCTGAAATACACCTTAAGAGATGTTCAACATCATTAGTCATCAGGGAAATGCAAATCAAAACAACCCTGAGATTCCACCTCACACCAGTCAGAATGGCTACAATTAAAAATTCAGGAGACAACAGGTGCTGGCGAGCATGTAGAGAAAGAGGAACACTCCTCCACTGTTGGTGGGATTGCAAGATGGTACAACTGCTCTGGAAATCAATCTGGTGGTTCCTCAGAGTATTGGGCATGACACTCCCAGTGGACCCTGTCATACCACTCCTGGGCATATACCCAGAGGATTCCCCTGCATACAATAGACACATGCTCCACTATGTTTATAGCAGCCTTATTTATAGCTAGAAGTTGGAAAGAGCCCAGATATCCCTCAAAGGAGGAATGGATACAGAAAATGTGGTATATTTATACAATGGAATACTACTCAGCAATTAAAAATAATGAATTCATGCAATTTGTAGGCAAATGGTTAGTTCTGGGAAATGTCATCCTAAGCAAGTTAACCCAATCACAAAAGAATACACATGAAATGCAATCACTGATAAGTGTACATTAATGAGCCTAGAAGCTCTGAATACTCAAGACACAATTAGCAAGTCAAATGATTCCCAAGAAGAAGAAAGGAGAGGAAAAGATTGGATCCAGTTTTGTAGGAGTGTACCAGAACAGGGAAATGGTGGTGGGGGTGTGATTGGGGAATAGTTGGGGGGAGAGAGGACTTATGGGACATATGGTGGGGGGAGAACTGGGAAAGGGGAAAACCTTTGGAATGTAAATAAAGTATATAGAATAAAAAATTATAAAAAAAATACAAGAAGCCTACAGAACTTCAAATTGATTGGACCAGAAAAGAAATTCCTTCTGTCACATAATAATCAAAATACCAAATGTACTAAGCAAAGAATATTAAAAGCAGTAAGGGAAAAATGTCAAATAACATATAAAGGAAGACCTATAAGAATTACATCAGACTTCTCACCAGAGACTATGAAATCCAGAAAATCCTGGGAAGATGCTAAGGGAACACAAATATCAACTCACACTACTATATTCAGCAAAACTCTCAATTACCATAGTTGGAGAAACCAAGAAATTCCATGACAAAAACAAATTTACACAATTATCTGTCCACAAAGCAAGCCCTATAAAGGATAATAGCTAAAAAAAATTGCCAACACAAGGAGGGAAACTATACCCTAGAAAAAGCATAAAAAAATCTTCTTTCAACAAACCCAAAAGAAGATACCCAAAGATAAAAACAACACCAATCACTATTCCTTAATATCTCTTAACATCAATGAACTCAATTCCCCAATAGAAAGACATAGACTAGCCAGGCGGTGGTGGTGCAGGCCTGTAATCCCAGCACTTGGGAGGCAGAGGCAGGCAGATTTCTGAGTTCGAGGCCAGCCTGGTCTACAAAGTGAGTTCCAGGACACCCAGTGCTACACAGAGAAACCCTGTCTCGAAAAAACAAACAAACAAAAAACCCAAAACAAACAAAAAACCAAGAAAGACATAGATTTACAGACTGTACAAGTAAACAGGACTCATCATTTTGCTGCGTACAGGACACACACCTCAGTGTCAAAGACAAATACTACCTTAGAATAAAGGGCTGGAAAGCAATTATCCAAACAAATAGTTCCAGGAAATAAGCTGGAGTAGCCATTCCAATATTGAATAAAATTGACTTCCAACCAAAAGTCATAAAAGAAGATAAGGGAGGAAACTTCATACTTATCAAAGGAAAAATCTACCAAGAAGAACTCTCAATTCTGAACATCTATGCTCCAAATGCAATGGCACCCACATTCATAAAAGAAACTTTACTAAAGCTAAAAGCACACATTGTACCCCACACAGTAATTTTGGGGGATTTCATCACCCCTCTCTCATCAACGGACAGATCAGGGAAATACAAACTAAATAGAGACACAGTGAAACTAACAGAAGTTATGGATCAAATGGATTTAACAGACCTCTATAGAACATTTCATCCTAAATCAAAAGAATATACCTTCTTCTCAGCACTTCATGCTACCTTCTCCAAAATTGACCATACAATCAGTCACAAAACATACTCCCATGTATCCTATGAGATCACTATGGATTAAGGTTGGTCTTCAATAGCAATAAAAACATCAAAAAGCCCACATACATGTGGAAGCTGAACAACTCTACTCAATTTTAATTTGGTTAAGGAAGTAAGAAAGAAAGATAGAAATCAAAGACTTTTTTAGATTTAATGAAAATGAAGGCACAAAATACCCAAATTTATGGGAAACAATGAAAGCAGTGCTAAGAGGAAAACACATTGATTTGAGTACTTCCAAAAAGAAACTGGAGAGAGCTTACTCTAACAGCTTAACAACACAGCAGAAGGCTCTAGAACAAAAATAAGCAAATACACCCAGGAGGAGTAGATGGCAGGAAATAATCAAACTCAGGGCTCAAATCAATCAAGTAGAAACAAAAAGAACTATACAAAGAATCAACAAAACCAGGAGCTGGTTCTTTGAGAAAATCAACAAGGTAGATTAAACCCTTAGTCAGACTAACCAGAGGACATTGAGACAATATTCAAATGAACAAAATCAGAAATGAAAAGGGAATCGGAGGAAATTATAAAAAAATCATTAGATATTACTACAAAAGACTATACTCAACAAAACTGGAAAATATGGATGAAATGGACAATTTTCTAGACAGGTACCAAATACCAAAGTTAAATCAGGATCAGATAAACTATCTAAACTCTCCCATAACCCCTAAAGTAATAGAAGAAGTATCCCAATGAAAAAAAAAAGCCCAGGACCAGATGGGGTTAGTGCAGGATTTTATCAGACCTTCAAAAAAGACCTAATACAAATACTCTTCAACCTACTCCAGAAAATAGAAACAGAAGGAACACTACCCAATTCATTCTATAAAGCCACAAATATGCTGATACCAAAACCACATGAAGATCCAACAAAGAAAGAGAACTTCAGATCAATTTCCCTTTATGAATATCGATGTAGTCAATAAAATTCTTTCCAACTGAATCCAAGAACACATTCATTCACCAATATCAAGTAGGCTTCATCCCAGGGATGGTTCAATATATGGAAATTCATCAATGTAATCTACTACATAAACTCAAAGAAAAAAACCCCACATGGTCATTTCATTAGATGTTGGAAAAGCATTTGACAAAATTCAGTATCCCTTAATGTTTATAGTAATGGAAAAATCAGGATTTCAAGACCCATAACTAAACATAGTAAAAGCAATATACAGAAAACCAGCATCAAACATCAAGCTAAATGGAGAGAAACCTGAAGCAATCCCACTAAAATCAGGGAGTAGAGAAGGCTGTCCAATCTCTCCCTAACTATTCAATATACTTGAATTTCTAGTTAGAGTAATTAGACAACAAAAGGATGTCAAAGCAATCCAATTTGAAAAGGAAGAATTCAAGCTATCACTATTTGTAGATGACATGATAGTATACTTTAAAAAAAAACCAAAAACCCAAACCTCCACCAGAGAACTCCTACAGCTGATAAACAGCTTAAGCAAGTAGCTGGATATAAAATTAACTCAAATAAATCAGTAGCCTTCCTATACTCAATGGATAACCTGGCTGAGAGAGATATTAGGGAAACAACATCCTTCACAACCATCTCTACCAACCCTACATCCGACAGAGGGCTAATATCCAATATATACAAAGAACTCAAGAAGTTAGGCTCAGAGAACCAAATAACCCTATTGAAAATGAAGTACAGAGCTAAACAAACAATTCTCAACTGAGACATACTGGATGGCTGAGAAACACCTAAAGAAATCTTCAACATCCTTAATCATCAGGGAAATGCAAATCAAAACAACCCCGAGATTCCACCTCACACCAGTTAGAATGGCTAAAACCAAAAACTCAGGTGACAGCAGGGGCTGGTGAGGATGTGGAGAAAGAGGAACACTCCTTCACTGCTGATGAGATTGCAAGCTGGTACAACCACTCTCAAAATCAGTCTGGCAGTTCTTCACAAAATTGGACATAGCACTACCTGAGGACCCAGCTATACCACTCCTGGGCATATACTCTGAAGATTCTCTAACATGTATTAAGGCCACAGACTCCACTATGTTTACAGCAGCCTTATTTATAATAACCTAGAAGATGGAAAGTACCCAGATGTCCCTCAACAGAGGAATGGATACAGAAAATGTTGTACATTTACACATACAGAATACTACTCAGCTATTAAAAACAATGACTTCATGAAAATGGATGGAACTAGAAAATATCATACTGAGTGAGGTAACCCAATCACAAAAGAACACACATGGAATGCAGTCACTGATGTGTATATTATCCCAGAAGCTCGGAATACATGATACAATTCATAGACCAAACGAAGCTTAAGAAGAAGGAAAATCAAAGTATGGATACTTCTTAGACAGGGGGAGCAAAATAACCATGGGAAAAATACAGAGACAAATTGTCAATCAGAACTTGAAGGACAGACTATCCAGAGACTTACCTACCTGGGGATCCATCCCATTTAGAGTTACCAAACTCAGACACTATTATGGATGCCAACAAGGGCTAACTGACAGGAACCTGATATAACTGTCTCCTGAGAGTCTTTCAGTACCTGATAAATACAGAGGTGGATTCTCTCAGCCAACCATTGGACTGAGCAGGGTCCCCAATGGAGGAGCTAGAGAAAGAACTAAAGAACAAGGGGCTTGCAGCCCCATAGGAAGAACAACATAATGAACCAATCAGTACCTCCAGAGCTCCTAGGGACTAAAACATCAACCAAAGAGTACACATGGAGAGACCCATGGCACCACCTGCATATGTAGCAGAGGTTGGCCTTGTTGGACATCAAATGGAGGAGAAGCCCTTGGTACTGAGAAGGCTTGATTTCCCAGTATAGAGGAATGCCAGGACAGTGAAGTGGGAGTGGGTGGGTTGGTGAGCAAGGGAAGGATTGATGGGATAGAGGGTTTTCAGAGGGGAAACCAGGAAAGGGGACAACATTTGGAATGTAAATAATAAAAATATCTAATAAAAAATAAATACATTTGGTTTGTCATAGACTATCTTTGTTTCTTCCCCTATGTTGATTGAGAGTTTTGCTGGGTTTAGTAGTGTAGGCTGACATCTGTGGACCCTTTAGGGTCTGCAAGATTTGTCCTGCATCTTATAACTTTTAGGGTCTATTTTGAGAAGTGAGGTGTTGTTCTAATAGGTCTTCCTTTATAGGTTACTTGGCCTTTCCCCCTGCAACTTTTAATATTCTTTCTTTGTACTGTGCATTTAGTGTTTTGATTATTATATGGTGAGAAGATTTTCTTTTCCAATGCAATCTATTTGGTGTTGTACAAGCTTTTTATGTCTATATTCATCTCTTTCTTTAGGTTAGGGATGATTTCTTCTACGATTTTCTTCACCTTCTATTCTTATTGTTCTTAGGTCTTTTATGGTGGCCCATTTTTATTGGATGATTTGGCATTTTCTTTGTTCAGTGAATCTATTTCTTCTGTGGTATCTTATTCACTTGAGATTCCCTCATCCATCTCTTGTATTCTGTTGGTGATATTTGAATCTTTATTTCCTGTCCTCTTTCCTAGGTTTTCCATCTCTAGTTTTACCTCCATTTGTGTTTTTTATTGTTTCTATTTCCATTTTCAGGTCACAGTTATTCATTTCCTTTACTTGTTTGACTGTATTTTCCTGTATTTATTTAAAGCACTTATTTGTTTCCTCTTTAAGGGCTTCTACCTGTTTTTGTTTTCCTGTATTTAAGGGAATTATTTGTGTCCTCTTTAAACACCTCTATCATCTTCAGGAGATGGGATTTGTATCACAGTCTTACTCTAAATTTGTGTTAGGACATCCAGGGCTTGCTGTAGTAGGTGAACTGGTTTCTGATGGTACCATATTGTATGGTTTCTGCTGATTATGTTCGTCCATTTGCCTTTGGCCAATCTGGTTGTCTCTGGTGTTGGTTGGCCTGAGTGTCCCTTGTTGGATCAGGCTAACTGAGAAGCAGGTGGGGATGTGTGCCTTGGGTTTGTGTAGGCCTCCTGTGTGTGTTATGTTAGAGGCCTTTTGGAATGTTGGCAGAGCCGTGGGGTGGGGCACTGTGCTTCCTGCTCTTTGAATTCCACTTGTGCAGGTGTGGGAAGATGGAGCTCAAATCTGCAGGGCAGAACCCAAGGCTGCTAGGCTCGCTGGGGTCTCTGCTGGCAAAGGGTTTGGGGTGGATGGGTGGGGTATCTTACCTGTGTGTGTCATATCATATCTGGATACTTGGGAGGCAGTCAAAGCTGTGGGATGGGGTTCCATACACCCTGCTCTGGGGACTGCTGGTGGTGGAGGAGTAGATTGGAAGTCTGATAACTTTGTATTTTTAATAAAATATTTTCTACTATATAAAAAGTTTAAAAAAGTAAATTAAATATTACAAAATCCTAAATCTTATTTATAGCAATAAAGTGAGTATTTTCTCATTGCACTTTGGAGAATCCTGTGCATCTTCCATTCCTGACCTGGAGTCACAGCTCATGCATAGAACAATAATGGTTTTTTTGCATAAAATATTAATAACAAATCATGATTATAAGAAAAGTCTTTGACCTTTTAATTTTTCTTAAATTATGTCTTGAAAATTGTTTTACTCATCAATTGCTGTTTAACAAATCATAGTAAATAAAATTTAAAACAACAAATGTTTTGCATCAGTTTATTTTTGGTGTATGGGTTTTGTTTTTATATTTGTAACTTTTCTATAATAAACAGTAGAATAAAATATTTTTTAACCACAAAACATTACTATATTTTAATTTCTGATCTGTGTTCCTTAGCAAAGAGTGAGTCATGAAGTTAACTGAATCCAAATTTTGGGACCATTTTGCTTCCTCATCTATAAGCTTGACTGGAGAAGAGTCACTTCAGTGTCTAATTTTCATTTATGGGCTTTAGACCTAATAGTCATTTGAATGACTTTTCTGGGTATAACATAAACTTATATGTGTATTTCCTTGATAGGAAACTGGCAATTGATCAAAGCAATGGCTACACTCAAATCTAGTTGGGAGAATGTCTTAGTTAGGGTTTCTACTGTTGCAATGAAATGCCATGACCAATTTGCTTTTGCTTTTTATTTGGCTTATACTTTCACGTGGTAGTAAGAACAGGAACTCAAATAGGACTGGAATCTTGTGCCAGGAACTGATGTAGAGGCCATGAAGGAGTGCTGCTTACTGCCTTGCCCTCCGTGGTTTTCTCAGCATGATTGTTTCATTTTGTCTGTTTTTAATATTTTTTCATTCTCTGTGAAATTATTATGAACCTCAATCCAACTTATCTCCTTGTTTTTCCATATTTGCCCTCTGCCTTGTAATCTCCCTTGGAAAGAAAACAAAAAAATAAAGGAAACTAAAAATAATAAAACATACAAGAACAAGAACATGAACAAGAAAAATAACAACAGAACCCACCAAAAACAAAACAAAACAAAACAAAACAAAAACCTATCTCACCTTGGAATCTATAGTGTGTCACAATGTATCACACAGTATAACTATTTTTTCAGACAGCTTTACTTGCAATGAATCATTGGTCTGGTTTGATGACTCAGGCTTCTGCTACACAATCAATACTGGATCCTCATGGGGACTCCTTGTAGATGTCATATTGCTGTCTTATGTCATGGAGATCCTACAGGTTTGCTTCTGCAAGACTGGTGCCCCCTTCATGTTATCCAGCAGTTCATAGATGGGGCGGATATTCAGATGGGCCAACTCAAAGCTCTGTTCCTGGACCTGAGTAGTAGCTGAGTTGATGAGCCTGCTAGCTATCCTGTACCTGTGTCACCTGGGCCAGCTCACCTGCTTTTCCCAGGTGAGAGGCAAGTCTAGCTCTGCAGCCTGTAAAAAGCTGAATCTACTCTACCTTACCCATCCCATCCCATGGTCAATGAGGAGTGGGACCAGCTCTCCCACACCTACACCCTTGGGAGCCAACTTTCCCAAGCTCACACCACCAGGGCCAGCTCTACTGTGCTGCCTAGGCAAGGTGCAAGGCCTCAGCTGGCTTTCTTTTGGAACCCAGAACCAGCAGTTCAGGCATGGCACCATCCACAATGATCTCAGACCTTCCCTCTCAATTGATAATAAAAAAATGTTCTACATCAAGATCTTATGGAAGCATTTTCATAATTGAGGTTCTCTCCTTTCAGGTGGCTCTATGTTGTGTCAACTTGACATAGGACTAGCCAGCTCAGGGGACCTATGTTTTTATTGGTATTTGTTTCAGAGTACGGGTATCTTAAATGTATCTGCATCATTGCAAAGCTTATCGCAGTAGCCTGTGAACAGCCAGAAGGGTTTAATGAAGAGGCAGTGGCCATAGACACTGGCTATTTCCTTTATATATTATTGCATGGGAGGAATGTGCATAGGCCACTACTAAGACAAGCTTAATCTGTTTTTCATAAACTGCTCCATAATTCTTGTATTCCTTTGGTGAACTGCTTTAAAGCCCTCCAAAGATTCACAAGCCTATTTGGTTTTCTGTTATTTATTTCTCCTGGAACTCTTGCTGAACCCAGATCTTACCACATTTGTCTTTGTGTGACACGAGAAAGCCCATTTTCTTGATTTTTTTTCTTTTCTGTATCCTGTGTGCTTTAGCATAAAACCAATGTACATGCCAGCCTATATCAATCAGGTGCACTAAGCCTCTTCTACTTATCTCATGGAGATCGCCTTTCATTATGGGGTTGATCAAAGCCATCCAAATCCCAAACTTGTATTAAAGTTCTCTTAAACTAATTCCTATGTTGTTAACTCTTATATGACCATCATCAAGTCTGACCCAGGGAACTGGTTATGAAACACAATCTACCTGATGTCAAATTCCTTCAATTATGTCTATAAATCTTTCATCGTCTCCCAGTCTCTTATGTCCATGTGATCTTTAAATACTAACAACCATGTGTCTCTGAAAATTATGTATATGAACCTGTTATTAAACTACATTAAGTCATGCAGTCCTTGTCTTAAGGAGGAATAGAGGTTATATTGTTCTGTTTCTCTGCTTCTCCCCCCCCCCCGGACTGATTCCATCCATCCCCATATGCTGCAGCTGCATGAGTCAGTCTGGGTGGATCTTTCACTTGAGGTTTATTAGTTTTTCCTATTATAAGTAGCTCAGAATCATAGTAGAGTTGATAACCATAATTTCCTGTTCTGGACCATTCTTAAAGCATGCTTTTATATGGTCAATCATGGACATTCTGTTTTTCTGCATTAGAGTTCAGACTCAAGATCAGAAGTCTCTTTCATACCTTCTTCCTTGCTACCCTTACTCTGTCAGTCTTTTCAGAATTCTAACAATTTTTATTGAAGGCAGAGGTTGTTAGCATAGATGTACTTTATACTGTTTCTTATGCTTTATTTTATATAAATAGTGACAAGCTAAAACCTCCATTTTATGCTCCCTTTTATTCACTGTTTCTGTCCAATCAGGATGTAATACAAAAAGCATCTGTGTGGTTTTGCTTTTTCATTATAATTTCTTCTTTATCTAGGCATGTTTATTTTGTGACGGCAGCTGAATTGCAGGTGCATATCTCATCACCTACAGCTAAGGCCATAAAATGTATTCAACTACCTGCTACCAACATTATCAAATATGTGCTACTTTATTGGTCTGTAGTATCTTCTTTAACTTATTATCCCTTTCATGGATATCAAGAAGACATACCACCCTGAGACTCCCCAGAAGGGTCCTCCATCCATAGATATCTTAGCTTTGATTACACATCTTATTACCTATAGAAGTGGCAATCAATCACTACTAAAAAAGAAGAATATTATCTCAACATACACTGGGAGATGTAGCCATATCATGCTTAGATCCATGGGTACTCTACTTTTGATAAAACATGGTCAAAAGAATGACCCATGGCAGCACAATGCCTTGGGAAACTGTGAGAGAAGCAAAACAGAAGAGCAAGGCAGAAGTCCTTATCGAGCATCAGGGCACACTGACCAGACTGGGTTCTATAGCTATTTTCTGACCTTCAAAAAGAATAAACATGACTTATAAATTAAATGTAAATGTTTAACATGGGAGGAATAAATACCATGTCCAAGAACAACCCAGGGATCAAAATGGGCCTAAGGTCCAAGGTCCTCTGCCTTTTTTCTTGGAGCCTCTCCCACAGTTCCCCAAGGCACTGTTTTCCATGGGAAATCATGCCTTTGACTGTGTTCCAATACATCTTCAGTTAATTATCTTATTATCTGTATCAGTGGTTGTATTTTAATCTCTCCAAATCAGACTAAGGTTCTGTCTGCTCTAGTTTGGGTGCCAATCATAATAACTTGCTTTCATGGGAGACAGGAGCATTACTGTTCACAGAGATAGGGCATTGATGACAAGCAAATGGTTCTACCCAAGTATAGTTGTTAAACCAAAAGATTTACTGGGGTCACTTATAGGACTATAGGTGACTGAAAGGCAATTGTGTCACCAGAGAACCAACATTGGTCACAACTCAGCAAACATGGGTTCCTTTACAAGGTGCAGTCAACTCTACCAAAAGAGTTGACTTTGCCTATCAATTATTTTCTTCTTCAAAAATCTTGAAGAATTGCATTCTGAGTTTTACAAATTTTTTTGTGAATTTTATAATCATTGTGAACCTCCCTCCTATCTCCTGGAGAGATATTTAGATCAAGAAGAAACAGCAACACAACAGCCTTAGTGTCTCACAAGCTCTGGGACAGAGCTATTAAGGTAGTTATGCTACCTTAATCTCTCCAGAGAGCAGGCAGTTCAGTCCATCCCAGACGCTCTCTCAAGAAAAAAAGGGAACTGGAGAGAATCAGATGGTGTGTCTGAGAATGAAATCAATCCTTCTTCAACCTAGTACTGAAGTTGACATTCCATCACTTGTGCTGCAATATAGTTACTAAAGCAAGTTACTTTTGAAACCCATATTAGAAGCAATATTACAAGTGAGCACAACTGTCAACAGTTGGAAAATACCATGAAATATTTTAGAGTGTATCTACAACAAAGGCTATGCTACAAACCTACTTTTCCATTAATTTTGTCTCACTGAGTCAATTGCAAATTCTTTCCAGCCTCATAATCATAAGCTTCTGTGTGTTTCTAGGTTTGACTTTTTTTTAAATGGAATTCTATTCTGGCAAAAAATCTTGCCCTCAATGCAAATATAAATACTGACCTTTAAGATTTTCTCATATATTGTCTCTATTACTCTAGATTTAGGTCTTGCCATCTTGTATCTGAATTGTTGAAATATAATGACAGTAGCCATGAGATTAGAAGGATATATTACTCCAATATGATTTGTCTCCACTAATTAAGTCTTGTTTTCAATTTATGTCACATGCTGACAGAATAGTGGGTAGAATTTCAGCCTTGTAACTCCAGATCCAGCGGATCTAATACCTCTGGCACACTCATGTGCACACATAGATTCACACACACACACACACACACACACACACACACACACACAAAATACAATGAATAAAACTATAGCATAGCCTTTGTTGTAGATACTCTAAAATATTTCATGCTCTTTTGCAACTGTTGACAGTTGTATTCATTTGTAAAATGAACAAATTAGTTCCAAAATTTGTTTTCCCCCTTGGTCTTTCTCTATCAATCTCTTCTTTCACAAAAGCAGGAATTACCATTGTAGAACTGAAGAGCACATCACTGTCTAAGTTTGGGTTGTATATCAGTTTCACTCAATACAGGAGCCAAAGGTTACACTGTCCCATGGAACATTCCATGAGCTGGCTAAGCATTGTTCCTGAGGCTTTCTACTTCTCTCTCTGTGTCACATATGTCACTGCAACTCTACTGACATTTTTTTTAGACTCCCAAGTTCAGTCTCTGCGTATGGCCTGCAGCTTTCCCATCTTCCTGGGGGCTCTTTCCTTGGACATTTGTTTACTACCTTCCTCTATTATGCTATTCATTGATTTATGAATTATTTTTGTTATTTTCATTTGTTTGTTTGATTTTGTGTGTGCCTGTGTGTGTATGTATGTATATGTGTATGTGTTTATCTGTGTGTGCACATGAGTGTGCCAGAGGTATTAGGTCCACTGGATCTGAAGTTACAAGACTGAAATTCTAGCCACTATTCCTCCAGCATGTGACATAAGTGGAAAAAAAAACTTAAATAGTAGAGACAAATTGTATTGGAGTCATATATCTTTCTAATCTCATGGCTAGTGTCTTTATCAAACAAGAAAGAAGGAAGAGGGAAGAAAAGGACCCTGGTCCTGAAAAGACTGGATACAGATTTGTAGGAGAGTATCAGAACAGAGAAATGGGGGGGGGATTGGGGAATGGGTGGAGGGAAGAGGACTTAGGGGACATATGGTGAGGGGGGAACTGGGAAAGCGGAAAGCCTTTGGAATGTAAACAAAGAATATAGAAAATAAAGAAAGAAAAAAAAGAAAAGAAAAGAATTGTTCCTGGCATGTGTTAGGCTCAAAGTAAATATTTATTGAATGAGTGAATATAAATTCTTCATATATGATCACTTATGCAATAGCAGGTTATACATGAAAGCTAATTTCAATGTTCTATAGTATTCAAATATGGATGGTCTCTCTTATTACATACTTGTAAATTTTTAAATTTTTATTTTTTAATTCAACCATAACATAATTAATCATTTCCTGTTTCCCTTTCTTCCTTCCCATTCCTTCTCCATTTGTCCCATCCACTGGCTCCCGATTTATGTTCTCCTTCTCTTTAACCATTGTTATATATACATTTAAGTCAATTGACATATAAATACAGCCTGCTGTGTGTATTTGGTCTTAAATGCCTGTACATACTCTTAGGGCTCACCACTTCAAATAATAGCTCTTCTTGAGGAAAATTAATTTTTCCTCTCTCAGCAACTGTTAATTTTTGTATGTTCTTCATTTTAGTGTGGGTATGTCTGTGTGTGTGTGTGTGTGTGTGTGTGTGTGTGTGTGTGTGTTTAAACACACATGTAGGTCATAGGACAACTTATGGGAATCAGCTCTCTCCTCCTAATATGTGCTTTTTAGGTATTGATCTGGAGTCCTCAGGGTTTGCAGAAGTCTTTTTACATGCTGATACATGTCACCAGCTGTAAACCTTTGAAACTGACAATGCACCATATAGGATCATTAAACAAAATCCATCAGTCAGCTTTTATTACTATAACAATATGCCTGATATGTGCTATTGAGGACTAAAGGAAAGACTGCATAGTTCCCTTTTGGGAGTTAAATGAAATAGTCTTGTATTAGGGTTTTCTAGAGTCACAGAATTTGTGGAATATCTCTATATATTAAGGGAAATTTTGGGGATGACTTACATTCTGCAGTCCAGGTAATGCAACAATGGGCAGCTATGAATGGGAAGTCCAAGAATCTAGTAGTTGTTCAGTCCCATGAAGCTAAGTTGTTTCATGTCTGGTGTTCTGTATAAGCTGGAATCCTGAAGTAGTTTCCAACAAATGTCCTGGCAAGTAAGTGCAAGCAGGTGACGAAGAAGGCCTTATTTCTTCTATTGTCTTTATGTAGGCCTGCAGCAGAAGGTATGGCCCAGAGTAAAGGTATGTACCACCATGACTGGATCTGGATATCTGCTTACTTCTGTCTCCTGGAATTAAAGGTGTGTATTACCTTGCCTGGGCCTAAGCTTTTCATGGTCACTACACCTCAAAATATATATCAAAAGGGTATGTTATCCCATATCAAGATCCAGGCCAAAAGCCTGTATCTTCTAGCCTCAAGATCTGGATCACAAGTGTGCCCTCCATTTCTGGGTTGTAGTTCATTCCAGATGTTGTCAAGCTGACAAACAGGGATAGCCTCCACAGGACCTTAACAGGGTTTCCACTTTCACTTTGTCAAATTAGAGTGGAGAGCAATGTGCAATATATTTCAAACCAGGAGTACAATGCACAGACACTTCTTGCGTTACTCTCTTGTGAGATCTCAAGTGTTACATGAGTGCTCCTGTCCAAGAGCCTCCACCCACTTTTCTAAGGAAGTCTTTCAAGGTTCCACTTCTTGAAAGTTGCACAGCACTTTCCATTACTTTTTACAGGGACAACTCTACCATCACATGGATGTTTGAGGAGATAAAATTAAACCATATACAAACCATACCACAAAAGAAAGTGAGATGATTTACACAGCTAGTCGACATATGTTTAGTGATTAGAAAGAAATCTCATCAATGATATTTTTATAGATGGAACATATTTCAGTAATAGTTAAAACTTTCAAAGACTTTCTAAAGAACTTAATTTGTTCTACAAAACATAAAAAGTATCTACAGGAGATACACATTTAAAAGTCATTGACTACTTTAATACAAACTAGATAATTCATAAACACTACATAAATCTGTGTGCTCTGTTTAGAAACATCAGAAATAAAATGTAAAGACATTAGATGCAGTTTATATTAGAAATATGAGACTCAAGAAAATTCACTCCTTTCTTCACAGTGTGGTTTCTGATACAGATATTTGTTGTGGATTGAAGTTTCACATTAAATGATGTTATCAAAATGGTGAATCTAATAAAAACCAAGCTGTCCTATCCTGCCTGTTTTTAGCTGTATGTGAAAGATGAGATCAGACAATATTCTCTGCTGTTTTATACAGAACTGTGTTGCTTTTCCAAAGATAGACTTTTGTGAAGAATTTATTTGCAAGCTGTGAGAATCCAAAACACTTTCTCCAAATAAATCTTATGTTGGATATTTTTGAAACATGGCTATGGGTTTGATAAAGTTTACATTATTTGCCCATAAAAGAATTAGAGGAAAAATGACAAAAATCTCATTGAAATATAGCATGTATTTCTAGAACAAAACTTGTTCTTGAAAATATGGAGTGAATGATTCATTTAAAGATATTTAGAATATAATTTAAACTTTAAGATTAATTACTAAGGACCAATAAGACACTGTCTGAAATATGTAAGAAAAAGCTTTATATCTTGATGTACTTGATATAAAAACATTGTATTATTTTCATATTATTGCAATATTTTTAAAATTACATTGACCAATTAGTGAAAACACAGATAACATAGAATTTATGCAATACAAGTTAAAGACAGCAAGTGATCTCAATTCTAGTAATTATAAGAATTCATCTATCAGTCAAAAAGCTTTTAATAATCTGACATTTGCTACTTCTACTTGTATGAACAAATTTTCTCACCAATTATCAAGTATAATAAATTGATGAGGCCATCTATTCTTGTCAGTGAAGTGTCTGCAGCAAGCTAACCACCAATTGTCTCGTTCAAATTGGCAATTACATGTCATCACGCATGCTTCTTTGGTTTTTGTTAAAGCACAGCATGGAACATAGACCTTTTGTACACTGGATTCAGAGCTCACCTAGATCTGTTGCTATTTCAGGTTTCGTTAGCTGTGAATTGAAGATGGCTGCCTGCTTTTGCCAACTGTTGGTTCAGGGGGACAATCAATACAAGGCCTTATGTTTGTTCTTTGTGAATCTTAGGCTTCTCCTATGTGGTAGCTTTGCTTGATTATTTCTTTTATTTTTGAAATTATAATATAATTACATCATTTCTTTCTTTTCTTTTCTCCCTCACAAACCTCCATGCATCCCTTCTTGCTCTCTCTTGAATTCGTATCCTTAAAAAACCCAATTGCTGTTACATAACTATATTAATTTGTATATACTTAAAATATGTAAGTAATCCATGTTTATTCAATATTGCTACTAGTATGTATATTTTCATAGCTGGCTAGTTAGTCATTAGATACCAGTCAGAAGGTTTTTCTCTGATAGAATTATTTGTCCCACTCTCAGCATTTGCTAGTTCTCTGTACAACTTTGTGTAGGGTTGATGCCTGGAGAGATGTATCAGATAAAGACTAGTCTCAAAACCAGACATACAATGTAGCTAACTTTTGACAGAGTAATCCCCGAAAGGAATATATTTTTTTAAAATTTCTGTACTGTTTGTTTACATTCCAAATGATTTTCCCTTTCCCGGTTTTCCCATTCACCATAAGTACCATAAGCCCTCATCCCTTTGATCATTCTCCACCCCCTCCTTCTTCTCTGTCCTGGTACTCACCTACAATGCTGGATCAAACCTTTCCAGGACTAGGGACCTCTCCTTCCTTCTTGGGAATCATTTGATAAGTGAATTGTGTCTTGGGTATTCAGAGCTTCTGGGCTAATATCCACTTATCAGTGACTGCATTTCATGTGTGTTCTTTTGTGAATGAGTTACCTCACTTAGGATGATATTTTTCAGTTCCAACCGTTTGCCTAAGAATTTCATGAATTCATTGTTTTTAATTGCTGAGTAGTAGTCCAGTGTATGAATATACCACATTTTCTGTATCCATTCCTCCATTGAGGGACATTTGGGTGCTTTCCAATTTCTGGCTATTACAGATAAGGCTGCTATGAACATAGTGAAGCATGTGTCCTTATTGCATGCCGGGGAATCCTCTGGGTATATGCCCAGGAGTGGTATAGCAGGGTCCCCCAGAAGTGTCATGCCTAGTTTTTTGAGGAATAGCCAGACTGATTTCCAGAGTGGTTGTACCATCTTTCATTCCCACCAGCAGTGGAGGAGTGTTCCTTTTTCTCCACATCCTCACCAATACCTGTTGCCTCCTGAGTTTTTAACTTAAGCCATTCTGATTGGTGTGAGGTGAAATCTCAGGGTTGTTTTGATTTGCATTTCCGTAATCAATAATGATGCTGAATAATTCTTAAGGTGTTTCTTAGCTATTCGAAGTTCTTCAGTTGAAAATTCTTTATTTAGCTCTGTACCCCCTTTTTTTTCTTTTTTTTTAGTGGATATATTCTTCATTTACATTTCATTTCCCTTTTCCTGGTTCCCCGCCCCCCAAAGGTCCCATATGCCCTTTTCCCTCCTCCTGCTCCTCCATCCTCCCCTTCCCAATTCCCTCTTCTGGTATTCTACACTGATGCATTGGCCCTTCCAGATCCAGGGTCCACTCCTTCCTCCTTCTTGGACATCAGTTTTGTATCCCATTTTTTTTAATAGGGTTATTTGGCTCTCTGGAGTCTAATTTCTTGAGTTCTTTGTATATATTGGCTATTAGTTCTCTGTCCGATGTAGGGTTGTTGAAGATCTTTTCCCAATTTGTTGGGTGCCATTTTGTCTTTTTGAAAGTGTCCTTTGCCTTACAGAAACTCTGTAATTTTATGAGGTCCCATTTGTCAATACTTGATCTTACAGCATAAGCTATTGGTGTTCTGTTCAGGAACTTTTCCACTGTGCCCATGTCCTCAAGGGTCTTACCCAGTTTTTTTCTATTAGTTTCAGTGTGTCTGGTTTTATGTGGAGGTCCTTGATCCACTTGGCTTTCAGCATAGTACAAGGGTTTAGAATAGATCAATTCACATTCTTCTGCATGCTGACCTCTATTTGAACTAGCACCATTTGTTGAAAAGGCTATCTTTTTTTCCACTGAATAGATTTAGCTCCTTTGTCAAAGATCAAGTGACCATAGGTGTGAGGGTTCATTTCTGGGTCTTCAATCCTACTCCACTGATCTATCTGCCTGTCATCAATAACAGGCAGTTTTAACACTATTGCTCTGTAGTACTGTTTAAGGTCCAGGATAGTGAATCCCCCTGAAGTTCTTTTGCTTTTGAGAATAGTTTTAGCTATCCTGGGTTTTTTGTTATGAATTTGAGAATTGCTGTTCCTAACTCTATGAAGAACTGAGTTGGGATTTTGATGGGGATTGCATTGAATCTGTATATTTATTGCTTTAAGCAAGATGGCAATTTTTTACTATATTAATCCTGCCAATCCACGAGCTTGGAAGACTTTTCCATTTTCTGAGGTCTTCTTCTTTCCCTTCTTCAGAGACCTGAAATTCTTGTCATACAGATTTTTCACTTGTTTGGTTAGAGTCATATGAAGATATTTTATATTGTTTGTGGCTATTGTGAAGGGTGTCATTTCCCTAATTTCTTTCTCAGCCTGTTTATCTTTTGAGTATAGGAAGGCTTCTGATTTGCTTAAGTTGATTTTATATCTGGCCACTTTGCTGAAGTTGTTTATCAGCTGTAGGAATTCTCTGGTTGAATTTTTTGGGTCACTTAAGTATACTATCATATCATCTGCAAATAGTGATAGTTTGACTTCTTCCTTTCCCATTTGTATCCCTTTGATCTCCTTATGTTGTCTAATTGCTCTATCTAGAACTTCAAGTACTATATTGAAAAGATATGGAGAGAGGGAACAGCCTTGTCTAGTCCCTGATTTTAGGGATTGCTTCAAGTTTCTCTCCATTTAGTTTGATGTTGGCTACCGGATTGCTGTATATTGCTTTTACTATGTTTAGGTATGGGCCTCGAATTGCTGTTCTTTCCAAGACTTTTAGCATGAAAGGATTCTGAATTTTGTCAAATGCTTTTTCAGCATCTAATGAAATGACTATGTGGTTTTTTTCTTTGAGTTTGTTTATGTAGTGGATTGCATTCATGGATTCCAGTATATTTAACCATCCCTGCATCTCTGGGATGAAGCCTACTTGATCATGGTGAATGATCATTTTCATGCATTCTTGATTTCAATTGGCAAGAATCTTATTGAGTATTTTTGCATTGGTATTCATGAGGGATATTGGCCTGTGGTTCTTCTTCTTTGGTGGATCTTTGTGTGGTATTACAATCAGAGTAATTGTTCCTTCTGTTTCTATTTTGTGGTATAATTTGAAGAGTATTGGTGTTTAGTTCTTTGAAGATCAGATAGAATTCTGCACTAAAACCATCTGGTCCTGTGCTTTTTTTGGTTAGAAAACTTTCTATGAAGCCTTCTATTTCTTTAAGTGTTATAGGACTATTTAAATGATCTGTTTGATCCTGATTTAATTTTGGTATTTGGTATCTGTCTAGGAAATTGTCCATTTCCTCCAGATTTTCCAGTTGTGTTGTCTATAGGCTTTTGTAGTAGGATCTGATGATTTTTTTAATTTCCTCAGATTCTGTTGTTTTCTCTCCCTTTTCATTTCTAATTTTGTTAATTTGAATACTGTCTCTGTGCCCTTTGGTTAGTCTGGCTAAGAGTTTATCTATCTTGTTGATTTTGCAAAGAACCAGCTCCTGGTTTTGTTGATTCTTTGTATGGTTCTCTTTGTTTATACTTGATTGATTTCAGCCCTGAGTTTGATGATTTCCTGTCTTCTACTACTCCTGGGTGCATTAGCTTCTTTTTGTTCCATGGCTATCAGGTTTGCCATTAAGCTGCTAGTGTATGCTCTCTCCAATTTCTTTTTAGAGGCACTCAGGGCTACGAGTTTTCCTCTTAGCACTGCTTTCATTGTGTCCCATAGATTTGGGTGTGTTGTGCCTTCATTTTCACTAAATTCTAAAAAGTCTTTTCTTTCTTTCTTTATTTCTTCTTTGGCCAAAGTATCATTGAGTAAAGTATTGTTCAGTCTCCATTCGTATGTGGGCTTTTTGTTGTTTTTGTTGTTATTGAAGACCACTCCTAATCCATAGTGATCTGATAGGACACATGGGAACAGTTTGGTCTTCTTATACTTGTTGAGGTCTGTCTTGTGACCAATTTTATGATTGATTTTGGAGAAGGTACCATGAGGTGCTGAGAAAAAGGTATATTCTTTTGCTTTAGGATGAAATGTTTTGTATGTGTGTGTGTGTGTGTGTGTGTGTGTGTGTGTGTATTTATATATATATATATGTATATATATATACATATATATATGTGTGTGTGTGTGTGTGTGTGTGTGTGTGTATGTATGTATGTATATATAATCTGTTAAATCCAATTGATCCAAAGCTTCAATTAGTTTCACTTTGTCCCTGTTTAGTTTCTGTTTTCCTGAGCTGTCCATTGAGGAGAGTGAAGTGTTGAAGTTGCCCACTATTATTGTGTTAGGTACAGTGTGTGCTTTCAGCTTTAGTAAAGTTTCTTTTACAAATGAGTCCTTGCATTTGGAGCATAGATGTTCAGAATGGAGATTTCTTCTAGGTGGATTTTTACTTTGATTAGTAAGAAGCATACTTCCATGTCTCTTTTGATGAGTTTACGTTGAAAGTCAGTTTTATCTGATATTTCTAGTACGTTTGGGATTTTGATTATTATGTGATGGGAGGTATTTCTGTTCTGGTCCAGTCTGGAGTTCTATAGGCTTCTTGTATATTCATGGACATCTCTCTCTTTACGTTAGGGAAGGCTACTCTGTCCTGTTTCCTAAGACCATTTGCTTCTAAAATTGTTTTCCAGCCTTTTACTCTGAGGTACTGTTTGTCTTTGACACTGAGGTGTGTTTCTTGCAAGCAGCAAATGTAGGATCCTGTTTACATATCCAGTCTATTAGTCTATGTCTTTTTATTGGGGAATTGAGTCTATTGATGTTAAGAGATATTAAGGAATAGTGATTATTACTTCCTGTCATTTTTGATGTTATTTTTATATTTGAGTGGTTGTCTTCTTTTGGATTTGATGAAAGAAATTTACTATCTTGCTGTTTCCAGACTGTAGTTTTCCTCCTTGTATTGGTGTTTTCCACCGATTTTTCTTTGTAGGGCTGGGTTTGTGGAAGGATATTGTGTAAATTTGTTTTTATCATGTAATATCTTGGTTTCTCCATCTATTGTGATTGAGAGTTTTCCTGGGTATAGTAGTCTTGGCTGGCATTTTTGTTTTCTTAGAGTCTGTATGAGATCTGCCCAGGATCTTCTAGCTTTCATGGTCTCTGGTGAGAAGTCTGGTGTAATTCTAATAGATCTTCCTTTATATGTTACTTGGCCTTTTTCTCTTACAGCTCTTAATATTTTTTTTCTAGTACATTTGGGATTTTGATTATTATGTGATGGGAGGTATTTCTGTTCAGGTCCAGTCTGGAGTTCTATAGGCTTCTTGTATATTCATGGGCATCTCTCTCTTTACGTTAGGGAAGTTTTCTTCCATAATTTTGTAGAAGATATTTGCTGGCCCTTTAAGTTGTAAACTTTCACTCTCATCTATACCTATAATCCTTAGGTTTGGCCTTCTCATTGTGTCCTGGATTTCCTGGATGTTTTGATTTACAAGCTTTTTGCTTTTTGCATATTCTTTCACTGTTGAGTCAATGGTTTCTATGGTGTCTTCAGCACCAGAGATCCTTGCTTCTATCTCTTGTATTCTGTTGTTGATATTTGCATTTATGGATCCTGATTTCTTCCCAATATTTACTATCTCCAAAGTTGTCTCCTTTTGTGATTTCTTAGTTGTTTCTACTTCTGTTTTTAGATCCTGGGTGGTTTTGCTCAGTTCCTTCACTTGTTTGGGTTTTTCTGTATTTTTAAGAGTTTTTTTGTGTTCCCTCTTTCATGACTTCTGCCTGTTGACTCAAATTCACCTCCATTTCTTTAAGTGATTTTTTTGTTTCCTCTTTATTGGTTTCTATCTGTTAACCCATATTTTCCTGAATTTCTTTAAGTGATTTTTCTGTTTACATTCTAAGGACCTCTAACTTAGTCATGTTCCCCATATTTTTTTAAAAGATTTATTTATGTCCTTTTTGTGTTCCTCTAACAGCATCATGACCAATGATTTTAAATCCAAATCTTGTTTTTCTGGTGTGTTGGGGTACCCAGGACTTGCTGTTGTTGGAGAATTGGGTTCAGATATTTCCTTGATTTTTGTTAGTAACATTCCAGCGTTTGCCTTTTGCCATCTGATTATCTCTGGCATTAGTGGGTCCTGCTGTCACTGGCTGGTGCTTGGATGTCCTGTGGGCCTGTAAAGCTATTTACCCACCCCTGGATGACTGGATTTCCCCTGGAACAGATTGCTGATGTGCTGCCCTACTCTTGGGTGCAGTTGGAGCCATAATGTGCTTTGTCCCAAGCAATGCTATACTCGGGTTGTCTCTGTGTACCTGTTGTTGCTTGTCTGGTCTGTCAGGTAGTGAAGATGGTAGATGCTATGAGGATCCCCTTCAAGCACTGATCACTCTGTAGGTCAAACGGCCCAGGACAGGGCTTCCTGCTGGATTTCAAATGCTCTGTTGATGCTGGTTCTTTAATGCCCTACTTCTACCAAATAACCTGCTCCCGTCCGTTCTGAGAATATCAGGAATTAGGTTCTTCCCTGTGTCAGATGTGGCACAGGTCTACCACTTCTGATAGAAAGGGGCCATGGCAATTAACCTGCTCTTGCCAGTTTTCTAGAGAGTATCAAGAAGTGGCATTTTTCCAATATCAGATGTGGCACAGGTCTCTGGCTGAGCTGGCTGCTTGGCCAGAGGAGCCAAGATGGTGGGGACCTAGGACCAGGGCTCCTTCTAACTGTGGGACTCCCTGCAGATCAGATGCCTCCCTGCAGGATATGTGCCCAGATAGCTGTAGAGCTGCCCAGCTCCCAGGTGTGTAGAAGGAACCCAGGCAGGCTGCATCCTAAGGGATCTCCCACTTCTTGCACACCCAGCTGAGCTGGCTGCTTGACCACAGTAGCCAAGATGGTGGGGACCTCAGACCACTGGGCTCCCTTTAACCGCGGGACTCCCTGCATGTCAGATGTTCCCCCGCAGGATACTTGCCCAGGCAGCTGTAGAGCTGCCTGGATCCCTCATGCAGAAGGAATCCAGGCAGGCTCTGTCCTGAGCAATCTTTCACTCTGGTATCCTCTGTGTACCTGGCTGAGCTGGCTGCTTTGTCACTGGATCCAAGATGGTGGCAACCTTGGACCTGTCTCACTGTGGGTCTCCCTGCAGGTCAGACACTTCCCTGTCTGAGCTGGCTGCTGGCTGTTTGGTCCAGGAAAATTTTTATTACAAAGCTATAAGCACAATTTTTTTCTCATAAAATTCAGTTTTAAAAGTTTAATGTAACTTTTGGTATGTTTAAGACAAATTATGCAAAACATCCCAAGTTCACAGTCAGGAGTGTTTCATTCAGGATTTTGCTGTGGAAAGTAGTCTTCATGTTCCATAAGAGAAATTATGCACCAGTCCATCTTAGAGATGCCACTACACATATGCAGAATTTAATTGACTTTATTTCATTAATTCTTAATCAATTTGCAACAAAATTGAGAAAAGATTAAGAACTTTCTACAACCACACCCCAGTTCGACACAAGCACGGCTTCCACTTTTATCAAGGACTTCCATTAAATTTATGTATTTGTTCAAATTGATAGGTAGATATTGACCCATCCTCATCATCCATAATTCATATGCTATATCAAGATGACCTCTTGGTGTTGTACATTCTATTGCACAAATTTTTTAATGACCACTCTCTGTAATTATTACACAATCATGAGGAGTTTCACTGTCCTACAACTTCTTTGTTTCTTATGTCCATAAAATTTTGATGAATTGAGTATAAACACTTAAAGAATAAGTTATAGATTAAATTGTTCCTATTGAAGAGAATATGATTTAATAATAATATGAAATATTTTAATAAAATAGTCTTTGCCTTATAAAACAGAATTAGTGAGTATCTTTCTCATAAGTTAAACTCACTGATGAATTGGTTTCTACTGAATCTTATCTCTTCAGTATTGGTCTTCATTAAAAATTTCAAAGCAGCAGTGATAATATTACTGAGCACTAAGTGTAAGTCTGTGAGCTTTGTAAGCATTAACTTACTGAAATTATCTCAATTTTCTGTCTAGTATAGGAGTCTTATAGTCCTATCTGCATATATAGATGGTAGATAGATTTGGAATACAGAAAAATTAAGTAACTCACCCAAGGTATGGTTGAGCCAAAATATAAATTCATACTTCAGCTTTGCAAGTTTGTCTCACGGGTATGTACATGGTAATATGCAGAATCTATATGTAGCAGAGGGTGATGAGGAACTGGAAGTATCCCCTAGAAAGTTCCAGACCCCAGGGAAGCTAGAGGTGATGACGTTAGCCAAAATACCCAACTAAGGAGAGGTACATCCCATAAAGATCAACTCTAGTAGATAGGCACAGCCTACAGTAGAGGCATGGACTCACCAGACTGAAGGAAAGGCTATCCAGAGACCACTCCACGTAGGGATCCATCCTATCTGCAGACACCAAACCCCCATGCTATTCCTGATGCCAAGAAGTGCTTGCTGAGAGGAGCCTGATATAACTTTTGCCTGAGAGGTTGTACCAGCATCAGACCAATACAGATGCAGATATTTACAGCCAACCATCAGACTGAGTTCAGGGTCCCTAATGGAAGAGCTAGGAGAAGCAATCATGTGGGGCAGAGGGATGCAGGAAGATGGGTGGGAGAGAGGGGATGGGGGAAAGGGGAATATCATCAGCTTTTAGAGTGGGGAACATGAATGAAGCACTGAGGGTCAGCAGAAAGAATGGAAATAAGCATCCTCAGGAAGTAGGAAGTATGGGGGCACTCTAAAATTCACCAGAGAGTTGGGAGGTGAGAAAGTTTCAATGACAGTTTGGTCAAGGAAGATATAAAGAAAGAAATTAAAGAGTTTTTAGAATTTAATGAAAATGAAGGTGCATCATACCAAGACTTTTGGAACACAATGAAAGCAGTGCTAAGAGGAAAACACATAGCTCTAAGTGCCTCCAAAAAGAAACTGGAGATAGCCTATACTAGCAGCTTGACAGCACACCTGAAAGCTCTAGAACAAAAAGAAGCAAATACACCAAAGAGGAGTAGACAGCAGGAGATAATCGAACTCAGGGTTCAAATCAACCAAGTAGAAACATAAAGAACTATACAAAGAATCAACAAAATGAGGATCTAGTTCTTTGAGAAAAATCAACAAGATAGATAAACCCTTAGCCACACTAACCAGAGGGCACAGAGACAGTATTCAAATTAACAAAATCAGAAATGAGAAGGGAAATATAACAACAGAAACTGAGGAAATTAAAAAAATCATCAGATCCTACTAAAAATGCCTATACTCAACACAACTGGAAAATCAGAATGAAATGGACAATTATCTAAACAGATACCAGGTACCAAAGTTAAACCAGACTCAGACAAACCATCAAACTGTCTCATATTTAGAAGCAGTCATTAAAGGTCTCTCAATCAAAAAAAAAAAAAAAAAGCCAGGAACAGATGGATTTAGTGCAGAATTCTATCGGACCTTCAAAGAAGACCTAATACTCTTCAAATTACTACACAAAAATAGTAGCAGAGGAAGGCTTTGTTGGGCATCAATGGGCTGAAAGGCTCTTGGTCCTAGGAAGGCTTGATGCCTCAGTTTATGAGAATTCAAGTCCATGGAGGCAGCAGTAGGTGGGTGGGTGGGGGAACAACCTCATAGAAGCAGGGGGATGGGTAATTCGTTAAGGGTTTCCTGGGAGGAACTGGGAGAGGGGATTACATTTGAAAGGTAAACAAAGTATCCAAAAAAATGAAATTACAGTGAAGAAAAGACAGCAATATTGCAAAGAAAGAAAGAAGCAGAAGGAACACTACTCAATTTATTCTATGAAGCCACAATTATGCTTATACATTAACCACAGAAATACCCTACAAAGAGAACTTCAGACCAACTCCCCTTATAAATATCTATGAAAAAAATACTCAATAAATTCTTTTAAACCAAATCCAAGAACACGTCGAAATGATCATTCACCATGATCAATTATGCTTCATCCCAGGGATTCAGGGATAAGTCAATATAGGGAAATCCATCAAAGTAAACCACTGTATAAACACTCAAAGAAAAATAAAAGCCACACAATCATCTATCTCATTAGATGGTGAGAAAGCATTTGGCAAAACTCAATACTCCTTCATAGTAAAAGTATTGGAAAGATCAGGAATTCCAGGCCCATACCTAAACATAGTAAAAACATTATACAGCCAACCAGTAGCCAACATCAAACTAAATAGAAAGAAATTAGAAGCAATCCCACTAAATCAGGGAATAGACAAGGCTGCCCACTCTGTCCATACATATTCAGTATAGTACTTGAAGTCCTAGCCAGAGCAATTAGACAAGAAAAGGAGGTCAAAGAGATACAAATTAGAAATAAAGAAGTCGCTTGCCCCGCGGTTCTCCCAGGCCCCTACACCAATGGTCTCCATCTTGCAGCGGGGTCACTGGTAGAGAGGTGCAGGTATCCAGACTTAATCGGTGCCTGCCATCGCTCGGGTAGGAACCCAACAGGCTCGTGCCAGTAGCCAGAGCCGAGGTGGCTTGGCGGAACATCTCCACGGCGCATCTGGGAGCTGCTTTTCCCGAGGTTCTCCCAGGTCCCTACACTGATGGTCTTCATCTTACCGCTAGGTCACTAGTAGAGAGGGCCAGAGATGAAGACTTAATTTGTGACTACCATCACTCAGGTGGAAATCTGCCAGGCTCTTGCCAGTGGCCAGTGCCTGGCTGGCCCGGCAGGACATCTCCACAGCCACCTGGCCTTGCACCAACTTGGTTGGTAACCGCCTACTCTGAGGTACTCTCAGCACTCTCAGCAGTGGTCTCCATCTTGCTGCCTGGTCATCAGTAGAGAAACAACAGGCAGGCCCAGCCCCACGGGAGGTTCAAACACCAGCCAGTGACAACAAGGTCAACTAACGCCAGAGATAACCAGATGGCAAAAGGCAAACATAGGAACATTACTAACAGAAATCAAGGCAGCATGCCAGCATCTGAACCTAGTTTGCCAACAGGAAGTCCTTGATGCCCCAACACACCAGAAAAACAAGATTTGGATCTAAAATCACTGGTCAGGATGCTGATAGCAGAACACATAGATAAATCTCTTAAAGAAATACAGGAGAAAATGGATCAAAAATATGAAGCCCTTTCAAGGCAAACAGAAAAATCACTTAAAGAAATTCAGGAGAATATGGATCAAAAATTAGGAGTCAATAAGGAGGAAGTACAAAAATCATTTAAAGAAATAAAGGAGAACATGGGCCAATAAGTAAAAGTCATGAAAGAAGAAACACAAAAAAAACTCTTAAAGAAATACATGAAAATACAAACAAGCAAGTGGAAGCTCTGAGCAAAACCATCCAGGATCTAAAAACAGAAGTAGAAACAACTAAGAAATCACAAAGGGAGACAACTTTGGAGAAAGAAAACCTTGGGAAGAAATCAGGGGCCATAGATGCAAATATCAACAATAGAATACAAGAAATAGAAGGAAGAATCTCAGATGCTGAAGATACCATAGGAACCATGGATTCAACAGTCAAAGAAAATGATAAATGCAAAAAGCTTGTAAGCACAAACATCCAGCAAATCCAAGACACAATAAAAAGACCAAACCTAAGGATTATAGGTATAGATGAGAGTGAAGATTTACAATTTACAGGGCCAGCAAATATCTTCTATAAAATTATGGAAGAAAACTTTCCCAACATAAAGAGAGAGATGCCCATGAATATACAAGAAGCTTACAAAACTCCAAACAGACTGGACCAGAACAGAAATACCACCCATCACATAATAATCAAAACTCCAAATGTACTAAACAAAGAAAGAATATTAAGGGCAGTAAGAGAAAAAGCCAAGTAACATATAAAGGAAAAAGTATTAGAATTACAACAGATTTCTCATGTGAGACCATGAAAGCTAGAAGATCCTGGGCAGATCTCATGCAGACTCTAAGAGAACACAAATTTCAGCCAAAACTACTATACCCAGCAAAACTCTCAATTGCCGTAGATGAAAAAAAAAACAAAAAAACAAAAACAAAAACAAAAAAAACAAGGTATTCCATGACAAAACCAAATTTGCATGATATCTTTCCACAAACCCAGCCCTACAAAGGATAATAGGGGGAAAACACCAACACAAGGAAGGAAGAAGCAAGATAGAAACCTCCTCTCATCAAACCAAAAAGAAGATAACCTCTCAAATATAAAAAATAATTTCGAAAATGTCAGGAGTTAATAATTACTATTCCTTAATATCTCTTAACATCAATGGACTCAATTCCCCAATAAAAAGACATAGACTAACAGACTGGATACGGAAACAGGACCCTATATTTTGTTGCATACAGGAAACACATCTCAATGTCAAAGACAAACATTACCTTAGAGTAAAAGGCTAAAAGACAAATTTACAAGCAAATGGTCTCAGGAAACAAGCCGGAGTAGCCATTCTAATATCAGATAAAATTGACTTTCAACCTAAAGTCATCAAAAGAGACCTGGAAGGTCACTTCTTGCTGGTCAAATGGAAAATCCACCAAGAAGAACACTCATTACTCAACATCTATGCTCCAAATGCAAGGGCACCCTCATTTGTAAAAGAAACTACTAAAGCTTAAAGCACACACTGCAACTAATACAATAATTGTGGGTGACTTCAACACTCCACTCTCCTCAATGGATCGATCAGGAAAGCAGAAACTAAACAGGGATACAGTGAAAATAATTGAAACTTTGGACTAATTGGACTTAACAGATATATATAGAACATTTCATCCTAAAGCAAAAGAATATACATTTTTCTCAGCACTGCATGGTATCTTCTCCAAAATCGATCATATATTTGGTCACAAGACAGATGTCAACAAATACTAGAAGATTGAACTACTCCTATGCCTCCTATCAGATCACTATGGAGTAAGAGTGGTGTTCAATAGCAACAAAAATGACAGAAAGCCTACATACACATGGAAACTGAACAATAAATTACTCAATGACACCTTAGTCAAGGAAGAAACAAAGAAAGAAAGCAAAGACTTTTTAGAATTTAATGAAAATGAAGGTACAACCTACCCAAATCTATGGGACACAATGAAAGCAATGCTAAGAGGAAAACACATAACCCTGAGTGCGTCCAAAAAGAAAACGGAGAAAGCATACACTAGCAGCTTGACAGCACACCTGAAAACCCTGGAAGAAAAAGAAGCTAATTCACCCAGGAGGCGTAGAAGACAGGAAATCATCAAATTATGGGCTGAAATCAATCAAGTAGAAACAAAGAGAACTATACAAAGAATCAACAAAACCAAGAGCTGGTTCTTTGAGAAAATCAACAAGATAGATAAACCCTTAGCCAGTCTAACCAAAGGGCACAAAGACAGTATCCAAATTAACAAAATTAGAAATGAAAAGGGGATATAACAACAGAAACTGAGGAAATTCAAAAAAATCATCAGATCCTACTGCAAAAGTCTATACTCAACACAACTGGAGAATCTGGAGGAAATGGACAATTTCCTAGACAGATACCAAATACCAAAATTAAATCATGATCAATTAGATCAGCTAAACAGTCCCATAACCCTTAGAGAAATAGAAGGGGTTATAGAAAGACTTCCATTCAAAAAAATGTATGGTACCAGATGGTTTTAGTGCAGAATTCTATCAGACCTTCAAAGAAGACCTAACACCGATACTCTTCAAACTATTCCACAAAATAGAAACAGAAGGAACACTGCCCAACTCATTCTTCGAAGCCACAATTACACTGATACCAAATACATACAAAGATCCAACAAACAACGAGAACTACAGGCCCATTTCTCTTATGAATATCAATGCAAAAATAGTAAATAAAATTCTTGCCAACCGAATCCAAGAGCACATCAAAATGATCATTCACCTTGATCAAGTAGACTTCATCCCAGGGAAGCAGAGATGGTCCAATATACAGAAATCCATCAATGTAATCGACGACATAAACAAAGTAAAAAAAAAAACAACAACAAACACATGATCATCTCATTAGATGCTGAAAAAGCATTTGACAAAGTTCAGTATCCTTTCATGTTAAAAGTCTTGGAAAGAGCAGGAATTCAAGGCCCATACCTAAACATAGTAAAAGCAATCTACAGCAAACCAGTAGCCAACATCAAAATAAATGGAGAGAAACTTGAAGCAATCCCACTAAAATCAGAGACTAGACAAGGCTGCCCTCTCTCTCCATATCTTTTCAGTATAATACTTGAAGTTCTAGCGAGAGCAATTAGACGACATAAGGAAGTCAAAGGGATACAAATTGGAAAGGAAGAAGTCAAACTATCACTATTTGCAGATGATATGATAGTATGCTTAAGTGACCCAAAAAACTCCATCAGAGAACTCCTACAGCTGATAAACAACATCAGCAAAGTGGCTGGTTATAAAATCAACTCAAGCAAATAAGTAGCCTTCCTGTTCTCAAAGGACATGCAGACTGAGAAACAAGTTAGGGAAATAATACCCTTCTCAATAGCCACAAACAATATAAAGTATCTTGGCATGAATCTAACAAAACAAGTGAAATATCTGTATGTCAGGAACTTCAAGTTCATGAAGAAAGAAATTGAAGAAAAACTGATTAGTTGGAAAAATATTTCATGCTCTTGGATTGACAGGATCAATATAGTCCAAATGGCCATCTTGCCAAAAGCAATCTACAGATTCAATGCAATCCCCATCAAAATCCCAAATCAATTCTCCATAGATCTAGAAAGAGTAATTCTCAAATTCATCTTGAGTAACAAAAAACCCAGGATAGCTAAAACTATTCTCAACAATAAAAGGACTTCTGGGGCAATCAATATCCCTGACCTCAAGCAGTACTACAGAGTAACTGTGTTAAAAAGTGCATGGTATTGGTACAGCAACAGGCAAGTAGATCAATGGAATAGAATTAAAGACCCAGAAATGAACCCACAGAGTTATGGTCACTTGAACTTTGATAAAATAGCTACAACAATCCAGTGGAAAAAAAGATAGCCTTTTCAAAAAATGGTGCTGGTTCAACTGGAGGTCAACTTGGAGAAGAATGCAAATTGACCCACCCTTATCTCCTTGTACTAAGATCAACTCCAAGTGGATCAAGGACCTCCACATAAAACCAGACACACTGAAACTAACAGAAAAGGAACTGGGGAAGACCCTGGAGGACATGGGCACAGGGCGAAAGTTCCTGAACAGAACACCAATAGCTTATGCTGTTAGATCAAGAATTGACAAATGGGACCTCATAAAATTACAAAGCTTCTGTAAGGCAAAGGACACTTTCAAAAGGACAAAATGGCAACTAACAAATTGTGAAAAGATCTTCACAAACCTCACAGCCGACAGAGGGTTAATATCCAATAACACAAAGAACTCAAGAAGTTAGACCCCAAAGAACCAAATAAGCCTGTTAGAAAATGGGGTACTGTGCTAAACAAGGAATTTTCACCTGAAGAAATTCGAGGCTGAGAACCACCTTAAGAGATGTTCAACATCATTAGTCATCAGGGAAATGCAAATCAAAACATCCCTGAGATTCCACCTCACACCAGTCAGAATGGCTAAGATTAAAACCTCAAGAGACAACAGGTGCTGGCGAGGATGTGAAGAAAGAGGAACACTCCTCCATTGTTGGTGAGATTGCAAGATGGTACAACCACTCTGGCAATCAATCTGGCAGTTCCTCAGATAATTGGTCATGGCACTTCCAGAGGACCCTGTCATACCACTCCTGGGCATATACCCAGAGGATTCCCCTGCATGCAATAAAGACACATGCTCACCTATGATTATAGCAACTTTATTTATAATAGCCAGAAGTTGGAAAGAGCCCTGATGTCCCTCAAAGGATGAATGGATACAGAAAATGTGGTATATTTATACAATGGAATACTACTCAGCAATTAAAAATAATGAATTCATGCAATTTGTAGGCAAATGGTTGGATCTGGAAAATATCATCTTAAGTGAGCTAACCCAATCACAAATACACATGAAATGCAATCACTGATAAGTGGATATTAATGAGCCCAGAAATTCTGAATACTCAAGGCACAATTAGCAAATCAATAGATTCCCAAGAAGAAGAAAGGAGATGACCCTGGTTCTGAAAAGACTGGATCCAATTTTTTAGGAGAGTTTCAGAACAGAGAAATGGTGGGGGGAAGCTGATTGGGGAATGGGCAGATGGAAGAGGACATATGGGACATATAGTGAGGAGGAAACTTGGAAAGGGGAAAGCCTTTGGAATGTAAACAAAGAATATAGAAAATAAAAATAAATAAATAAAAAACCTCCAAATCAATTCTTTATAGATTTAGAATGGGAAATTTGCAAATTAATTTGAAATTTCAAAAAACCCAGGTTTGCAAAAACTATTCTCAACAATAAAAAAACTTCCAGGGGAATCACCATCCCTGACCTCAAGCTGTATAACAGAACAATAGTGATAAAAACAGCATGGTATTGGTTCAGTTACAGGCAGGTAGAATGGAATACAATTGAAGAACGAGACATTAACCTACACACCTATGGTCACTTGATCGCTGACAAAGGAGCTAAAACCATCCAGTGGAAAAAAGACAGCATTTTCATCAAAGGATGCTGGTTCAACTGGTAGTTATCATATAGTAGAATACATATTCTTATCTCTGTGTGCAAAGCTGAAGTCCAAATGGATCAAGGACCACCAAATAAAACCCAGACACACTGATACTAATAGAAGAGAAAGTATGGAAGTGCCTCAAACTCATTGGCACAGGGAACAATTTTCTGATGAGAATACCAATGGCTTATGCTCTAAGATCAACAAATAGGGCCTCATAAAATTGCAAAGCTTCTGTAAAGCAAAGGACACTGTCAATAGGACAAAAAGTCAACCAACAGATTGGGAAAAGATCTTTACCAATCCTGCTTACAATAGAGGGCTAATATCCAATATATACAAACAACTCAAGTTAGACTCCAGAGAACGAAATAACCTTTGTGCTGGTTGGTTTTGTGTGCCAACTTGACACAAGCTGGAGTTATCACAGAGAAAGGAGCTTCAGTTGGGAAGTGCCTCCATGAGATCCAGCAAATTGGATTTTCTGGATGTGGAGCATTTTCTCAATTACTGATCAAAGGGGGGAAGGCCCCTTGTTGGTGGTACCATCTCTGGGCTGGTAGTCTTGAGTTCTATAAAAGCGCAGGCTGAGCAAGCCAGGCGAACTAAGGCAGTAAGTAACATCTCTCCATGGCCTCTGCATGAGATCTTCCTACATCCTGCCCTACTTGACTTCCAATCCTGACTTCCTTCGGTGATGAACGGCAATGTGAAAAGTGTAAGCTGAATAAACCCTTTCCTTACCAACTTGTTTCTTGGTCATGAGTTTGTGCAGGAATAGAAACCCTGACTAAGACAACCTATTAAAAATGGAATACAGAGTTAAACAGAGAATTCTCCTTCTGGAGGTGGGCTGTATAAGTTCCCTCTCCCTACTCTCTGGCATTTCATCTAAGGTCCCTCCCTTTGAGTCCTGAGAGTTTGTCACCTCCCACATCTCTGGTGCATTCAGGAAGGTCTTCGCACAACCTCCTACCTCCTGAGGTTGCCTGCTTCTATTCTTTCTGCTGGCCCTCAGGGCTTCAGTCCTTTTCCCTCACCCAATACCAGATCAGGTTCCCCTCCCCCACTCCCAGCCCATGACCCCCATCACCTTTCCCTCCCAAGTCCCTCCCTCTCTTCCCACTTGTGATTGCTTTTTTCTCCCTCCCAAGTGGAACTGAGGTGTCCTCACTTAGGTCCTTCATTCTGTTCACCTTTTTGAGTTCTGTGGACTATATCTTTGGTATTCTGTACTTAATTTTTATTTTATTTTTTGCCAATATCCACTTGTTAGTGAGTTTTTACTGTGTATGTCCTTTTTGGTCTGAGTTATCCCACAAAGGATGGTATTTACTAGTTCCATTCATTTACCTGAAAAACTTAGGATGTCCTCATTCTTTATAGCTGAGTAGTATTCCATTGTTTAAAGGAATCACATTTTTTGTATCTATTCTTCTGTGGTGGGACATGTAGGTTGCTTCCAGCTTCTGTCTATCACAATAAGGCTACTATGAACATAGTGGAACATGTGCCCCTGAGGCATGCTGGGGCATCAATGGATATATCCCCAAGACTTGTATTGCTGGGTTTTTGGGTAGACCTATTTCCAATTTTCTGAGGAACTTCTTCAAATGAGTGAGGGGGTTGACATCCCGCTGTCAAAACTCTGACCCATAATTTTTCCTGTCTGAAGGATCTGCAGGGATGGAAATGGAGAGAAGCCTGAGGGAAAGAAGGTCCAGTGACAGTCCCAAAATGGGGTACAATTCAAGGAGAGGTCCCAAGGCCTGACACTATTATGGTGGCTAGGGAGCACTCACAAAAAGGGACCTAACATTACCACATGCTGAAAAGAACCCAGATACACTTCAACAGAAGAATGGATACAGAAAATGTGGTACAATTACACAATATAGTACTACTTAGCTATTAAAAAAATGACTTCATGAATTTCTTAGACAAATGGATGGAACTAGAAAATATCATCCTGAAAAGAGGTCATCCTGTAACAAAAGAACGCGCATGGTGTGCAATCACTGATAAGTGAATATTAGCCCAAAAGCTCAGAATACCCAAGATACAATTCACAGACCACATGTAGCTCAAGAAGGAAGTCCCAAATGTGACTGCTCCAGTACTTCTTAGAAAGGGAAACAAAATACTCAAGGGTAGGTAGAGGGTAGGAGAGACTTGGAAGGAAGAGCAGAGGGCTATGGGGAAAAAGGATGGCAGAATCAGTTATGAAAGAAGACACAGATGATATACAGAGCATCAGGAATTTGAACAGAAGTGTGTAGCAATGGGGGATGGGGAACTGGGGTTAGCCACCAACAAGTCCCAGATGCCAGCAAAGGAAGAGGCTTCAAAGACCCAACAGCAATAAGATTAGCTGAAATGCTCAACAAACGGCAGAGAGAACCTTGAGAGACCATATCCAGAGGTCAGGCAAGATCCCTGGTTGGGGATGGGGCCACCCACTCATTTCCAAATTCTTATCCCAGAAGGGCTCCTGTCTAAAGGAAATACAGGGGCAAAGTTTGGAGCAGAGATTGAAGGAAAGGCCATCCAGTGACTGCCCAACCTGGGGATCTATCCTATATACAGACACTAAACCCAGACACTATTTTGGATGCCAAGAAGTGCTTGCTGAGAGGAGCCTGTTATATTTGTCTTCTGTGAGGCTATACCAGAACCTGACAAATACAGAGGAAGATGCTTGCACTAACCACTGGACTGAGCACAGGGTAACCAGTGGAGAAGCTAGAGAAAGGACTGAAGGAGCTGAAGGGGTTTGCACCTTCAAGGAAGAAAAATATCAGCCAACCAGAACCCTAGAGTTCACAGTGACTAAAGCACCAACCAAAGAGTAGACATGGAGGGACCCTTGGATCCAGCTGCATATGTAGCAGAGGATGGCATTGTGTGGCATCATTTGGAGAAGTCCTTGGTCCTGTAAAGACTTTCAGTGAGGTAGGAGTGGGTGGGTGGGAGGGGGAGCATCCTCATTGATGCAGCAGAAGGAGGGGTGGGAGAGGGTGTTCTGGAGGAGAAACCTGGAAAGGTGATAACATTTGAATGTAAATACATGAAATAGCCAATAAAAAGCTTAAAGAAATATTTTTTTAAAAAAAGAGAAGAGAAGAGGAAAGGAGAGGAAGGGAGGGAGGGAGGGAGAGAGGGAGGGAGGAGAGGAGAGGAGAGGAGAGGAGAGGAGAGGAGAGGAGAGGAGAGGAGAGGAGATGATGGAAGGCAAATGGACTAAAATATTCTTCCATTTTCTGTTCTTTTGCACTAAAGTGTATTTGGTGAATAATTTATTGGGTTATCCAATATATTTCTTCCATGCAAAGGACTATATACAGAAAGACTCAGATATTGTTTTCTAACATTATTTCTGAATAAAAGGAATTAGGCTCCTTGGAGGAATGGCTGTGTCTTGGGCTGGGAAATAACCATGAAGTCTGGTGTGAAAAAAAGTGAGTAGATACTCTTAGAACAATAGCCATGCCATCACAAATGATAACAGGTCATTTCAAAAGCTTGAAGAGCCCGTGGGAACAGAGTTTGCTGGACAAACAGCACTGTAACACCATAAAATAAATAACACAATATTACTAAAATAATCACTATTCATGAATCCACACTGATATTAAGTGACTCAATAGCAAGACAGAGTAAATCATCAGAGACAAATTCCATATATATCTTATATGTTATATATGTTATCATATTTATAATGGCTCCTCCTATTCTAGGAAGTATGAGTCAATGAAGTATTTTCTGAGTATGGGATAGGGAAAAAATGACTAACTTAACACATATATATGGAAGGAAGATCATATGAAAGTTGAGATAGTCTACTTTGACCCCATGATCAAGGTGAGTTTCTCTGGTGATCACTCATTGGCTTTCAATGCTTTTGCTACTACTGTGGCAAGAAGGGAACGTATCACTAGAGAGAACTAGAGAAGGGCAAACTTGTTCAGTTGCTTGAATACCTGCTCAGTAGTCTTCAACAATGTTAACTCTATGGAAAAGGAGGACAGATGAAAATGGTGTCACAGAGCAGGAGAGAGAGAGAGAGAGAGAGAGAGAGAGAGAGAGAGAGAGAGAGAGGCACAAGGAACATATGCATTGTGCTCCTCTGGTTTTATTTTACAGCAGAAAAGTAATTCTGGTGTCATAACTGTTAAAATCTGAGGGGAATGCAACTTGCACGGTAAGTTTGTTGCTAGTTTAAAATGTATATGATAGTTATATAACTAGTTAATATTAAGGAAGATGGGTGAGAATTTAAAAGAAATATACTAGTTTTGTACATACTGAGTAAATAAAAAAGCATCCCAGTTTTTATTATCAAAATAATAATGTGGCATAATATGCATTTAAGCAATGTATTTCCTATTAAGTCAATGCATAAATCAAAGGAAAAAATTGGCTACAAGTTGATAAACTGTGGTTATTTCTGGCTTTAGAGATGATAGTTTAATTTTTCCCTTAATATGTGTCTATAGTTTTCAGTAACCCATAATGAACATATTTGACTTTCATAACTAAAAATGTGATGAAGAAAGATGTAGTATAAACAGAGCTTGTGAACAGAATTTCCTAGCGTTCTTGGAATGTTAATTGATGCAAATGAGGATGTGAACTTATTTTTTAAGTAGTCAAGAACAAGGACTGTAGGAGCCAGTAAGATAGCTGAGCGAGGCATCTGGAGGGTGGAGAGAAGTTTCTGTTTCTCATGTTCCTCATTTTTGAGAAAGACGTCTCAGTATTGTAAAATGTTCTCTTATTCTCATGAAACATGAATTAACTTAACAATTGTTGGGTTAGTTTGACTTCAAGGTTCTTTGTCTGGGACAAAATGGCAGCTACTAGACAGATCTGGAATGAAACGTGCACATAGTACAAATGTGAGGGGTGGGTGGTAGTGACAAATGATAATTTGACAGAATGTAGCTTCACCTGGGAAACGGTCTGAACATGCCTAGGAGAGATTGTCTTGGTTTTATTATGATGTGAGAAAAAGTGTCCCACTGTGAATCACACCACTTGCTTGGTGGGGAGTCCTGGAGATTATGAGAGAGGAATCTGAGCAGCTGCATACATTGCTGTTTTCCAACAGCAGAGAACCTGCTTCAAGGTCCCCCTGCCTTGAATTTCTCATCATAATGGTTTATACCTTGAACTGTGAGCTGACATAAGTACTTTCTCTTCTAAGTTGCTTTTGTCAGAGAATTTTATCACAGCACCAGGAAATGACTAAGTCAAAGGTCATTGTTATTTTTAACATGACTATTGTTAGGTAAGAGTAGTACAGTAACAACTAGTTGTAATTCATTAATAAAATTGCTCGTTGTTGTGTTGTAACTTGTATTGTTCCTTCTGGAACAGAAGACTATAAACTGAAGTGTTATTTTACATATATCAGTCCTTTAAATATTAATTTATTTTATATTAAATGTATTATTTCTTGAAATAAACTATAAGGTTCAAAAAATAGTGAACACCTGTCCTGTTTGCTCATTTTTTATATACTGACAAAATCTACTGACTATTTTCACCACGAATCACAGCCCAACTTTTTTTCTGTTAATGTCACTATGTCTTAGAGTTATGCCTATCTGAGTAGCCATAAGATGTTTCTTTTGAGTCATGCTTTTTCCACTGGTTTTGGTTCTTTGAGGACACTTGCCTTAGATATGATTGAGTTCTCATCAGCAACCAAAATATGTTCTTCCAGCATATATTATGCTCACAAAAATTACTATACTGAGTTATTTGTATATTATTCAGACAGATTTAGAGTTTTGTTTCAAGGCCCTTGGAAAACACCCAGATTTTAGAGGGTAATAACATTCTCAAATAGGGATAATACATTTTAGAAGATCTATTTAAATGGTGAAATGCTTCTTCTTGACATCATAAAAAGCAAAGTATTTATTAATATTCAGTGAAATGTTGGCAGGAATAGGAAAGTGAACCTACAAGTTTTTTTGCCCAAGAAGCAGAAGAGTGATTGACTAGTACCATTTGCTTTTAACTCTAAGGAGCTCTGACTTCTTAGGATGTCATTGAGGAAGGACGAACTATCCAGCCTTAATGCAGCAATCTTCATCACTTGCCAGGCACACTATGAAGCCCTTTGCCTCTTCATTTATGACTTTACCTAGTCAATGGGGTTGGTTTAACCTCCTCATATTTCCATTCAAGAAATAGGTTAAGAACTGTCAATTTGCTTCTGGTCACATATAGGTATATAAGATCAGTTTGACTTTTCATAGTAAAATAGACGTGTTTTGGTGTGTATGTGTGTGTATGCATATGTATATTTGTGTACATGGTACATGCATGAATGCTCACACATGTGTTTGTGCATACCTTTTTATCTCTGTGTATTTGTATCTGTATGTACATACATGCATCTCTGTGTGTTTCTATGTGAATGTATGTATCTATGTGCTTATGGGTCTAGGAGAAATGATTGAAAAGTGTTCCTTGTGACTTTGTATGGATACAGTGAATGAATCTCTACTAAACTCATCAGCCTGTGACCACTATTCATTTGACTCTTGCATATTTGGCTCCATATCTCAAGATAGACTTAAAGTGGGAAACTTGATGGAAGAAATATTTGTCTGTTATTCCTTCTCCAACACTCTACAAATGAAAAACTCACTGTAAGTCATAGTTTAATTTTTGTGTTTGAAGAAGAAGTCTTGCTGTTTCTCAGCATATAAAATATTAAACCTTAAATATCAAGATTATATAGCATTAAAAAAATGATTCGAGCACAGCGTTAGTTTGGAGGATGTTGATAGAAATTTTGTTCCTCTTTCAGCATGCTAGCCTACCAAATTCACCGCTTTATGAAGCAGTTAGACTAAAGCATCGTTCAGGGAAAGAATGTTGCCAAATATTTTGTAAGATGACTCTCGTCTTAATTAAATCTTACAATCTAAATTTCTACTCTCATAGCTACAGAAATGAGAGTATAATATAGCTCCCAATGGAAACAACAAAACAATGCTTCAGGTTGCACAATGGAAGGATTCCAGAAATATCAGAAAAGAACAAGTTTGTTGAAATGATTAAGGGTGATTAAGTCCAAGTAAGTAAAAGGTAATTAGTTCAAACCATATTTGAGCCAGACGATGTTAAAAACATCCCCACACTGGATCTTAAGTGGCATACATATTATAGTCTGCTTCCAGATCTTGCCCAAATATGGAATTTACTCAAAACAAATAATCAAGGGAAATGTAGCGGTTTGAATGAAAATGCCCCCATATATTCATATGTTTGCATACTTGGTCCCCTCTCCCTCCCCTATCCCCTCCTCTTCCCCTACTCCCTCTCCCTCTCTATCTCCCTCTGCCTTCTGCCTTTGGATCAGGTAAACCCCTCTGTTACTTCTCCAACACCATGCTGGCCGGCCTGCTACCATACTCCTACTGTGATGATAAATTGACCAACCCTCTGCAGTTGTAAGCAAGCCCACAATTAAATGCTTTCTTTGATAATGGTTGGCTTGGTCATGGTATCTCTTCATAGCAAGAGAATCAAAACTAAAAGAAAAGTCAAAACTAAAGCTTGGTCCCTGGCCAAAGCACAAGCTCCTTGCTTAATGTGGTCCTGATCTACGGCTTAATGCTTTGCTTCTTTAGTGTTCTTACTGTCAGTGTTCTTGGTTCATTTTGTTCCTTTAATGCTTTTAAGCACATTGAGCTAATTCTTTATGCTTGAAAAGAAACAGTTCATGGAATTTTTCGCTGTATTGGTACACTGTGTGCTCTGGACACTAAGGCATTTTACTTAAAGCTGATCAAGTGACTGCCCTGTGGGTAATGGCTTTGGGCTCCTGCTTTACACTGTGGGTTTTGTAGCATATACCGAGTTAACAGTGGGATTAACACTTCATATTTAATATAAAAACACAACCATCTATTAAATCAGAAAAACATAACAGAGTCAAGAAAGGCATTTCTTAAACATTACAAAAAGTAAAGATTATATCTGAAGTGAGAGATTAGCCAGGCAAGTGCATGGCAGCCTATAATCCTAGAGCTGGTGAGGCAGAGGCAGGCAGATTCTTGAGGTAGAGTCACCAGTCATTCCCCCTATGTCAGTGACCTCCACACAAATAAGAGAGACCTAGTCTCAAAATCACAATGAAGAACACCATAAAAGTGACACCTCATGTTTTTCTCTATCTCTCTTTCACACACCTCTACCTACACATAATTATAAACATATGCACAAAATGTCATATTAAAAACAATTTGAGAAAACATTTAGTACATTTAGGTATAGTATCCACTAGGTGTGATATTACTTATTTATTGACAACTCAGTTTGTTATGCTCTAATGAGAATGTTACTTTCAAATCCAATTTATTTTTCTCCATCTACTCATTCATTCATTCATTTATTCATTCATTCAGTTTATATACAGATCTCTGCCCCTCCTCCAAGTCTCCCATATATAACCCCTCCCCTATCCTGCTTCTTTTCCACTCTAAGAAGGTGCCCTCATGCCCCAGGGCCTCTGCAGGGCACATTGCATTCCATCCCACTGAGGCCAGGCAATGTAGCCAAATTAGGGAACAGATTGCAGAGACAGGCAACAGCTTTAGGGACAGCCCTTGCTCTAGTTGTTGGAGACCCACATGTATCCTGAGCTGCACATCTGCTACATATGTGCCAGGGGCCTTAGTTTAGCATGTATATACTATTTGGTTGTTGGCTCAGTCTCTGAGAGCCCACAAGAGTCCAGGTTAGTTGACTCTGTTGGTCTTCATTTGGAATTCCTATCTCCTTAAGTTTTATTTCCTAAGAGTCCCTGAGCTCTCTCTAATATTAGTCTATGGATCTCTACATCTATTTCATTTAGCTTTAGGATGAAGCCTCTCAGTGGACAGCTATGCTAGGCTCCTGTCTGGCAAGCATAACAATATTTCATTAATATTATCAGGGATTGAGAAGTAACCCAGGCCAATAGTTGGGAGTTTGCTCAGAAGGAAACAGGGAGCGATCATTGCTTCAGTAAGTTTCTTGATTTCCTCCCAGTTTCTTGTCAAATTGAATCTTTTTGACTTCTTCAGAAGATTACAAAGCAAATTCACATAAGAAGGAAATCTCACAGGCAAAAAGGGCCTTTCAAAAGTGGGGCTGGAATGATGACTCGGGGGTAACAACACTGACTGCTCATTCATAGGACGTGTGTTTGAATCCTAGCACTCATGTGATATCACACATCTGTAAATCTAGATCCTGACTTCTCAGACCCCAGACATACATGTGATGTACAGATATAATTACAGACAAAACACCCCTACATGTAAAATAATAAAATATACAAAAAATTAAAAAGAGAAAAAACCACATTTGGACATTTAAAAGAATATTGGATACACATTATTTCAATTAGAAAATATTTAGCTACTAATTTTAAAAGCATGAAAATTACCAGAGTATAATTTAGATAATGAATACTAACATTACTAATACCTATTCTCAAAGAAATTTTATAACCACGGAAAGTATATATTTAAGGATCAGTGAAGACCAAAATAAAAATAAAACTGCTAAATTCTTTAATGGATGTCAGAAATCTTGAATTGATATAAAATTAAACATGAATATCCATATAAGTGATACTTATGTTGAGCTTGGCTTTATTTTTTACTTCTTATTTTTCCCCCACTCTTTTTCTCTTCCCACTTCTCAGTCCCTGGGTCCCCATCTCTCTTTTCACTTACATGAAAACTTTAAAATCTGGACACTGTAGACAATTTGATTGTTTCTTCAAAGTCTACCATACCTTCTCTCCTTCTTCTGGCTAATCTGACCTTATGGAAGGTCTTGGTTAATTAATCTCAGGAGAATCAGCTTTTGTGAGTTAGTACAGGGAGATATGAGGAGAAAGCTGGTGGGAACTGTCCCCAAGAGCAGAGAGGCTGCCCTGGATTCACTGGCTTTGTAGTAGTTGTCTGCTCCAAATGCTTGGTGCTACTGAAGTTTTCTCCAAATTAAACTTGAAAGTCACATAGAAATCTATCTCTGGATCTTTACTGGGTTGAAGTTATGAACTAAACTTTAAACTTCTGCTCTCTAAACATCTTTTCACAGAAATATAATTTTGTGTTTGTAAGACCAAAGTAGTAGATTTCTGCATCAAAATTAAATTTAAAAACCCAGTCTACTTTTAATCACATAATGATTTTATTGTTTTTATTGGTTTTATTTCCAGTATCTAAAGCTCTAGTCAGTAAAATATACATATGCACATCCAAAACATCACAGGAGTTGTCCCGCGCTACCGTCTCGCCAGCAAGAACGACACGGCACACTCAAGATCCTTCTGCAGCAAAGCTTTAATGCTCTTGAGAGGGAGAGCATAAGCCTACAGAGCAGAGACCCAGATACCCAGAAGCCCATCCCTTATATAGGCTGCAACCCCTGCCTCGGACGTGTCATCCCCTGATTGGCTGCAGCTCGGGAGAGGCGGAGACCAAGGGATGGTAAACTACCCAGCACCTGCGCACTGACTTGTTTACTTCATGCCAGCAGGATGTTTGGGCCAGCAGGATGTTTGGGCTGGCCGTCAGCTCCCCACATCTCCCCCTTTTTTATTATTTAAAATTAAGACCTCAGATTGTCGATCAACCTTCAGGCTCTTGTCTGGACCTTCAGGGTTCAAAACAATCTAATAATGAGGCCCTTTTGCTCTTATAGCAAGTAGGTCACCCAATCTTTAAGGGGTGGAGACAGAGGTCGAACTCCCAAGCAACAAAATTAAGACTTCGTAAGAGAGTTGCCACTAGGCTGTTGGTTTGACCCGAAGCGCCCTCGACCTGTCACTCTGCCGTTTTTCTGGGAAAGGGAAACTAGGGCAGGCAACCCTTATGCAGGACAACATGCCTCCCAGAGAGACCCTTATGTCAGGTGTCTCTCTGTGCGATGCTTTGCTCGGCATCCCCCATGGGCTGCTCAAGCTGGACACTCTACCCTGTGCAATGAGTCTAAGCTCCGGGTGTGCAAGAGCTGTCCAGCCGGTGGCCTACTGCTTAAGCATTGTTAGCCAAATGTCAGTGGGAGCTCCTTGTTCCAGAGCCACAAGCGCTTGGGCAATAACCACCTTGTCTCTCTTGGTTTGAGCCCTGAGCCTACAGACCAGCCAGAGAAGTAACACCAGTCCACAGCAAAGGGCTGCGCCAAACAATCCCACCCCCACCCATTCCTTAAAATAGGAGACAGCTGAAGCGATCTATGATGATAGTCCCTCCGTCAAGGACAGGTCACGGCGTGTAGAGTTGACCTGGATAATGGCTGCTCTCAACTCTCGGAGTGTGAGTGACTGGGCGATCTGCGGTGTCCTGCTCCAAAATTGTTCTAGTAAGCCTCTCAGGGACCCAGAAGGGGTTTTCTTCATTCTGTGGGAAGACACAAACGGCTCCCCTGGATCTTATTAGAATAGGATCCGGGCCTTTCCATTCATTAGTCAACACATCCTTCCATTTTACCAATTCTTTAGGTCGATGCGGGTCTGAGCAATGTTGCTCTGCTGCAGTCTGATCATGCTTATCTGAATTTAGAAAATTTATAGTAAAGAGTGCCACTGCTATGGCAACCCGTGGCACGGGGGGCAGATCTTTTATTATTCCCCCTTTTTGTTTAATTAAATATGATTTGAGCGTACTGTGTGCGCGCTCAATGATACCTTGTCCTTGAGGGTTATATGGCAAGCCCATAATATGCGTGACTTGCATTTGTGCACAAAATTGTTTAAATTTTTGAGAAGTGTAAGCGGGTCCATTGTCAGTTTTTAAGCACTTAGGCTTTCCCCAGGCACTCCATGCCTCAAGGCAATGTTGGATGACGTGAGAGGCCTTTTCCCCAGTGAGTGGCGTAGCATGGATTATGCCAGAGCATGTATCTATTGATACATGTAAATATTGGAGCTTCCCAAAGGAAGAAACATGAGTGACATCCATTTGCCATACTTGCAATGGTAGAATTCCTCTGGGATTTATTCCGGTATGGCGGGTAGGGAGAAATTGACAACAGTTGTGACATTGGGTGACAATATCACGGGCTTCTTTTCTGGTAAGAGAGAAACGCTTGCGTAGGGTTTCAGAAGTGACATGAAATTATCATGAAAGGCCTTGGCGGCTTGCAACGGGGGGACAAGGACCACTGCAGCAAGTCTTGTGGCTTTATCCGCCAGGTCATTTCCTAGGCTCATCGGGCCAGGAAGCCCTGAATGAGCCCGGATATGGGTAATATACATGGGAGCCCTCCTATTTAGCAAGCACTCTTGCAGGTTTTGAAATATAGATGCCACTTTGCTGGAAGATCTAATGATTCCAGCTGTCTCTAATAAATTGACAGCATTCACCACATAGGAGGAGTCAGAGACAATGTTAAGGGGACCTGAAAACTTTTGAAAAACATCTAGCACCACCAAACATTCTACTATCTGTGGGGAGGTTGATGGTTCTATGTGTCCCAAAGCCAATTGTTCTGCAACAAGATTAGTCACAGCTTCTAGTTTTTCAGAGGTTAATAGCCACTGGGGAACCCACACCGGGTCCTCTGTCTTCCATGGTATGGGTCGTGCTGCCCCAGTGGCACCTAGGAAAAACCCAGGCCCTGTCTTCCTTGATTTTGGACGGGGGATATAGGTTCTGCCCGCCCTCCTTCAGCACCTTCAAAGGCTGGGTAAGCAAGGCGCAGCTTTCTTTTTACTTTTTCAGACAAAAAGGAGCAAGACTTCAGGCGTGTCTCATAGGGAGAAGGCACCGAAGGAACAACCTGTGAAAGGGCTGTTAGGGGCTGCCATTTTCGAGGTTTTTTACTATTCTGCCTTCGATCATCCGGATGGTATCTTTCCTCCTCATATCTGGCAGGTTCCTCCTCTAACTCAGCCTCTTCATCGGGGTCTAAGACCTCATCCTCTGAGCTATTAGAGCTATCAGAGTTATCAAAGTTTAAAGCCTTAAGATCATGTACTGGATACAAGCTAGCTCCTCCTCTTGGTTTAACAATAGGAGAAGGTTCCTTAGGATCTGACACATTCACTCCCTTGTCTCTAGACTCCCTGGGAGGGCCTTTTTCCTTTTTTGGGACTGTTTTTTTCTTGCGCGTGCCCAACCTCTCACTACGCTCAGTTTCTGATATGCTATCCTGGACCTCTTCAAGGGTGTTCCGACCTTCCGCCACGGCAGCCCTACAAGCTTTATCTTCTAGACAGTTTTTAACAAGTTTCCCAATTGCTTTTGTCCCCTGCCTCAAGTCTCTTTCCACCATTTTGCCGTCAAGATCTCTACCTAATTTGTTCCACGAGGCAAGAGTCAAAGACCTGGAGCATTCATACATGGCAAAGAGAAAGATTAAAAGGGCTCCAAGAATGGTCACAAAAGCTTCAATACTACCTTCCCAGGGTGGCGACAATCCCAAGTCGAAGCCAAAGAAGAACATACCTCTCCGAACGTATCTGCCTGCAGTTCTGAATCTTCCTCGTAGCCGAGGGGTCTCCGATGGTGCTGACGATGATGAAGTCTCGTATCCCGGGTTTCGGCACCAGATGTCCCGCGCTACCGTCTCGCCAGCAAGAACGACGCGGCACACTCAAGATCCTTCTGCAGCAAAGCTTTAATGCTCTTGAGAGGGAGAGCATAAGCCTACAGAGCAGAGACCCAGATACCCAGAAGCCCATCCCTTATATAGGCTGCAGCCCCTGCCTCGGACGTGTCATCCCCTGATTGGCTGCAGCTCGGGAGAGGCGGAGACCAAGGGATGGTAAACTACCCAGCACCTGCGCACTGACTTGTTTACTTCATGCCAGCAGGATGTTTGGGCCAGCAGGATGTTTGGGCCGGCTGTCGGCTCCCCACAAGGAGTGTTTATTAAAAATAGATAGCAAGAAAGGAAAAAGATGTTAGGAACATCTGGTTGTGTCATCATGTGAACAGAATTTAGTTCCACACACCCATATAGCAAACTGAGCATTGAGAAAACACATGTAACACCAACTACAATGGACCTGGTGCCCACTTCTAGCATCTCTGTACATAGTCACTTCTGCTCTTTCAGACACATTGCATAAACTCATAAAAACAGACATATACTCATAAATGTTAAATATAATTAAAAGGTAGATGAGAATAATTCATAGACTTCTAAGTGTATATATTAGCATAACAGGAAATGATATTAAAAACAAAACATTCTACATATTTTTTCTGTAAGAGTACTAAATATAAAGAATATGAAGTAATTCAAAACTAAAATACTACATGTTTTTTAATTTTGGAATTTCATGCAATGAAATATAATTCTATCTAACATTCTCTTCCTCCTCCTCCTCCTCCTACCATATCTTCCTCTATATCTCTGCTCCTAATTTTCTTTTCGTCTCTTTCTCTTTCAATAAGTCCAGTTACTGCTGCTCAAAGGTCTAGTCTGCAGGGTACTCACTGGAGAACTCAAATCCTACAAGTTGCCATATCCTCACAAAAGAATGATTTTCCTTCATATGCAATTATCTGCTGCCAATATTTTTCCAGTAAGGGAAAGGCCTGGGAGAATGCTGTCTACACAATTTTGAGTGGCTTAATCTTGTTCAGGTCTCATAAAGGTAACCATGGCAGCTGTGAGTTCATGAGTTGCAATAGCTAAGCCATGCCTGGAAGACAGCACTCTTCCCTGTCTTCTTGTATCAGACAGTATTTTGCTTCTGTTTTGTTTCTGTTTGCTGAGCTTTGGTGGTGGTTCTGCTTGGGGCTGGATACCTTGTCTTTTGTTCTCAGTATTCTGACAAGTTATGCATCATTCTGCTAACTTCTGCTTACCTTGAAAGCTGCTTTTCTGTCTAGAGTCTTAAAAGCAGCCAAAGTTTATGAATATAAATGTAAATATTTACAAGTCAAATTTGGCAGCCCAACTAGTTTTCAAAATAACAATAGCTTCTACCTCATGACCTATGGCCACCCCAACCACAGACATGAAAAGGATGATAGAACCAGTCATGAAATTCTCTCCTAAGGAGAAGTCTTCTCCACAAACAGAAAGTGGTGGGTTCACTGTCTGAGCCAGGCTATTATTGTTTGTGCCAGAGGCACTTCTTATGTAGCATGTCTTTACTGCGGCATGCAAGTGCAGCTTTGTGAAACACCATTGACATATTCACTTCCCATCAGCCTGATTGATTTGTTATTGATTTCTCAATATTCTGAAGTCTAATTGTGCTGTCTTCAGCAATAGAGGCTTACCATGGAGTGTTGGTGAATAACCAGAGTAATAGCAATAGCTCGTGTTATTTTGTAGCTCCCTTAGACTTCTCTGACCAAAAGTTCATAGGAAATAATCTCATGCCTTGTGCTAAAGTTTTCATTTTCTCCTATGTTTTCTGGGAGCAACCTATCCACCCACGCAGAGAAATTGTGTTTCAGCCCTTTATCTGAAGTTGTGTTTTGAAAATGTTATTAATTTCTGGGTTTCCAAAGGGCTTTTCACAGCTCTTTAGTTTTAGTTAATTCACCCCTACTTCTCCTCTTCCACACAGCCATTCCTGATTAATCCTTTAATCCTCAATACTCTCCCTCCTTTAATTTAAATGGATGCTACTAGCCTTATACTTTTTATGTTGTGTTTTAAGAAAGCAGGCTTTCATGTGAGTTTTTATACATTTTCACATTTAAAAAAATTAATTTCCTCCCTTAATTGCAGTCTTTGGTTTGAAAAAATATAATTAAAAAGTTTACACCCCTGAAATATCTTCTTACAACCTGAGTAGTTTGGAAAACAGTATTCAGTGTCCATTGAGATTGATAGAGATTCTTGAGCAGTCTGTGATGGCCTCGCAATATGCTATAGAGTAGCTGTTTCACATGTTAATCCTTGTCCATGTCTGTATTTCTTTTACATGCTTCTTCTGAGTTCTTTCTGGAGATGATGTCTTTCCAGTAATTTTCTCCTTTCCTTCACATATCTACAACCTCCCTGTTTATCATTTTATAGGCAAGAACATTACTAGTAGAATCTCTCTTGTTTCTCTCTCTCTGTCTCTCTCTATATATATTATCTATCTATCTATCTATGTCTGTCTATAATCTATCTCTATCATTTATCTATTTTTTTCATTTATTTAACATATATCTATGTATCTATCATTATCTATCATCTGTCTATTATCTATCCTTATAACTATATCCATCATCATCATCTATCATCTATATATGAATCTATTCAAGATATATCTATCATCTAATATCTATTTATATATTTTGTTTGTTACTGTCAAATTTTTAATATGTAAATTTACTATTCACAAAATCTGATAGGACCAACAATATTTCACTGCTAATTCCTTTTCTTACCATGGAAGGCATTGCCTATCCAGTGACCATAGTGTTATACTTAGATTTATTCTACAGTATTTGCTTACAATTGACTGTTTACCTAGTCATTGGTTTTATGGTTTCAATATGGAATGTCCATGATAAGCTCATCCATTTGAACTTCATCTCCAGTTGGTGCCACTGTTATGAGAAGTTAAAATTTGGGTGGGAAGTTATCCTCATGTCTGAGTCCTGTGTTCCTTTCAGATCATATCAGGCCTCTCAAGCTTTGGCTCCAACTTTAAATTTCTTGATGTGTTTATTCTCTTTTCTTTTTCCTCTTTAAATTGTATATTTTGAACTTCCTTTTGTTTCATTTGGTCTTTTTCATTGTAGGCTGTTTTGAAATTTCCTCTACCAAAGATATTGCTCCGTTACTGTTAAATTTACCCTCAGGCAAATTCCCATGACAAGGGCAGAAATCAGCCATGTTCTTCATCAAAGTATCACAAGAATTGTCTATAGCTCAGTTGCTAATTCTTTTCCCCTCTGAAATGTCTTGAATGGGGCTTTCAGAGTCTGTATACCTTTCAGACTTCCAAGACTCTACTAGGATGGCCAATTAAGTTCTGCTGGGAGTACTCAAGTACTTTCCTAATCCAAAGTCCAAAATTTTCCACATTACTCCCAAAATACAGCATAGTTAGTCCTATATCATCAATAGCCCACTTCCTGGTATATCACGGCGCATTTCTTGAACCCCGTAGTTTCACGCAGCCAAGCTGCAATCCAGGCAGAGGCCACGTGATATTTACTGGGGCTGTTCAAGGAATGCCGCTGTGGGCCTCCTTGGCTGCAGATAGAGCTGAGCTGAAATTTCTCATGGCAAGCTGTGTAACCCTTTATCTGACCTGTTCTTTTACTTACGAGATGTCTCTGCCAGCCAAAGGTGCGAGCATTCCAGGTGTGACAGTTCATTCAGAGTTCATTCTTTGAACTACAGTACTGGCCATGATTTTCCTTCTAGAGATCCATTGCTTTGCTTTTAATTAGCTGTACAGTTATTACCTAGATACATTAAAGAATTAACCTCCCAACAATTTATTTGTATGGTTAGCTGACTTTGGCACTCTGACATGGAAACCATCAGTTAGTAAAGTTTCAAAATAAGCCTGAGGAAGATAGCATACATAGTTTTTCCAAAAACTAATTACTAATTCCAATTACTAATTTATCATTGACTACAGAGGGACGCGATGACCTTGTGTGTAATCTCTGACTCTTGAATCACTAATTTATCATTGACCACAGAGGGGCGCAATGACCTTGTGTGTAATCTCTGACATTCATACCTGACTAATTTTGTATTTCCTTGTGCCAGATACTCATGGTAACCATTCTTTGTAAACATTTCACTGAATATCAACTTGTGATATGTATAAAAATACCTGCCTCAGAACAGTAAAGTGCATTCAGACGCATTCAGATCTTGTGTGTGTCTGTCTGTCATTCGCCGGACCTGTACCTTCCTGCATACCAAAGACCCTGATTCCCCACGGGAGTGTGTGTTCCGACTGAGTCGGTCCGTGGCAGCTGGCGCCTCAGAACAGGGACCTTGGGCAGGTAAACTTTCCTTCTTTCCTTCTTTCTTTCTTTCTTTCAAGGTAACAGGCCGGATCTTGCGAGGGAGCCGCGGTCCCGCCGGTAAAGGATCACCGGTTAAGTGCAAGTAATCTGATATCATGGGGCAGACCGAGTCAAAGCAGGAACGAATGTTCTTTTCAGTGTTTAAGCATATGATGGCTAGCAGAGAGTTAAAAGTTTCAGAAAGTACAACCAGGGAATTCTTTGAGATACTCCTTAAGCAGTTGGCTTGGGAAAATGCTAATGCTTTATGCCAAGATTTGATAAGGCCTATTAGAAAGACAGGAACAGTGCAGGACTATGTAAAAGCCTGCGTGGATGCCTCACCAGCCGTAGTCCAAGGTATAGCCTACGCTGCAGCTATGAAGGAAGAGGAACTCAGCGCCTATGTTAAAAAGACTTATGGTAAAGGAGGGAAAGCAACCTCCAAGCCCACTTGTTTTAAATGTGGGAAATCAGGACATATGCAAAGGCAATGTCCAGGAAATAATAAGAGGGACTCCAATAGAAGGGGTCTTCCCCCAGGAGCATGCCCTCGTTGCCAGAAAGGCAGGCACTGGAAAAATGAGTGCAAGTCCAGGTTCCACAAGGATGGAACACCCCTTAATGGGGAAAAGAAGGAGGAGGAATCAAAAAACTAAATCAGGGGCAGCCTCTCAGCCCCGAACTCGAAAGAGAGGAAACTGCTGTAGTTACATCAGGGAGTCCTCTGAATCCTGAGGCTCCTGAATTTACTATACATGATTTGCCTAGAGCTACTCCTGGTAGTGCTGGTTTAGATTTAGCCTCTTGTGATGATGTAATATTCTCTAGATGGGACGGTGTTTCCTTGGTCTCTACGTCTACCTTGGGAACTCTGCCACAGGGAACTGTAGGGTTAATAATTGGCTGTAGTTCAAATTATAAAAAGAATTTTGAGGTGCTGCCTGGTGTGATTGATAGTGATAGCACAGGAGAAATAAAAGTCATGATTAGACCATTAAAAGAAACTATACAAATTCATAAGGGGCAGAGAATAGCTCAGCTTCTGCTCCTGCCTTATCTTAACTTACCTAATCCAATCTTAAAGCGCAAACGTGGACAAGGGAAGTTTGGTTCTACAGATGTTGTGGCATGGGTCCAAAATATTGGTATGGAAAGACCTTTTAAAGCAGTTAGAGTAAATGGAAAGTTGTTTCAAGGACTTTTGGATACAGGGGCAGATAAGACTTGTATAGCAGGAAAGGATTGGCCTTCATCTTGGCCATGTAAGAGGACTTCTTCTTCTTTGTTAGGTTTAGGGACAGCTTTTAATGTGGCTCAAAGTTCACAGTTCCTGAAATGGGAATTGGAAGGAAAGACAGGAATGATTCAGCCTTACGTTGTTCCTTCTCTCCCCTTTTCCTTGTGGGGAAGAGACATGATGGGTGACATGGATGTAAAATTAGTCACCTCAGATAATCTGAGTGAACAGCATTTTTCATAGGGGCCGCTGAGGGCTTGTTGTATGCAGATAAATTAAATTGGAAATCAGACCAGCCTGTATGGCTCAGTCAGTGGTCCCTAACAGAAGAAAAAATACAGGCTATAGAACAACTTGTGCAAGAACAATTAGAAAAAGGACATCTTGAAGAAAGCAATAGTCCTTGGAACACTCCCATATTTGTAATAAAGAAAAAATCTGGGAAGTGGAGATTGCTACAGGACCTTAGGGCAGTAAATGCTACCATGGAAGACATGGGAGCGTTGCAGCCAGGACTGCCCTCTCCAGTGGCAGTTCCTGCAGGATGGGATGTGATAGTAATTGATTTGCAAGATTGCTTTTTTACTATAAAATTACATCCTGAGGATTGTAAAAGATTTGCTTTTAGTGTGCCAGCTGTAAATTTGAGAAGGCCATACAGAAGGTATCAATGGAAAGTGTTGCCTCAAGGAATGAAAAATAGTCCGACATTATGTCAAAAATTTGTGGATCAAGCTTTAGTATTGATTAGAAAAAAATATCCTGAGGCTTACTTTGCCCACTTTATGGATGACATCTTGATTGCTCATCAATCACCATCAATTAATGAGGAAATATTACTTTATACAATTGAACATTTTACCAAATTTGGATTAGTAATAGCCCCAGATAAGATACAAAAGAATAGACCTTTAAGTTATTTGGGACAGTTAATTCATGATGACTATATTGCCTCACAAAAGGTGTCTATAAGAGTAGACAAATTAAGGAATTTAAATGATTTTCAGAAATTATTAGGAAATATTAATTGGATTAGACCTTTTTTGAAAATTACTACAGGAGAATTAAGTCCTTTGTTCCAACTACTACAAGGGGATACTGATCCTAAGTCTCCAAGAGTTATGACTCAAGAAGCCATAAAAGCTTTAGCATTGGTGGAAAACTTAAATGATGCAAAGGTAAAGCAGATATCTTATGATAAAGAGTGGGACTTGATAATTTTTAAAACACCTTACACTCCCACTGGATGCTTATGGCAGGATGGTGTGTTGGAATGGATACATTTACCTCATGTGCAACAGAAAATGTTGGCTTCTTATCCATATATGTGCTCATTATTGATTAATAAAGGAAGAATGAGATCCAGGGAACTATTTGGTAGAGAAATGCATAATATTATATTACCATATAATAAAAGGCAATTTGAAATACTATTGATGGAAGATGATGATTGGGGAATTGCATTGCAAAGTTATACAGGACAAATTAAATATCATTATCCTAAACATCCTTTAATTGAATTTTATAAGGAAACAGAAATAATTTTCTCAAATAAGTGTTCTTCACAACCTTTAGAGTCTGCCTTATGTATTTTCACAGATGGCTCCTCTAATGGGAGGTCTGTGGTTTATGTACCAGGACAAAAGCCTCTGATAGAGGAAGGTGTGCAGACTTCTGCTCAGCAAGCAGAGATAAGAGCAGTTCTACTTGCTTTTCAAAATTTTACAGAAAAATTTAATCTTTATACGGATTCAAAGTATGTGGTTAATTTGTTTCCAGCCATAGAAACAGCCTTACTTTCAGGGCAGTCTCAAATTTTAAATTTATTACAGCAATTGCAAAATATGATTAGAAAAAGAGCAGAAAAATTTTATGTAGGACATATACGGGGTCACTCTAATTTACCAGGCCCCCTTAGTAAAGGAAATTATATGGCTGATGCATTAACTAGAGGAACAGTTATGAATGTATTAGAGGCAAAGAATAGTCATGAGCTACATCATCAAAATGCTCATGCTTTAAGAAGGATGTTTCATATTACTAGAGAACAAGCCAGACAGATAGTTAAGGATTGTGGTAATTGTCCTCAAGTTTACCACCCACAAAAAATGGGAGTAAATCCCCGAGGCCTTAAGGCATTAGCTTTATGGCAAATGGACGTTACACATATCCCTGAATTTGGAAAATTGGCTTATGTTCATGTGACAGTGGATACTTATTCTCATGTGCTGTTTGCCTCTGCTAGAAGTGGAGAAGCTGTGAAAGATGTAATTCAACATCTTGTACAAAGCTTCATGATGATGGGAAAGCCATTAAGAATTAAGACAGATAATGCTCCAGCTTATACATCTAAGGCTTTTGCCTCTTTTCTGCGAGCATGGGATATACACCATACCACAGGAATACCATATAATCCCCAAGGACAGGCAATAATTGAGAGATCTCACCAAACTTTGAAAAATCAGATTGAACGCCTAAGGGCTGCTAATAAATATTTTTCTCCCCATCATCTTTTGAATCATGCTCTTTTTGTGATAAATTATTTGAATACTGATGAACAAGGAAACTCCCCTGCTATGAAACATTGGGGAGGAATAAAAGGAGAACAACTTCCACAAGTAATGTGGAAGGACTTATTAACCGGATCCTGGAAAGGACCGGATGCTTTAATTTCCTCCGGGAGAGGATATGCTTGTGTTTTTCCACAGGATGCAGATAGTCCAATCTGGATCCCAGACAGGCTCATTCGACCGTTTAACCAGAGGGCCTCTATCAAGGAATCAGAGGAGAAAGCAGAGACTGAAAAAGAAGAAGATGCTGAGAATGATGATGGGACTTGGTCTTGCTGTTCTACGGGAGACCTCATCTGTTCCTGAGTCACACGAGTCAAGGGAGGATCTGCCCACCTGGGGACAGCTGAGGAGACTCGCCCGAGAAGCGCAGCAGATGATCACTAGCACCAGAAAGCAGTTATCGACAGAAAATATGTTTCTTGCTATGTTTGTTATCCTTTCTATGCAAATGTGTCCTGTGTCTGCAGTTTCATATTGGGCTTATGTTCCTCATCCCCCACTCCTTCATCCCGTGGGTTGGGGGGAGAATGTAAATATTAGAGTGATGACCAATGATACTAGACTTATGGGGGGACATGCTACTCTTTCCTCCCATCTAACCTCTACTCCATTTAGATATAAGGGGATGTCAGACTCTGCTCCGATTTGCATTGATTTAGCTAGATCGGGGTCTATGGGTTGTCTTTCTCTCGCCTATAAAACTATCCTTGCTGATGCTCCAGATAAATCATCTCCAGCGAAAGAACCTCCATATCATAGAAGATTTATGTGGGAAATTAAACTAAAGATTTTGGGGACTAATTTTCATAATGAAACCTTTAGGAAGTTATTTGAGAAAATCCCTTTAGATTTATGTTCCTGGAACTATAAAGATAAAGATAAGATGTGGGAGCTTCCTCGGATTTATGAAAGACCAAGTTGGCTTAAATGTGGTTTTGAACGTTGGGCTATAGCACATATTCCCTGGGAGAATCAAGAGAGGATTTATGATTATTCCGTAGCCACACCAAATAATAACTATAGAGCTTTCCTTCTTGGTGAAAAATTACAGTATCATGGATATAAACCTGAAAGGTTTACTTTAGAACCTATTAATAGGTGGTTTACACCAGGATGGGTAGAACCTATCTATGTTAGCCATTCTCCTTTAGGCGATGTTTTGAATACATTTCCAGGACTATTTAGACTTTTTGCTGCATCTAGTATAATTTACTTTAAGAAGCCTCTGGAGTCTAGACCTCTTCCTGTAGCGATTAGATCTTGTTTGAGCTATCCTTATAGTATACTTGCTGGAAATGATACAGATTTAATCATTACTAAATTAGGGCACTCTTATGAGGTTCACTGTTCCGAATGTATTTTAACTAATTGTGTTGATCATAAGTTGGTTGAATCCTATTCACGCATCGTGATATTACAAAGACCTTCCTACGTAATGCTTCCTGTAGATCTAAAGGATGAAGCTTGGTTTGACAATGAGGCTTTACAGGTAGTTACAAGAATTAGTGAGCTTATTAGGCCAAAGCGTTTTGTAGCAGCTTTAATGTTAGGTATCAGTGCCTTGATAGCTATTGTAACTTCACTTACAGTTTCATCAGTTGCTTTAGTCTCAGAAATGAAGACTGCACACTTTGTTAATGATTTGAGTAAGAATGTTTCTTTGGCACTGGTAAAACAAGAGGTTATAGATAAGAAATTGGAAGCAAAGATTGATGCTCTAGAGGATGTAGTTCTAGAGTTAGGACAAGAGATACAAAATATTAAGGTTCAGCTTTCCACCAGATGTCATGCCAGCTTTCGATACATATGCGTAACGCCATTAATCTATGACAAGCAACATAATTGGACTCTTACAAAAAATCATTTGTTGGGAATTTGGAAAGATAATGATATCTCTCATGATATGGCTCAATTAAAAGCTCAAATTGCAGTTATGAGTAAAGCACAAGATGGATCGGTTAACTTAGAGGATTTGGCTCAGGCTTTTAGTTCTGGTTTGAAGTCTCTGAACCCTGTAACTTGGTTACATTGGATTGTTGTCGTCGACGTGGCTGCAGGGGTAATCTTTCTTTTTCTTCTTATCTTTCCAATAATTTTCAAACTAGTCTTCTCCTCCATCTCTGCTGCCAAAAGAGATATTCATGAGCTCAAAATTAAAAAATAAAAAAGCGGGAGATATCACGGCGCATTTCTTGAACCCCGTAGTTTCACGCAGCCAAGCTGCAATCCAGGCAGAGGCCACGTGATATTTACTGGGGCTGTTCAAGGAATGCCGCTGTGGGCCTCCTTGGCTGCAGATAGAGCTGAGCTGAAATTTCTCATGGCAAGCTGTGTAACCCTTTATCTGACCTGTTCTTTTACTTACGAGATGTCTCTGCCAGCCAAAGGTGCGAGCATTCCAGGTGTGACAGTTCATTCAGAGTTCATTCTTTGAACTACAGTACTGGCCATGATTTTCCTTCTAGAGATCCATTGCTTTGCTTTTAATTAGCTGTACAGTTATTACCTAGATACATTAAAGAATTAACCTCCCAACAATTTATTTGTATGGTTAGCTGACTTTGGCACTCTGACATGGAAACCATCAGTTAGTAAAGTTTCAAAATAAGCCTGAGGAAGATAGCATACATAGTTTTTCCAAAAACTAATTACTAATTCCAATTACTAATTTATCATTGACTACAGAGGGACGCGATGACCTTGTGTGTAATCTCTGACTCTTGAATCACTAATTTATCATTGACCACAGAGGGGCGCAATGACCTTGTGTGTAATCTCTGACATTCATACCTGACTAATTTTGTATTTCCTTGTGCCAGATACTCATGGTAACCATTCTTTGTAAACATTTCACTGAATATCAACTTGTGATATGTATAAAAATACCTGCCTCAGAACAGTAAAGTGCATTCAGACGCATTCAGATCTTGTGTGTGTCTGTCTGTCATTCGCCGGACCTGTACCTTCCTGCATACCAAAGACCCTGATTCCCCACGGGAGTGTGTGTTCCGACTGAGTCGGTCCGTGGCACTGGTACCAACATCTGTCTTAGTTACTTTTCTACTTCTGTGAAAAAACACTATGACCACTATGATTAATGCAACTTAGAAAAGAAATGGCTTAATGGTGATTCTAGTTTCAACTTTTTGTGTCCATGGTGACAGACTACAGGAAAAAATGGAAGTTCACATATTGATCATTTGACAAGGTCATACTTCCTAATTCTTTCCTCAACATTTCAAAATGGTGACTATGTATGTACTCAAATACATTAGGCTATCGGGGAGGGGTTCCTATTCAAACAACCATACACATGAAAGTTATTTTTATCAATATCATTTATAAAACAAGTTATTTTTATCAGTATCATTTATAAAACAAATGTTATTTTTGCCAAATCACTGATGCCTCCTTGGTTAACATGGATATTTGTGCATGATATTCCTCGCTCTCTGGCGAGTGTGTGTGTGTGTGTGTGTGTGTGTGTGTGTGTGTTTATGTGTGTGTGTTTGTGTGTGTGTAAGCTCACTTGCCCATGTTGGCCTGTGGAGGCCAGAGGATTACCTCAAGATTTATTTTGGGAATCAGGTCTCCAACATAATGATAATTAAGTTATCTTGAAGTATAACCTCTCACTATACTGGAAGATAGTTATTGTGGCCAGACTGTCTAGCCAGAAAGCCCGTGATATAATCCTATTTTCAATCCTGGGCACTGACGTCATGGGACACACAAAACTTAACTTTTCTTTGGGTTCAGGGGAATCATATTGACTTTCAGCTATTTTATTCCTCTTCTTTCCTTTAAAGACTTTAATGATCAAATAAAAATGTATAATAATATGAAAATTTTCACATTTTAATAATGATGTACTCTAACACATTTTGCAAATACTATATAATACACAGGATTTTAAGGTCATTTTAAGGTTAAATCCATCAAGAGATAATACAAGTAAATGTTTCCTTTTAAATTTTGTTGAAGAGATTTTTATTATGTTATAATTTAAGTGGGATTTTTTTGAGGTTTGGCTTGTTGCTACGTATTGTAATGCTAAATTCTCTACCCAAATGTCAAGACCTGGGAGTGGCTTTTCATGTTCACAAGCTTTTATCTGTGTAAACCTTCCTTGATTTAAAACTATTGGTTAAATAAAATTGGCTACAGCCAATTACTGGAGGGAATAGAGGTGGATGGATTTGGAGTGACCTTGGTGGAGAAGAGAGAAGATACATGAGAGAGAGAAAGATGAGGAAGACACCATCAGGGGAGATGTATCATAACCACATGACCAGGAGAAACAGCAAGTATCTGAGGTATACTCCTGGGAAGGTAGCCAGGCCTGCAGTTAGAAGGGTAGATCAGGGTTGCCCACCCCTAAGAAATTGTCAAAACCAAAGATAATAATCATAGTCTGAGTCTCATCTATTTGTAATCTAGTTTTGGATAAGTTTGAATGGGTTATACTTTAGGATTTTTTGAAAAACATTATACATTGTAAATATTAGTTCTTTTTTTAATTGGATATATTCTATATTTACAATTCATTTCCCTTTTTCTGGTTCCCCCCTCCCACCTCACTGTTCTTGTACTCCCCCACAATGATGCTTTGGTCCATTTTAGCACCAGTGTCCACTCCTTTCGTCTTGTCAGACATCACTTGGTATGTGATTTATGTCTTTGGTGTTCCAAGATTCTAGGCTAATATACACTTATCAGTGACTGCATACCATGGGTATTCTTTTGAGACTGGGTCACCTCACTTAGTATGATGTTCTCCAGCTCCATCCATTTCTCTAAGAATTTCATGAATTCATTGTTTCTAATGGCTGAATAGTACTCCATTGTGTATATATACCACATTTTTTGTATCCATTCCTCTGTTGAGGGACATCTGGGTTCTTTCCAGCTTCTGGATATTATATATAAGGCTGCTATGAACATAGTGGAGCATGTATCCTTATTGCATGCTGGGGAATATTCTGGGTATATTCCCAGGAGTGGTATGGCTGGGTCCTCCAGAAGTATCATGTCCAGTTTTCTGAGGAAACACCAGACTGATTTCCAGAGTGGTTGTACCAGCTTGCATTCCCACCAGCAGTGGAGGAGTGTTCCTCTTTCTCCACATCCTCGCCAACACCTGATGTCTTCTGAGTTTTTAATCTTAGCCATTCTGACTGGTGTGAGGTGAAATCTCAGGGTTGTTTTGATTTGCATTTCCCTAATGACTAATGATGTTGAACATTTTTTAAGGTGTTTCTTTAGGTGAAAAGTCTCTGTTTAGCTCTGTACCCCATTTTTGGATAGGGTTATTTGGTTTTCTGGGGTCTAACCTCTTGAGTTCTTTGTATACATTGGATATTAGCCCTCTGTCAGATGTGGGGTTGGTGAAGATCTTTTCCCAATTTGTTGGTTGCCGATTTATCCTTTTGACAGGGTCTTTTGCCTTACAGAAACTTTGTAATTTTATGAGGTCCCATTTGTCTATTCTTGCTCTTAGAGCATAAGCAATTGGTGTTCTGTTCAGGAATTTTTCCCCTGAGCCAATGTCCTCAAGGGTCTTCCCCAGTTTCTTTTCTATTAGTTTTAGTGTGTCTGGTTTTATGTGGAGGTCCTTGATCCACTTGGAGTTGAGCTTAGTGCAAGGAGATAAGTGTGGATCAATTCTCATTCTTCTGCATGTTGACCTCCAGTTGAGCCAGCACCATCTGTTGAAAAGGCTATCTTTTTTTCCACTGGATGTTTTCAGCTCCTTTGTCGAAGATCAATTGGCCATAGATGTGCGGGTTCAATTCTGGTTCTTTGATCCTATTCCATTGATCCGCCTTCCTGTCACTGAACCAATACCATGCAGTTTTTAATACTACTGCTCTGTAATATTGCTTGAGGTCCGGGATATTGATTCCCCCAGAAGTTCTTTTGCTGTTGATGATAGTTTTAGCTATCCTGGGTTTTTTGTTATTCCAGATGAATTTGAGAATTGTTCTTTCTAACTCTATGAAGAACTGAGTTGGGATTTTGATGGGGATTGTGTTGAATCTGTATATTGCTGTGGGCAAGATTGCCATTTTGACTATATTAGTCCTGCCAACCCACGAGCATGGAAGATTTTCCCATTTTCTGATGTCTTCTTCAATTTTCCTCTTCAGAGACCTGAAGTTTTTGTCATATAAATCTTTCACATGTTTGGTTAGTGTCACTCCAAGATACTTTATATCATTTGTGGCTATTGTGAAGGGTGTCATTTCCCTAATTTCTTTCTCGGCCTGCTTATCCTTCGCATATAGGAAGGCTACTGATTTGCTTGAGTTGATTTTTATAGCCAGCCACTTTGCTGAAGTTGTTTATCAGTTGCTGGAGTTCTCTGGTGGAGTTTTTTGGGTCACTTAAGTGTACTATCATATCATCTGCGCATAGTGATAGTTTGACTTCTTCCTTTCTGATTTGTATCCCTTTGACTTCCTTCATTGGCTTCATCCCAGGGATGCAGGGATGGTTCTATATATGGAAATCCATCAACGTAATCCACTACATAAACAAACTCAAAGAAAAAAACCACATGGTCATCTCATTGGATGCTGAAAAAGCATTTGACAAAATTCAGCATCCTTTCATGCTAAAGGTCTTGGAAAGAGCAGGAATTCAAGGCCCATATCTAAACATAGTAAAAGCAATATACAGCAGACCAGTAGCCAACATCAAGGTAAATGGAGAAAAACTTGAAGCAATCCCACTAAAATCAGGGACTAGACAAGGCTGTCCTCTCTCACCATATCTCTTCAATATAGTACTTGAGGTACTAGCTAGAGTAAATATTAGTTTTTATTTATCTATTAGGGAAGAATATAGTCTTAGGAAAGTATAGAATGGTGGTAATTAGAATAGGACAAACAAAAAATGAAATTAAAGACCAAATTTTGTGCTTGTACCAGAGAGCATTTTGGTTTGATATAATCAAACTATTCAATTCTGTGGGAAACTTGCCAGAGTAACTCAGAGTATGAAATATTACTGCCTAATAAATAATCGTCCATCTCAACAGTGAACCCTTTTATAAATGGGAGGTCTTGATGTCACTATTAAATAGAATGAATGTCTTTTAGTAGCATTGGGAAGACTTGCATTGTGTTAGTTGGTTTTAAAGTCTATTTCTCAGTGATCGTGGTGGTCCATGGAGGAAGGGGACTTGACAGCCCCTTCATCCTCCTGTCAATTAGAACAGGTCTGCTGTTTGTTTCATATATTCTGACTCTAAGTAAAAAGTAAAAAAAAAGTCTCCTACTGATTTAATAACATTTGGAAACTGCTAGTCTATATTTTATGGCTTCTTGGGCTTGGCTGTGCATCAGAATACCTTGGAGACATTCATAAAAGTACTAATTTCTGGGTATTTTTCCATACCTACTAAATCTAAATTTATGGCCTGGGTTGTAATATCTGTATTTTTACCAAGCTCTTGAGGCAAGTTTTATTCAGCTGGCTTTTCAATATAATGACCTCTAAGGCTCTTTCCAAATTTTAAGGTTCTATAATTCTTACTAAGTTAAGGTAGATTTATAACTAGAAAATTTTCACAATAACAAATGACATCTACTTCCACACTATAGATCATCAGGACAAATGAGTTAAAGAAGAAATATATATTTGAGTTTGTGTGTGTGTGTGTGTGTGTGTGTGTGTCTGTCTGTCTGTCTATCTATCTATCTATCATTTACCTACATGTAGATGAATATATATATATATATCTTATAAACAAATATAATTTACTAGATGCCGTACCAAAATATTGATTGCTTATATAAATATATGCATGACTACAGAATAAATAATAAATAAATATATATATGTGCTCATACATATGCACGTGTGTGTGTGTGTTTATGAAAAGGAAAATCACAATATAAATAAGGGAGATGTCACCATAGGATTACAGAGATTCTGAGAGTACCCAACTCAATGTTAGAATTATGAATTGACTATTATATGAGAAGTTGTCAAAAGTTTAGTTAATTAACTATACAGCAAAGGCAAAAACATTAGAAATAATCTAATCTCTTTATGTTTGTATGTCTGTGTTTTGCTCTGTATCTCTCTGTGTCCATCTCTGTCTCTGTTTTTCTACACACATGCACACACACACACACACACATTCACACACATACACACAAACAAACAAACACACACACATTGCCTCTTTGCCTCTCTTCATCTCTCAGAAATAATATCCTAGAAATGAAAACCAGGAAAAGAAAAACATAAAGTCAAAAGAGATTAGTGTTCCTCTAACATTTATATTCCTTTCATTTCAGCACCATAGATAGTGAGAGGCTCAGCGTCTCATTTGGAGGAAAGAGCATGGGATTTGGGCAGAAAAATCTCAGTGCAGGAGTTTTCTCATCTCCAAGATGGGGAACAACACGACAGCCACAGGTATTAAAAGGATTAAATGAGGCCTTTTGCAGCAATGAGACATTCTAGATGCGAGCAGTGATTCCTGATAATGTGGAATAGTGGCACTGTGCTCTCTCCTTTTTAAAGGAAAAATGACTCCCCAAGGCAAATCTAAGAGGCAGCAGGTTATGTGTGTAGTGTGCAGGCAAATGTGGGTGCGAGGTTGTGTTCCCTCATTCACCCATTCACCCTTTCAGTCACTCATGACCTGAGTTACTAAGTACATTCTTTGTACTCAGGCATGTTCCAGTATTCAGGGCTATACACAAAACAGAATGGTTCTCACATACTTTTTGAATATTGATAAATAGGACAAGATTAATTCTAGGTTTGATAATTGAAAATGTGTAAGTCCTTTTAAAAATGCATACTTGGAATAAAATAAGGAACATCTCAGAGCAGACAGGGTGTTTGGGGACAAAGTTTTGAGAAAATCATATTTGAACTTTTAAATATTGTTTATATAAAATGTTTTTATTCAAAATATTTCGATCATATTCTTTTCTGTCCCCCAACTTCTCTCAGTCCTCTGTATCTCCCTCTCTACCTAACTTCGTGATATGTCTCTCAGCAAACATCGACAAGAAAAATAACAAGAATCCCCAAATGAAAATTAAAACAGACAAACAAAAACAAAACCATGAAGACAAAAAATACTAAAACAAAATAAATGTGCACAAAACCTCATGGACTCTATTTTGTATTGTCCAGCTGCTCCTGGGCATGGGACCTATCAAGGTTTGTAGGTGATATGTGTGTTCACACTCCAGTGGGGGAAAAAAAACTGGGTTTCTCTTTCCCGGCAGCATCAATTACTAACTTGTTAGTGAGGGGTAGGAACTCTGTGTACATTTTTCCTTCTCAGTGCTGAAGCTCTATCTGGTTTGAACTTCTTCCTGTCACAGCCTCTGTGAGGACATATTATGTTTGGAAGACACTGTTTTCTTGGAGGCATTCATCACCTCTGACTCTTCAAAGTTTTTCTTCTCCCTTATTCTGTAGATTCATGAGCCTTGAGGAGCAGGCTTGGATTTATAAATAAAGGTTAAGAAAAGGAAAATTATTCAATAGCTTGGTAAAGAAAGTTCTGTTCAGAAGAAATCAAGGTTTGCAAGCCCCCCTTTTCTCCAGGGAAGCCTTGTCTCTTTGATGTAGACTTTATTACTTTGAGCTCTCTTCAGGTATCTGTCCCTGGCCACCTACTCCCGGAATTCTCTGCACTTCACCTCTCTCTTACTTAACATCTCTCACACATGGATATGTCTCTGTCAATTTCTATCAATGGGCATGAAGTTTGTACTTGGTTTCATTCTGTGTTCAAAACTAGTCTCCTGTTTTAGAAGGACATTCCTATTTTTTTCTAGCCAATTAGTACTTTTCCATGAATTGTTACTAATGTGGACTATTTTATTTTTGTGTATGAGGTGCCGGAAAATGTTTCTAGTAGTAAGAATGTTATGTATGATAGTGGGTTTCTTCCAAAGTAGTGGTATTCTATACAAAAGTGAAAGATAAAGACTGTTAATAGTATGCTGATTCATTTGATTCGTGGACTGATTTTTCTGTGGATGACCCGGCTCAGTGTTGATGAAGGATATGCAGTGGGGCTCTCCCTTATCATAGATTTCAGAGCAAACATAAAGTGTATTATACAAGGTGGGATAAGAGCAACCTAACAGGGCTTCATGAGATTTTGCAGTATGTGGGAAAATGTATGACTTTTAAAAGATGTATATTTCTAAATACCTTTTAAAGAACAACGAAAGGTTTTAAGAGACCACAGGGTTTAAGAAATGTGTACATCCCAGGAAATAAGTGGCCACCATTAAACAATGATAAAAGTGAAGCTCCTTTTCACTATTAGCACAAGCCCTGTTTATATTTGTATTTTGTACTTTAAAATGCAATTCTCTTAATACATAGATTATCAATGTTCATTCCCCATTCTATTTTAAAGTTTTATTAATTTTTGTGGGTGCATAAAAAGACATCAAATAAAATATCAACAACAAATAATGGCAAGATGTGAAAACAATCTGAGAAAAAAACTTCAAAAGAGCATATAATTATTTCAATAAGTAGATGATTTTTGGTATATGTGTCTCTAGGGATATGGGGGTGTGTAATAGTGACCAAACACAGAGATCAGAAGACAATTGGTGCAGTTAGTCCTCTTCTATTCTGGAGGTTCTGGACATGACACTTAGGCCATCTGCTTGACAGTGGGGGAACATTTATCCCCTGATGAGTCGTTTCACTTCCTTCGTTTTTCATTTTAACTGAACTTTTAATATCAACTTAACTTCTACTTATTTTTTGTGACAGGCTCTTATTATCTAGTTAATACTAGTATTGAATCCATAGTTGTGCTGCCTCAGTCTCCTGCAAACACTAATCTGACATTTGGTTACCCACCCTGTCTTTTTCTCTATACTTTAGTGTACAGTTTGTGGATATTAAGAAAATTTAGATTGTTGGTATCTTAATTTCTTTTCATGTTTCTGTGATAAATTACAATCATGAAAACAGCTCAGTGATGCATGGTTTACTTTCCCTCATAATCCAAGAATATAGTCCATCATAGCAGGGGAATCAAACCAGCAGGGGCTAGAAGCAATTGGTCACTTTGCATCCAGAATCAGAATGCAGAGAGTGGTGATCCATTCTGTGCTCACCTAGCTTTCTGCCTTTTAGACAGTTCTGGACCAAAGATTAGGGAATAGTGCTACCCCATCACTTTTCTCCTCAATTAACACAACCAACACATTCCCCCATAGGTGTGCTCAGAGGCTAAACAGCTCCTCACAAGTATGTCTACAGCTTTTATACTATATAAGACCAGACTCTGTCAAGCTGTAAATTAATCCAGACTTTAAGAATGGATAGCCACTACCATCACCTACAACACTTTTTATCTTCTAAAGTCTAAATCTCTGTGTTAATTCACTAATGATTTTCTATTTCCACATTCTCTATTCTTGACCACCATTTGCTCTACTCTGGTACCTCATATAAATGAAAGCTTATGATCCTCCTTATTTTGTGGCTGATATCCATGTTATTGTTTTAAAGCTTAAAAAGGTAAAATTTCAATAATCCATCCTTTTTATTTTTTTCCATTTCAAATTTATTGTTCAAAGTGCTTTACATATATAAACTTTTAAACAGAACAGCAACAATCTTTGTCATATTACATTCTAATAATTCTGAATAGTTAGACTTACATCTGTCCAATATGATATTCAAACATTTCTTGCTTGCCCTAGACATAAATCCAGGAAGAATTTAGGATGTGGGAGGGGGAGGGAGGGAACACAGGAGGGAGGGAGGGAGGGAAGGATGGAGGGAGGGAGAAAGAGAGAGAGAGAGAGAGAGAGAGAGAGAGAGAGAGAGAGAGAGAGGGAGAAGGGTCTTTGTGGAATTTAACAACTAATAAAAGATCTTGACATATGAGAACTATTAAAAAAAAAGAATGCTTAACCCAGAAAAGTGTGAATCCAGGATACTCTTCAAGTATTATGCACTGTGTGAATCATAAGAGTTCTAATTGCTGCCATTGACTGACTGAAACGATAGTATTAACCAGAAAAGCATGTAACGAAGACATCTTTATATGGTAGTCAAACCTAAATGACTCTAAGATAAAGATTTTTGGTGATTCAAGAGAACAATGCTGCTAAAAACTGTCTGCAGCTACATATGTAGCAGAGGATGGCCTTTTCAGACATCAGTGACAGGAGAGACCATTGGTCCTGCGAAGGTTCGATGTCCCAGTGTAGGGGAATTCCAGATCAGGAAAGTGGGTGGAGGGATTGATAAGAGGGGGAGGGAGGATGGGATAGGGGGTTTGTGGAGGGGTAACAAGGAAAAAGGATACCATTTGAAATGTAAATAAAGCAAATGTCTAATAAAAAAACCATTGTTCTCTGAGTGTGGAATTTATTAGAAAATTTAACACTGTAGACTCCTCAGGAACTTGGAAGAAAATTCAATCTCATAAGGCAAAACAGAGTTTCCCCTTTCAGCTAGGGAAGGAAACCAGAGACTGGGCAGGAAACAAGCAGCCCATCCTACTGTGTGAGTCAGGTTGCCTATGAGTCCGAGGAGGCAAACCAATGGAAGAGGGCCTGCTGAGCCTGCAGTGTCATGTTGCCTGTCTGCTCTTGCCTGCGGAATCATCTTCCCAGCCTGGTGTTTCTTTGGAGTATGCTATTTTTTTCTTCAGTGTGACATAAAGGTCGCAAAAGGATTCCTACAGTTCTGTATGGGCACAGAAAACCAGAATGGCAGAATCTACGGGGAGGTCAGTTTTCACTTGCAAGTGTTTTCTACTGATGTTAGGATCCAGCAATGGATCAAGGCTGCCTCCTGAGTTGGTTGTTGTCCCCTGTCAACTGCACACATAGGCAAAATGAATCCCAGAGAATGAGGTTTTCAAGACGATGACTGTGTGACCCACTGTCTTACTTAAAGTCTGTTTTAAATTTCCCCAGAGATCTGAAAGTGTGTGCTGAAGGCCTAGCCGAAGGCCAAGTATTTATGCAGAAGCTTGTTTTGTAGGGCCACAGGGAAAATGACAGAGTTGAATATGGACAATGGATTGGACCTCATAATTACACATCCATAAGTTCCATTACTCATTGTTATTATTAGACGCTGCTACCGGTCAGAGGCAAGTCTAATGGCTGCTCTTAGACCACAGGTCTGATTGGTGCGCATCACAGCTTTGGTTCTGAATTTGGGATGCAGCTGCAGGCAAGTTGGGAATCAACCTCAAAGAGAAGCGACAGAGCTGCACAGATGTAAATGCTTTATGCCCAGCAGGCTAGTTCCTTGCCCTGACTCTGTCTGGAGACTGGGTGTCCTGAGACACATCCACTTCCTTCAAGGAAGCTGCCTGACCTCAGCCTGGCACTTCAGTGTTTAATGCATTCATTATGTCTGAGGTCGACTTTAATTTTTCAGGTCTTTCTCTTAGCTGCCTAGGGATAAATGTATAAAAAGCTTATCATCAAACATCATGCCCTGAGTCTGTGAGTCATCTGGTACCCTCTTCAGAATTTTAACAGCACAGACAACATACAAGTCATATTTCCCATCCATTGTGAGCTATTTTTTTTCTTTGCTTTACAGCATGTGCCAAATTTGATTCCTGTGACAATCCGTATTGCACAAAGTGAAAGGAAGTTTTTCAATCCGTGCCTTTTTTTCCCTCTTTCTCCCATATGGCTGAATTGATTCATCGTCCACTACAAACCCTTTCTCTTACTAAAATGTGATCTTTGGTGCTTTAAATGAATACATCACGTCCTAAATTGTGCAGTGCAGCAAAGTTTCCATTTCAAAGCACAGGCCACAGGATCAGGAGACATGGATGGAAACACGACCCTGCCTTTTTCCCAGCTATAAAACAGGTCCCTGGAATTCTCTGGACTGTCATTTCCTTAGCTAAAGTATCAGTGTTAAATCTGAAGCAGCAATCCTACATTTATCGAGCAGCCTTTATTTGCCCTAATTATTTTATATATCATTATTAACTTTCAAAAAAGTACTTTTGTGTTGCAGCCATGTATTAAGTACAAGTGATTAGTGGTGAATGAGACACAATGGACCTTGTTATTAGGGACCTTAAGCATTATAAGAAAATATATCAGGCGATTATTTCATTTATCATTTAATTTTACCATGAGTCATGTCTGGGAGGAGAAGCCTGGGAGCTTGAGTAGATGATTGACAGGAAACAGTATATGTGATCATGAATTGAGGGGACTGGTGTGACAAATTTGGTGTGACTAAGATTCATTTACTCACTCATATTTATTTAACAAATATTTACTTAATACTATTATATCTCAGGCATAGTGACAGATTTTAAAACTATGGGGAAAGAAAAAGAGAGATAATTCTCTGAAAGAGTTTAACATCTAAATGATGTTTTTTTCCAACTTCATTTGCAGTTCAAGATACATTGTTGGAGACTTGAGTGGAATTTGTTATGAGAAAATAAAATGGGGAAGGCACTCTGAGGTGAAAGCAATGGCGTTTATTTTATGGGAGAAAAGAAAAACAGGAGAGAAATTTAAAGTAAGTTAGGATAAAGCTTTGGCTGCGAGGAATATGGAAAAGAAAAATTTATGTGTGAAACTCGGTAATTTGTCTGGGGAACTTAGCTTGATGCCAGAATGAGTTCTGATGAGAATATTACTGAGAGCCATTACTCAGCCTTCTGATTTGGTCGGGTGCTTATTTCTTCCAGAATAAATGGCCACATTGCTCACTAGCTTGCAGACTCAATGACAAAGAGAGCAAACCACATGATCTGTGAATCCTTTTGTCAAATTCAAATAACACCCATAGCCATTTACAAAGTCAGAAGAAATTTTCCTCATCGTGGATATTCAATCTCTGCTTAATGACAGAGGCAATTCATGCTGTACTTTGTAGGCAGAACTTTGTTAACATGTAAATGGGGCCACAGTCTCTGTACTTACAGATGCAGTAATCATCAATTTGCCTGCCCCATCAAATGAGTGTCGCATAAGGATGCTCAATTTCTCAAGAAGATTGCCACCTCTACTTCTAAATATCAAAGTATTTACTCCTTTCACTACAGCCATTTTCCCTAAGACATGGCCACCTCTATCCTGGAAAAACTGCAATATTCTGTCCGTCTGTGCACTCTCTTTCCACTTGGAAACCTTTTCCAAATGGGTCTCCACAGTAGCCAGAGGGATCTGTTCAGTAGCACAAACCTCATCAACTATTTCCTGCATATCATCTCCTTGGTACTGACAGCAAGACTCTGGAATTTCCCAAACCTATACATATCTATTTCTTTAGCTTGGCCCTAAACAAAGTCTTTAATACACATTCCATAATTACAGTTAATACATCTTGTTTTAATGTAGTTTAAATTCATAATAAAACTGAGCTGCAGTCAAAGATAGGTCCCAGTTATCCACTCTCCCACACATTTTGTATCTTCTAGTACCAGTATCTCTCTCCAGAATTGTACATTTGTTATAATCACTCACTAATAATGTTCATATAACCTTTACGGGTCACATAGAATGCCCCATTGGTGCTGTGCATCATGTAGGCTTGCCGCCACAATTGTATTTTATGGTAGAGTTTCACTTCCACAGTATCTCCCAGTTTCTCTTTTCATTGCTACTCTCCTCATGCATAGTGACTTTACTTTATCCAGTTTTGCATTCGTCAGATTGCTGTTAAGTTAGAATTATGTAACATTCAGCCTCTCCATCTCTCTTTCTTTAACTTACTGAATTTGCTTAAAGTTTTCATCATGTCCTTTCATAGATATTTAGTTCCTGTGTGCATGCATGTAACGACATTCCATTCTCTATGTGTACAATGGTTCACATATCTATTTACCATTAGATGGCATTCTGGGAAACTTTCAAGCATTTGAAAATATTTTTAAAGACCTCTGTGAACTTATTTTGATAAGTTCAGATGTAGACATGTATTTTCAACTCGTTTGATCACACATCAGGTAGTGGAAATGCTGGAATGCATGGCTGGAACACTGTTGGTTTTCTAAGAAATGACCAATAGCTCTCCAAGCAGCTCCATCAGGTGCATTCCCATAGCCAGTGAATACTAGCCTTTGTTTCTCATCCTGTCCATTATTGGCAGATGTAGTGTTTTAGATTTTGTGCTTTTTAGAAGATGTGTAGTGGTATCTTTACTATTATTATTATTATTATTATTATTATTATTATTAAACTTAACCCAATTTGCTAATGGTGTGCAATGTGCAGTCTCTCCATATGCTCCCTTTATGAGTATCTGTCTTCTTTGGTAATGTGTCTGTTGAGCTCGTTGGTCTTTTTATAAACCAGGATTTCCTTCTGTGGCAATCCTATCTCACTCCTCCTTCCACAGTCTAGTTTCCCTTTGACAGTGCTTTAGAGCAGATACTATTGTTTATTTTAATAAGGTTCTACATATAAAATCTTTCTTTCATAGATTAAGTCTTCAATATTTTATCTGAAAATGCATTACTAAGAAAATGTTTCAGACTGTCAAGTAACTTCTCATATCATCCTGATGACCTGAATTCTATCCCAGAGCTCACGTGAAAATTTGGGTGTGGGCTTAATTACACATCTGTAATTGTCAGCACTCCTATAGTAAGACTGGACGTAGAGGCCGAACGTTTGTCCAGAATCTGTCAAGTTAGTGTGGAGTACAAACTAAGGTGACAGAAACAAAAGAGAGCCAGCTTCTAAACAAGGAAGATGGAGAGAATCATTTCCCATATGAATGCCTGTAAACACACATTCTCTGTCTCTCTCTCCTTCCTCCCTCATTTTCTCTCTCCAAATAAATAAATAAATAGATAGATAGATAGATAGATAGACAGACAGACAGACAGACAGATAGATAGATAGATAGATAGATAGATAAAGCAAGCAAGCATATGTAAGTCTCAGATTATCTCAATATTCTTTCTGTATGATTGCTTGAGAATTCTAGAGTTCTGTATTTTTCTGTGAAATATATTTAAGCTAATTTTATGATCATAGAAGTTCTGTGACTAGGCAATATTCTGTTTTATTTTCTGTTTTGTTTTTGTTTGATTAATTTTTTTAGCATGAGAATGCCCAATTACCTTCATCCTTCTTGGCTGAAAATATCTTTTCTTTAATGTGTTTCACTTGTCAGATATCAATTGATTCTTTTGATGGGAATCAGCTTTTGGACCCTTTCTTCTGTGCTGTGGATCAAGTCATCTGTTCTTTGGCTACAGTCACAGTTTTAATCATTGTAGTTCTCTAGTCAATCTTGACAATCTGCTCATATCAGTTAGTCACACTTGTTCTTTCTCCTTCAACAGGTTATACGCTTCTCTTTGAGGTGTATTTGTTCTTGTCTTGCAATTTGTTGTTTTATTATTATATCCTTAGACATTAGTGATTGATATGTTTTCTGGTAAAATGCAGGCTTTCATCTTGTATACCATATTTTTTCTTCCTAGCTTTATCACTCTTTATGACTCCATTAACTTTTAGTACTCTCAACTCAAAGACTGCCTTAAATTTCCTCTTTGTATCAATTTCCCAATCCATTCTTGCTTATCCTCTCTTACTTATTCAAATTTCAGTTCAATAATGATGTACTCCCAAAAGACTTTAGTGTCTCTCATTTCTCAAAACCTCTATTTTATTTAAATTCTCATAGAATTACTTGCATTTTCCTTCGTGTGTTTTAAACTCTTGGTGTTTTACTTTTTTTTGCATTTTATACCTACTCTCTTTTACCCCTGTTCAATGAAACAGAAAATTTTTATAAGTTTGGAAGTTTTGGCTAATTTATTTTTGTGTATGGTAGTAAGTTTGAAGTAACAAGTTAACTGCCCAATGGATATCTACTAAAATGTCTTGATATATAGATTACTCTCTTTTATGATGAGCCCAGAACTTGCAACATGCACAGCAGAATCAAGAACTATTAAACTGTCTTACTGACCTATTATTAAACAGTATATCATTTCACTTCCACCACAGTATCGCAATTATTGTGTTCAATTAGGTGTTACTGTCCACTTATCTGAAATAATAGACTTCAAACTAAAATTAATCAGAAGAAACAGAAGTCATTTCATATAATTTACAGGAACATCAATAGGACATTGTAACTTTAAGCATCTATGTGTTTAAAACATATTTTTCCAACTTTATTAAACATATTACTAGCTATAAAGAAACACTAGTAGCAGGAAGTTCAGTTTTCCATTCCCCATTCTTAAAACAGAAAAACATCTAAGGAAAATATAATTGTAGATCCAAAGAACTAAACAGGCATCCATAGAACACATTTGAAAATTCATAGTCTTCTTAGTAATCCAAGACTTTTCTCCATAGATAATATGAAATATTAACAAATATGGGGAAATTGAAACAATTCCTAGTGTTTTATATGATATCAATAAAATAAAACTAGAAATCCACAGTAAGAGAAACTACAGAATATGCACGAACACATGGAGATGGAACAATTCAATATCGGATGCTGAATGGGAAATCAAAGCCACCAAGAATGAAAATGTTAATATTATAGAATCAAATAAAAATGAAGCACTACATGCCCAAATCTATGGGATATAATGAAAATTCTCCTAGGAGGAAGTTTTATAGGTAACAATACTTATATTAAAAAGATAAGAGAGTTCTCATATCAGTATGGCCCATCTCATGCCTCACAAAAACAAACCAAATCTTAAATCAATAGATGGAAAAAAGAATTAGGTTCAAGCAAACATTAATGAAATGCAACAACACACCAAAACAAACAGAAACACAGATGAATATATGCAAACACACAGGAATGCATGCACACACACATAATACTCTCTCTGTCTCTCTGTCTCTCTGTCTCTCTCTGTCTCTGTCTCTGTCTCTCTCTCTCTCTCACACACACACACATACACACACACACACACACATACACACGCATGCACAGAGAGAAACTACTCAACAAAACAGTTAGTTCTTTGCAATGATAAATAAGGTTGAAAATCACTTATAGAAACTAGATTAAATAGAGACAAGACACAATATAATTTGAGGTGAAGATAGAAAATTATTACAACAGATACCATTGAAATTCAGAAAAAAACACTAAGCACACCTTAAAAATATCCACTTCCTATTTAGAGAATTTTTTTTAAAAGGATAAAATTCTAAACATGAACAACCTTCAAAATTAAACCAAGATGTGACAAACTATTGAAGCATATTTATAGTGATCAAGCAGTAATATTAAAGCAGTAATTATAATTAAAAATACCTGCCATCTAAAAATTTTAATCTCAGATGGATCACTGCTGAAATCTATCAAGCCTTTTAAAGAACAGTTATTTTTCAAACTGTTGCACAAATAGATGAAGAGAATGTTACCAAACATTTTTTACAAAGTCAGTATTACCTTCAAGCTAAAGTCAAATAAAGAGACAGCAACAACGTTAACAACAACAAAGAGAAAAGCAAGGCACTGCCAGGAGGCTGTGGTGGCCTGTTTGGTTCTTGGCTCTATAGGCAGAGACAAGGGAGAAGCTGACAACCTATACTACCCAAATCAGTGAAATCTTCACTCAAGGCAAGAGACCTTTCCTCAATATATAAGGTAGAAGCCACTCAACAGTAATCCCTATCCTCTACACACAAATAAGCACAGGTTACTTATACACATGACTACCCAGTAGACAAGGAAATCATGAGCAAAAAGAATTATACAGGAGGTATCACCATACCTGGATTCTAAGTTATGTTCCAGAACCACAGCAATGTTAGCAGCATGTCATTGGCAGAAAATAGACAAGTAGGTCAGAAGAACAGAAGGAAGTACCCAGAAGTCTTTGTAGCAATAGCTACCTGATTTTTGACAAATACATCAAAAATATACATTGGGGTCTTTTTAGTGAATGGAGCTGGCAAAGCTAGATATTCAAATGTATACTAATGAGTGATTACATCTTTCTCTCCTTGACCTCAAATAAACTCCACATTTATGAATAGATTTAACGTAAGACCTGTAAATCTGATATTGTTAGAGGAAAAAGTAGGAAAAGCAGTTCCATATATAGACATAGATTTTCTGAGTAGGATTGTATTGTTCATGAAAAACTTTGGCAACTATCAAACAGAATTTAATGCAATTAAAGAGCTTCTGAACAGCAGAGTTATGTGAAGAGACAATCTACAGAATGGCAGAAGGTCTTTGCTAATTTTATATGTAACAAAGAATTACTATCTAGATTATACAAAGAACTCAAAATAAGAAAACAAACAACTCAATTAAATGGGCTAATTAAATGAACAGACATTTCAAAAAGTGAAATATGTACAGCCAATAAACATAGACTGTTCAAGTATTCCTAACCAGCCATCATGGGAATGCAGGTTAAAACATGTTGAGATTGGATTTTACTCTAGTCATTAAGCAAGCAGATAAAAACAAATGCTACTGGGCATGTAGTCCTTCAAGAACATTTACATGCAGCTGTAAGAATGTCCTATTCAACAGCCAGAGTGGAAGTCTATAAAGGAACTAAAAAGAGATTCTTCTTGTGAGTGAGTTATACCATGTCTGAATATTTTCTCTTAGGAGTCCAAATACAAGAGATACTTGAACTTAGTATATACAGCAGCTGTTATTCAAAGCAGCTAAGTTAAAGACTGTCTTAGTCAGAGTTCCTATTGCTGTAAAAAGACAAGATGATCATGGCCACTCTTATAAAAGAAGGCACTTATTTGGGCCTAACATAAAGATCAGAGGTTTTGTTCATTATCAGGGCAGGAAGCATGGCAGCATCCAGGCAGACATGATGCTGGAGAAGGATCCGAGAGTTCCATATCTGGAAGAGCGAGCAGCAGGAAGAGAGAGTGAGCCACTGGGACTTCCTTGAGTTTCTGAGCCCTCAAAGCCAGTGACACATTTCCTCTGATAAGGCCATGCTTATCTACAAGGCTGGATCTCCTAATCATTTTAAATAATGCCACTCCCTATGAGATAATGGGGTCATTTTCACCCAAACTACCACATTCCACTCACATATCATATCTCATATCATATATCATATCATCATAATGCAAATGTAGCCATATGAGAATGCAAAATGCATTTAGTCTAACTTCAGTTTCCCATAATCCCAAATCCTAAGTTCCATAAAAAGCTGCTGTAATTTTTAGAAGTCCACAGTTCAAGTCTCTGATACCCATGACAATCTTGTAACTATAACTACCTGTAAAAGCAAAATAAAATATCAGATCACATACTTAAAACCTACAATGTCACAAAAAAATATTACTACTCCAAAAGGGAGGAAAGGAGAATAGCAGAGAAATACTGAAAACAAGCTGAGCAAACTCTTAAACTCTGCATGTCCATGTCTGATGTCAAAGCACTCTTCTGATATCTAACTCCTTCAGCTTGGTTGAAATGCAACACACTTCTTTTGCTTGGGTTGATTCTCCTCCCTGCTATCAGCTTTCCTCAGCAGATATCTCACAACTCTGGCATCTCCAAAATATTGGGGTCCCCAAGGTAATCCAAACTTGACCTTCTCAGCTTCAAGCAAAGTTCTTTCTTGCTCTCCATGTAGAGACACCCCTGCTGCATGCCTGGCTTCAGTGGCTTTCCTTATTCATGGAGAGAATTCTGTTACCTCTTTCTTGCACCCTTGATTCTAAAACCAGAACCATATAGGTGAAACTGCCAAGTTCTGCTGCTTACTGGACCTGGAACATGGCCCCTTATTCAAATAAAATTTCAGCCCTTTTCTCTTTTTTGATAGTTTTCTTCATTGCCTATAATTGGCTCTCCTGAAACTCGATTTGTAGACCAGGCTGGCTTTGAGCTCAAGAGATCAGCCTGCATCTCCCTTGCCATTACCTAGCCCTAAGCTTTTCTTTAATTCCTTTTCAGAAGTTGGTAGCTTAGCTGGGTGAGGTCTTACTCTCAGGTCACCACTCTTTATTTCATTTACCACTGGACTTCTCTTTAATCTGTTTACATTTCCTGGTACCCTTTCTCTCCTCAAACTGTACATTTTTGAATTTTTTCCTTGCTCAGCTTGCTCCTTTTTATTGTAGTTCTTCATAAGACTCAACACCAATGACCACACAAAGCAGTCAATACTAGTCTGGTTTGGTACTGTCTCTGCCAAGGCTATTAATCCAAACTCTTCAATTTAGCCTCAGGCAGACTTTTTTGGACAGGGACAGAAAGCAGCCATATTCTTTGACAAGATGTCACAAGAACAGTCTGTAAGACTTTTCCTCTGAAATCTCTTGAGCTGGGTTCATATCACAGTTCAAATCACACTTAATGCCACTATTTTTTGTGCCTCTAATAATATGATCCATTCATCTTTACTTAAAGCATTCAATTGTTTTCCTAATCCAAAATCTCAAAGTACATATTCCTTCAAACAAAATCAAATTCGGGCCTATCACAGTAACACCTCACACTCGCACCTACATCTGTCTTTGTCAGGGTTGCTCTTGTGGTGAAGAGATGCCATGGTTATGGGAAATCTGATGTAGAAAGCATTTGTTTGGGGCTGGCTTACAGTTTAGAGATTTATTATGTGGCAGAAAGCATGGCAGCATGCAGGCATATAGTTCTAGAGAAGAAGCCAATAATTCTACATCTAGATTAGTAGGCAGCAGGAGAGAATGGGACACTGGGTCTGGCTTGTGATTCAAAAACCTCAAAGCCCACCTCTAGTGATGCACTTCCTACAATAAGGCCACACCTACTCAAACAAGGCCACATGTCCTAATCCTTTCAAATAATGTAACTCCCTATGAGTCTATGGGGCCATTTTTCATTTGAACTACCACAAATACCCAATCAAGCAACTCAATGGCAGAGGAGTAAAGAAATAATCTCTCGTGTCTATATACAAAGTGGATTATCATTATTATTAATGTTGTTGTTAATTTTGCCATAAAGAATGTATAATGTTTCAGGATAATGGGACAAATGTATATAGTCTTATTAGATGCAGTAAATAAGCATCAGAGAGACATGTGTATGTTTTCTACTATTTGATATTCCTAGATTTAATATACATCTATACAGTTATGTATGTGATTATGATATGACAATGGAAACAAAGCTATGTAGAGGGTTATCAGGTGAGGAGAAACAAGAGCAAACAGCATATATGAAGAGAGGGAACTCAATATACTATATACATTTGTATGAATATACCCTTATTAAGATAGTAGTAATTACAATGAACACATGCAATTAAAATAAAAAGGAAAATTTGATTGCATGAAGCAGTGACAAGAGAGGTCATTCATTTGAAGGTAAGTGGGTAAGGTTATCTGCAGGAGAGTGTGGGAAGAAACAGAAAGGGAGAAATGATGTCATTGTAGTATAATCTCAAAAAGTATAATATGGAACTTCTTGTATACCTATAGCTGTTGTTTTCCTATTATGATCATGTTCATTTTTCTGATGGACTATTTGCTTTATCAGTTTATAAAAATTATTTTTAGCATATGCATGATGCACATACATACATGCAGCACCATTGTCATGAAATAAATAAATCTAAAATAACTTTAAATGTAAGGAAAATAGTAATAAGAAGCTGCATAGAGCATTGGAAACTACCCCATCTCCCTTCTACTGTAATCTATACACACTCACAAAGAACCAACTTTGTTCTAGGAACACTGTTAGCAGCAAACTTCATATCTAGGAAGAAATGTTAGAATTACAACATAATCTTACTGCATCTGGTTCAATAAATTCTTTCACAATTTCTTCACTTTCAACATATGCTCCCATTCTTCGTTGCAATCTATGCCAAGCTATAATTAAAAATTACTACTCCTTCAAAATTCCATAACTATCCATCTTTTCACATTCTCTTAGTCATTGTAGCTCAGGATACTATATATTTTATGTCTCTAGAATTACTCAGGTTTGTTATAGTCCTGTTCCTATTCATAACCTTGACACCATGAATCAAAACACTTAATTATCTTGCATTCATCTTTCTGTTTCTGTGTTGGTGATACTTATCTGAATTAAACTTCAGTTTTGAATTTCAGATGTGTCTCGAATTTGTGGTCCCAAAATTCAAGTAGAAGGAGCCAAAGATACAGGAGCCCTATTGTTCTTATGGTCTAGAATCAACACAGGATTTTCTTTTTTTACTCGATATATTCTTTATTTATATTTAAATGATTTTCCCTTTCCTGGATCCCCCATTTCCAAAAGTCCCATAAGACCTCTTCCCTCTTCCTGTTCTACAATCACCCCCTTCCTGCTTCCCTGTCCTGGTATTCCCCTACACTGCTCTACTGAGCCTTTCCAGGTCCAGGGGCCTCTCCTTCCTTTTTCTTGGGCATCATATGATATGTGAATTGTTTCTTGGGTATTCCGAGCTTCTGGGCTAATATCCGCTTATCAGTGAGTGCATACCATGTGTGTTCTTTTGTGATTGGGATGACAATTCTTCAGTTCCACCCACTTGCCTAAGGATTTTAGTCTTTGAAGGCTACTCTCTGAAGCAGCGGTGCTGTCACTTTAATCAGCATTCATTTACTTAAATAATATCACATAATTATGTATAGAATCTGTAGAACATTGGAGTGTTCAGACTAATGAGTTCGAGTTGTGTGTTGTGGTAGTTGCATGTTATGTATCTTTAACCATGTATTACTTCTAGAACTATACTTCTCTCTGGCATGTAGCATAGACAAAGAAAACATGGTCACTCTAATTGAGAAACATGATAACTAATTTGTAGTTATTTTTAGGGTCCCATGAGATATGACCCAGACACCATGATGAAATAGACCTTCTAAATCAGAGTGCATTGGGCTATGGGAAAAGGATGGACAATTTTAGGGGCATGCACCTTTAGAGACAGGTACCTTTAGAGATAGGCCTAAAGTAAGATTTAAAGTCATGATATTTGAGTATAAATTCTAACATTGACATCAGTTGTGAATTTTTTAAAGCCATTTGTCTTTCTGAAGCTCATTTCCTACTTCTAAGAAATAATGTTTACAATAGTATTTACCTCATTCTCTCTCTGTTTCTCTGTCTCTCTGTTTCTCTCTGTCTCTGTCTGTCTGTCTGTCTGTCTGTCTCTCTCTCTCTGTGTATGTGTGTGTGTGTGTGTGTGTGTGTGTGTGTGTGTATGTGTGTAGGCACTGATGGCCATGTAAATAATTATGAACCTGTCTATAACACTAATCATCAATAAACATTGGTTGTTGCAAATTTATGGTTCCATTTTATACTACATTTTAAAGAAAGGCTCTGATCAACTTGATTCAGTTCTTGACTCAGATGAACTATATTGTTAAATAATTATTTTGGTTTTGAAAACTTCATATGTTTATAAACTGTGTTTTGTTCATGTCCATATATTACTACTTATTTTAATAGAGGCTGTCCTATAAATCCAGAGTCCACAATGAGAGTTATGTTGTAATGTTATCAATGCATTTCAATAATTGAGATGCTAAAATGATTTTATAGCTGATTATACTTATGCTACAACTTTTCCCATATATCTTTGACTCAAACATATTTTGATTCATGTTGAAATTTTCAACCTGCTACCTACCTTGCAGGTTAACACTTACAACCATGTGACATAGATCTCTTCATCTACCATAGATCTCTCATATATTTCTTCTATAAATGAGTCACTGTATTTCCTTTCTGTGTTATTTATTTTGTTTCTGTGGAGATTCATTAGTTATAGACTATTTTTGGTCAGAATATCTGCATGACTAATATAAAATCTATCCATATTTCCTTTGAAATTCAACATATACATGCATATAGATTTTTGTCAAATAATTAAACAGATCACCAGATTCACATCCAATAGTATCCTTGAATATACCTGTCCTCAGACTGTTGAAATATGTATTTTTCATATAGCACGAGGTCTTTCAAAGCCTAATGCACACATGTGATACCAGAGCTTGGCAGGATGAAGTAAAATCATGCAAGTCCAGTGCCATAATGCAAGTCCAGTGCCATACTGAATCATTTACTGAAGCTCAGTCAAAAATTACAAAACTTTCCCCATGAGATTAAATTTCCCGTGATAGAAAATTTATTCTTGTTTATATGAGTGGGTTCAGAATAAAACACCATGTCCCAATAAGAGAAAGATAAAAGGATGACAGAGAATACTGTAGAACAACAGAGACAGGAAGCAGAGACAGTATTTATGAACCCAGAGAGGGGTCAGTCTTTAAGAGCCTGGAAGAAATAAGAGTGCATTTGTTCTAGAACATCTTGAATGGAAATTTCTATCAACATCTTGATTTCTTTTTTCTTTTCTTTTCTTTTTCTTTTTTCTTTTTCTTTTTCTTTTTTTTTTTTTTGGTTTTCTGAGACAGGGTTTCTCTGTGTAGTTCCAGCTGTCCTGGAACTCACGCTGTAGACCAGGCTGGCCTCAAACTCAGAAATCCGCCTGCCTCTGCCTCCCAAGTGCTGGGATTAAAGGCATGCACCACCACTGCCTGGGTTGATTTCATTTTTAAAAATCTAAAATGATAAGTAGCTTCCATTTTAAATTAGTAAATTTATTTCAATTTGTTGTAGTAACAACAAAAAAGTCAGTGCACTAAATATGTCTCTGGTTCATCTCTGTATGTAGCCTGTATTGAAATAGAGATCTCTATGATAAATATGTGAGCAGTTAAAACTCTGGTAGATTCCAGGCTCCAGATAATCTTATATGACTTGTCTTACCATAATAAACTGGATAAAGTAGACCAGACTTAACAAAAATTCTTTGCAGACATTAAGCATCTATTTCAACAGTGTGATTTCTCAGAGAAGTTTAACACATTATCTGAGTTCTGCATTTTTTCCATTTTTCTTCCATTTTTATTTTAAGGAACATACTAAAGGTAAAGGAATCCAAGTAAGGTGTTGATTTAACAAAGACCCAATACAAGGAATGTACCATTTGGTAACTTCATTGCATAAGCATCAGAGTACTGTTACACAAACTAAGATAGCTACACAGCAACATGGACCATATCACCTTATGGAGTGCTCTATAGTAATTTCCTTTAAATTAAAACATTCCCTCCAGAATGTATAGAAAGTGAGGAGAGATAGGGAGTACTTGAAATGTTCAAGATTTACAAGTTCAATACACTGGGGAGAGGACACTTGACTTATAAGGTGGCCTGGAAGTTGCATGCAGAGTTCCAGGAATGCAGCTTTTAAGAATCATCACCACTGCTGGATGGAACTTTGGTGTTGCAACTGTCTTTGACTACATATAGTTCTGGAACCAACATGATGAACTCATTAGGCTACTGTATTAGGTAGCCTCATTTATTTGATCTCCTCTTGATGCCTTATCTAGTATAAAAGGATGCCTGCTCATGTTTCTTCAGGAAAAGTCATACAACACTGGTCTATGACCAGAAGTATGATATATCAATACTTTCACTGTTGTATGACTCATGGCTTAGTGCATGATCCTCAGATTTTACATAGTAGCCCTTTTTACTTTTAAGTTTTGGGAAACCTTTGTCCACTGCACTGTTTCTACTAGTTTACATTACCATAAATGTCTTATTACCTTTCTCTATACCAATATTCATCCTTTATGTTTTGATAATAGCAATAGTAACAGATGTCAGGTGAGATCATTTTAGTTTAATTTACACTTACCTAATGACTAGCAATGTTACACATCTTTCAAATATCACTGGGTATTTATTTGTCTCTGGAAACATGTTTGCCCTGATTGTTTGTTCATGTTTTAATTAGTTTTCTCTTTTCTTCTTATTTTTTTACATTTACAAAACTGTTGGGTTCATGTCAACTCTTTATCCATATACTTTGTAAATATCTTCTACATTCTGTGGACTACCATATCTTTTCATTATTATTTTTCCGTTGGAAAAAAATCTTAGTTTGAATAATTCCAAGTTGCTTATATTTGAATTTTATGCTGTTTTTGGTCTCAAGCCCACAAATTTGGTGCCAATATAATTCTCAAAGAAACTTTATCTTTTTTCTATGAGTTTTTAAGTTTTCAGATATCACGTTGAAACATTTATCCATCTTGAGTGCATTTCAATAATCAACCCAAGTAGAATTTAAAATTATTAATAGAAAATCTTTTGGCTTTTCTTTTAAATCACCAATGTAAATTTTAAACTTTTGGAATTCAATTAAAAATCATGAGATAACTAGAAAGTATGATTCATTACAAGGAACAAAATTAGTTAATGGATGGAGATCTGGAAACAACAGATGTTAAAATTAATAGGGAACGATTTTCAAACAGCAATGATAAATATGTTAAAAGAGTCAAGGGGAACAAACACTATGAAGGCAGAATTAAATATGAAAGAACACTCTACCCGAATAGAATTAAGGAGTTCAAAGTGCAATTCATTAAGTGAGCATGTGAAAGAGGAGTAACAGAGTTTAAGAACTGCAGAGAAAAAGACCAATGATTCTGAAGATCTAATGAAAATGCAAGTAGGATAACAAGCAGGATTAGAGTGAGCGGTACCAAGTGGTCTGATATAAACAAAGGGAATCTAGCATAACTAGAAAAGCTGGGTATAACAACACATGCTTGTGATATCAGCACAAGTGTTGTTCGAGGCAGAGGGATCTCAAGTCAAGATTAGCCTGGTGTATACACGGAGACCCCCATCTCTAACAACTAAACTACAGGGGCATAGGCAACGAGAAACTTTAGAAGCTCCCAAAGAAAAAGGAGAAACTGTACAAATCCTCACACTATTGTGGCAAGTAATGAATAGAACAAACATTCATCTCAGCAGACATCAACCACATTGAAATGACTGGTCAATGGGTCAAGTTAAAATTAAATGATATTTAGAAAATATCACAAAGTTGATTAAGGAGAATCACTAAATTTTAATGATGCTACTTCATTGGTACATATAGCAAATTATACCACTAAACATTACCTTAGAAGAAAAGAAAGCAATCTATGCAAGATAATCAAAGTTCCAACAGAAGTTAATAAATGTGAAATAAATTAAGTAAAAAAATTAAATGACAATGATAGAAATAGTAAAGGTAGATATGAAAATAATGGTAAGTAATCAGTAACACCTGAATATGGGGTAAAATCAGAGGAGACAGTAATGGAAGAAAGAGAAAAACAGTAGAGGAAATTAGTTAAATTAAGTGTTTTCTTCTTTCAAATTTATAATAACACAGAAAGCATCAATCTAAATAGAACAACAATAACTGATTTCAGTAACAAACATGGGGATATTGCTGCAGATTCTAACATACCAACAAAGTTGGAAAAAATGTAATGGATATATTTCCTGAGAGCCACAATATATAAAACATGAGTAGAGGAAAAACACTAGTAGTTGTATAGCTATCAAAGACATTAATACTATAATTACAGCTTCCTCATGAGGATATATCCAATCCAAGCTAGCTTTGCTTGTGAATTAAAGGCCTGTTCAAGACAGACTAGCAGCAGTCATCATTCACAGATTCATGCAATACTGAAGGAAAGATACTCCTAAATTGTGCTAAAATGACAAAATTTAATATTAGAGAGTCACACCATTTCTGAAAACAATAAAAACAAAAAAAATTACTTAGGGAATGAATTGCCAAAAAAGTCAAGTCCAGCAGGATAGAAAAAGTATGATACAAAATGAAGGCAAAGTTGGGTTATATTTTGAAAAAGTGTTGAGTATATTTGATCACATTAGGAGAAGAGGAAAAAATTCATAAAATAATCTTAGTAGATAAAGAAAAGTATTCTAACAAAGACTAAATAATGAAAAATAATTAAAGTTTCCAGGATACTAGAAACATCCATGAGCATCTTCAAAATAGGCAAGGAAACCTACAAGACCTGACATCACATCTAAAAAATCACATAGAGTGGCGCTTAGAGTGATTGAAAGATTGGAAACTTTCCTTCCCAATTCCCATGTTTGCATGGTTTGGGTCCTAGAAACCTGTCTAGAGGTGACATAGAATTAATAAAAGAACAGACAAGAAAGAAATGACAGACACTTGGACACAGAATAGCTGGGTTCAGGTAAACTGGGTTATTGCATGGAAAAGCCGTAGCACCCAAAAATCTCAAGAGCATTTATTATATTCAGGTTAATAGGGAGGCATGTTTAATGCACACCACAAGACTAGGGGGAATGGTTATTATATACAAATGAACAAGGAAGCAGTGTTAGCTGTTGTGAAGTACTGTTTCTATAGGAGAGCAGTCTCCAGGTCATAAATGCCTGGGGAATGGGAGAAGTTATTTTCTGCATCAACATTCACAGTTGGACTGAAGGAAAGCTTTGCCAACCCTCTTAGGCTTACCCTGGGACAGCGTTGCCAATCCCATGGGCCTGAGACTTTAGGGGCCTTGAGATGGCTGTGCTCATGCCAACAACACAAATTTTCTTGCTCACTGCGCCCAGCACTGCTCACTACTGCCATGCTGGAGATCACACTCTCATGACCAAGGGAAAATATAAGATCTATTACAGCATTTGAAAAGACTGAGGTGAGTGTTTTATTTACAGATACATTGCAATGCACAGGGAAGGTCCAGAGTCTATGAAAAAACTATTAAGATTAGGGAATCCAGTGATATCATGTGATATAAACTTGACACAGTAACAAACAGTTGCATTTCCCCATAGCAACAACAAATAATTGAAAAGGAGATTTTAAAATGCTATATAAATGTGCCATCTCAAAAATGACATATAAAACTATTTAGAAATGGGATTAATTAAATACATACAAGAGCTGCACAGAAAAAGGGCATAAAATTGCTAAGAGAAATTAAATATCTAAATTAAATATCTAAATAAATGGAGAGACATGTTTACTTAATTTTGTAATTAAAACTTCCTCATGAAGAAAAATGCAGCCTGAGATAGCATTGCTTGTGAATTCAAGACAAGCTTAAGGCAGAAATAATGGTCATCACTCACAAACTCACGAAATGCTGAAAGGAAAAAGAATCACTCTGTATTTATTTTGTGGTGCTAGAATTATAAAACATAGATGCAATTACAGCTGCATACCCTTTAAGAATACAAATACAAAACTTGAGAAAAGTAAAGTCCAGCAGAGTAGAAAAGTATTATATACTTCATTGTAAATTAGACTTTTGTAAACTTGATTTACAATAATGTTATGGACCCATAAATGGGGTTCAGCATTTAAGGCACTTATAACATTGACTGTCTCCACTATGAAGGTCCTAGGATCAAACTGTGATCATTAGGCCTGAACCACATATCATTACACACTAAGCCACCTCACAGGCCCAAATGAGTTTATTTTTTACATATTCTTTTGTTTTAAATATTAGTTTCTCTTATTCCTTTACTTTTGTCTTATTGAAGAAGGAATCTGAGAATTTTGCATGCTGGATCAAAAGTCACCACTGAACCAAAATCCCACCTCCTTATTTTTTTAACATTGTTTAAAGGGATGCATCACCTATGAACTCAATACTATGTCAAGTACCATACCAAAACTTGCATCATAAAATTATTCTATGAATTTGTCTTGTGATATTGTTGGCATCCATAATGAAGGTTTAGATTTTTCACAGCATCAAAAATCAGGGCTTACAGCCCTTTTTGACAAGGTCTCACGCTATTCATTGAGGAAATAATAAATTATAAGTTTGTGGTTAATAAGAGGACATCAATTAAAATGTTAGTGTACTGCGAAGTGGATCTGTATCTAAGACAACTGCAGATGCAAGCTACTTGTTTTTAGCGTTTTGCCAGAGGGGAGGCTTTGTGCATGTTTATGAGCAGCTCCAGATTTCTTGTTGGCAGAGTTCACAGGTAGAGAGGTGACTCACAGGTGTTTGCTCACAACGCAGCCAAGCTCTGTGTGCATGACCGATGGCTTCTGGAGAGGCAGGCAGATGCTTTGATGCTCTCTCTTCTGGGATGCAAATAATGCACCATAATGATGGCTCATCACAACAGTATCGGAGTGAGCTATAAGCAGGCATTTCGTCTCTGTTTATTAAACACTAAACAGTGCACTTCTGGATTTTGCGAGTTTTTTTTTTTTTTAAGTCTAATTCAGGTTGTGTCATCAAATGAGGAAGATGAGCAACAACAAAATAAAACAAAACAAACCCAAAATGAAGTCAGATGTAGAAACTCTCTTTAGAATAGATTAGTCATACTTCATTTAATATTTCTTAAAGAGAGGAAAAATAATTAGGTGCATAGTCAATGCAAATCTCATATTCTTTAAAAGTATTTTGAAAAGATTCTCACAATTTTTTATTCAAAATTTTACATTTATTATTGAACACATGAAAAGAAAGAAAATAGAACTGACACAAGAAACCGTGACTTTGGTTTGATGACATTCTTCAGCTATGGCAGACATGCTTGTACCGTTATGCTTCTTTTATTTCTTAAGTTCCAGGTTGGATACTCCCCGTAACAACTCAATGCCACTGGTCTGAGTGAGAACATTCTATTTTCCATTTTTAAGTAAAGTCTGAGAAAAGGTGTTAGCAGGACAACTTCAACCAACTTGAAATACCATGCCTTGAAACAGGGAAGGGGTGTAACCTTCGAAATGTAAATGAAGAATATATTCAATAAAAAAGATTCCAATTTTAAATTAATATTTTCACAGTGGAAACAATGTACAGAGAGGATACTGCCTCTTGATTTGCAACCCTGTCTCTTTTTCTTCCTGTTATGATTCCAAGATCTGAGAAATGTTTTCAATTACAATCATCTTCAATCCATATAATGTCTCCTTCAAGAGGACTTATAAGTTCAGTTCATTTGCACACATTACATATGACCTTATATAATGCACATTTAGTGAATACTCTCCCTCATTTTCACTTGAGATGTATCTGTGTGTACTTACTTCATTACCCAAGGAAACGGATCATGAATATCTTTAATTTACCAAACTTATTTAAACTCTTCAGCTACAACAATGAATGAACAGTATCATGGAATATGAATCCAAGTATGTCAAAGAGAACATAAATAAAGTTAAATAAATGAAAAAACCAAACAACCAAGTAGAAAACAGCAGAACCCCAAATAATGACACAGTTAATGGTCAGATAGAGAGGAACTGAAAAAGAATTCTCCAAGGTAAGACGAGTTAAGTGAAGGAGTAAGGGAAGGAGCCATGGATATGTAGACGAAAGACAAAAGCAGCCTGAGTTCATGGGAGCAGAATGTATGAAGGGTCCTGAGTTGATAAAGCTCTTACTGAATTCAAGAAGAAACTGGGTAGTCAAGGTGGCTTCAAATATTTTAACAAGGCGGAGAAATGTTAGAGGGTGATTTGGGGGAATTTTGACTTTTAGTCCAGCAAAAACAGGGGTCTATAGTGATTCAGGATTGTACTTGCTCTTAATAGGTTTACGTTGTTGGATAGAAATTAGCAGCCACCCATCATACTGAGCAAGGGGAGCCCAGTGGAGGAGTTAGAGGAAGGACTGAAGATGCTGAAGGGGATTGCAACCCCAGAGGAAGAACAACAATATCAACCAACCAGAGCCTCTAGAGCTTCGAGGGATTAAACCACCAAAAGTACACATGGAGGGAACCCCAACTCCAGCATCATATGTAGCAGAGGATGATGGCCTTAACTGGCATTAATTGGGGGGGGAGCGAGGGCAGTGAGGTAGGAGTAGGTGGGTAGGGAGCTCCCTCAGAGAAACAGTGGGGAGAGGGAATGTGATAGGGGGTTTTGGAGGGGAAACTGGGATGGGGGATAACATTTGAATTGTAAATTAATAAAATAACCAATAAAAAAGAAGCAAGACATAAGAAGAAAAGTGTGAGAGAAACAAACAGAAGACTGGCTAATAACCTAAGTGGTAAATGACAGACAGGTGGTCTAATTTGGGAAGGCAGGACTGCACAAATCTATTAGTATTTTCTCTGTCCCTGTGTGTTACTCAGTGGTCAGATCCTGGAACAGAGATGGAAATTTAGAAGCTATGAACTGGACCCAGACATGCTTATTACTAATGAGCATGTGGATATTGCCACTGTTTCTATGCAGATAGCAATGGAAAAAAACTATAATATTATTATTATCACCTTAACGTTTCATGAGATCCCATGGAAACTTTCTATTTCATTTATGGACATAGCATTTATTCTTTCCTTTACATATTCCCAAATTATTTCTCATTCTCCCATAGTAAGTCTGGGCACAGTTTATCCATGATCTTGCTCAAACAACTCAACTATATACACTAAATAATTTAGAATCATTTCAGATATTATACATGACAGATCTGGTAAGTTAAATAGATTTCTCTGAAATTCTCTTTATCATTAGAAAATACATAATCAAAACATTCATCTCATAATGTATTTGAATTATTTTCTTGTTGGGGTTATATAGCCTATTTAATGCACATTATAAATATTTTGTTTTTATATATATTCAATTTTAATTTGCCTAAGTTAAATTTGCTTTAATTTTACCTTTTGAACGAAATAATACCCTTTAATCTACAATTTTATTGACCCGTAGTTAAATGTGTTACATAAAGACCATCCAAAGTGAATGTGTCTTCTGAATATCTCTCCATGACATAGCAAAATGATATTAATGACCTGGTGTCTCTCTTAAAGATCACAGGATCTTTACAAAGAAGACCTGTTATTGCTAACAAAGTACTTCCCAGTCAGACATGCTAATATATTCACCAAGGTTTGTTATTATCATTTCCCACATGGAGAAAGGAAAATGTTTTCAATTTTGGTAGATATTTGAAACAACTCAGCAAAGTTACTGCTCAACAGTAAAGAAAAATTAATTACTATTTGTTGTTATTGCTTGCTAATTTTGTGAAATTTTAGTCACTTTTTTAGTCACAATTTTCTTCCCTGAAAATTTGCATTTCTTTTTATTTGCTTTTAATTTGGTTACTTAGAGGTAGAGACAAACTCTTTGCCAAACCTTAATGTTTTTCTACTTCTCTACTTGAAGATGAACTACCCAGAAGAGGTGTTCTAGTAGATCAGACAACATCCACTCCATGGAAGCCAATTGGTCTTCATGTTCATCAATTTAAGAAAGAAAGGAGTAAGCCTCTTCTGAAGAGTAACACTGTGAAAGCTAATAATTATTTTTGAACAAAGTTTTGTTGTACAAGGTAATTTAATTTCTACTTTCTCGTGAAGACTTGCACTTTCAGCACTCGCCATAATCTCCAAAAGGCAAATAATGATATTATTTCTTTTATGAAGTTATGGAAACATAACAAGGGAAGCTGAAGAACTTATTAAAAATTAGTAATTTACTGCGTGCCAGATCTGAAACTTCAATTGTAATGACTGAAGGTGCAGAAAATGAGGTGAAGTAACCTTGACGCTCAGGCAAGCATGATTTAACGATGAGTGACAGGCATGGTATCAGCCTTGTGTTCTCCTAAGTGGTTAACGTTCTTTGTTGGTAAAGAAGATTTTCTTTTGTGAACTTACACTGTTAGGTACTTACACATAGGCTATCACCTCAATAGACTTACGTGTGCTAATTACCCCCTGGGTACTTGCAAGTGGTGGTAAATTGTCTATGAAGATTTTAAGTCAAATGCCTCATGGTATCTGTTAGAATTTTAAGCAGTAGGGCTCACGAATTCCTGGGGAGACTCTCACTTCTGTCAACTGACAATATTTGGTCTACAAAGATAAAGTCCATCTAGTAAAATGCATTTCATTTCTGAAATTCTTTCATTTAAGAATGTAGAGCAGTCCAACTAAAATATATTCTTTTTTTTAAATTTAATCTTTTATTTATTTATTTATTTATTTATTTATTTATTTTACACCTGAGATTTTATTCCCTTTCTGGTCCATCTTCTAACTGTTCCACATCCCATACCTTCTTCCAACTCCCCTGTATCCATGAGGGTGTCTCCACCCCTCACCACCCACCCCACCAGACCTCCAAACTCTCTGTTGTATTCACTCTTTTGAGGGTTAAGTGCATCTTCTCTGACTAAATACAGATCTGGCAATCTTCTGCTATATATGTGTTGGAGGCCTCATATCAGCTGGTGTGTTTTCTTGAGGCAAGGTAGTCCCACCTTTTTGTCCAGCTGTACAGAAAAGGCTCAGTAGCTAAAGTCACTACCTCATCATACACTCCTCAAGCAACCAGCTACCATCACTTTGGGAAGGCCAGTCTTATATTTCTGCTACAAATGGACTCAAAAAATCTCCAGGCTACCAGGCATAAAGCAGAACTCATCCATATAATAAATGATACCTGCTGCGGTAGAGTTTGCTAACAATTGGGGTAATGCTATAAAGGTTGTCATAATCTGTTTTATTTTTGCATGCCATAAAATATTTGAGCTAATGTCTTTGATTTAATACAAAATACTAGATCAAATAATGCCTCTCACTATATGAATTAAGACCTACCCATCAGTGCCCTGTATGGTTTTAATTTTAAAACATCCAATTTTGCTTCAAGCTGTTATGAAAATTAAAATGCATTATTTTTCAGTTTTACAGCATTTTCAACTACTCTGTTGTCATGAGATGAATATTGCAATCTATCTAGTTTTTTTATTCATGATGCTATTTAAATAAATATTAGGTTTTGTATGTGCTTCTCAACTTCTCATTATCATACAGCTAAGCTTTTGCCAAATTGCCCCAAGGTTAGTTTTGTTAGAACCTGGAAGACTGGAAAGCATATCGTGTATCATGAGGAAATTAAGAGAATCACAGTGCATTTATACACATGTTCAGACACAGATACATTCTCTCTCTCTCTCTCTCTCTCTCTCTCTCTCTCTCTCTCTCTCACACACACACACACACACACACACACACACCTGTGTGCATGTATACTTGGGTGCAAAGTCTTCAAATCAAGATTACATCTCCTTATTCAGCTCTTGTCAGAGTTCTGGGACTAAAGACCCTGGTGCTTAATTCATGGTGACATAATGTCTCTCTCTGTGCAGTTCTCTGCTTTCAACATCCGGTGCAAAACCATGAGATTTAGAAATGATCTGGGTCCAAGTGAATACTAAGGGTTGCCTCAGTCTATAGGTAATTTAAACAGAGCATGACTGACACACATAATTATCTTTTCCTTTGAACGTAAAGATTCAAGTGGTTTGCCTCTCCCCGGAGCTCAGTCCAGGCAGCTCTGCTCTTGCTGGAGTAGAAAGGTTCGTGGCCCATTTAGAAGTGACTGTTGCTGATGAGTGGAGCTTAGAGAGCTTGATGATCAGTTTGTAAGCATCAGTTTATCCACTCAGTGTGCAAATGCAGAGGAAATGCTTTGCTGCAGCTGTTCTGTGGGCATAACAAATGGTTAAGCAAATTACCCCATCACTCTCCTTGTAATTCTGCATTTGGAAATATGAAAAGCTCAACACATTTAGCTTGTTATGCAGCTACTACACCTGGTAATTGACTAGGCACATTTGACCTCTTATCTTTGAGTGACAGACCACTCACATAATGCTGACACTATGGTAGTCCTTCTCTCTTGTTTTTATTAATTATTTATTTTGTTATATTGAGATTATAATATAATTGCATCATTTCACCCTTATTGTTATTGGTCCAAATCTCTCATATGCATACCATTGTCTGCTCTTTTTTCAAATTCATGGCCTCTTTTCTTTTAATCATTGTTCCATGTATTTGTGTACATACCTATATAGTTCTAAATATATAAAGCATACATATTTTGCCCTCACGTGTCTGTTGAATCACATTTACTTTCATGATACAAGTTTATAATCCCCTACCATAGTTCAGAAATCTTGAAGATCAGTTATTTCTGCAAAACCCCTGTGGTGACTTCAATTTATATAAGGTCATTTATATTTTCTATGCTCTATCATTTTACTAATTCATTATCACTATTTTGCTGATATCATAATCTGTGAACTAGATCATCTATCACAATTCACAATTGTAGGCACAAAGTTGAGCTAACCAAATATAAATCTTTAAATCAGTGATTCAAAGGGATTCTGTTTTGAGCAAACTAGTAAGTACTAGAAGCAGGTAGGGATCTTCAAGTCACAGCCTACTTCCATTATTGTATCCCCTTTTATTGTCTTGACAATTTTGGTCAGGCATTATGAATGGTGGAATTAATTTTACAATATGAATTGTATATGCTAAGAAGTAATCTTTCCTCCCAAATAGACTCTTGGTATTTAGAAGCTTATTTACTGGACATGAAATTCCTGCTCATCTTGTCACAATTACATTTAAATATACAGGTTGTAGTTTTCCCATTTATTTTGGGATAGGCATTTGTAGAAGGTCCTCAATATTACTGTCTTTCTAGTAGGAAGGCAGACATGTTACACAGAATGTATAAATCTTAGGCACATATACATTTATAGATCGAGGGAAAAGTTTTTTGTTCAACCTTAAGAAATCTTTTATATAATAAAGGAAAATGTTCTTTTTATTGAAAATGGATTCTGTTCTCCTATAATATATAGTGATTTTTCTTTCCTCAATTCCTTCCAGTTGCTCCCTATTTACTTTCTCATCTGGATCCATTCTCTTTTTGTCTCAGAAACAAACAGATTTTTTTCTCCTGCCAAATAAATTAATACATTACTTTGAAATTCACCTTTATTCAGATATTCAGGATTCAGGCACAATGTAGCCAGATTCTTTGGTAGGCTATAACATGAATGACTTGTAGTCACATTTCTTCTTTTTTTTTCAAAAAAATTTTTATTGGATATATTCTATATTTACATTTCATTTCCCTTTTTTTGTTCCCCACCCCCCTAAGGTCTCACATGCCCTTTTCCCTCCCCCTGCTCCCTCATCCACCCCTTCCCACTTCCCTGTTCTGGTATTCCCCTACACTGATGCATTCATCTTTTCCAGCACTTGTGTCCATTCCTTTCTTCTTGTTAGACGTCATTTGGTATGTGAATTTTGTCTTTGGTGTCCCAAGATTCTAGGCTAATATCCACTTATCACTGACTGCATACCATGGGTATTGTTTTGAGACTGGGTTACCTCACTTAGTATGATGTTCTCCAGCTCCATCCATTTCTCTAAGAATTTCATGAATTCATTGTTTCTAATGCTGAATAGTATTCCATTGTGTATATATACCACATTTTTTGTATCCATTCCTCCGTTGAGGGACATCTGGGTTCTTTCCAGCTTCTGGCTATTATAAATAAGGCTGCTATGAACATAGTCGAGCATGTATCCTTATTGCATACTGGGGAATCTTCTGGGTATATTCCCAGGAGTGGTATGGCTGGATCCTCCGGAAATATCATGTCCAGTTTTTTGAGGAACCGCCAGACTGATTTCCAGAGTGGTTGTACCAGCTTGCATTCCCACCAGCAGTGGAGGAGTGTTCCTCTTTCTCCACATCCTTGCCAACACCTGATGTCTTCTGAGTTTTTAATCCTAGCGATTCTGACAGGTGTGAGGTGAAATCTCAGGGTTGTTTTGATTTGCATTTCTCTAATGACTAATGATGTTGAACATTTTTTGAGGTGTTTCTCAGCCATCCGAATTTCTTCAGGTGAAAAGTCTTTGTTTAGCTCTGTACCCTATTTTTGGATAGGGTTATTTGGTTTTCTGGGGTCTAACTTCTTGAGTTCTTTGTATACATTGGATATTAGCCCTCTGTTGGATGTGGGGTTGGTGAAGATCTTTTCCCAATTTGCTGGTTGCCGATTTGTCCTTTTGACAGTGTCTTTTGCCTTACAGAAACTTTGTAATTTTATGAGGTCCTATTTGTCTATTCTTGATCTTAGAGCATAAGCGATTGGTGTTCTGTTCAGGAAATTTCCCCCTGAGGCAATGTCCTCAAGGGTCTTCCCCAGTTTCTTTTCTATTAGTTTTAGTGTGTCTGGTTTTATGTGGAGGTCCTTGATCCACTTGGAGTTGAGCTTAGTGCAAGGAGATAAGAGTGGATCAATTCTCATTCTTCTGCATATTGACCTCCAGTTGAGCCAGCACCATCTGTTGAAAAGGCTATCTTTTTTCCACTGGTTATTTTCAGCTCCTTTGTCAAAGATCAATTGGCCATATATGTGTGGGTTCAATTCTGGGTTTTCAATCCTATTCCATTGATCCACTTCCCTGTCACTGTACCAAAACCATGCAGTTTTTAACACTACTGCTCTGTAGTATTGCTTGAGGTCCAGGATATTGATTCCCCCAGAAGTTCCTTTACTGTTGATGATAGTTTTAGCTATCCTGGGTTTTTTGTTATTCCAGATGAATTTGAGAATTGCTCTTTCTAACTCTGTGAAGAACTGAGTTGGGATTTTGATGGGGATTGCGTTGAATCTGTATATTGCTTTTGGCAAGATTGTCATTTTAACAATATTAATCCTGCCAACCCACGGGCATGGAAGATTTTTCCATTTTCTGAGGTCTTCTTAAATTTTCTTCTTCAGATACCTGAAGTTTTTGTCATATAAATCTTTCACTTGTTTGGTTAGAGTCACACCAAGATACTTTATATTGTTTGTGGCTATTGTGAAGGGTGTCATTTCCCAAATTTCTTTCTCGGCCTGCTTATCCTTTGCATATAGGAAGGCTACTGATTTGCTTGAGTTGACTTAATAACCAGCCACTTTGCTGAAGTTGTTTATCAGCTGTAGGAGTTCTCTGGTGGAGTTTGTTTGGTCACTTAAGTATACTTACCATATCATCTGCGAATAGTGATAGTTTGACTTCTTCCTTTCCAATTTGTATCCCTTTGGCTTTCTTATGTTGTCGAATTGCTCTAGCTAGTACCTCAAGTACTATATTGAAGAGATATGGTGAGAGGGGGCACCCTTGTCTAGTCCCTGATTTCAGTGGGATTGCTTCAAGTTTCTCTCCATTTACTCTGATGTTTGGCTATCAGTCTGTTGTAAATTGCTTTTACTATGTTTAGATATGGGCCTTGAATTCCTGTTCTTTCCAAGACTTTTAGCATGAAAGGATGCTGAACTTTGTCAAATGCTTTTTCAGCATCCAATGAGATGACCATGTGGTTTTTTTTCTTTGAGTTTGTTTATGTAGTGGATTACGTTGATGGATTTCTGTATATTGAACTATCTCTGCATCCCTGGGATGAAGTCAACTTGATCATGGTGAATGATTGTTTTGATGTGTTCTTGGATTCGGTTGGCAAGTATTTTATTTAGTATTTTTGCATCAATATTCATAAGGGAGATTTGCCTGTAGTTCTCTTTCTTAGTTGGATCTTTCTGTGGTTTTGGTATCAGGGTAATTGTGGCTTCAACAGAACCCTACATTTTGCTGCATACAGGAAACACACCTCAGAGTTAAAGACAAACACTACATTAGAGTAAAAGGCTGGAGGACAATCTTGCAAGCAAATGGTCGCAGGAAGCAAGCTGGAATAGCCATTCTAATATCAGATAAAATTGACTTTCAACCCAAAGTCATCAAAAGAGAAACAGGTCACTTCTTGCTAGTCAAAGGAAGAATCCACCAAGAAGAACTCACAATTCTAAACATCTACGCTCCAAACACAAGGGCACCCTCATTTGTAAAAGAAACTTTACTAAAGCTCAAAGCACACATTGCACCTAACACAATAATAGTGGGGGACCTCAACACTCCACTATCCTCAATAGACCGATTAGGAAAACAGAAACTAAATAGCGACACAGGGAAACTCATTGAAATGTTGAACCAATTGGATTTAACAGATATATATATAGAACATTTCATCCTAAAGCAAAAGACTATATCTTTTTCTCAGCATTTCATGGTACCTTCTCCAAAATCGACCATATAATTGGTCACAAGACAGACCTCAACAAATATAAAAAGATCAAACTAACCCCATGCCTCCTATCAGATCACCATGGAGTAAGAGTGTTCTTCAATAGCAACAAAAACAACAGAAAATCCTCATACATGTGGAGGCTGAACAATATTCTACTCAATGATACCTTAGTCAAGGAAGAAATAAAGAAAGAAATCAAAGACTTTTTAGAATTTAATGAAAACGAAGGTACAACATACCCAAATCTATGGGACACAATGAAAGCAGTGCTAAGAGGAAAACTCATAGCCCTGAGTGTCTCCAAAAAGAAACAGGAGAGAGCATACACTAGAAACTTAATGGCACACCTGAAAGCCCTAGAACAAAAAGAAGCTATTTCACCCAGGAGGAGTAGAAGACAGGAAATCATCAAACTCAGGGCTGAAATCAATCAAGTTGAAACAAAGAGAACCATACAAAGAATCAACAAAACCAGGAGCTGGTTTTTTGAGAAAATCAACAAGATAGATTAACTCCTACCCAGACTTACCAAAGGGCACAGAGACAGTATTCAAATTAACAAAATTAGAAATTAAAAGGGGGATATAACAACAGAAACTGAGGAAATTCAAAAAATCATCAGATCCTACTACAAAGGTCTATACTCAACACAACTGGAGAATCTGGAGGAAATGGACAATTTCCTAGACAGATACCAAATACCAAAATTAAATCAGGATCAAATAGATCATCTAAACAGACCCATAACACCCAAAGAAATAGAAGGGGTCATAGAAAATCTTCTTACCAAAAAAAATCACAGGACCAGATGGTTTTAGTGCAGAATTCTATCAGACCTTCAAAGAAGTCCTAATACCAATACGCTTCAAACTATTCCACAAAATAGAAACAGAAGGAACAAACAAAATTCTAAGGGATAAAAGTAACCATCGGACCCCAAAGGAGAACCTAGGAAAAGGAGTGAAGGAGTCAAAGGGAGTTTGCAACCCCATAGGAACAACAATATCAACCAACGAGACCCCCCTCAGAGCTCCCAAAGTTTGTAGAGGGGAAATCGGGAAGGTGGATAACATTTAAAATGTATATAAATAAAATAACCAAAAAAGAGTAAAATAAAATATAAGTTAGAACTAAAGTAACATCAGAATAGGAAAAATGAAACAAAGAGAAAGAAAAGAGCACATGAAAAGGAACGAGAAACAAATATAAATACAGAAACCCACTTGTTTGTACACATAGAAATCCCACAAAAGCACTAAACTAAAAGACAAAGGATGCATATATATATATATATATATATATATATATATATATATATATATGTTACAAAATAAAAAACAGAGACTCCTGACACAACACTAAAAGATAAGGAAACCCAAAGATGCCATGAGTTCATTCTGTTGGTCATCTACTTTTGGGGATGCAATCTATCCTTAAGAATGCCCAAGATAAAAAAATAAAATAAAAAAAAGAATACCCACGATATAATTCATAGACTACATGAAGCTCAAGAAGAAGGGACGTCAAAGTGTGGATGCTTGGGTCCTTCTTAGAAGGGGTAACAAAATACTCACAGGAGCAAATACAGAGACAAAGTATTTAGCAGAGACTAAAGGAAAGCCCATCCAGAGACTGCCCAACCTGGGGATCCATTTCATATACAGTCACCAAACCAAGACTATTGCAGATGCCAGCAAGTGCTTTCTGACAGGAGCCTGATACAGCTATCTCCTGAGAGGCTCTGCCAGAGCCTGACATACACAGAGGTGGATGCTTGCAGTCAACCATTGAACTGATCACAGGGTCCCCAATGGAGGAGTTAGAGAAAGGACTAAAGGAGCTAAAGGGATTTGCAGCCCCACAGGAAGAACAACAATATCAACCAACCAGAGTTCCCAGGGACTAAATGACCAACCAAGCAGTACGCATGGAGGGACCCATGACTCTAGCCTTATATGTAACAAGGGACTTATATGTAGCATAGCCTTGTCGGGCACCAAGGGAAGAAGATGCCCTTGGTTCTGTGAAGGCTTGATGCCCCAGTGTAGGGGATGCAAGGTCAGGGAAGCAGGGGGAGGGAGGCTGGGATAGGAAGTTTCTTGGGGGAAACTGGGAAAGGGGATAACATTTGAAATGTAAATAATTAAAATATACAATTAAAAAAAGAGTACTTTTGTTTTCTTGAATTTTTTCTGGGTTTATTAGAGCAATCTTCAGAACATATCATATCTTTCAATATATGTCTGTATATACAAAATTAATATTCCTTTCAGCAAACTAAATGACATGTAGTTTACACTAATTAGATTAGTTTATACATGATAAATATGTTGACCAAATTGTTTGATCCAGATAATTGCCTTATATTGTTTGAAAGCATTTGTGTGTTTTTTATGTGCATGTTTGTGTAAGTGTGCACATGAGTGTTTTTGTTTGTTCTTGATTTGTTTTGTTTTGTTATTTAACTTATTCATAACCCTTCCTCCTATTCCTCTGTAAGAATCCCTGAACTCCATTCACTCTTTGGCTGTGGGTGTCTGTATCTCTCTGAGTCAACTGCTAGGTGGATCACTTATAGGACAGGATGCTACCGTCTGCAAGCATAATGGAGTATCATTCATAGAGATAGGGATTGGTTATTACCCATGGGATGGGACTCAAGTTGGGCCAATTATTGGTTGGGATTCCCTCAGTCTCTGCTCCCTCTCCTGTGCTTGCATTATTTGGAGAGAAGATAAAATTTAGGTTGAAAGTTTTATGGGTATGTTGGTGTTCTATCACTCCACTGTGGTTCCTCTCTGACTACAGGGGTGGCAGCTTCAGGTTCCACACCCCTAGTGTAGTGAGTCACAGCTAAGATCATCCCCATTGATTCTTAGGCACCTCCCTTGTCCCAGGCCATGTCTAGTCACAGAAATGACTCCCTACCTCCTCACCCTCATCACGGGCAGATTTCCATTCATTTTATAGCCATCTGGCCATCTCTCCTGTCCTTCCCCACACCTGACCCTGAATCCCCCATTCCCCTCCCCATCGCTCCTCCCTCCTAGCTCCTTCCTTCAGAATGCCTCTTATGACTATTTTGTTTCTCCTTCCAGGTGAGTTTCAAGCTTCCTCTCTTGGGCCTTTCTTCTTGTTTAGCTTTTTTGGATCTGTGGAGTGTAACATGGCACCTGTATTTTATGGCTAATATCCACCTATAAGTGGGTACATACCATACATGTTTTTTGGAGACTGGATTACATCACTCAGGATGGTATTTTCAAGTTCTTTCACTTGCCTGTAATATCCATTATGTCTTGGCTTTAAATTTTTGTGGCAAGGCCTTTTGCCTTCCTGAACCTGAAGCTGACCAGTTCAGCTAGGTGAGCAGCCAGTGAGCTCAAAAGAGCTATCATGGCTCAGGGACTACAGGCACAAGTCATGACACCTAGGTTTTTATATGGTATTATGGACCTAACTTGGGTCTTCCATGCTCAAAAGCAAGCAGTTAACTAACAGGACATTTCCCCTAACATTGAATCATCTATAAACACTTTTACATTAATTTTCTTACTTTTAATTATGTTTGTCTGTACAGGAAATATGTACCATATGTGTAGGTACCCTTGAAGACTAGAAGAGGGTATGTTTTCCCTGGAATAGGAGTAGAGGCAGGTGTGAGATGCCTGACATGAGTACATGGATCGAACTTACGTCCTCAGCAAAAGTGGCATGGTTTTAACCGTTGAGCCATCTCTTCAGCCCCTGCATCACCTGCTTTTAATATGCACTTTATAAGACAAATCTCTCTTGAAAGGAACATGGAGATTCATGTTCCTGAAATAGGAAGGAAGATATTAAAATGGAGATTAGGAAAGGAGTATAATGGTGGCTAGGCATATGTTCACAGGAAAAGAAATTCAGAGGGAAGGGATATAAACAAAAAAAAAGAGAGGATAAATAATTACTGAGAGGTTCTGAATATCAGAGAATTCAGGAATAAGGGTAAACATAAGTGGTGCTAACAAGACCCAGGGAAGAAGGACCCATACTGCTGAACACTGATGAACCTCATTTAGCTGGATTTCAGGAAGCCAACCAAGGACAAAGTGACAGATAACAAGAACCTGTCCACAGAAGAGCTATCCTATCACATCTGACTTGAGTGCTTGTTAATTCAAATGAGTTTTAAAATTTAGTTGGCAGATTTCTTTTTGAATCATCTGTCCTTTTATTACAATGTTGGATATAAAGTTGTATGTTGTTGCATTTTTATGACCTTCACTGATATTCCATCCCATACTCCCATGAAGTTGATCTCCCCAAATCCTTAAACCCCCATACAATTGCTAAGAGTAGAACAGTAACACAGTGTTTTTCTTCTTTCGGATTTTCTAAGCATTTAATACATTACAGCTTTAGAAAGGAAATTGACAACTTCAAAAAGTATTGTACATTTATTACTCTTTTTTTGATGTAGTAACATATAAATAATTGTCACAGATTAAAGGGAAAACACTGGGAGCTATGTAGATGCTGATTATTAAGATCTCTGTGCGTCCACTTCCTAGCTCTGTGACCTTGAGCTTGTTGCATAACCTCTCTAAATCTTAGTTACATCATTTGTAAACTGGGGAATAATAAAACTACCTACTTCATAACACCGCTGTGATAGTTTAATGAAATAATGTTTGTAAATCACTCACTGTGGTAGCTGGCTCATAATTAGTGCTCAATAAATATAGACTCTTATTAAAGTGATGGTACACTTTGTGAAGTTGATTTACTTTTCTGAAGTGAACAATGTCACTCTCTTCTTCCTGGCAAGGATACGCTTGCCAATATATCCCCACAGTGGCACTGATATCCTGGCAGAAGTGCAAGGACTGGAAAGGAATATAGAGAAAAGATGACTCAATCTACCGAGAACCTAGTGTTAGACAATGGGTGGGAAATTTCTGACTTACCCCTTCCTGCTTGATGTAAAGGGAATATACTCCTCAATGAATATGCACACTGTTCAAAAATGACACACTATGGAACAGTATGGGCTTGCCAAGACCAAATAAATACAGTACCAGATTTCAGTTTGGCATTACAAACCAATTTACAAAGACATATCAGACCACGTAGAAAACACCACACCTATGGTGGCCATGTGAAAAATTAAATAGAAATTATTCATTATCATTACCACAATACTTATTGTATACAGAGAAAGAAAAGTGAATGAGAAAACCAAATATCTTAATGAAGTAAGCAGTTTTAGAGAGAACTAAGAAAGAGAAAATATTTTTGTTGTTTTCATCTCTTATTTTAATATCCCCACATTTATTTTGTGGTTCTGTAGTAGGTATTAGACAAACAAGTAATTATTTGCTGACTATTTATATCCTTGGGCTTGATGTGAGCTATTACGATCACTTTATGCCCACAGGCCTCTATCAATTTTATGAACATCATTAATCTTGTCACTTACCCATGTCAGCCTTTACTTTCTGTTCTCTTCTACCTTGCTTGCCCTTGATCCTATAGAGAAGGTGTATTAACCTCAGGAGAAGTGTGAAGTTCTTTCCCTTCTCAGTGTAGTCCACCTGCCTATGCACCATGGGACCGTTTTCCTAAGAGTTTCACTAATGTGCTTGGAACTAAGACATTTTCCTTCTTTGCACATATATTCTATCCATGACAAATTCTCAAATTGAAGCCTCAGGGTTTTTTCAACAAACCTGGAAGAGAGCAGGAAGCTCAAAGGAAAAAAAATGGGTCACAGATAATAAAGTTTTGTGGGTGAAGGTTAGGGGTCACAAAGTAATTGTTGTCAGTTTTATAGACCTTAAACTTGAATGGTGAGTTTTGCAAATGTGTAGAGGGCACAATCCTTGGTGAATCTAGACATGGCTGTTGCTTTATCACTTCACTATTATGTGTTTGAATACTCAATGAGCATGATTTGAGTTCCTATTATGTGGGGAGTTCACAGCAGTGAAGAACAAGGTAGGAGTTCTACCTTACAGTTGTCTCTCTATATTCATCATGGCTACAAAAGAAGACAGACATAAATATTATATACAAAATGATCACACATATATACATATAATTCATATAGTAACATATAATTCTCCTCCTTTATCTCTCTATATATTGTTTCATATGTATATAGTTAGTTATTTAGTTAGCTAGCTAGCTTTGGGATAAGAGAAAGACATTGAAATGAGGAGGTTCAGTTGTCTACATTCCTACCATGTACTGTGAGCTGGCGATAGCCTCAGAGTCACTAGATGTATTTAGTCTTCCTCATTAGGTGATCACATATATTATCTTTCCCAAAGTGTATCTGGTTTGTACTTTCAGTTTTTGTCATAGTCAACCCAGTTTCTTTCCTGTTTCTAGTACGTTGCCTTTATCTGAAGCTCTTGTGACGTTTTGGTCCTAGGATCTCCTGTCATCTCTTGTTTATTCTCTAGCTCTGTCCATGCTGATACTGTCATAACAAGGAGAGAAGCATAGTTAATAATTCAACCCTGAAGCTCTAAGGTGAGAGCTGCCTCTTGACTAATAAAAGAACAGTGCAGAACTGAGGCTTGGAACGAAAGGATGGTCTTGGGTTGAGGGAAGACCTGAAGGTGCAGTGCCTCCTCTCAACGGTTCCCCAGTTTGTGTTATGTGAAGAATGTACACAACATTTTCATAGACAGTTCATGAATAAAGAAAGGTTTGGAGTCATTTATGCTTCGTAACAAATGTGTCAAGGAAGGATAAACAGGTTTACTTACTCTAAACTATACAGTCTTGTAAATGTTTGGTGGTCATGTAAATTCTATACAGAGGTACCCACAGCTATTGCTTGTAGAGGCACAGATGTTTGCTGTGCACACCCTTATTTACAAAAGTGTTTTTTTGGAAAAGGTTTCAGAATAACCAACACGGCATCTGTAAACTCTCTCCATGCCTTAAGAGAAGATGAACTCTTAGCTTCTTCAGTGGCAGTCCATTAATTATCAGTGTCAGACATTCCGTCTGGGATTTCCATTAGCAGCCACATGTCTCTGGTACTCGTTTTGTATTGAATGGTCAGTGGGTCTGAGATGGATTTGCATAAAGAATTCCTAACTTCATTGTTGTTTTCTTCTGAAGAAGTAGGGATCAGTGTTAAAGGACTCCCAACTCTATGTTCAAATCTAACCCTTTCCCTGCCTTATAACAAGAAAAGTGATAGCCTCTATGCATCTCAGTTCCAACTGAAAAGGAAGAAGAGGCACAAAGGACTGAGCAGTTAGATTAGAGTTGATTCAAGGTAGGGCTATTTATACTGTGCTGCCTGACATGCAGTATATAGATAGCTCTTATGTATTTGATGTAGGATGAGGGTTACAAAACACTCATCTTGTTGAACCACTGTCACATGTTATGAAATAATTACTTGAAAGCAAAATTGCCTGACCTCCACCTCTTAAGTGAACATGGGAATTGAGAAAGGCCAATAGACATGATCAAGCTTGTCTATCCTTAAGTTATTTTCTGTGACTTGGGGTGGATTTCTAATAATATTTATTTGTGTTAATATGATAGTATTGAGGTCAAATCTGAAGGAATCTTGGCTTTCAATATCTTTATTTTTCTAGCATTTTTATTTTCTAGTTAAGGAATAGAAGCTCTGCAATATAAAGTAAAAGCGACCATTTTTCAGAAAACAACTTCAGTTTTTGGTCATGAGTGGCATTCTGTGGATTGTTTGATCCATTGTCAATGTGGGGAAGTAGAAAGTTCCTCTAATAAGTGAGTCCGGACACCTATCCCTTGGTCTTTCCACATTCCATGACTAGGGACATGGGATAGTCCCTGACTAGTCATGTGACAGGAAAAGCATTGAAAAATGCTTTTCTCCCTAACCTACTGTCTGCTTGACTTATAAATTTTATATTTTAATATTGTTTTATTTCATTTTTACTATATGAAAGAATATTCTGTAACAATAGAGATTTGTGTCCATGAATAAAGAAACCAGTGTGTGTGTGTGTGTGTGTGTGTGTGTGTGTGTGTGTGTGCTTGAGCCCCAACGTGTGTGTGTGTGTGCGCGCGTGTGCGCGTGCGTGTGTATGTGTGTGTGTGTGTGTGTGTGTGCGCGCGCGTGCACATGTGGAAGTTAGATAACACTCATAGGTGTCATTCCTCAGGTTACTTCATATTTTGTTGTTGTTGTTTGAGACAAGACCTCCCATCTATCCTGCAACTTGCCAAGTATCCTGGGTTGGTTGACTAGCAAACTCCAGGATTCTGCATGCCTCTGTCTTCCTGCACTGGGCTAAAAGGAGCAGTCCATCATACCAAATGGCCTTTTTGATATGGTCCTGGGGATCAGTTTCAGTCCCTCACACTTTTTAAAAAATGTAATTATTTACTCAAAAAAGTCAACAAGATGAAGTACCCAAGTGAGGATGCCTTAGTCCCATTTGGGAGGGAGAAGAAAGCAATCACAAGTGGGGAGGGAGGAAAGGAACTTGGAGGGAAAGACCCTCACTCTAATAAGCTAAGAATCTTATAGAATAAGCTGGTTCCCCAGCATTCAGCAATTAAACAATTTCACTTGAAGTAACTGACATGAATTAAGACCCTAAAAGTATTTCTAATAAGCTCCTTAGCCCACAAACTTATTTTGGACAGTCACTCTGCTTTCGTGTTTACATTCCTTTTAATATTCAATATAATTCATAGTTATTTATTTTTCATACATGGGATTGAAATTTTACTGAAGAGAGGAGTGTTCATTTCATAACATCTCAGTGGCCATTCCTTTTTCCACAGACCTAACAAATCTGGGTCAAAATATAATGAGAATCAGTGAGAAGCCATTGGATGGTGGAGAGGAATGACTGAACATTCTAATGATCACTCTTCTCCTTCAAAGCCCTCTCCCATAACAGATCAAGCCATAGCTTTTCTTTAATTTTACTGAACAATCTCAGAATATATGTAGACAAAGAGATCACACACAGATTCATGAACCACTGAAGACAGGAAAGGGGCAGCCTGCCACACCTAAGCCTTCTACTTGCTTTGATTTATTTTGTCTTTGTACCTGAGGGGCAAAAATAGATAATTTTCTGTATGATGGTCATTATCTGAGACTAGTCACACTGTGAAAGGACCTCCTAAAGCTGTGACTGACCTTGGGACTTTTATCTTTTAGTTTATGCCAAAGGAGGGGGAGAAACCTTGCGTTATAGAAATATGCTACCTTCTTTCTCACTGACTTGCTTGAGGTCACTTGATTTTTTTCTTCCTAACGTTTTCCTTTTCCTTTTTCTTTTCTTTTTAAATAGGAGACAGAGATGTATCTAGTAAAAAGGAAAATAAAAGAAAACCATATACCGAGAGAGAGAGAGAGAGAGAGAGAGAGAGAGAGAGAGAGAGAGAGAGAGAGAGAGAGAGAGAGAGAGAGAGAGAGAGAGAGAGAGAGAGAGAGAGAGAGAGAGAGAGAGAGAGACCTTAGCTAAGCTAAAATTAAAATTGAATTCTGATGGTATACTTTGTAGCTGAAATCTAAAACCCACATAAACCTAAGTGACAGTAGTTTTCAAGTCTTAAAATTGCCATTTGCTGCTACTTATGGTAACCTAAGTAAATGTCAACCTAGACTAGTGAGGAGAAACTTAGTACTTACGCTCCCATGCAATTAGTACTTATGCTCCCATGCAGTCGGGCATATCAGTAGAGAAGATATGAAATGACCATACATTCCCTGCTAAAGGAAGGTTCAGGGAGGACCAAGTTCTTTGGTAGATTCTCAGAATCTTGCAGCTCCCAAACACAATTTTATCCTTTCTGTAATCAGTTGGGGACATGTCAGAGAGTGTAAGATTGTCTCATTTTTCTTCTCCTAAGATTCACATTTATCCTATTTCTGTCTTTGTAGCTCTATTTTAGACTGATAAACATGGAACTGTCAGCATACACACTGCTCAGTGACTCATTCCTTTCATGGACTGGTGTTTGGATCATCTTGTCCCTAGAACAACTCAGTGCTTATATGTGAAACTGTCTGTGTTTGTTCTTCAGTTTTGCTGCATTTGAGTTGTATGATACTGAACAAGTTATTGCTCTTTTCTGTATCCTTGTTCCCTCATGATCATACCTTACCTGCCAGTTGGCCATGAGGATTTAAGATATTTGAAACTGACAACACACATAAATGCACATACATATAACTTTCTTATCTAATAAGTAGATAGGTGAATATTATTTAGAATGTAACAAAATTTATCCATCATTATATAACTGGGACTCATTTGAGTTATTAACATTCTTTTCTTATAGAGAGTATAATTTTACACTTAATTTTGTGCGCACTTGGTTTCTTGCTTGTGAAGATCATTTTCTCCACTGCCTGCATCACCATCACTTGAGAACTTTGTAAGTTCTGCAACCCATCTTTAACCTGACTGAACCAGAAGCACAGACAGTAGGGGCACAGAACTTTTTCCTTAGCCTTCCAACATACCTATTTTTCCACCACTGTTTAATAACTACTGCATCATTATATATAATACCTAATAAATTGTAATAAAAACTAGCAAATTTTTCAAAATTTAATTCAAAGATGTGGAAATTGTAATTACTGGAGAGGAAGCCTGGGACCTTTAGCTTCTTTGAATCACGGCATTTGAATGACAGTGATTTCTGTAATTCTGTGATCACTGTTTACTCTTGTATGTAGTTAGAGTCACAGAACATGAAAGCAGTATGCAGTTCTCAGAAAATGTCCTATTTAAATATAAAGAAATGAGCATAAGACTATGGAAATACCTGCAATTATAATGTTCATTGGAAAAACCTGGCCTTTTCCAATGTCCATTATAAACATAGACCTGCTCTGCTGCCATTACCTGATGAAATGAGAAAATATAAGGCAATTGCATTATTAAATTAAGCAAACATAATGAGATCACTTAGCTATGCCAAAACATATAATGTATTCATCAGTTCAGTGTCCAAGGGAATTGGAATTTTTCCTCATGTGTATTATTTCTGCCATGCCTAACTACTTTTAGCTTCATAATCAAGTGTTGAATGTACACATATGTACATTGGAACTAATTGGTATAATTAATGTGTGTGTAATGACTTTAGCTGCCTAATGTCTGAAGGGAACAGAAAAACAAGTAAATTTATGGAATAAGTTTTAGATTAGCTTCAGACCCAAGATAATATTTTTTTCCAAAAAAGAAATTCAGCTTTTACTATCACCTTTAGTTATTAAGGCTATAGTTGTAGCTCATACATGAGCTTCCTTTACTCTAAAGAATCCAGTTTAGCATTTTATGTAAACTATAAGTTGAGTAAGGCAGAATCTTTGGTTAAATGATATCTTGGTAATGTAGGGTAAACTGGACATATAATTATAGAAATGAATTCACCAATTACCTTTCCCTACCTCTGGGAAAGTGTTGAATTAACTTCCATTATTTCTTCTATTTTTTATATTCTACATTATTACAAAGAATTGTGCAGTTATTTATAGAAATTCTCAATAATTACAAAAATACTTGCATAGAAACTATAAAGTTACACAGTTTAAAAATTAATATTGTACATGCATTAAGTAAACTTAAATATTACAGTAAAGTTCAAGTTTAAAAACATTACCTTAGACTCAGGGTAGTATCTGCTTCAAACTTTTCTTGTACTGCCATGCCATGGAATCCAAACAGAGAGAATTCTTAACCAGGGAAGTAGATCATGTAAAGTGACACATAGTTCTTCATACATATAAAGATTCAAAGGCTGAAGCTGGCAAAAAAGTTGGATTTATTTAAATTTTGGTCAAACCAGTGAGAGAAATAGACTCCTAGTTTCTCTGCTTTTTCTGTATCCACTGTTAAAATTTTATAGAAGAAATAGAGCAAGGAATATATATACATATACATATATATATACATGTATATGTATATATATCAGAATTGCTTTATGCTCTTCACAGAAGGCACCAGAGATTCAGCCTTCCTCCCTTAGTTATGAAGTATTGAATTGTTGAAGATTCACTTATTTTTGTTTACTTTTTCATTTACTTATTTTTGCTAGAAATTTAAAGTTTAGTTTTTAGCAATTTCATATACGAGTGCTGTATCTATATTACTGTTTTTCTTCCTTCCACATCAAATCCTTCTATGCCTTCACTCCCAAATTTATAGTTTCTTCTTTAGTTAATATATATATATATATATATATATATATATATATATATATATATACTTGTATATACCTGTGTTCATGGCTGATTACTTGGGATTAGACATTCTATAGAGAAACTCCTCCCTGGAAGAACAGTTTTCTTTATTTCAGGAGCCATTGATCTCTTACAGATCTTCATGTAGGGGTGGAATTTAACCTGGTGACATTGGCATGCCAACTGGTGTTGTAATATTTGTGGTCTTATTCCATCAGCCATATTTATAGAACTTCATGGGTATGTTCCTGTCTCATTTTCAAAGATACTATTTAGTGATAAGCATTCTAGGACTCTGGATTACAGTCTTTTTTCTCCATTTTTAATGATTATCTCTGAGCCCTAATGTGGAAGTGTTGCATCGTAGGTATATCAGTGGTCTGGACTGGGCATCCCCGAATCTTTTATTGCCTGATCTTTCACCAGTTATGGATATCTGTAATAGTCTCCATCAGTTGCAAAAAGAAGATTCTTTGATGAAGGGCAAGAACTTTCATTCATAATAAGTATTTAGAATACAGTTAGAAATTATATTGATTTAGAAAAGTAAAAATAATAGGTTGTCCTCTCATGTCTATTCTATGCCCTCTAATGCTATGTAGCTATCTTGCTAGGTTGTTTATTGTTGTGGTTCATGGACTTTTTATGTGGGTCTTGAGGAAAATTTTAACTCTTCCTAGGCTGTGTTTCATTAGTCTGATATTCAAACAGAGACCCACAAAGAGTTCCCTTAAACTTTCTTTTCCCCTCCCTTCCACTCTAGGGTAGTCATAGAAATGTGAGTAGGAACAGAAACTCAAGAACATGCAAAATCCCTTCCACCTAAATTATATCAGTGTGTATCTAAATATGATCAAATAATTTTTGTTTTAATTGAGTTAACTAGGAATCCAAAGGCACATTTGTTTTGTGTTTGTTTTTGTTGCAAAAAAGATACATGACAGGAACCCAGGGATAGCCTGGGAGGGGAGCCATCTGGTTTCTTCTGTTGCTGGAGAGGATCCTCTGGCACAGGGCTCCATACCCATGAGGTACAGGGAGATATCTAGCCTCCCAGGAGATGGACAGGCCTGCGAGTACAGGTAGGAACAGCACTGCTGCTCAGAGGAACCCTCCAGGAACAGGATACAGGAACTCAGGGACTGCCTGGGACTGGAGCATTCTGGTTTCTGTCTGCACCCAGAGTGGATCCTGGGTCATAGAGAGACATACCCAAATACTGCCAGGAGAGAACTGGTCTGACACACAGGCTTGCAGGACAGACAAGCCACAGTCAAAGATAGCAAGACCAGCAAACACCAGAGATAACCAAATGGCAAAAGGCAAGCACAAGAACACAAGCAACAAAAACCAAGGCTACTTCATATCAGAAGAACCCAGTTCCACCACAGCAAGCTCTGATTACCAACACATCAGTAAAGCAAGACTCTGATTTAAAATCACATCTCATGATGATGATAAAAGACTTTAAGAAGGATATAAATAACTCCCTTAAATAAATACAGGAGAATATGGGTAAACAGATAGAAGTCCTTAAAGAGGAAACACACACACACACACACAAAACCTTTAAAGAATTACAGGAAAACAGAACCAAACAGGTAGAAGAATTGAACAAAATCATCCAGGATATAAAAATAGAAAGAAAAACAATAAAGATATCACAAAGGGAGATAACTCCGGAGATAGAAATCCTGGGAAAGAAATCTAAAATCATATATGCAAGCATCAACAAAAGAATACAAAAATAGAAGAGTGAACCCGAGGTGCAGAAGATACCATAGAAAACTTTGACACAACAGTCAAAAAATGCAAAATGCAAAAAGCTCCTAACCCAAACATCCAGGAAATCTAGCACAAATGAGAAGACCAAACCTAATGATAATATGAATATGATATGATAGAAGAAAGTAAAGATTCCAAAATAAAAGGACGAGAAAATATCTTCAGCAAATTTATAGAAGAAAATTTCCCTAACTTAAAGAAAGAGATGCCCATGAACATGCAAGAAGCCTACAGAACTCCAAATAGATTGGACCAGAAAAGAAGTACTTCCCATCACATAATAATGAAAACACCAAATGTACCAAAGAAAGAATATTAAAAACAGTAAGGGAAAAAGGTCAAGTAACAAATAAAGGCAAGACCTATCAGAATTAACCCACACTTCTCATCAGAGACTATGAAAGCTAAAAGATCCTGGGCAGATGGCATACAGACCCTAAGAGAACACAAATGCCAGCCCTGACTACTATATCCAGAAAAACTCTCAATTACTATAGATGGAGAAACCAAGATATTCCATGACAAAATCAAATTTACATAATATCTTTCCACAAATTCAGCCCTACAAAGGATAATAGATGGAAAATACCCATACAAGCAGGGAAACTACACCCTGATAAAGCCAGAAAGTAATCTGTCAACAAACCCAAAAGAAGATAACCACTCAAACAAACAAACAAAAAAAAAAACATGAAAAATAACAGAAAGCAACAGTCACTTTTTCTTAATATCTCTTAACATCAATAGATTCAATTCCCCAATAAGAAGACATAGACTAACAGACTGGATATATAAACAGGACCAGCACATTGCTGTGTACAGGAAATACATCTCAGTATCAAAGATAAACACTACCACAGAGTAAAGGGCTGGAAAACAATTTTCCAATCAAATGGTCTTAGGACAAAAGTTGAAGTAGCTATATAATTGACTTTCAAACAAAAGTCATCAAAAAAGATAAGGAAGGACACTTTATATTCATAAAAGGAAAAAATCTATGAAAAAGAACTCTCAATTGTGATTAACTATGCTCCTAATGCATAGATGGCACCCACACTCATAAAAGAAACTTTACTAAATCTCAAAGCCTACACTGAGCCAAACATAATAATTTTGGGGGACTTCAACACCCCACTCTCACCAACGGACAGATCAGAGAAACACAAAATAAACAGAGGCACTGTGAAACTGACAGAAGTTATTTACCAAATAGATCTAACAGATATCTATAGAACATTTCATCCTAAAAGAAAAGAATATACCTTCTCAGCACTTCATGGTACCTTCTCCAAAAGTGACCATGTAATTGGTCACAAAACAGACCTCAACAGATATAAGAAGGTTGAAATAATCTCATGGTTCCTATCAGATCACTACGGATTAAGGCTTGTCTTCAATAGCAACAAAACCCAAAGAAGCCCACATACACATGGAAGTTTAAGAACACTACTCAATGATAACTTAGTCAAGGAAGAAATAAAGAAAGAAATCAAAAACCTTTTAGAATTTAATGAAAATGAAGGCACAACATGCCCAAAGTGATGGGACACAATGAAAGCAGTGTTAAGAGGAAAACTCATATCTCTGATTGCCTCTAAAAAGAACTTGGAGAGAGCATATACTAGCAGCTTGATAGCACATCTGAAAGCTCTAGAAAAAAAGAAGCAAATACCCAAGAGAATTAGACAACAGGTAACAACAAAACTCAAGGCTGAAATCACCAAAGTAGAAACAACAAAACCTATACAAAGAATCAACCAATCTCTGAGTTGGTTCCTTGAGAAAATGAACAAGATACATAAGCCCTTAGCCAGAATAACCAGGGTGATCAGAGTCAGTATCCAAATTAACAAAATCAGATGAAAAGGGAAACATAACAGCAGAAAATGAGGAAATTCAAAAAAAAATCAGATCCTACTACAAAAGCCTTTACTCAATAAAACGGGAAAATCTGGATGAAATGGACAATTTCCTAGACAGATACCAGATACCAAAGTTAAATTAGGATCAGAAAAATGATCTAAACAGTCCCACAACCCCTGATGAATTAGAAGCAGTCATTAATAGTCTCCCACCAAGACAAGCCCAGGACCAGATAGATTTAGTGCTGAGTTCTATCAGGCCTTCAAAGAAGACCTAAAATCAGTATCTCCAAACTACTCCACAAAATAGAAACAGAAGGAACACTACCCAATTTGTTCTACAAAGCTACAATTACTCTGATACCTAAACCAGACAAAGACCTGATAATCAGCTTCAGCAAAATATCTAGATACACAATTAACTCAAAAAAATCAGTGGCCTTCCTGTACTCAAAGGATAAAAAGGTTGAGAAAGAGGTTAGAGAAACACCTCCCTTCATAATAGTCACAAATAATATAAAATATTGGTGCGATTCTAAATAAGAACTAAAGATGTTTGACTCCATAGATCCAAATAACCCTATTAAAAATGGGGTAGAGAGCCAAACAAAAATTTTCAGCTGAGGAATGTCAAATGGCTGAGAAGCACCTAAAGAAATGTTCAACATCCTTAGTCATCAGGATCAAAACAACTCTGAGATTTCACCTCACACCAGTCAAAATGGCTAAGATAAAAAACTCAGGTGACAGTAGGTGCTGGAGACGATATGGAGAAAGAAGAACACTCCTCCATTGCTTATTGGATTGCAAGCTGGTACAGCCACTTTGGAAATCAGTTTGGCAGTCCCCCAAACATTGGGCATATTACTAGAGGACGAGACCCTGGTATACCAGTCCTGGGCATATACCCAGAAGATTATCTAACATTTATTAAGGACACATGCTCCACTATGTTCATAGCAGCCTTATTTATAATAGCCAGAAGCTAGAAAGAACCCAAATATCCCTCAAAAGAGGAATGTATTTGGAAAATGGTACATTTACACAATGGAATACTACACAGCTATTAAAAACAATGAACTCATGAAATTCTTAGGCAAATGGATGGAACTAGAAAATATCATCCTGAGTGAGGTAACCCAATCACAAAAGAAAATACATGGTGTACACACACTGATAAGTGGATATTAGCCCAGGAGCTCTGAATACCCAAGATACAATTCACAGACTACAGGAAACTCAAGAAGAAGGAAAACCAAAGTAGCGATACTCTGGTACTTCTTAAAAGGGGGAACAAAATACCCACAGGAGGAGGAGATACAGAGACAAAGTTTGGTTCAGATACTGAAGGAAAGACCATTCAGAGATGGCCCCACCCAGGGATCCATCCTATACACAGTTACCAACCCAGACACTATTGTGGATGCCAACAATTGTTTGCTGACATGAGTCTGATATAGGTATCTCCTGAGAGGCTATGCTAGTGCACGACAAATACAGATGTGTACACTCTCAGCCAGCCATTAAACTGAGCACATAGTCCCAAATGGAGGAGCTAGAGAAAGGATCCAAGGAGCTGAAGAGGTTTGCAGCCCCATAGGAGGAACAACAATATGAACTACTCAGTAACCCCAGAGGTCCCAGAGACTAAATTACCAACCAAAGAGTACACATGGAGGGACCCATGGCTCCAGATGCATATGCAGCAAAGGATGGCCTTGTTGGACAAGGCAAGAGAGGCCCTTGGTAGGGAGAAGACTCCATGCCCTAGTATAGGGGATGCCAGGACAGGGAAACAGGAGTGGGTGGATTTGTGAGCAGGGGGAGGGGGATAGGTTAGGGGGTTTTCAGGGGCTGGAAACCAGGGAAGAGGACAAAATTTGAAATGTAAATAAAGAATATATCTAATAGAGAATGTAAATAAACAAAGAAAAAAGAACAAAAAAGATACACAGAACTCAAAGCAAGGAACAAATTTTTGTTATTTTGTTCCTGTTATTGTGCCTGATGTTGTTGTCGAGTATCAGGCTTGAATATTTACCATGCTGTTTCCTATGGAATCTACAAAGCATGTGCTGATATTGTGCTAATATTGACACTAATCTCAAGTCTTGTAACCTGGTGTTCTTACTAGCACATGTTCATCTTCTTTTCTCTGTATGAATCTGTAAGATTTATCTCAACATCAATCACCCCCAATAGGATGTTTGGAAAAACAATCACAGAGTAGATAGAGAGCAATAATTAATATGCAGTATAAACCTATCAGTAAGATACGGAAAAGAACACTCCGTCACTTCACTGGGTTTAATTTGCTTAGGGAAACTGCCGTCACACCTGAGTCATAGTCACAGCTTGGCTTTCTCTCAATTAAAGACATGCTTGTCGGAAGCAGTGAGGGCTTTGAGGACAAGACCAGTCACATGCTAATGAAATTCCCTGCAGAACAAGGGCATTCAGTAGACAGACTTTCAAAGGAAGAATCACATAATCTGTATTAAAAATTCCCCAACAAGGAACTATTTAAGACCTTATCATACACTCAATATTCCATACAGAAACAGGAACTGTTTCAGGTTGGAATTTGAATATATGCTACAGTAATGTTATTGAGAAATACATTCAGTTGTACATTTGCTGCTAATGCAGCATGTTATAACAAAGCTCATTTTAGAATTGTTCATCTTAAATGGAAGTTATGCTTAAGGACCATCCAAATATTATACTGTAAAATGAGTTACAACCTCATAAGGCCATAGTACTCAAGACTAATTTATCTTTTCATGTACGCAACAGAACAAAATCATGGCCAAAATGCCCAAAATTCTACTGATATTTGAAAATACTCTCTAACAACTAAGGTACTACCCAGACATCTGAAGAACTTTAGATAAAAACTTCTGGCATGTCACAGTTTAAAAATTGAAATGGAATTTCAGTTTCTGCTAAATCAGAATAAGTTTCTTTTTTTTTTTTTTGTTTTAGTTCTTTGGGGTATTATTACTTGGTGTGAATCACTGAATCTTGTTAATGTCACCAATTTCTTTGGGTAAGTGCAATATCTGTTATATGTGCACTAAGATAGTACTATGTATTAGATGTAGATTTATGAACTAGAGATATCAAAATATTATATTGATAGTCTCCTTTTTTAAAGCTCTTGCAAATGAACCGAGGAAATATGTGAAGAAACCCAATATAGCTAATACTGAAAGAGAAGAGTGTCAATTGGAGAGCTAATACTTCAGAGTGTCATTGGAGCACAAAGCATATTAGGTAATTTTTTCCTAACAGTTCCCAAGGAAGGAGAGTGTGGGAGGACCCAGAACAAGGGTCTTGAAGAAGAAAGAAGAGCCAGCAAAGAAAGGCAAGAAGGAAAAGTACAAAAATGATCAATTTGGGTCAATGGCAAATGTTTGTGAAAGGCAAAGTGTAAACATAGTATTTAGACAAATCGGTTTAAAATTATGAAGCAAGGGATAGTTGGATACAAGTCATATCTACAAATGCCATATGCTCCTTCAGCCTACAAAAACAGATGAAAGAACAAGAAAACAAACAAAAAACATGGGTTTATTTTTTGGTGTCAGCTACCTATCAGCCTTATGGAACACAGAACACTGTCACTACAGAAGCTGAACAGTAAGGGTATGTTTAAGGATTGTTTCAACTTTCATTTTGCTAACCAAGGAAATTATTGTCCAATGGAAAAAAAAGCAATTTAGGGTTTATAGACCTGTCCCTAGTGAACTGCTTTTTGTCCACTCTCTCCTGTGTGTGGGCCTTTTCTATACAATGCCTCACACTTGTGCTACCATGCTCTCACCACGCTAATCTGTAGGCCTCAAGTTGTGAGCAAATATCCCCTTCCTCCATTAAGTTGATTCCTGACAGGCATTTGGCCATGGCCACTAATAAAATCGTCATTGTTAATTTATTGTATTAGAAACAATTTTACCTTTATGCTATTATTAACTGATTTTGTTTTAGAGTAGATGAGTTTGTGTGTCTTTATCTAAAAGTCATTTTGCAAATATAACCCTTAATGTTATGATATTTGCTGATGGTGGGTGTTACAGGTGAGGTGATTGGGTCATTAGAATCTACCTTTATGAATCGAATTAACACGCTGTTGTAAGAGGGCTCAAGGAAGGTTTTGCTCATCCCCTTTGGTATGTGAAATTACAGGGAGACAAATGCTCTCAATTGCCTCTAAAACTGTCATATCTTCATATTGGAATTGTAAACTGTCAGAACAGTAGAATGGAATTTCTATTGTTTATAGAAACATTTTATGATAGTGTGTTCTAGCCCTCTGACCAAAAGAAAAATTTTTATATGCGAATGTTAGTCCCTCCCAGGTATATGGCATATGTCTATAATACCAGAATTTGTGAAACATAATCAAAAGGCTAAAGTTCCAGGGCAGAGTGAGTTACATAATAAGACCTTACCACAAAAAAAGACAATGAGGACATGAAAATATCAGCATGCTTTTGACCTATGCTACTAATATTTCTTGAGATAAATAGAACTAAATTTCAGTTATTAAACTGTTATTGAACATTATAGCTGTTACCTTCAATAAAGACAGAAATAAACACACATACTATCTATATATCTCTGGACCTATATATGTATATATATTCTATATGGATATTATACAATTCATACTGATAATAGCTTTGTGGCTACCTGTTTCTGCCTATCTTTAAAACAAAAATTTGGCAGCAAACTAGCAGAGGTAGAAGAACATCCTCCACTTCCTTGGAAGTGAGGCCATTGATCTCAGCAGTTCACTTTGAGGTTCTTCAAAGATTGAACTGTTCCCAGCACTCATGCTGGGAGACAAAGTGTCACTGATTTATGTGTTGTGCAGTGTTCCATCAGACTGTAGGACATTTTAGGGCAGCAAGTCAAGAGGGACAGAGCCATGTAAAACTTAGAAACATAAATTAGAAGAAATATGTTGATCAAGGGAAGTTTCCTCAAGTTGCTGGTTAAACAACCCAGGGAATACAGGCTTTGAAGTAAAATAATGAGAAAAGTATTTCTATTCTATTGAGTTTGCTCAGAACTTTTCCCAGTGGTGTTCCTTGGCTTAGACAATCCTCTACTACCCCTTTCACATACAGACACATTTCGACAATGCACTACAGCCAATGTATTCCATTTCTCCTCAAAAGGCTGGGAAGTTTGGTTTAAGTACCTGTATATTGTGCTGTGGATTGTCCTCATGTAGGATGTACTTTAGTATCCTTTCTTTTTAAGAACTCACATTTGTGCTGAGATATTAGCAAGCAGATAGGGGCAAGGAGCATCAGATGAAAAATAGCAGGTCTGCATACAGTTCTATGAAAGACCATGGAGAAATGGCATTTTCGGTGTAGGTAACAGGCAGGTGAGGGTGGGTATGAGTTACTGTTTGTGGAATTCCTGCATTTGAGAATCATCAACTTGACTCACAGAACCCAGTTTGGAATATTAGATAGCTGATATACCAGGCTCTGATATGTTACCTTTTCTTTCTTTTTTTTTTTTTATTTTCAAAACATTTATAATGTTCAAAAATTCTAATTCTACTCAAGTATTTGCTAATTGAGATACATGGTTTGTTAACATTAAACACATGATTGTCATTAACAATTGAATGCATGCTAATGTCATAATACTTCATATCCTCAAATCTATATTAGAGTCCCTCAACATTTTTTTTAATTTTTATTTTCTATATTCTATGTTTACATTCCAAAGGATTTCCCCTTTCCCAATTCCCCCACCACCATACGTCCCATAATTCCTCTCCCCCCAACTATTCCCCAATCATTCCCCCTCCCCCCACGGTTTCTCTACAAAACTGGATCCAATCTTTACAGGCCCAGGGTCCTCTCCTTTGTTCTTCTTGGGAATCATTTGACTTGCTAATTGTGCCTTGAGTATTTAGGGCTTCTGGGCTCATTAATATCCACTTATCAGTGATTGCATTTCATGTGTATTCTTTTGTGATTGGGTTAACTCACTCAGGATGATATTTGCCAGGTCTAACCATTTACCTACAAATTGCATGAATTCATTATTTTTAATTGCTGAGTAGTATTCCATTGTATAAATATACTACATTTTCTGTATCTATTCCTCCTTTGAGGGATATTTGGGCTCCTTCCAATTTCCGGCTATTATAAACAAGGCTGCTATAAACATAGTGGAGCATGTATCTTTATTGTATGCAGGGGAATCCTCTGGGTATATGCCCAGGAGTGGTATGCCAGGGTCCTCTGGAAGGGACATGCCCAATTTTCTGAGGAACCACCACACTGATTTCCAGAGCGGTTTTACCATTTTGCAACCCCACAAACAGTGGAGGAGTGTTCCTCTTTCTCCACATCCTCGCCAGCACTTGTTGTCTCTTGAGTTTTTAATCTTAGCCATTCTGACTGGTGTGAGGTGGAATCTCAGGGTTGTTTTGATTTGCATTTCCCTGATGACTAATGATGTTGAACATCTCTTAAGGCGTTTCTCAGCCATCCAAATTTCTTCTGGTGAAAATTCTTTGTTTAGCTCTGTACCCCATTTTTTGATAGGGTTATTTGGTTCTTTGGGGTCTAACTTCTTGAGTTCTTTGTATATATTGGAAATTAGCCCTCTGTCGGATGTGGGGTTGGTGAAGATCTTAATTTTATGAGGTCCCATTTGTCAATTCTTGATCTTAGAGCATAAGCTATTGGTGTTCTGTTCAGGAACTTTCCCCCTGTGCCCATGTCCTCCAGGGTCTTCCCAAGTTTCTTTTCTAATAGTTTCAGTGTGTCTGGTTTTATGTGGAGGTCCTTGATCCACTTGGAGTTGATCTTAGTGCAAGGAGATAAGAGTGGGTCAATTTGCATTCTTCTGCATGTTGACCTCCAGGTGAACCAGCACCATTTTTGAAAAGGCTATCTTTATTCCACTGGATGGTTGTAGCTCCTTTATCAAAGATCAAGTGACTATAAGTCTGTGGGTTCATTTCTGGGTCTTCAATCCTATTCCCTTGTTCTACTTGCCTGTTGCTGTACCAGTACCATGCAGTTTTTAACACAATTGCTCTGTAGTACTGCTTAAGGTCAGGGATATTGATTCCCCAAGAAGTCCTATTATTGTTGAGAATAGTTTTAGCTATCCTGGGTTTTTTGTTGCTCCAGATGAATTTGAGAATTGCTCTTTCTAGATCTATGAAGAATTGATTTGGGATTTTGATGGGGATCGCATTGAATTTGTATATTGCTTTTGGCAAGATGGCCATTTTTACTATATTGATGTGCCAATCCAGGAGCAAGAAATATTTTTCCATCTTCTGAGGTCTTCTCCACAAACTTCAGCCAAAACTACTTTACCCAGCAAAACTCTCAATCGCCATAGATGGAGACATCAAGGTATTCCATGACAAAACCAAATTTGCACAATATCTTTCCATAAATCCAGCTCTACAAAGGATAATAGGGGGAAAACACCAAGACAAGGATGGAAACTACACCCAGGAAGAAGCAAGATAGAAACCTCCTCTCATCAAACACAAAAGAAGATAACCTCTCGAATATAAATACATAAATAAATACATAAATAAATACATAAATATAATTTCAAAAATGTCTGGACGTAATAATTACTATTCCTTAATATCTCTTAACATCAATGGACTCAATTCCCCAATAAAAAGACATAGATTAACAGACTGGATACAGAAACAGGACCCTACATTTTGCTGCATACAGGAAACACATCTCAGTGTTAAAGACAAACACTGCCTTAGAGTAAAAGGCTGGAAGACAATTTTACAAGCAAATGGTCTCAGGAAACAAGCTGGAGTAGCCATTCTAATATCAGATAAAATTGACTTCCAACTTAAAGTCATCAAAAGAGACTCAGAAGGTCACTTCTTGCTGGCCAAAGGGAAAATCCACCAAGAAGAGCTCTCAATACTGAACATCTATGCTCCAAATGTAAGGGCACCCTCATTTGTAAAAGAAACCTTACTAAAGCTTAAAGCACACATTATACCTAACACAATAATTGTGGGTGACTTCAACACTCCACTCTCCTCAATGGACCGATCAGGAAAGCAGAAACTAAACAGGGACACAGTGAAACTAATTGAAACTTTGGACCAATTGGATTTAACATATGTATATATATATATATATATATATATATATATATATACACACACACACACATTTCATCCTAAAGCTAAAGAATATACTTTTTTCTCAGCACCGCATGTGGTCAAAGAGATACCAATTGGAAAGGAAGTAGTCAAACTATCACTATTTGCAGATGATATGATAGTATACTTAAGTGACACAAAAAACTCCACTCAGAACTCCTACAGCTCATAAACAACTTCAGCCCAGTGGCTGATTATAAAATCAACTCAAGCAAATCAATAGCCTTCCTATACTCCAAAGATAAACAGGCTGGGAAAGAAATTAGGGAAATAAAACCCTTTAGAATAGCCACAAACAATATAAAGTATCTTGGTGTGACTCTAACCAAAAAAGTGAAAGATCTGTATGACTAGAACTTCAGGACTCTGAAGAAGGAAATCAAGAAGTCTTCAGAAAATGGAAAAATCTTCCATGCTGGTGGATTAGCAGGATTAATATAGTAAAAAATGACCATCTTGCCAAAAGCAATATACAGATTCAATGCAATTTCCATCATAATCCCAGTTCAGTTATTCACAGAGTTAGAAAGAACAATTCTCAAATTCATCTGGAATAACAACACACCCAGGATAGCTAAAACTACTCTCAACAGTAAAAGAACTTCTGGGGGAATCAGTATTCACGACCTCAAGCAGTACTACAGAGCAATAGTGTTAAAAACTTCCTGGTATTGGTACAAAGATAGGTAGATCAATGGAATAGGATTGAAGAACCAGAAATGAACCCATGCTCCTATGGTCACTTGATCTTCCCCAAAGAAGCTGACACCATCCAGTGGAAAAAGGATAGCCTTCTCAATAAATGGTGGTTGTTCAACTGGAGGGCAGCATGCAGAAGAATGCAAATTGATCCATTCTTATCTCCCTGTACTAAGTTGAACTCCAAGTGATCAAGGACCTCCACATAAAACCAGGCACTCTGAAACTAATAAAAAAGTAAGTGGGGAAGACCCTTGAGGACATAGGTACAGGGGAAAAGTTCCTGAACAGAACACCAATAGCTTATGCTACAAGATCTAGAATTGACAAATGGGACCTCATAAAATTACAGAGTTTCTGTAAGGCAAAGGACAGTGTCAGAAGGACGAAATAGGAACCAACAAATTGGGAAAATATCTTCACCAACCCTACATCTGACCAACGGCTAATATCCAATATATACAAAGAACTCAAGATGTTAGACTCCAGGGAGCCAAATAACCCTATTAAAAATGGGGTACAAACCTAAATAAAGAATTTTCACCTGAATAACTTCGAATGGCTGAGAAGCACCTTAGAAATGTTCAACATCTTTAGTCATTAGGGAAATGCAAATCAAAACAACTCTAAGATTTCACCCTACACCACTCAGAATGGCTAAGATTAAAAACTCAGGAAATAGCAGGTGTTGGTCAAGATCTGGAGAAAGAAGAACACTCCTCCACTGCTGGTATGAATGCAAGTTGCTACAACCACTCTGGAAATCAGTTTGGCAGTTCCTCAGAAAACTGGACATGACACTTCCAGAGGACCCTGCTATACCACTCCTGGGCATATACCCAGAGGATTACCTGGCATGCAATAAGGACACATGCTCCACTATGTTCATGGCAGCCTTATTTATAATAGCCAAAGCTAGAAAGAACCCAGATGTCCCTCAATGGAAGAATGTATACAGAAAATGTGGTATATTTACACAATGGAATACTACTCAGCAATTAAAAACAATGAATTCATGAAATTCTTAGGCAAATGGTTGAAACTGGAAAATATCATCCTAAGTGAGTTAACTCATTCACAAAAGAACACACATGGAATGCAGTCACTAATAAGTGGGTATTAACCCAGAAGTTCTGAAACCCTAGACACAACTCACATATCACAACTCACAAAAAGAAGGGAGGAGATGGCCCTGGTCCTGGAAAGGCTTGATGCAGCATTTTAGGGGATTACCAGGACAGAGAATTGGGAGTGGGATGATTGGGGAATGGGTGGAGGGAAGAGGGCTTATTGGACTTATGGGGAAGGGGAAATGGGAAAGGGAAAATCATTCTCTAGGTTTTCTTCTACAATATGTTGAAGGGCCTTTAGAGAAGTGGTCAGTACTGGCAAAAAACAAAAACAAAAACAAAACAAAAATTTCTGATAAAATAAAGTATATAGAAAGACATATTAAAATTGAAGATTTTCATGAAAAATAATGCAGATAAAATGGTAGACATAAAATAAATTACTAAATTAAATGGGGAATTACAAACATTTTCTGATAAAATTGAAGATTTACATGAGAAATATTTTGTTAGTCTATGTCTTTTTATTGGATAGTTGATCCATTGTTGTTTCGAGATATTAAGGAATAGTGATTGTTGCTTCCTGTTATTTGTGATGCTATTTTTATGTTTGTGTGGGTATCTTCTTTGGGGTTTGTTGGAAGAAGATCACTTTCTTGCTTTTTCTAGGGTGTAGTTGCCCTCATGTTGACATTTGCCATTAATTCCTTTGTAAGGCTGGTTTTGTGGACAGATATTGTGCAAATTGAGTTTTATCATGGACTATCTTGGTTTTTCCATCTATGATGATTGAAAGCACTGCTGGGAGATCTCTCTCTCCTGGCAGGCTATGCACAGAAGGCTGGGGAGTCTCCCAGCTCCCTGGTGCCAGTGGTGGCAGGAAGACTTCTGTCCCAGCTGCTCCACTGATCTGGTGTGATTTTGATAGGTCTGCCTTTATAAGTTACTTGCCCTTTTTCCCTAACTGCTTTTGACATTCTATTTTTGTTTAGTGAATTTGGTGTTTTGATTATTATGTGCCTGGAGGACTTTCTGTTCTTGTTTAGTCTGTTTGGAGTTTTGAAGGCTTCTTGTATGTTCATGGGCATCTCTTTCTCTAGGTTTTCTTCTACAATATGTTGAAGGGCCTTTAAGATGTAAATCCTTGCTCTCATCTATACCTATAATCCAAAAAAACAAAAAAAACAAAAAAAACCAAAAAAAAAAAACAAAAAAAGGGTTATTTGTCTTCTCATTGTGTCCTAGAGTTCCTGGATGTTTTGGGATACTAGCTTTATGCATTTTGCATTTTCTTTGACAATTGAGTCAATGTTTTCTATGGTCTCTTCAGCACCTGAGCTTCTTTCTTCTATCTCCTGTATTCTGTTGTTGATGTTTGTATCTATGACTCCTGAATTCTTTCCAAGGTTTTCTATCTCCAGAGATGTCTCACTTTGTGATTTCTTTATTGTTTCTACTTCCACTTTTAGATCCTGGATGGTTTTGTTCAATTACTTCACTTGATTGTTTGTGTTTTCCTGTAATTCTTTAAGGGATTTTTGTGTTTCTTCTTTAAGGTCTTCTGCCTGTTGACCCATGATCTCCTGAATTTCTTTAAGGGAGATATCTAAGTTCTTCTTGAAGCCTCTATCAGCATCATGAGATACGATTTTAAATCCAACTCTTGTTTTTCAGGTGTGTTGTGGTATTCGGGACTTGCCATGGTGGTAGAACTGGGTTCTGATGTTGCTATACCAATACCATGCAGTTTTTAACACAATTGCTCTGTAGTACTGCTTGAAGTCAAAAAATGGGGCACAGAGCTAAACAAAGAATTTTCACCAGAAGAAATTCGGATGGCCGAGAAACACCTTAAGAGATGTTCAACATCATTAGTCATCAGGGAAATGCAAATCAAAACAACCCTGAGATTCCACCTCACACCAGTCAGAATGGCTAAGATTAATAACTCAAGAGACAACAAGTGCTGGCGAGGATGTGGAGAAAGAGGAACACTTCTCCACTGTTGGTGGGATTGCAAAATGGTAAAACCACTGCTGGGAGATCTCTCTCTCCTGGCAGGCTATGCACAGAAGGCTGGGGAGTCTCCCAGCTCCCTGGTGCCAGTGGTGGCAGGAAGACTTCTGTCCCAGCTGCTCCACTGATCTTATGCCCTGTTTGCTCCTAGCTGGTCCCCTCCAGAGGGAAGCTAGATTAAAGTTTCTATTTTGTTTTTCTCTTTAGAGCATTTGCCTATAACTTAAATTCATTTGAGAATATGAGCCTACAAAGTAGAATTATTCATAGGCTATTACATATGACTCTTATTACCTATGACTATTAAATTCTCTATTTTGTGCTATAAAAACAAACACTTCACCGGGTGGTGGTGGCGCACGCCTTTAATCCCAGCACTTGGGAGGCAGAGGCAGGCAGATTTCTGAGTTCGAGGCCAGCCTGGTCTACAGAGTGAGTTCCAGGACAGTCGGAACTACACAGAGAAACCGTGTCTCGAAAAACCAAAAAAAAAAAAAAAAAAAAAAAAAAAAAAAAACAAAAAAAAAAACAAAAAAAAAAAAAAACCACTTCTGCCATTGCAGTTGAAATAAAGCAAATGAGACCTTGATGAAAACCAGCACAGAATATAGTGGTGTCAACGTCTTCACATCTGTTCATTTTAGCAGAACTGGAATTTGAAAGAATTTTTCAGTTTCCATTTATTTTTTAGTGCACAGGCGCGCGTGCGCGCGCACACACACATATACACACACACACACATACACACACACACACATACACACACACACACACACACACACACACACACACACATCATTGGCTCACCCAAATTGCTTTCCTATGCCATATTTTTCATTTCTAATTTTCTTAGAATGTATAACTTCACTGAAGTTCAGAAAGTGATTATCCCCAAAACTAATACTTTGACATATCAAGACCTCCAGAATCTCAGGAATATATTATCTCTTACATTCCTTCTCTTATCCCCCATTATCATCACTATCATCTTTGATTCATTCTCTGAGTGATAAAGATTTTCTTCCTAAAAAATTAACTGTAATGTTTTTACCTTATTTTCTAAGAATCGCAACCTTTAACTTTGAAGGTTGGTATCTGTTGTGATGTTTATTGTTAAAGTAGTTTATCTTTTTTTGACAATCCCTTCCAGGGAAGTTTCTTTTCAATCAATTTGAAAAAAATTTGGGAAAAAAAGAGACAATGAGAAAAGATGAGGGAAGAAGAGGAAAGGGTAAGGGAGGGAAGGGGATGGAGGGGGAGGGGAGGGAACTATAGGAGAGGAGAGGAGAAAAGGCGAGAGAAGCACTGGCAATGTAGTAACAACAATATGGCTCTGTGCGGTGAAGAGGTCACAACCTGAAGCAATAAATGATCTGCACCTCTGTGCATATCCACAGACACATTACACACTCTACATAGTCATATGTCATTGCCTCATCAAAATTATTTTAATTTCCCAACCCAGTTTTTCTTGTGAATTTGTTAATGAATGTACGACTTCACTGGAATTCAGAAGATGACTTCCAGAACTTCAAAGAAGAAATCCAGGGATTTTCAATTTTGTAGCTTGTGTCACAGACCACACAGGATTGTTGAAAGAAAAAGCGAGGAATCCACTGTGAATTGCATACACTTCTTTATTCATTCGTTAGTGGATAGATACTATGTTTTCCATTACTTAGGAATATAAATACTGCTACAAAGAATGTGGGAGCACAATGCCTATGATATACTCATTTATTCTCCTTCAAATGTATACCATTAATAGGATTAATGGCTCCTATGGTATATAGTTTTAATAGATATTTTCCACAAATTCCATCCAACTACTGTGTATTCTTACCTCTAGTAGACAAGGGTCTCTGTTTCTCTGTCTCCATATCGTGCCCTTTATCTTTTGTTTGCCTGACAAAATGTATTCTTCATGGGAGGAGATAACATTTTAGTGAGAATATGACCCACATTTTCCTCATTATTAGTGATATAGCACATACTTTAATATTTTGTGGGTCATGCATATATCTAGTGTTTGAGAAATGTTCATTTACGTCTTTTTGTCCATTTTCACTTGGTCTCTAAGTTTTAGAGTTCTTTACATATTTTGAATGATAGTACAATGTCAAATATATACATATATGTCACAAATATAATATCACATCTCATCTCATTGTAAGCTCTGTTCTCTGTTAATCATTTATTTCAATGTGTAGAGACTTTATTTTATGTGTCTCATTTGTCTATTTTTGCTTTTGCTTGATGTGATCTTAGAGCAGTAATTCTCAAACTGTGTCTGTTACAACCCCTTTGGGAGGGTTGCATATCAGATATCCTGCTTATTACATATTTACATTGCAATTCATACCATCAGCAAAATTACATTTACAAAGTAGCAACAAAATAATTTTATGGTTGTACTCCGTTATACACAAGATACTACATTTAAGGTTAACAACATTAATAAGGTTGAAAACCACTATGTTAGAGTCTTGCTTTTAAAAAAATCCAGAATCCTTACCAATTACAATGCCCTGAAGCATTTTTCTTATCTTTTAAAAACTTTGTAGCTCAAGGTCTTACATTTAATTCTTTAAAATGTTTTCAGATAATCTTTAGAACTACAGAAAATAGGTTGAACTTTAGCTTCGTTGTTCAGAATGTGAATATCCAACATTCCTAACACCCTGTACTGCATAATCTTAGCACATTTGTGAAAAAGTGAGTTGGCTAGAGATTTGTGTGTTTGTAAGAATATTGTAACCCTAAAGGTGATGCATTCAACTTTTCATCATATTGTTCAAAAAATATAAAAATTAAGTTTAAGACTAAGACCACAACAAAATCTATTTCTTCTTATTTCCTTCCATATTCACTAAAAACAAAATCTATTAGAAAAGACTGCTAGAATTTGTAATAGAAAAACATTATGTTTATGTAGAAACAAACCTAACTGTACATAACAGCCCTGCTCTTTACACAGTATATAATCATATGAGCACATTATGTGATTGTATGGAGCTTGGTTCATCTAACTTCTGTATGTACCACGTGATTTATGGCACAAAGAAAGCCACGTATAAACAGAACTAATGGGTATGGTTTAAGATAGTTTGTAAACAGTCATAGGATACATTGTCAAAAAAGCTCTACAAAGTTTTGAACTATCTGTTTTGGCAAAATTAATATTTAAATGTAACTTTTGCAAAAAAAATGTGAGTTATAGTCATTCATTTACAAAAATTATTGTTGAAAAGACATATATCTCATGATAGTCATTTTAGTCTAACATGTACACATTAACTCTCAAGCTAGGAGGAAAATCCACATTCTCTTTTGTTTTCCTAAGGCTGTGTTCCTGTATGATATATTTAATGGAATGGGACTCAGCGATGAAAAGATGCAATATTTTGAAAACTTTGTTGACAGTTTTTCAATTGATGTGGAGTGTCCCTCAAGAAAAGAGAGATCAGATTCTGGAAATCAATATAATAAAATGGTTGAAGCATGAAATTTCCCTTATATCAACCAAAAGCTAATTTATATTGGTACTGGAAGAAACATTATTATTCTCAGTAAAAAAAAAAAAATCATCTGGTATCTTGATCCATCAGGCTTCTCTGCAAATGATCATTTACACTTGTTAAGTGTATGCAGACATGTATAATGTATGTTTAGGAAAGTGATAAGCCCCACAAATGATCACTGGCACCATTAGAATTGTGGGAAGAAAACACTATTGCCCAATGTGGAGAACATGGGCTTGAACGCTTTAAGCAATAATATATTCACTTGAGAAATGGGTCATTACTGACTCACTCAAAAAATTCAGCGAGGTTTTATATTTTATTTTTTATTTATTTTGGTGTTGGGGAGCAGGGTCTTACTGTGTAGTTCAGATTAGTCTATAACATGAACTTCTGCTGTATTGGAATTGTAGCTTAAGAAGTTTCACCCAGAAAATTCTCAGCTTCTAGAACAAAAAATGCTCTCATTTCCTCAAGGGGGGACACTTTCCCAGCCCTTTCAGTGTCTCTGAAAAACTGATCCCTTCTTCAGCCTTAGAATGAACAGCAGCTGCTTCCTGCCCTTTTAATCATGGAAAAGAGATAAAGAAAAGTGGCCCCAGCAGCCATAACAGCTGTCACTATCAAAATGAGGACCTGGAGAATTAAAAATGGGATTAATAGTGTTGGCACTATAATAATGATATAGAGAATTAATAATACACCAGACAACATCCTCACGATTGTCCCAGTATTCTGTCAAAAGCTACTAAGAATTAATTCTATTAAGTACTTCAACTGACAAAGTGATATGCTTAACTGTGGATTCTTTGCTCTGTTTCATATGATTTCACTGCATCACACAGCAGAAGCTCATTTGACAAAGGGTTAAACTGAGTCACCTGGTTTCTTTGAAAGGATTCTGTCCCTTTGCAGTGAGCCTTTGAAAGGGCAACCACACAGAGTCAAATCTGGTTTTGATAGTGACCTGGTAGAAGCTGTGTGGGGGAAAATCGTGAAATATTTTTATCCAGGCTCTAGTTAACCCTGGTGTTTTCAGTGTTGAGACAAGATGCCAGAAGACATTGTACAGCTTCAGATCAAAGATAGCAACTTTTTTTTCATTATCTTTTTTTATTGGATATATTCTTTATTTACACTTCAAATGCTATTCCCTTTCCCAGTTTTCAAAAAAAGCATCTTGATTTTACATCCTAGTAAATATATTTTAAAATGTTTGACTAACTTTGATGACTTGAATTTCCAAAAACATTGTGTTATTAATACTATTGCTCTATTCACACTGATCATGTGGTAAGTCGGATTTTAAGTCTGTATTTTCTCTCATGAATTTTTTCTTTGACTTGCACTTCTTAAATATATTCAAAAATTTCAAGACACCAACATTTACAGTGCACTAAAAGATTATCCAGAAAGATGGTGGGAAATCTATAGATGACTGAAACAGCAAATCTTGTTAATGTGTAACTTGGGGATTTTGCTGTGAAGCAAATGAAATACAAAAATAGGCACCTATTTAAGTGCAGGTAAGTAAATGTGGTGTTCTTAATCAGCTAGTTGAGTGTGAATGAATTTTAAAAATGCAACAAATTTCACAGAAAAAAAAAAGGAAAATCATGCTATAGAATTAAAATACAACTACCCAAAAGATTGGCATCTAATATTCTATTTTAGGTGAAACAACTCTTTTCTCTACTAAAATTATTTAACTTTTAGGGATTATTATATAATTTCATCACTTCCTTTTCCATTTCCTCCCTCCACATTCCCAATACAGCTTTCCTTGCTCTTTATAAATTCACAGCTTTCCTAAAGTAATTGTGTATGCACACACACACACACACACACACACACACATCTAAATACATAAGTACATACTGCTCTGTCTATATAATGTCACTTGTATGTATGGTTTCAGGTCTGACTATTTGGGATGGGATAATCAATTGGTGTGATCTTCCCTGGGGAAATTGTTGGTCTATTCTCCAAATTCTTTAGTTATCTGTAGTTCTCTGTGTAATTTGAACTTGCCTGTGCTTTCTCCTATCCACTTTGGCATATCTATTGTTTTCTTTCTTCATGTGGATATAGTCATGTTGTTGAGACTTTATGAGTCTAACATTCCTCAGAGACACAAGCCTGTTTCTCTGGCTTTTACATTCTTTCTGTCCTTCTTCCCCAGTGGCTCCCTAAGCTATTGTGGGACTTGTAATGCACAACTCTTCATTTTGATTTCTTGTGATTTTTCTAAAATGATCTAGGTATATTGCAAAGAGAAGTGTATTTGATGAAGTGTGAGAAAAGAGTTTATATGTGGCATAGGACACATATTTGGAGTATAGTTGGGGATTCTGCTGGCATAGTAAGGATGTGGTTGTGTGTTCTTTTATAAGATACGTGACTTCACTTGCTCTGGGTAGTTAGATAATTTTCCAGTAGCAGGCATAATTTCTCACTTGTTGAGCCAATCTTAAGATAAATTAGAAAGCTATTGGTTACTGCCAAGGCATTCATATCACTAGAGCACACTTATGGTTATCATGTCATGTTGGTTGCTATTCGACTACATAGAGACACTTCTTTTTGAAAATTCCATAAGTGTTTCATCTTGAGAGATAGTTTCTAGTTAACTTTGACACTATGGATTTTTTTCTATTTTAAGTCATTTATCAAAGACAAAGAGAGCATCCCAGTGAGTCTACAGCATCATAACTTTTGACATATAAGAAAATATTTCTTTTAGCAAAGACAATTAAAAAATATGTGCAGCAAAATATGTTGGAAATTTACTGTGAATAAAGACTTTCAAAAATATATGATTAACCTAGGCTTGCTTATGTTATTCATGTTTTGATGCTTACTAAAATTGAGTGGATTTACAATATTATTTATGTGCTCACTTCTGCAGTACATATACTAAAATTGGAGTCATATAGTGAAGATTAGAATGGCTCCTGCTCCACGATGACACACATATTCATGAAGCAGTATATATTTTTGTAAGAAAAGTAAATTTAACAGGAATTAGTAAAACCACAAAAGTGAATACTTATGTTCCCTCTACCAACTCTACATTTTCAACTTGCGCTAAGAGACACAAACAAGAAAAGAGAGATAAAGAGAATAAAAAGACTGAACAGAAAGCAAAACAAAACAGAATAAATATAGCCAAGATTAAAATTAAAGCTGAAGTAAATGAAGAGGTGGGGGAGGAGGCTGCAGAAGAGGAAGGGCAGGTGAGAGAAGCAAAGGAAGCCTGAAGAGAAGCACACTAAGGTAAAGCTGTATGCAAGCACAACAGTTTTTAATTCAGAGAAAAAGAGAAAAGACAAAGACACTGAGGACTAAGGAAAGAGTACTATAATTCTGTCATCTGGACACATTTTGCTTAAAATTCAGTTGGGGCATATCAAATAGTCTATAAAACAATCAAGGGAGTTAAACCTAACAGTGATTATCTACAGCTTTTCAAACCTTTTGAGTCCTGATATGCTGTTAACCTTAGAATCTACGATACACACATAAAAAGAATGATTTCCTTGTATTAAAAAATATTACTATTTCTCCCAGGATGGGGTTCACGATGACCATCTTTATTGTTTCAAGGCAATAAACAGATGCTGTGACAGAGGAACTGGGGGAATGGTTGGCTGTGAAGCATGGGAGAGTTGCGGGTAACTGAGGTCAAGGCTGGCCATTACCAAACTATTACAGAAGTCATGAGGAACACGTCCACATGCCAAGTATTTCCAAATAGCACAGTTCCAGAATAGTGCCAGCTTCGGGGCTTCTTATTTTAAATTGAAATAATATATCTGACCTAGTTTAAAGTACAGAACTTACCTTCAAGTAGGCTAAAGGCAATCTTGTCACCTGCTTCCTTGACACAACTGAGAAGACACTCCTGGAGTACAGCTCATTATCTGAAGCCTTCCTTCCAGGCATGAGTCCAGTCAGGGCTTATGGTCATTATTTCTCAAGAATAAGGGCTTTTTATTTCCTGGTTATTTTCTCAAACACCATATCTGATTAGAACATGCCTGACACTTGCTCATTTCCTCTTCCTGTGCAAAGGCCACTGCTGAGAGTAACAAGACGAGTAGGACAGAGGTGTTTTTTTCTTCTAAGAACTTTAAGTTTAGGGAGAGCTCTCACCTAAGTTACTTTTTCAATTCCAAAAACTGAATTTCAGTTGATTTGTTAAACAAATGAACTGAAATTATTTATTTACAAAACAAAATATTTCACAATATTGACAGCACTAGATTCAATCACAAGAACATTTTTGTAAGGATTTTCTAAAACATGAAAAATTTTTTTCTTTTAATGTTCTAATTTTGTAATGTTACACAACATGGCCCTATTATATTTACAGTTAATTGAGTTAAAATACGTGATCAACTTTATACATACATACATATACACATATGTAAGCCTATACCCACGTTTTACTTTATATACATTTACTTTATTTTGTGTTTGTGTTTAATGCATATCATGAACTTCAACACAGTAAGAAAAAACAGCTAATTATCTTTCTCTCACAGTTTTGGTTAACAATCTAAATAATGATTCTAATTCACTTCAGGGAATTGTTATTATTCAAGTTCAGTTGTTTATAAGTTACAATCATACTTGTTAGGTTCATGGAATCCTTTGCTGGGGCTTAACACTCACCGTTTGATGACTAATTTTTCATGCTAGGAAGCAGCTGAGTCTTCTCTTTAGCGAATGGTGCTTTCCCAGCCACAATGCCAACTTCCTTCCATTATCATCCACCTTCCTAAATGCTTCCATTACTCTTCTCCCAAGTGCACGTTACTGGAATTCCAGAAAAAAATAATGTATACTCTCAAGGGCTTGGCTGTGTATTTTACAGATTATTTTCTCCTTTACATAATATGTGGAATGATTAATTTTTGATTTATTGATTGATTATTAATATTTAGAAATGTGTTTGTGTTAGAAAAATTAGTCACTCAAATTTATACTGTGTACAGTGATCACATACAGCTTTCCCCATATATATTTACGTATTGACATTCATCTATATAAATACCCAGATGGATAAATAAATACAGTCTCACAGTTTGTTATATGTAACCAAAATTATCAGTATTTTATCCAACTACTTATCTTTTATGTAATCTAAAATTGTGTGTGTGTGTGTGTGTGTGTTTGTGTGTGTGTGTGTTGGTGTTCCTTGTATAATCATTTAAAACAATTTTAATTCTTTTCTTATTACAACTAGGATGTGGTGAAGATTATTGTCAATTGCAATTTCAGTAGAAACTAAACATGAAAGGAGACACTCATAACCTCTATTTTAATGTCTTACTTTCTTAATTTGGCAGCATTCCTGGTACATAGAGGATTGTTAATGCATATTTGATGAAGAACTGAGTGATCTTGATTTTCTAGGACAGTACATTTGTCAGACCTATAAAATATAACTTAGTTCACTCAGAATTATATTATTGCTTAAATTCTGTATTCCTATTATTAGTAGTAGAACTCCTGAAGTATTTGGTTGCTGACTTATTTTGTGTATATATGTGTTTGCATATGTGTACAGATGCATATATTGTGTACTGTATTATGGTTTTGCTAATATGACTAACTTCTTCTAGAATGGAACCATGTTACTTTAAAGTTTATTTAAAATCTTCCTTTGTTCTGAGAATTTTGTCCTCATTATTTTGCCAATTTTCATTCCATACTTTGATATTTAATCTTGTGTATCAACTTTGTGAAATTTAGAACCAATCCTCTGAGAATATCTATGATATGATTTCTACACTGGGCAACTGAGTTGGGACTTTGACTGTGAGCAGCAATTCTCCATTGTCTGGGTGTTCTGAAGTGAATAGAAAGAAGAGAGGCAGCTGAGTGGCAGGAGTCATCTCCTACTCTTTCCTAGCTGCATGTGCAAGGTGGCAAAGTGATCAGTTATCTCAGGCTCTTGCCATGATGACTTCCCGCCATGGAGTCTTCTTTGCATATTTAAATTAGAAGACTCTATGAACTACTGCATTATGATATATATCCAAATTTACCCAAATAGAAACCATCATAAAGATTTTGAAAGACAAAAGTGAGGAATTATTTTTCTTTGGTTTTAATGGATCATTCTATATTAATCAATTAGTATTCATATTTTTACTCTCATCCTGGAGAAAAAGCAATGGTTCATGGTCTCAGGAGTGACCTTTGCCTCTCCATTTCTACTAAGGCTAGAGTGTTACTCTTCCTTCAAAGCAACTGATACATTACTTGCTTTTTCTCCTCCTCCTTCTACTTCTCCTCCTACTCCTTCTCATCCTCATCCTCTTCTTCCTCCTTTCTCCCTCTTCCTCCTTCTCCTTCTTTCTCTTCTTCCTTTCCCTTACAATGCCTTGCAAGTTTATTGGCATGTCTGAATACTTACTTATTCTAAACATTGTAGTTAATTTCTCTTAGAAACTTTCGTTACTATGAACCAATCCCATACAGTTAACATACATTCTACCGATGATTTCCTGGCCTTCACTCTCTTGGTATCTTTCCTTTTCTTCTGAGTAATACTTGGCAGTTCAATGTATTAATGCCAAAAAATGTATTAATGCCAATTTTTTGAATTGTGGAATTCCCCTGAGTTCTGTGCAGGAACCACTTCATTTCACATTTTCATCCAACTTCACGGCATCTGGTACTCCTCTATATTCACACTGCTCCACTATAAACCACCAGCCGATACTAACCATAAGTCCAACAGCATACCAGACCTTCGACCTGGGATGCATGAACCTGAAAATGCATCACACCTGTATTATTTTTCTATTGCTATGGTAAAAATTACAAATATTGAAGATTTAAATACTAGATATGTATTTATTGAGGTATGATTCTGGGGTTTGGGAATCCTAACACCAAGGACTGTTTTCCTGCAAGTAGATATAGGAAATAATCTGTTTGCTTGTTGCTTCCAGTCCTTGGATTTTTCTCAGCTCACCCAAATATCAGTTTGTCTTATGTTTGTCAGTTGTAGTTCCTTTTCTGTCTTTTCTATGTTATTCTCACACTCTTCATTTCCTGTACCTTACTCTATGATTGCACACAGATTCTCCAAGATATTCTTTCTTATTGAATGGTATTTCAGTTTAATGTTATCTACAACACCTATTTGGGGCATGAATATTCAAATACTATTACGGTTTCAGTATTTTGTCATCCATAATATACAGCACGTGCCCTCTTTTCTGCTGTAACTCTTATTCTTCCAGAGAGCATTGTGAGTGGATGACAGTGCCATACACTTAACTGTGTCAACTCTGAAGTCTACTATGCCTTCTCCTTTACATTCTCACACCATAAAATTAGTTAGCAAGTTCGCTTTATCCTGGTACTGTTTTATAACTAATATGGTTTGTTCTATCTTCATTGCTGCTTACAAATTTTAGACCACTTTTCAGCCTTTTAGACCTTTGATTAATCTCTCTCTACAAATAACATCTTTCAGGATCTGTTCTGTTCCTAGACCTAATTGCTTTAGGCCACTGCTTATAGTCTGTCAGTAATCCTCCACTTACCTCCACAAGAAGATTAAAGACACACAAGAAGGGGGGCATCAGATCCCATTAAAGATGTTTGTGAGCCACCATGTGGTTGCTGGGAATTGAACTCAGGACCTCTGGAAGAGATCTTAAGCAGCAAATCATCACTCCAGCCCAAGAAGTTTAATCTTATATGCTTGCTTTTAAACTTACTTTGCGTCCTTCTTGCAGCCATTTTCTCTTTTTTCCAGTTTTACAGAACTAAATATTTTCATGAGTCCTCAGCTCTCATGATAAAAGTCATTTAGCTTTCCCTAGGATATTTTACTTTTCTCTTACACTTCAAATAATTGACCCCTAACTCTCTGTGCCATAGCATTGATGCTCTCTACTTCCAGGCATGTTTTCCTTCTTTTTCAGCTCAGGTGATCACATTGCCTTTGTTTCTACTATACCAGAACTTTACTAATTTACTATATAATAAGTCAGGCTCTCTTATTTGCCCCTCCCATCCACATTATCTGTTTAAGGATAGCAGGTTCCAGGTCTGTCAACCTCACAGCTGTCATAAAAAGGGTTCAGTATGTTGTTAAACTGGATTTGTATAAAAACTAGATTTGTGATAAACTGTATCAGATCTTACTATCATAAGATTATAGTGTGTATACAGTATTTTCCAAAAATCTACACAACTGGGAGTACAGCTGTTCTCATCAAAATTTAAATATTTAAGTGACTTTTTATAATAGAAACTAAACTCAGTTAATTGTTGCAATCCTAGCAAGTATATAGCATTTGTTGAAATAATCCTAAGTCTTTTGCAAAAAAAATCTAGGTTTGTTTCACAGAATACAGATGGCAGCTTACAAACTTGAGTAATTTATTCCTGGGCATTTAATAAACATTTTGTCTCCACAGGTACCTGACTTACACACAGTGCACATACATACATGCAAACATAACACACTTGTGTATAAAAAGAAGACACTTTATCCCTGGCTATAGAGCAAAAGTATGTCTCTGCTGGCAAATAGCTGCAGGAGAATCTTAGGGTCTTCATCAAAAATTAATGACACTGCCCTTGCAGCCACCACAACTATCAGCTCTTCAATCTTTGGTTCATAGTAGCTGGTCATAAGATTCTCTGTTCTTTTTTTTTCTCCAGAAAGCCAGTTTAATTCCTTGTTCTGCAGCTATCCCCACAATGCAAGTTTAGACGTGATCAGATTGATAATAACTAACTTTTTACAAAAGTTAATGAGGGTGTCATTGGGTCATTATAGCAAAAAATGAGTGTATTGGGACCAGGACTCTAAGTAAATCTGGAGATCTACTCACTACTTTGAGTAGAGTTAGTGACCAAAAGCCCTGGAGAACTTACTGCTCTTTTTTTTTTTTTTTTTTTTTCTAATCTCCACTAGGTTACAGTGGACCACAGTGCTGGTTTATATGAGGTTACTTGGGATTCAATTTCCAGCACCCATAATTGCCCAACAGACAGTTTAATCATTGATCCATTTATGTAGACTCTGGGAACTCTTCACCCATAGAACTTGTTTATATGTGATGGTTTTAAACATGGTTCTAGAATTCATTAATTTTTTTTCTCATCATAAGGTCAAGCCATTGAGCACAAATCTTCCCCAACTGTCACTACCAGATAATTTAAACACATAGACAGTGTTCCAGAGATGGAACGCATGAACAAATAGATGTCCAGACTGTTTGAACATGTGAATCATCCCAAAAGTGGCTTTAGTAGTTGTGATAGAAGCATGCTAACTTTTAGAGTCCTGACACAAATGATTGTACACCATGAGTATAAGTAACGACCAGGGTTTTACAGTAATGATTGTAGTATAGGCTGTTGGAAGTAAGTGGTTACTAGATAAACCTGTCTAGTGCTCAATGAGCTCAGTATCTATTTGAAGAAGGAAGTAGGAAAGACGAGGAGGCCGAATAGGCACAGGGGAAGTAAAGAGTAGGAAGGCACATTGGGTCCACTTCTTCCTTCTTCTTGGGCATCATTTGATACGTGAATTGTGTCTTGGGTGTTCCAAGCTTTTAGGCTAATATCTGTTTATCAGTGAGTGCATACCATGAGTGTTCTTTTGAGACAGAGTTACCTCTCTTAGGATGTTCTCCAGCTCCATCCATTTCTCTAAGAATTTCATGAATTCATTGTTTCTAATGGCTGAATAGTACTCCATTGTGTATATATACCACATTTTCTGTATCCATTCCTCCATTGAGGGACATCTGGGTTCTTTCCAGCTTCTGGCTATTATAAATAGGGCTGCTATGAACATAGTGGAACATGTATCCTTATTACATGCTGGGGAATTCTCAGGGTATATGGCCAGGAGTGGTATAGCGGGATCCTCCAGAAGTGTCATGACCAGTTTTCTGAGGAACTGCCAGACTGATTTTTCCAGAGTGGTAGTACCAGCTTGCAACCCCACCAGCAGTGGAGGAATGTTCCTCTTTCTCCACATCCTCTCCAGCACCTGTTTTCTCTTGAGTTTTTGATCTTAGCCATTATGACTGGTGTGAGGTGAAATCTCAGGGTTGTTTTGATTTGCATTTCCCTGATGAGTAAGGAAGGAGTGGCCCTTGGTCCTGGAAAGGCTTAGAGCAGTAATGTAGGGGAATACCAGGACAGGGAAGTTGGAAAGGGTGGATTAGGGAACAGGGGGAGGGAAGAGGGCTTATGGGACTTTCAGGAAGAGGGGATCCAGGAAAGGGAAAATCACTTGAAATGTAAATAAAGAATGTATCAAATAAAAAAAGGAAATATTTTCCATGTAAATCTTCAAGTTTATCAGAAAATGTTTATAATTCCACTTTCAATCAACACAGGAATACTTTTATGCCTACTATTATTATATCTATATAAAATTTTCCATGATAATCTTTAATTCTATCATGTTATTCTACATTTTCTACAATTTTATCAGAAATATTTTCCATTAAAATCTTCAATTCTATCATAAAATGTTTCTATTTCATATTTCAATTAATTTAGCAATGTTTTTGATGTATACCACTTTACTCTTTAATTTTCCATGAAAATTATCAATTTTAATGTGTTTTTCTTTGTATCTCTTTTATTTGGTCTGAAATATTTTCCATGTAAATCTTTAATTTTATCATAAAGTGTTTTTACTTCCCTTTTCAATAAAAAAGAAAAATAAAGATAAACAAAATAACATAATAAAAAAAGGAAGGCACATTTGCAGGACAGAGAATGGGAAAGAACCTAAGAAAGAGTTGATAAATAGACAAAACAGGCATAAGATGCAAAGGAGAAAGGAAAGAAGAAATAAACATTAGAAAGAAGTAACATTAGAAAACAGAAAGTAGAGATAGGTGAAAGATAATCTCTACTGTTGACAAAAGGGAAAGATCAAGCCTTTGAAAGACTGGATATATCATATCCAGAACACAATGAAAAGACTAAACCTGAGGATTATACGTATAGAAAAAGCAAAGATTTATATCTTAACGGCCCAGTAAATATCTTCAACAAAATTATAGATGAAAACTTCCTAACCTAAAGAAAGAGATGCCCATGAACATATAAGAAGCCTACAGAACTACAAATAGATTGGACCAGAACAGAAATACCTCCCATCACATAATAATCAAAACACCAAATGCACTAAACAAAGAAAGAATATTAAAAACAGTGAGAGAAAAATGTCAAGTAACATATAAAGGCAGACCTATCAGAATTAATACAGACTTCTCACCAGAGACCATGAAAGCCAGAAGAACCTGGGCAGATGTCATACAGACCCTAGCAGAACATAAATGTCAGCCCAGACTACTATACCCAGAAAAACTTTCAATTACCAGAGATGGAGAAAACAAGACATTCCTTGACAAAAGCAGATTTACATAATATCTTTCCACAAATTCAGTTCTACAAAGGATAATGGATGGAAAGTACCAACACAAGGCAGCAAAACACACCATAGAAAAATCAATAAGGTTTCAACAAACCCCATAGAAAATAGTTACACAACCAGAATTTCACCTTTAACTAAGAAGATAACAGTAAGCAACAATTGCTTTTCCTTAATATCTCTTAATATTTATGGTCTCAATTCCCCAACAAAAAGACATAGACTAATACACTGGATATGTAAAAACACGATCCAATGTTTTGCTGTATACAAGAAACCTACCTCAGTGACAAAGACAGTCACTGATTAAGAGACAAAGTTTGGAAAACAATTTTCCAAGCAAGTGGTACCAAGGAACAAGCTGAAGTGGCCATTCTTATAACAGATAAAATTGACTTTCAACCAAAAGTTGTCAAAAAAGATAAGGAGGGACACTTTATACTGGTCAAAGGAAAAGTCTACCAAGATGAACTCTTAATTCTGAACATCTATGCTCCAAACCCAAGGGCACACATATTCATAAAAGAAACTTTAATTAAGTGCAAAGCACACATTGCACCCCACACAATAATAGTGGGAGACTTCAACCACCCCTCTCAAAAATGGACAAATCATGGAATCAGAAGCTAAACAGAGATACAGGGAAACTAACTGAAGTTATGGACCAAATGGATCTATCGGATACTTATAGAACATTCCACCCTAAAGCAAAGGAATATACCTTCTTCTCAGCACCTCATGGTACCTTCTCAAGAACTGACCATATAATTGGTCACAAAATGGACCTCAACAGATACAGAAATATTAAAATTATTCAATGTATCTTATCCGATCACTATGACCTAAGGCTGGTCTTAAGCACAAACAAAAGCAATAGAAAACACAGATACATATGAACCTTGAACAATGCTATTCTCAACAATAGCTTGGTCAAGGAAGAAAGAAAGAAAGAAATTAAAGACATTTTAGAATTTAATGAAAATGAAGACATGACATATCAAAATTTATGGGACACAATGAAAGCGTGCTAAGAGGAAAACTCATAGCTCTGAGTGCCTCCAAAATGAGAATGGAGAGAGCTTACACTAAGAGCTTGACAGTACACTTGAAAGCTCTAGAATAAAATGAAGCAAATACCCCCAAGAGGAGTAGACAACAGGAAAAAATCAAATTTAGGGCTGAAATCAACCAAACAGAAACAAAAAGAATTATACAAAGAATCAACAAAACAAGGAGCTGGTTCTTTGAAAAAATCAACAAGATAGATAAACCCTTAGCCAGACTAACCAGAGGGCACAGAGAAAGTATCCAAATTAATAAAATCTGAAATGAAAGGGGGAACATAGCAACACAAACCGTGGAAATGGTGCTGGTTCAACTGGAGGTCAACATGCAGAAGAATGTGAATTGACCCACTCTTATCTCCTTGTACTAAGATCAACTCCAAGTGGATCAAGGACTTCCACATAAAACCAGACACACTGAAACTATTAGAAAAGAAACTTGGGAAGACCCTGGAGGACATGGGCACAGGGGGAAAGTTCCTGAACAGAACACCAATAGCTATGCTCTAAGATCAAGAATTGACAAATGGGACCTCATAAAATTACAAAGTTTCTGTAAGGCAAAGGACACTGTCAGAAGGACAAAACGGCAACCAACAAAGTGGGAAATGATCTTCACCAACCCCACATCCGACAGAGGGCTAATATCCAATATATACAAAGAACTCAAGAAGTTAGACCCCAAAGAACCAAATAACCCTATCAAAAATGGGGTACAGAGCTAAACAAAGAATTTTCACCAGAAGAAATTTGGATGGCCGAGAAACACCTTAAGAGATGTTCAACATCATTAGTCATCAGGGAAATGCAAATCAAAACAACCCTGAGATTCCACCTCACACCAGTCAGAATGGCTAAGATTAAAAACTCAAGAGACAACAAGTGCTGGCAAGGATGTAGAGAAAGAGGAACACTCCTCCACTGTTGGTGGGATTGCAAAATGGTAAAACCGCTCTGGAGATCAGTTGGCGGTTCCTCCGAAAATTGGGCATGTCACTTCCAGAGGACCCTGGCATACCACTCCTGGGCATATACCCAGAGGATTCCCCTGCATACAATAAAGACACATGCTACTCTATGTTTATAGCAGCCTTGTTTATAATAGCCAGAAATTGGAAGGAGCCCAGATATGCCTCAAAAGAGGAATGGATACAGAAAATGTGGTATATTTATACAATGGAGTACTACTCAGCAATTAAAAATAATGAAATCATGCAATTTGTAGGTAAATGGTTAGATCTGGAAAATATCATCCTAAGTGAGCTAACCCAATCACAAAAGAATACATATGAAATGCAATCACTGATAAGTGGATATTAATGAGCCCAGAAGCCCTAAATGCTCAAGGCACAATTAGCAAGTCAAATGACTCCCAAGAAGAAGAAAGGAGAGGACCCTGGGCCTGTAAAGATTGGATCCAGTTTTGTAGACCCAGAACAGAGAAATCGTGGGGGGGGAATGATTGGGGAATAGCTGGGGGGGGAGAGGAATTATGGGACATATGGTGGGGGGGAACTGGGAAAGGGGAAAGCCTTTGGAATGTAAACATAGAATATAGAAAATAAAAATTAAATAAAAAAATTCCTATTGTAAAAAAAATCATCAGATCTTATGACAAGTGTTTATACTCAACCAGGTTTGAAAACCTGGATGAAATGACAACTTTCTAGATACATACCAGGTGCCAAGTTTAAAACAGGATCAGATAAATCATCTAAATAGAATCATAAGTCATGAGAAAATAGAAGCAGTCATTAATAGTCTTCCATCAAAAAAAAAAAAAACCCAGGATATATTGCAACCAGGACACAGCTGGAAAGGTGCAGGTAGAGACTCCGTCTGGGGCTAGAGCAGGGAGATCTGCTAAGCTCTCGCCCCCAGGCGGGCCCAGGTGCCTAGGCTCTGCCGCAAGTCCCTGCGAGCTTAGGCCGTGCACCAAGGCAGCCGGAGCCACCCAGCTCCCCAGGACCCTGGACCAGGGATAGCGGCAGGCCTCCATATTGCAACCAGGACACAGCTGGAAAGGTGCAGGTACACAGACTCATTCTGGGGCTAGAGCAGGAAGATCTGCTAAGCTCTCGACCCCAGGCGGGCCAAGTGGGGGGCGCCTAGGCTCTGCTGCATGTCCCTGCGAGCTTAGGCCATGCACCGAGGCAGCCGGAGCCACCCAGCTCCCCAGGACCCCAGACCAGCGATAGCGGCAGGCCTCCATATTGCAACCAGAACACAGCTGGAAAGGCACAGGTAGACAGATTCGAGCAGGGGCCACCATGTGGGGGGATCTGCTAGGCTCTCGCTACTAGGCAGGCCCAGCAGCGCCTGCCGAGGCTCTGCTGCACTCCCCCACACTTCCCAGAGACCTCAGGCCGTGCACAAAGTCAACGGGTGGCAGCCAGCTCGTGATCCCGTTGAGCAGCAATCACGCATAACTACCAGTAGAGAAACAACAGGTAAGCCCAGCCTCACAGGAGATTCAAACACCAGCCAGTGACAACAAGGTCAACTAACACCAGAAATAACCAGATGGCAAAAGGTAAACGAAGGAATGTCACTAACAGAAATCAAGGCAACATGACAGCATCTGAACCCAGTTTGCCAACAACAGGAAGCCCTGGATACCCCAAAACACCAGAAAAACAAGACTTGGATATAAAATCACTGGTCAGGGTGATGGTAGCTGAACACATAGAAAAATCTCGTAAAGAAATAGAGGAGAAAATGGATCAAAAGTTAGAAGACTTTACAAGGCAAATACAAAAATCACTTCAAGAAATGCAGGAGAAGATGGATCAAAAAGAAGAAGACAATAAGGAAGAAAGACAAAAATCACTTAAAGAAATACAGAAGAACGTGGGCCAACAAGTAGAAGCTATGAAAGAGGAAACACATAATCAAAACCCCAAATGTACTAAACAAAGAAAGAATATTAAAGGCAGTAAGAGAAAAGGGCCAAGTAACATATAAAGGAAGACCTATCAGAATCACACCAGACTTCTCTCCAGAAACCATGAAAGCTAGAAGATCCTGGGCAGACCTCATGAAGACCCTAAGAGAAAACAAAGGTCAGCCAAGACTACTATACCCAGCAAAACTCTCAATCAACATAGATGGAGAAATCAAAATATTCCATGACAGGACCAAATTTACACAATATCTTTCCACTACAGTGGACCCAGCTCTACAAAGGATAATAGGAGGAAAACTCCAACACAAGGAAGGAAATGGCACCCAAGAAAAAGCAAGACAGTAAACTTCTTCCATCAAACTCAAAGGAAGATAACTACTCAAAAACAAAAATAACATCAAAAATGTAAGGAAGTAATAATCTCTATTCTTTAATATCTCTTAACATCAATGGACTCAACTCCCCAATAAAAAGACATAGACTAAGAGACTGGATATGGAAACAGGACCCTACATTTTGCTGCTTACAGGAAACACACCTCAGAGTCAAAGACAAACACTACCTTAGAGTAAAAGGATGGAAGACAATTTTGCAAGCAAATGGTCACAGGAAGCAAGCTGGAGTAGCCATTTTAATATCAGATAAAATTGACTTTCAACCCAAAGTCATCAAAAGAGACACAGAAGGTCACTTCCTGCTAGTCAAAGGAAGAATCCACCAAGAGGAACTCACAATTCTAAACATCTACGCTCCAAATGTAAGGGCACCCTCATTTGTAAAAGAAACCTTACTAAAGCTCAAAGCACACATTGCACCTAACACAATGATTATTGGGGACCTCAATACTCCACTATCTACAGTGGACCGACCAGGAAAACAGAAACTAAACAGAGACACAGAGAAACTCATCGAAACTTTGGAGCAATTGGATTTAACAGATATATATAGAACATTTCACCCTAAAGCAAAAGACTATACCTTTTTCTCAGCCCCTCATGGTACCTTCTCCAAAATCGACCATATAATTGGACACAAGACAGATCTCAACAAATATAAAAAGATCGAACTAATCCCATGCCTCTTATCAGATCACCATGGAGTAAGAGTGTTCTTCAATAGCAACAAAAACAACAGAAAATCCCCATACGCTTGGAGGCTGAACAATATTCTACTCAATGATACCTTAGTCCAGGAAGAAATAAAGAAAGAAATCAAAGAATTCTTAGAACTTAATGAAAATGAAGGCACAACATACCCAAATCTATGGGACACAATGAAAGCAGTGCTTAGAGGAAAACTCATAGCCCTGAGTGTCTCCAAAAAGAAACAGGAGAGAGCATATACTAGCAACTTAATGGCGCACTTGAAAGCTCTGGAACAAAAAGAAGCAATTTCACCCAGGAGGAGCAGAAGACAGGAAATCATCAAACTCAGGGCTGAAATCAATCAAGTTGAAACAAAGAGAACCATACAAAGAATCAACAAAACCAGGAGCTGGTTCTTTGAGAAGATCAACAAGATAGATAAACCCCTAGCCAGACTTACTAAAGGGCACAGAGACAGTATTCAAATTAACAAAATTAGAAATGAAAAGGGAGATATAACAACAGAAACTGAGGAAATTCAAAAAATCATCAGATCCTACTACAAAAACCTATACTCAACACAACTGGAGAATCTGGAGGAAATGGACAATTTCCTCGACAGTTACCAAATACCAAAATTAAACCAGGATCAAATAGATCGTCTAAACAGACCCATAACCCCCAAAGAAATAGAAGGGGTCATAGACAGTCTTCCAACCAAAAAGAGCACAGGACCAGACGGTTTTAGTGCAAAATTCTATCAGACCTTCAAAGAAGTCCTGATACCGATACTCTTCAAATTATTCCACAAAATAGAAACAGAAGGAACACTACCCAACTCATTCTATGAAGCCACAATTACCCTGATACCAAAACCACACAAAGATCCAACTAAGAAAGAGAACTACAGGCCAATTTCTCTTATGAATATCGGTGCAAAAATACTAAACAAAATACTTGCCAACCGCATCAAAGAACACATCAAAACGATCATTCACCATGATCAAGTTGGCTTCATCCCAGGGATGCAGGGATGGTTCAATATACGGAAATCCATCAACGTAATCCACTACATAAACAAACTCAAAGAAAAAAACCACATGGTCATCTCATTGGATGCTGAAAAAGCATTTGACAAAATTCAGCATCCTTTCATGCTAAAGGTCCTAGAAAGAACAGGAATTCAAGGCCCATATCTAAACATAGTAAAAGCAATATACAGCAGACCAGTAGCCAACATCAAGGTAAATGGAGAAAAACTCGAAGCAATCCCTCTAAAATCAGGGACTAGACAAGGCTGTCCCCTCTCGCCATGTCTCTTCAATATAGTACTTGAGGTACTAGCTAGAGCAATTCGACAACAGAGGGAAGTCAAAGGGATACAAATCGGAAAGGAAGAAGTCAAACTATCACTATTCGCAGATGATATGATAGTTTACTTAAGTGACCCAAAAACCTCCACCAGAGAACTCCTGCAACTGATAAACAACTTCAGCAAAGTGGCTGGCTATAAAATCAACTCAAGTAAATCAGTAGCCTTCCTATATGCGAAGGATAAGCAGGCTGAGAAAGAAATTAGGGAAATGACACCCTTCACAATAGCCACAAATGATATAAAGTATCTTGGAGTGACGCTAACCAAACATGTGAAAGATTTATACGACAAAAACTTCAGGTCTCTGAAGAGGGAAATTGAAGAAGACATCAGAAAATGGGAAAATCTTCCATGCTCATGGGTTGGCAGGACTAATATAGTCAAAATGGCAATCTTGCCCAAAGCAATATACAGATTCAATGCAATTCCCATCAAAATCCCAACTCAGTTCTTCATAGAGCTAGAAAGAGCAATTCTCAAATTCATCTGGAATAACAAAAAACCCAGGATAGCTAAAACTATCATCAACAGCAAAAGAACTTCTGGGGGAATCAATATCCCGGATCTCAAGCAATATTACAGAGCATGGTATTAAAAATTGCATGGTATTGGTTCAGTGACAGGGAAGCGGATCAATGGAATAGGATTGAAGACCCAGAATTGAACCCACACATGTATGGCCAATTGATCTTCGACAAAGGAGCTGAAAACATCCAGTGGAAAAAAGATAGCCTTTTCAACAGATGGTGCTGGCTCAACTGGAGGTCAACATGCAGAAGAATGAGAATTGATCCACTCTTATCTCCTTGCACTAAGCTCAACTCCAAGTGGATCAAAGACCTCCACATAAAACCAGACACACTAAAACTAATAGAAAAGAAACTGGGGAAGACCCTTGAGGACATTGGCTCAGGGGAAACATTCCTGAACAGAACACCAATTGCTTATGCTCTAAGAGCAAGAATAGACAAATGGGACCTCATAAAACTACAAAGTTTCTGTAAGGCAAAAGACACTGTCAAAAGGATAAATCGGCAACCAACAAATTGGGAAAAAATCTTCACCAACCCCACATCCAACAGAGGGCTAATCTCCAATGTATACAAAGAACTCAAGAGGTTAGACCCCAGAAAACCAAATAACCCTATCCAAAAATGGGGTACAGAGCTAAACAGAGTCTTTTCACCTGAAGAAATTCAGATGGCTGAGAAACACCTTAAAAAATGTTCAACATCACTAGTCATTAGGGAAATGCAAATTAAAACAACCCTGAGATTTCACCTCACACCAGTCAGAATGGCTAAGATTAAAAACTCAGAAGACATCAGGTGTTGGCGAGGATGTGGAGAAAGAGGAACACTCCTCCACTGCTGGTGGGAATGCAAGCTGGTACAACCACTCTGGAAATCAGTATGGCGGTTCCTCAGAAAACTGGGCGTGATACTTCTGGAGGACCCAGCCATACCACTCCTGGGAATATACCCAGAAGATTCACCAGCATGCAATAAGGATACATGCTCCACTATGTTCATAGCAGCTTTATATATAATAGCCAGAAGCTGGAAAGAACCCAGATGTCCCTCAACAGAGGAATGGATACAAAAAATGTGGTATATATACACAATGGAGTACTATACAGCCATTAGAAACAATGAATTCATGAAATTCTTAGAGAAATGGATGGAGCTGGAGAATGTCATACTAAGTGAGGTGACCCAGTCTCAAAAGAATACCCATGGTATACAGTCACTGATAAGTGGATATTAGCCTAGAAGCTTGGAACACCAAAGACACAAATCACATATCAAGTGATGTCTCACAAGAAGAAAGGAGTGGACACTGGTGCTAGAATGGACCAAAACATCATTGTGGGAGAGTACAAGAACAGTAAAGAGGGAGGGGTGGATGCGGTAGCAGGGGGAGGGAAAAGGACATGTGGGACCTTTGGGGGTGGGGAACCAGAAAAAGGGGAATGAATTGTAAATATAGAATATATACAATTAAAAAAAAGCAAAAAAAAATTACATAAAAGGAAAAAAAAAAGAAAGAGGAAACACAAAAATCTATTAAAGAAATACATGAAAACACAATCAAGCAAGCAAAAGATCTGAGCATATCCATCCAGGTACTAAAAACAGAAGTAGAAACAACTAAGAAATCGCAGAGGGAGACAACATTGGAGATAGAAAACCTTGGGAAGAAATCAGGGGCCATAGATGCAAATATCAACAATAGAATATAAGAGATAGAAGACAGAATATCAGAAGCCGAAGATACCATAGGAACCATTGATTCAACAGTCAAAGAAAATACTAAATGCAAAAAAGGATGTAACCCAAAACATCCAGGAAATCCAGGACACAATGAGAAGACCAAACCTAAGGATTATAGGTATAGACGAGAATGAAGATTTACAAGTTAAAGGGCCAGCAAATATCTTCTACAAAATTATGGAAGAAAACTTCCCCAACCTAAAGAGAGAGATGCCCATGAATATACAAGAAGCATATAGAACCCCAAACAGACTGGACCAGAACAGAAATACATCCCATCACATAATAATCAAAACTCCAAATGTACTAAACAAAGAAAGAATATTAAAGGCAGCAAGAGAAAAAGGCCAAGTAACTTATAAAGGAAGACCTATCAGAATAACACCAGACTTCTCACCTGAGACTATGAAAGCTAGAAGATCCTGGGCAGATATAATGCAAACTCTAAGAGACCATAAACTTCAGCCAAAACTACTTTACCCAGCAAAGCTCTCAATCACCATAGATGGAGACATCAAGGTATTCCATGACAAAACCAAATTTGCACAATATCTTTCCACAAACCAGCCCTACAAAGAATAATAGGGGGAAAACACCAAGACAAGGACAGAAACTACACCCGGGAAGAAGCAAGAGAGAAACCTCCTCTCATCAAACCCAAAAGAAGGTAACCTCTCGAATATAAAAAATAACTAAAATGAATAAATATAATTTCAAAAATGTCTGGAGGTAATAATTATTATTCCTTACTATCTCTTAACATCAATGGACTCAATTCCCCAATAAAAAGACATAGATTAACAGACTGGATACGAAAACAGGACCCTACATTTTGCTGCATACAGGAAACACATCTCAGTGTTAAAGACAAACACTGCCTTAGAGTAAAAGGCTGGAAGACAATTTTACAAGCAAATGGTCTCAGGAAACAAGCTGGAGTAGCCATTCTAATATCAGATAAAATTGACTTCCAACCTAAAATCATCAAAAGAGACTCAGAAGGTCACTTCTTGCTGGCCAAAGGGAAAATCCACCAAGAAGAGCTCTCAATACTGAACATCTATGTTCCAAATGAAAGGGCACCCTCATTCGTTAAAGAAACCTTACTAAAGCTTAAAGCACACATTACACCTAACACAATAATTGTGGGTGACTTCAACATTCCACTCTCCTCAATGGACCGGTCAGGAAAGCAGAAACTAAACAGGGACACAGTGAAACTAATTGAAACTCTGGACCAATTGGATTTAACAGATATATATATATATATATATATATATATATATATATATATATATATATAGAACATTTCATCCTAAAGCTAAAGAATATACCTTTTTCTCAGCTCCACATGGTACCTTCTCCAAAATAGACCATATAATTGGTCACAAGACAGATGTCAACAAATACAAGAAGATCGAGCTAATCCCATGCCTCCTATCAGATCACCATGGAGTAAGAGTGGTCTTCAATAGCAACAAAAACAACAGAAAGCCCACATACACATGGAAACTGAACAATACTCTACTCAATGACACCTTGGTCAAGGAAGAAATGAAAAAAGAAATCAAAGACTTTTTAGAATTCAATGAAAATGAAGGTACAACCTACCCAAATCTATGGGACACAATGAAAGCAGTGCTAAGAGGAAAACTCATAGCTCTAAGTGCATCAAAAAAAGAAACTGGAGAGAGCATACACTAGCAACTTAACGGCACACCTTAAAGCCCTGGAAGAAAAAGAAGTTAATTCACCCAGGAGGAGTAGAAGACAAGAAATCATCAAACTCAGGGCTGAAATCAATCAAATAGAAACAAAGAAAACCATACAAAGAATCAACAAGACCAGGAGTTGGTTCTTTGAGAAAATCAACAAGATAGATAAACCCCTAGCCAGACTAACCAAAGGACATAGAGACAGCATCCAAATTAACAAAATTAGAAATGAAAAGGGAGACATAACAAGAGAAACTCAGGAAATTCAAAAGATCATCAGATCCTACTACAAAGGTCTATACTCAAAACAACTGGAGAATCTAGAGGAAATGGACAATTTCCTAGACAGATATCAAATACCAAAATTAAATCAGCATCAAATAGAGCAGCTAAATAGTCCCATAACCCCTAAAGAAATAGAAGGGGTTATAGAAAGCTTCCCAACCAAGAAAAGTACGGAACCAGGTGGTTTTAGTGCAGAATTCTACCAGACCTTCAAAGAAGACTTAACACCAATACTTTTCAAACTATTCCACAAAATAGAGACAGAAGGGACACTGCCCAACTCATTCTTTGAAGCCACAATTACGCTAATACCTAAACCACAAAAAGATCCAACAAAGAAAGAGAACTACAGGCCAATTTCTCTTATGAATATCGATGCAAAAATACTAAATAAAATTCTTGCCAACTGAATCCAAGAGCACATCAAAAGATCATTCACCATGATCAAGTAGGCTTCATCCCAGGGATGCAGGGATGGTTCAACATACGGAAATCCATCATTGTAATCCACTACATAAACAAACTAAAAGAAAAAAACCACATGGTCATCTCATTAGATGCTGAAAAAGCATTCGACAAAATTCAGCATCTTTTCATGCTAAAAGTCATGGAAAGGGCAGGAATTCAAGGCCCATACCTAACATAGTAAAAGCAATCTACAGCAAACCAGTAGCCAACATCAAAATAAATGGAGAGAAACTTGAAGCAATCCCACTAAAATCAGGGACTAGACAAGGCTGCCCTCTCTCTCCATATCTTTTCAATATAGTACTTGAAGTTCTAGTGAGAGCAATTAGACAACATAAAGAAGTCAAAGGGATACAAATTGGAAAGGAAGAAGTCAAACTATCATTATTTGCAGATGATATGATAGTTTACTTAAGTGACCCAAAAAACTCCACCAGAGAACTACAGCTGATAAACAACTTCAGCAAAGTGGCTGGTTATAAAATTAACTCAAGCAAATCAGTAGCCTTCTTGTACTCAAAGGACAAGCAGGCTGAGAAAGAAGTTAGGGAAATAACACCCTTCACAATAGCCACAAACAACATAAAGTACCTTGGTGTAACTCTAACCAAACAAGCGAAAGATCTGTCTTGTGAGCAATTATATGATCAATTTTGGAGAAGGTACCATGAGGTTCTGAGAAAAAGGTATATTCTTTAGCTTTATGATGAAATGTTTTATATATATATATATATATATATATATATATATATATATATATATGTGTGTGTGTGTGTGTGTGTGTGTGTGTGTGTGTGTGTGTGTGTTAAATCCAATTGGTCCAAAGCTTCAATTAGTTTCACTGTGTCCCTGTTTAGTTTCTGTTTTCCGGATCAGTCCATTGAGGATAGTGGAGTGTTGAAGTCACCCACAATTATTGTGTTAGGTGCAATGTGTGTTTGAGCTTCAGTAAAGTTTCTTTTATGAATGAGGGTGCCCTTACATTTGGAGCATAGATGTTCAGTTCTTCTTGGTGGATTTTTCCTTTGACCAGCAAGAAGTGTCCTTCCATGTCTCTTTTGATGACTTTAGGTTGAAAGTCAATGTTATCTGATATTAGAGTGGCTACTCCTGCTTGTTTCCTGAGACCATTTGCTTGTAAAATTGTCTTCCAGACTTTTACTCTGAGGTAGTGTTTTTCTTTGATACTGAGGTGTGTTTCTTGTATGCAGCAAATTGTAGGGTCCTGTTTATGTATCCAGTCTTTTAGTCTATGTCATTTTATATGGGAATTGAGTCCATTGATGTTAAGAGATATTAAGGAATAGTGATTATTACTTCTTTGTTATTTTCAATGTTATTTTTATATTTGAGTGGTTATCTTCTTTTGGGTTTGATGGAAGAAGGTTACTATCTTGCTTTTTCCAGGGTGTAGTTTTCCTCCTTGTATTGGTGTTTCCCACCTATTTTCCTTTGTAGGGCTGGGATTGTGGAAAGATATTGTGTAAATTTGGTTTCATCATGTAATATCTTGGTTTCTCCATCTATGGTGATTGAGAGTTTTGCTGGGTATAGTAGTCTTGGCTGGCATTTGTGTTCTTTTAGAGTCTGTATGAGATCTTCCCAGGATCTTCTAGATTTTATGGTCTCTGTTGAGAAGGCTGGTGTAATTCTGATAGGTCTTCCTTTATATGTTACTTAGCATTTTTCTCTTACTGCCTTTAATATTAATTGTTCTTTGTTTAGTACATTTGGGGTTTTGATTATTATGTGATGGGAGGTACTTCTGTTCTGGTCTAGTCTGTTTGGAGTTCTATAGGCTTCTTGTATATTCATGGGCATCTTTGTCTTTAGGTTAGAGAAGTTTTCTTTCATAATTTTGCTGAAATTATTTGCTGGCCTTTTAAGTTGTAAATCTTCACTCTCATCTATACCTATAATCCTTAGGTTTGGTCCTATCATTGTGTCTTGGATTTCCTGGAAGTTTTGGGTTACCAACTTTGTGAACTTTGCATTTTCTTTGACTATTGTTTCAATGCTTTGTATGGTATCTTCAGCATCTGAGATTCTTTCTTCTATCTCTTGTATTCTGTTGTTGATATTTGCTTCTATGGCCCCTGATTTCTTCCCAAGGTTTTCTATCTTCAAAGTTGTCTCCCTTTGTGATTTCTTAGCTGTTTCTCCTTCTGCTTTTAGATCCTGGATAGTTTTGACCAGTTCTTTCACTTGTTTGTTTGTGTTTTCCTGTAATTCTTTAAAAGATTTTTGTGTTTCCTGTTTGATGACTTCTGCCTGTTGACCCAAGTTCTCCTGCATTTCTTTAAGTGATTTTTGCATTTCTTCTTTTTTGGCTTCTATCTGTTGACCCATACTCTCCTGAATTTTTTAAAATGATTTTTGTGTTTCCCTTGTAAGGGCTTCTACCTTTTGATTCATGTTCTCCTGTATTTCTTTAAGAGATTTATTTATGTCCTTCTTGTGTCCTTCCAACAGCATCATAATCAGTGATTTTAAATCCAAATCTTGTCTTTCTGGTGTGTTAGTGTATCCAGGACTTGCTGTTGTTGGAGAATTGGTTCCAGATGTTGCTATATTGCCTTGATTAATGTTAGTAAAGTTCCCACGTTTGCCTTTTGCCATCTGGTTATCTCTGGTTATGAACCTTAGTTGGTTCTGTTGTCAACTGGTTCATGCTTGAACCTCCTGTGAGCCTGTAAGGGTATTTCCACACCACTGGATGACTGGGTTTCCCCTGGCACAGATTACTGATGTTGTGCTGCCCTAATCTTGGGAGCCATTGGAGCCCTGTTGTGCCTTGCCCCAAGCAATGTTCTACTGGGCTTGTCTCTGTGGACCTGGTGTTGCCTGTCTGGTCTGCCCAGGATCAAATTTGGCAGATGCCTAGGGGGACACCCTCCAAGTGCATATCACTCTACAGGGCAAATGGCCTGGGCTGGCACACAGATGGCCAGCATAGCTGCCCAGGCCCTGGGCACAGGCAGAAGCCTGGTGGGATGTGTCCTGAGTAATGTCAAACTTGGGATATCTCTGTGAACCTGGTGCTGCCTGTCTGCTCAGTCTGGGAATGAAGATGGCAGATGCTGCAAGGACATTTTCCAAGTGCTGATCACTCTGCAGGGCAAACGTCCCCTGACAGGTCTGGCACACAGATGGTTTGCAGAGCTGCCTAGGTGCTGGGTGCAGGCAGAAGCCTGAAGGGCTGCGTCCCAAGAGATGTTAGACTTGGGATATCTCTGTGTACCTGGCCCTTCCCATCAGGTAAGTCCAGGAGCAAGATGGTCGAGACCCCCCCCAAATGCTGATCAGTTTGCCCAGAAATGTTTTCAATGTAAATCTTTGATTTTATCACAAATGTTTCTAATTCCTCCTTCAATTAATTTTGAAAGAGTTTTTATATCTACCATTTTATATGTAAAATTTTCCATGAAATACTCAATTTTAATATGTTTGTCTATGTATTTCTTGAATTTTACCAGAAATATTTTCCATGTAAATCTTCAATTTTATCTGAAAATATTTATAATTCCACTTTCAATCAACTTAAAATTATCTTTATGCCTATCATTTTATCTATATAATTTCCATGATAATCTTTAATTTTAACATTTTTCTATATATTTCTTCAATATTATCAGAAATATTGTCCATGTAAATCTTCAAGTTTATCAGAAAATGTTCATAATTCCACTTTCAATCAACTTAGGAATACTTTTATGCCTACCATTTCATATCTATATAAAAATTTTCCATGATAATCTTCAATTTTAACATGTTTTCTACATTTTTCTATAATTTTATCAGAAATATTTTCTATGTAAATCTTTAGTTCTATCATAAAATGTTTCTATTCCATATTTCAATTAATTTAACAATGTTTTACATATATACCACTTTACTCTTTAATTATTCATAAAAATTGTCAATTTTAACGTGTTCATCTGAAATATTTTCCATCTAAATCTTTAATTTTATCATACTGTTTTTACTTCCCTTTTCAATAAAAAAAATGAAAAAAAAGAAACTTTAATCTATTATTATTTAATGGAATTTACCAATTTTCCTAGGTGATACAACAGATTTATCTATCTTGTCTTTCCCCCCTCACTTATCATTACAAACTTCTTAGTGGGCTCTTTATTGAAATTTTTATCCTTAACTCACTCCTAAATATCTAGAGTCAAAAACATTGCAGTGAACAAGAGTTCTCATTTGTTCCAAAAATTTTATTTTGGAGAAAGACCATAGTTTCAATAGAGGTGAATGTGCTAGGAATTAGGCTTTAACATGCTGTCAGCTCTGGTCCTTTGTTTTTCAAAATCATGTTTTTGTTTCAGTGATTCCTTCTTTCAGAATTAAGAACTGAATATGTCTAAATATTTGAAGGTTTTCTTTGTGTTGTCCATTACTAGTGGTTCAGAGGGTCAGCATTAGGCAAAGCATCCCAAAATGCTCTTTGGACATTTGAAGCACATCACCACCTTGCTTGCTCTTACTAATGATGTTATTCAAATGACATTGACTAAAGATTGGGGTCTAAGGGCAAGAGAGATAGTGTCATTTTAAACATTCTTATTGTTTTCACATTGTATTTCTGAAGTGATCATTCTAATCAGTTAAAAATTTTCAACATTCTAGGTACAGTTTGACTTTTACTTTGTCATTCCTGTTTGCTCCTTTGAATATTTTTACTACTTCATTGTTTGGCTTTAGAGTCTGAATTTAAAGAAGGACATTTCTTTGACATAAATTACAGCATGCAAGAATGCTTAATCTTCTTGGTCACATTTTATTGCTGTCCTGTATAAATAACACATAATAATTTTGTTTTATTAATAAAATGATCCATCTTTATTGCCCTGTGGTTGTTAATGAAGATTGAAAATGAAGGTCCCTTAAAATAAATTAGAAGTGTTTAAACAACTGAAAAAAAATTCAAGTTTTATACATTTGATTTTCTTTCATCAGATACATTTAGAGATTTAGAGACATCTATGATGTTTTAAATCATCTTGGGTATTTTTGTTATTTGATGGTTATGATCACTTTTGTGTTCAAAATGCTTAGAAATAAGTAGTAACTTTGTTACGCTAATTATCAAAGCAAAAGTCTGGGTGAACTTGGCAGAAACTCTAGGTTTGATTCCTAAGGTCAAGAAAACTGTAGTCTAAACTGCTAAACAGCATGATTGAGGATGAGTGAACAAATTGTTCAAAGAAATCAAAATGAGGCTCTGTCAAAAGTTACATTTCATGCCTGGGTTACAATTCACTTTCATTCACAAGACAATGAAGTATTTAAAGCTGCTGAACTACACATATTCCTCTTGATTTTTCTGTATGACTGCTGTGTCCTGGCCAGTTCTTTTAGCCACATTTGGGCAGTGCTGCACAATCTATTATGGTACCTTCTTCCAAGGACTCCTTCTGACCTCAGCTGAGATAACATTTTCTCTGGGATTCTGAAATGGATTTTCTTCTTATATTCTCTATAGAATACTATTCTTGTCTTCATTTTAATATCTACCCATAAGTTGGGTTTTGTACATATTTATGAATTCCCTATTATAATGTAGGTTTCTTCAAACCATAGATGAAGTCTTCTACTGTGCATCTTTACTATGCAGCATGGAATCTGGTTTATAGCAGATTTTGCAGACACATAGTAGATATTGAGCACAATGGAAACTAGAAATATAATTCAATAAATTCAAAACAAAAAGACTCTGAGGAAATGCATTGTGCTGGTTGTGTAGCAGTTAAGATTAGAGCCTTGAGGTGAATTCCAGGGTGCTGATATTCAACTCTGTTACCTACATGATCTTTGACCCTAGACACGTTTCCTCCTCCTTAAGACCATAGTCTGTTTTACAGACACCATAACAGTTTTCTTTCACATAGAGCTATTAGGTATGAAGTTTACTTTTTTGTTTTAATCTAGAATACACAGCATATGAAAGATTTAATATAACATTCTAAATATTTGATGAATGTCTATTGGAAAGCAAAAATATAGATAAGAAGCTTGGTGAAACTTAATGTTAAGTAAGGGGTAAGTGGTTTTATAGCTCAAATCAGTTAAAATTCTACAATCTAGAACATGATTTATAGGAGGCTGGAGGTTACCTGGCTAAACCTGCCTGTTTCTTTTCTTGCTCTGTCTTAGACACAGGACATCTAGTTTTATTTATTATCTTCAGAGCAATACATTTAATAGGATTGTCTTTTAGTTTCAGGATTCGAATCACTTGACTGGCTTGGTATAACTTGGATCCCAAGTCCTTTCTATGAAGTCCTGGCAGGAGTCTCTGGGAGTCTCTGGAGGGTCTAAGAGTCTATATTACAGAACCCTTGATGCTTACATTATGAAAACTAAATATGGAGGTTCATTGCTCTGGACATATTTTCTGAAGCACAGATGTGTAGGTTAGGTTTGCAAAAGACTTCCTGCTGATTCAGAAATGCTTTTCATCCATTTATTGCCCTCAGTCATAATATTTATAGCTTTTATGGCATTGCCTGCTTTGTTCACTCTGCTTTCATGATCTAAAATTGTAGGATATAATCTTTGTCCTCAAATATTTTATCATAGAGCAAATGTAGAAAGGAGGGATAGACACATTTAAATGTTGCATAAATTTACAGTTTGGGCAAACTTTTAAGTTTTGGCACTCAGATCAAGTACATTATAGATGAGAACAGGAGTTGCTTCCATATGCAGAAAGGATTTTCCAAAATAATAGCTTACTGGACAAGAAAAAGTGAGAAAATCATTGAGGCAGGTATAAAAGTGTGAGTAAAGAAAGAGGCAGGGGTCAGACATGGTGGTACATGCAATCATTCTACTACTCAGGAGGACCCAAGAAAGCAGGAGTTTTGAGTTAGCTTCATCTACAAAGCAAGCAAACAATAAGCGTGAACCATAAAACTGATTCAGAAAGGACAAAATAGGGGCTGGATAGATGGCTCAGTGGCACCCTGTCTGTTTTTCCAGAGGTCCTGAGTTCAATTCCCAGCAACCACATGGTGGCTCACAACCATCTGTAATTGGATATGATGCCCTCTGCTGGCATGGAGATAGAGCACTCAGATACATAAAATAAACAAATCTTAAAAAAAAAAAAGAAAGGAGAAAATAGATATGATATGATACAACACCCATGAAAAATATTGGAGAATACTGAGTGTAGGAATATTAAGGGTAGAATGGGGTAAGGAAATGAAAAGAGCCTATAATGTTTTGTCCAGCAAAATCCATGTGGTTAAAAAAAAAACACAAACACAAACCATTAATGCTACTATCAGTTATATGCTAATTATTATTGCTAGTAATAAATATGGCATGCTCTAGTTGAAGAACATGGAGAAATCACACTGAAAGTGAGCTGGAAACTCCCTTCCAATTGACTGACCTTCTCAGTGCTGGAAGGTGCTATGTAAAATGCCAATGGAGAGCTGCATTTTACTTTCTTGCTTGGTAATAGACCCTGTGTTCTATTATCATGTTTGACAAGTTGTACTTACTTGTGTAATAGTGTCACAAACTATAGGGATAAACAACAGCTACTTACCGATTAGATTTAAGGCTTTCTTTGAATGATGGAACTCCTGTTTGATATCATAAAGCCAAAGTGGAGACCTGTAGCTGAACAAGTCACAGCCTAGTGGTGCAAACTAGTGCTAGCGCTTTGCCAAGTGGGTATGATATGCTTGGGAAGTTGCTTTCTAAACATTTGTGTTTGACTACTGGCACTTTGAGGCTTGGTCTTAAAGGGATATTTTCTATTTTCCCTTACAATGTAGATCAGCTAGTGCAAAGACAAATAACTGATCAAACTCTTGATATTAGTTGGTGTTACATTAGTGTTCCTGTAACTTTGTGGCCCAATGCCCAGTCCTAAATAGGAAAAAATAATCAGACAACAATACCACCCCATTCTAAAACCTATGAAGCACTGTTAAATATAGGACAGTAGCAATAGAAGGATTTGAAGAAGGGATAGAGTATTTCAAGTATTGTTATCTATTTCTACCAATGTGAAACATTCCTCTAAAGAAGTGGCTCTCCATCTTTCTAAAGCTATGACTCTTTAACATAGTTGCTCATGTTTTGGTGACCCCAAACATGACCCCACAACCCCAACTATAAAACTATTTCATTTACTATGTTATAATTATAATGTTACAAATCATGGATATGGAGGATATTGGATATATGACCTCCTAAAATGTGACCCATAAACCAAGAACCACTGCTCTAGATGGGGAAAAAGATTCTTGGCTCAGGATGCTATCTAAAATACACCAATCAAGAAGCTCAGAAAGGAAAAGACACATCAATTCTCTCAGGAAGTCAGTAATTGCTGGGAGGAAGGAAACTCTTTGGAGGAACTATCTACAAGTTGGTCAGGGGCCTCTAAGGAACCAGTTTTCATGAGTGTCACTTATTCTTTGGTGGACTTTTCAGAGGCAACCTTGCCTTTGAATCACCATGATTCTTTAAATAAGCCAATCAGATCATTCTATTGAACTATCATTGGATAGAATCATCTTCATCTGTTATTGGTTCTTTGTGCTGGGTAATGTTTATTAACATCTCCCAAGGAAAAGTCAGACCACAGAGAGCTACAAAATATACTTCACAGTAACAAACACAAGTGTGTAACTGGATAATTGATCAGTATAACATACACAGTTTGAAGCATACAACTAGCTATTAACTTACTGATTTTTTTTCTGGTGACTTAATTCAACTCCCCCCTTCTTCCTCCCAGTTAACTCATAGTTCTCTTAAGATTGCAGTTTTAATTTTAATTCTCAGAACATTGCTTGGTTTGGAGTCTAGATAAAGTTCGGCATTTAAAATGGTTTTGACAACACCATTCGCTTCTGTAAATCATACTAATTTTTAGGCATAATGTTTTTATTGATTATTTGGGAATTTAATATCATGCATGCTGATCATACTCACTTCCTAGTTCTCCTAGGTCCATCCCTCTACTCTCATGAGTCCCCAAAAAGAAGAAGGAGGAGAAGCAGGAGCAGGAGCAGGAGGAGGAGGAATAGCAGGAGGAGGAGAAAAAAGAAGAAGAGGAAGAAGAAACAAATCTAATTTTTGTTGCCCATATGTTCATTGCAGCATGGTCATACTCCCAGTATGGACGGGCACATAAAGAATTCAGTCTTAGGCTAATATCCACTTATCAGTGACTGTATACCATGGGTAGAAGCTTGGAACACCAAAGACACAAATCACATATCAAGTGATGTCTCACAAGAAGAAAGGAGTGGACACTGGTGCTAGAATGGACCAAAACATCATTGTGGGAGAGTACAAGAACAGTAACGTGGGAGGGGGTGGATGCGGGAGCAGGGGGAGGGAAAAGGACATGTGGGACCTTTGGGGGTGGGGAACCAGAAAAAGGGAAATGAATTGTAAATATAGAATATATACAATAAAAAAAAAGAAAAAAATAAAAAAAAAAAAGAATTCAGTCTTTCCTATCTGCAACCTTGCCAGAAGCTATCAATGGTGGAGAGCTACACTTCAACATCTTTATCACATTATTTAGCCCACATAGATGTCAAATATTAGACAGATTCCATGTAGGTCCATGAATCTATTTTGTTTCCCAACATAGCCAACACTAAAAATGTAAGTTGATAGATGGAGTAAATAAACCATTGACCTCTATATCCATGACAAAATGACCCAGGGTGACTTCCTGCTATATAAATAAAAGCCAGAATTTAGGAAAATGCATTTTTCTTTAGTTAACCATATTTAGCTTAGGAATGTTCTTTCTAGTGATTAAATCAGATTAAAATAACAATAACAGTTGAACAACACTTTCATTTCTAGTTCATGCATTCATCTAAGAGATGGAAAACTGTTGATGTATGTGAAGGAGAGCATCACAGTGAGGAGTTTAGGAAATGATATTAAATTAAAAACCACACTTAATAAAGTGTTCAAGTAGTCTCTTAAGTAATACAGACTATAATAGCTCCTACTAAATATACTTCATCAAATTCTTTTGCAAGCTTTGATATCTTTATCGTGTTACCAGAGAAATTATAGTATAGTTAGTGTGTTAGAAGTAAATTACATGTTAGGTCAAGCCTATTGTCATAAAACTCAATGAGGCAAACGAGAGTTTCCAATGTAAAAGTAGCGTGTTTTCAGGCACTACACTGTAAGTGGATAAGCAGAAAATGGGAGACTTAACCCTCAATGAAAACAATTATATTGAATACCTTTTACCAAACATTTTATGTGAGCTAGAAACATTTATAAACTATTACTTGATATGTAAACCACTGTAGGTTTGTTTTGGTTTTTTAAGTTTTATTTGGAGAAAATAGAGCAAATTGGATGGGTTAGTTGTGTGCAACAATTGCAAATGCTACTTTTATATTTACATTTGAATATATATATATATATAATATTTGTTCTACTATAAAATACATATAATATCCTCTCTCCAGATTGTATGAATTCAGAGTAAAAATGAGAAAAAATATTTGCAATCACTGTGTACCCTATGAAAGAAATAAAGGGCATGATTTCTAAAGAGCTTGTAGCCACATGCTTCACCACAGAACAGATTTGTAGTGAAGATACAAATCCATCAAACCAGATCTTATTTGGCATCATGGAGTCAAAAAACAATTGTTGATTTGACAATCTTTCACATTTCAACTGGTTATCACAGCATCATTGTGTTGAATTAAAAGAAAGATGATTCTCTCTGCTCCACAGTTTTCAGCTTCTACAAAAATATCAAATAAAGAGATCTGTAAATAGAGGACAGTTTTAAAGTCTCTACTCAAGGCTTAGTCATAGGATATATTTTACAGCATGCCTTTGGTGTGTCCTGAATAAGCTGATATTGAACATACCCCATGCTGTTTGTCTTTGGGAGGTGTCCTAATTTAGACTTTGCTTTTGACCTCTGGGAAGATGTGGAATAGAAATAGCCATAGATCTGCTCAAAAGGTGAACAAAGCATGGTCCCTTTTTAGTTATCAAGACTGTATATTGAGAATAACATAATTTTATCATGGAAAATGCCTTTAAAACAGTATCTATCCTAGCTTCTATGAGCATCACATTATAATTTAATGGAACAGGAGTGTGATGTGAATTTTCCAGGATTGTCTCAGTAATTTTCTACTTCCCCCTCCTTAACTACACTGTGGTCTACTGATAATAACTACACACCATGTTAACTTTAATCTTTTGTTTGATTTGAATCCTACATTAAAAAGGAATATGAGGTATCTGTAATTCTCTATTACTTCATTTGTATTTTGTCTAAGTAAACTTGATAGATGATGACATGTCTGTTCCCAACTACTGTGTACACTGAAGTTATGAGTATTAACTTATAATGTCAGTCTGTCAACTGTGAGAAGAGTTGGAACAGTGTTTCAGACACTGTTATGAGCCCTGGAAAAGTCTTCAGAGGCTTCATTTTACATTAAACATATATAGTAAAGATAAATCATCCAACAGGCCTTAATGACAGGAAGTCACATCACTACCCATTTCAGAGCCCATTTATTTGAGGCAGTTACTCTGAACAGGTGGATAACTTTTCTGCCAAAAGTGTGTTACCCAACGTTTCCATATCTCAGAGGCAGTCAGGGCATGAGTCATCCTTTACCTTTGTTAACAGAGGCAAGCATTAACTAATTTGAATGTTGAAGTATTGACCAGTAGGCCTGTTTAGCTGAACAAAATGGCGAAAACAATGAAAAGCAAAGTAACCCAAAGTCAGCATAACATTGTGAGCAAAGCCAAATTACTTTTTAAAAGATTGCTTTAAAATATTAAGTGGACTATTAACCACTTAAATTATAGATGCTCTAAAGACATAGTTCTAGTGACTGAGTAGTCTATAGATCTGATCAAATGATAGCTCATTCAGATTTATATCTGTGGTTGATGAATGGCTGCAATGCTATCCTTTATAGAAATCACTGATGTCTTTGATCACTTCTGCTTTAAACTTCCCAGTGCCATCACTTGCTCTCGCAAGACTTTATCTGCACAATATTTACAGCATAAGTCTTGCATTATCCCACTTGCACACACACACACACACACACACACACACACACACACACAGACACACACACACTTGCACACTAGTTCATTCATATAGCCTAAAAGGTTTGAAATAACAATATTGAAAGAAATCTAGGGGTTTCAAATGGATAATGAAAAGCTAGGCTTTATCTAGGGTAAAGAAAGTGGATCCTTTGGCTATAGCACCCTACTAACACATTGTACTGCTGCTTCTGATGTGTCTCTTCACTGTCAATTCCTGCTGCCTCTGCGCATATTCAGTCACAACTTTTGGTTTCATTTTCTTGCAACAATCTGTCAGCAAAGTATTCTTTCCTGGTGGTCCTCTGCCTGCAGAGACTATTATTTAATTACTTAAAGGCATTTGTTTCAGAGTGCTCACTGTAAAGGAATTGTGCTGTTGGCTTATGTTAGGCACTGCACACACTATTGAGAACGGGTACTTAAATTTAAAGCTTATATATCAACATTGTGCATTGAATAAATCAGAGACTTCTGTTACACACAGTGCTGGGTAACCTACATGATGAAGAGCCAATGTTGGACAGCATCTAGAATACAAAGGTTGACTTGTTTTCATTCTTGATGTCTCTACTTGGGAGGATAAATGTTATTCCTTTTGTGAAGATTGTGATCTATACAGAAACAAATGCAGAGTATGTGACTTTTGTGTGAATTTCATGACCTGACAACCATGGGGAACATTAGACCTAGTGTTTGGTCCACTTACTCTAAAAAGGTTTCTCTTTACTCTTTTTAAGTGCAAACATATACATATTTCATGTAGATACTGCTTATTTTACTGTGCTGGAATAGTTCCATAGATCATAGCTGCAGTATATATTGCCTGTTCTTACTGATGCTATCTATATTTTATTGTTCTCAGGCCACAATTACTCTAAGTTTCACAGAACTGTGTAGGAGAGTAATGCACATTCATTAAATCTTATTGCAACCCCAACTCTGCCATTCCCTAGTTGTGTGACCTTGAATGAATAACTTAATCTATGAAAGGTTCAGTCTCTAAAAAGCTCATTCTTGATACAGATCAATAATAGCTCCATTTCATTTTTTAATTTGGATTACAGGAAATAGTGTATGTGACAATACTTTCATAAATAAATAAATAAATATGCATTACTTTATATATGATTGTATTCTGTCTTAAAATGCTAGTGACAGAGATTTATACAGTTGCCATTTTTCTCCTCTTTTTTTGTTCTTTTTAATAAACTTATGTTTCATGTATGTCACTGCCAAAAAAAGAGAGAAATTTTTAAATTACAAATTTAGGAAAGAGTAGCATTAAAATCATTGTTTCAGAGGAAGTGAGTATAGAATCTTGAAATCTCTAAAGTATAGCAGTAAATAGAATAATAATTCTGGATAGGTAATTAGTACATAGGCAGGTAGATTATTCATTAGTGGAGAGGATGTGGCAAACCATAACTGTAAAATACAAAGCAGATCATGAGGTAAAACACTGGGGAATTGAAAGGTATGAGCATTTTTGGCCATCTGTAAAATTGGACCTAGGATCTGCTCTCTAAGCATGCCTTTTTCTGAATGGTATTTGCCTAGATAAGCTGACAAATCAAATACTTGGTGTGATGCGGCTCTAATGGAGACAAATGCCTACCAAAACATATGAGACTGAAAATGGAAGTGGGGGGACACAGAATTAATCCAATGTATCACTTCCCTTCCATGTGTCAGCTTTAAAGAGTTGGCCTCTCAGAGACCAAGCAAGTGAGAGGTTAGTGAATTAATGTAATGCATCATCACAGAATCCCTTGGTATCTATCTGTAAATCCTGGCCTACAAAGGTATAAACACCATGCATCTTAGCGTATTTATGAAAAGCACAAACTTCATTTTCTCATTCATTGGAAGTTTTCTAGAAAAGATAAATACACAATCTACAGTTTCAGTAGGCTAGAATCATGTTTTTTCTGAAACTAAATTAGGAAAGTCTCATTTTCATATTATAAAAATAAATTTTAAGCCAATTATTTTTTTCTATTCAGTTCAATTACCTTATTGTGTCTTTGTGATGCTAAGGCGAGAGTGCTCCTCTTCCTTCTCCTCCTTCTCTTCCTCCCCCTCTGTATTCTTTTCTTTCCCCTTATGCTTCTGCCTGTCAAAGGAGAGCCTCAGGAGAACAAAACAAATAATGCTTTATATTCATGCATAAGAACCCATGTTTATTCCTGCTGAGTCTATGGATATGATATTGTTTTCAACTTAGAACATAGTTTCTCATTAAATAGTTTCTGTTCTTAATCCATCAGTCAGCAGGCAGTAATAGCCATTTTTAAAGAGCTAAGTCTTCATTTATTTGAAATTCATAAATCAAATGAGAGTGAAAAATATATCCAACTTTTCTCAGGCTAGAGACACTGAGTGGGATATGGGATATTACATAGTCATGAGACAGTTGGTCTGAATAATAAAGCCCACAGCATTTTGGTTTGAATAATAGATTATTAGGCACTTGTAAAAGAGAATCTTGGTGATAGATCTGGGCACAGCACTTAAAAAATATGTTTATGATATACAACTTCTTCATAAGTGAGAATACAAATCTCCCTTTCCTCATACATCAAATTCTTAAACCAGAATTTACTTTAATTTGACTCTAAAATTATAAAACTGAGTCATTCCCCATGTTGGAAAAAAAACCAGCTACTTTCAACAGTGCACAAAACCCACCTTGGATTGACAGTTGTACAAACATTTTGTTTTGGAAGCATGGCTTGTTAGCTTTTCTTGCTGGTACCAGAATGACAGGATAAACCCTCACACCAATGCATGCTGCAATACACTTGCTAATATACTCAAAGCTTCCAAGTTGTCTGGTGCTGGGTGACAATGCTGTGCACTTCAGTGTCAAGGGGCAGTAGGAACTGTCACAAGAACCAGCAGGTGACTATGAGACTGCTGGGTCTCCACTTTAACATTCCACAAATGCTTGAGTTAGGAACTACAGCACAGAGGAAAACCCAGCTTACTCTTATTTAACAGGTTTGAAGGATATGTTGAGGTGAATTATTAAGCCTTGTCAAACTAATCTAATGGCTTTTCAAGTTACTTTTCATAGGGCATGGATCTCTGGCCTGAGTGAATGAATGGAAACCACATTGGTTTTGGTGGTAAGAGATTATTTGCCAAGGCAGAAAGGCAGGAGGGAGAAGGATTCATGTTGATGCCTTTTCTAGAATGTAAAGGTCCATAAAGTATTCTTATAAATTACTTGTCAATTACCTGTTGACAAAACAGCTGGTTGAGTTTTCCTTCAGCACTAAAATAAGGTTAATGGGTCACCTGGGTTTGGATGAATCTGCATAAACCTATGGGAAATTTTATTGGTCTAGTTTTATTTTTGGAAAACAGACTAGTTCCTGGCTTAAATTCATAAGGATCTTATCCTGGACCTCTGAATAATGTGGCTTTAATTAAGTGTTCAATACACATTAGGCATAAGGATTATTGTTCTTGCTGCGGTAATTAATAATTTTGTATTGAATAAAAAGAAGTGCCTATTACACAATTTGACACAGATTTAGATTGGGTATCCTGTAGCTGGAAATAAATTTGTATTCAAACCATGATTAATTATGAACAAAGCTGTATAAACTCAATACTGGCACTCACTAAGTAGTGAAATTTTTTTTTACTTAATATTTCATAAAACTTTATTCAATTTCTTTAATTTTCAGAATCATAAACTTTCCATTTTAGAGTAATAGGATACTACTACTACTTATTTTTAATGAATTATTTTATTTATTTACATTTTGAAAGTTCTCCCCCTTACTGGTCCCTAGTCTTGGAGCAATCCACCTTGGCCTCCTTTCCCTTAGCCTCTGAGACGGTGTTCCCCAACCCACTCACTTCCACCTCTCCCCTCTACCATTCCCCTTCAGGGGCATCAAACCTCCATAGGACCAATCACATCTCCTCCCACTAAGGCCAGACAAGACAGTTCTCTGCTACATTTGTAGTCGGAGCTGTGGACGATCATAGGTAGGGTCTTTGGTGGCTTAGTTCCTGGGATCTCTGAAGTGTCTGTTTTGATACTGTTTTGATATTTGATATTTCTTCCTATGGGGTTGCAATCCCTTTCAGCTCCTTCAATCATTTCCCTAACTCTTCCATAGGGGAGCACAGGTTCAGTCCAATGGTTGGCTGTAAGTATCTGTATCTGTCTCAGTCAGGTGCTGGTAATGCCTCTAAGAGGACAGCCATATCAGGCTTCTATCTGTAAGCACACCTTGGCATCAGCAATAGTTTTGAGGTTTGGTGTCTGCTTCACCATATAAGGACACATGCTCCACTATGTTCACAGCAGCCTTCTTTATAATAGCCAGAAGCTGGAAGCAACACACATGTCCCTCAACCAAAGAATAGATACAGAAAATGTGATACATTTACACAATGGAGCTAATAAAAACCAGGACATCATGAATATTTCAGGCAAATGGATAGAACTGAAAAATATTATCCTGAGTGAGGTAACCCAGATCCAAAATGACATACTTGTTATGTCCTCATTGATATGTGAATTATTAGACCATATGAAGCTTAGTAAGAAGGAGGTCCCAAGTGAGGATGATTCAATCCCACTTAAAAGGGGGAAAATAATCAGGGGAGGCAGAGGGAGGGAAATATTTGGGTGGGTGGTGGAGGGGATGGAGGGGGAGGAGAAAAGGGTGGTCAGGATTAGGTTTTGGAGGGAGAGACAGGATAGAAGCCCAGAGGGCCAGGAGAATGAATAGAAATATGCATCAGTGAGGGACAGGGGATGGGAGAACCAGCAGAATTTCCTGGATACCAGAGATGTGAGAGCTTCTCAGGACCCCATGGGGATGACATTAGCTGAAATTGAGGGACAGGGCCTCCCTCCCACCTCAAAATATTTATCCCAGACTTATTATTGTCTAAAGGAAATTCTGGGATAAATATAAGGATCAGAGACTGAAGGGAGGGCCTCAACAGAGACTTCCCCACCTAATGATCCATTCCACTACTAATTAATCCTGTGGCAGACTTACCCACCCCCCCAATGTGACCTTGGATACTTTCTCTTCTTCAGTTTTTCTTGCAACTTGAAAACACCACCTTTTAAAATAGAAAATATTACAAAGTCTGTAAATATATCTGCATTTCCCATGAAGACATGTAGTGTGTCATGGGAGCTATATTACTTTTCTCATTGCTGTGATAAAGTTCTCAAGGAAAACGAGTTAAATAAGATGAGGTTAATTTTGACACTGTGTGTGATTTCATCACTGTGGGAAAGGCATGGTGGCAGGAGCTGGAGGCAGGTAATGCACTGGTTCCGAGTCAAGGAGCTAACAGTGTGTGTTCTCATCTTGCTTTCTCCATTTTTTTTCCAATTTATTCAGTTCAGTACCACTGCCAATATAATGGCACTGACTCTATTTATGATGGCTATAACTCCTATTAACATAATCTAGAAAAATCTCTCACAGACAATCAGATATGCCACAGTGCAATGAAATCCTTTCGAGCTGGCGATCAAGATTACCCATGAGAGTAATAGAAAGGCAATTATTTTATCATTGTCGTTTGTTTTCTTTGTTTGGACAGAATTGTACTGTATCTTTGATCATGTACACATGTAAACATGATCATGTATACATGATCACTCTCTTAAAGAGAGTTAGCACAACAAGTACAGCTCTATAAAAGGATACTAACTACACCTATTGGTGAAAACTCAGGATATTTGTAGGCTTCTCCACATTTTCTGGTAAAAAGAAAAAAAAAACAACAAACAAAAAACAAGGTGTTTTCTGACTGCAAGAAAAACTGGAAAAAGCATCTAAAATATGCTTGAGATTAAGATATACCAGCATTCTATTACTTGGAAGAAGTTTTTAATTTCAAAATTTAAAGGAATAAAATGTTGTTTCATATAAAATATTGTTGCTATAACATTTTTATAGTCATACGAATAGTGAGTCCAGCCTGCCAAGAATTAAGAAATTAAACCAATTCAAAATGCCCACAACATCCTATTAAGTGGGAAGTGTTGGTTGTAGCTCAGTTTTACTACTTGCCTTGACTCTGTTAGATGGTATGTTTAAGGTCATGCACATACATGAATGAATGAATGAATGAATGAATGGAATCTAATCTTGCATGTACCAGTAACTTTTAGATTAGCCACTATAGAACTGAGTACTAAGTTGTATCTCCAAGAATATACTTAAAAGCTTGTATTCATTAACTGCCAAGTTCAGTGGTTTAGAGTATAGGACTCTGCAGGGGTTCAGAGAATAGAAAGACTGAAAATATTCTAGGCAAGGATCATTTACTTGAAATTAGTTACTGGAGTGCATATTTACAACTTTTGAAAAGTCCAAATAACACAGTCAGATGCGTGACAAGATGAGAAAGCCAGTGTAAGTACTCCCTGTTCAAATGGAAATCACAGCCTAAGTAGTAGGTTGCTCTGATCCAGCTGTGATATTGAAATTGTCACTTTGCCTTGTTATGCATTATGGACTCTGAGTTCTTTTATATATAAATCTCAAAGGTCACCTGACATGTCATCAGGCAATTACTACTTTCCTCATTGTGTAAGTTAGTGGCTGGTAAGTATGAGTCATTACAATGCAGGGGTGTTCTGTTCTTCCACCCAGGCAGCTCCTTGGTGATAAGCAGAGTTTGGAGAAATAAATTCATTAGAAATAATCGCAGAGCATCCTGCTGAGGAGAACAGTGAGCTTTATTTACAGCACAGCATTCTGGTTTGGCTGTAAGAGAATCACTTTCACTAAAAATTATACATAATAGACCTGGCAGGAAGGTGAGCTGGTGGTCATGCCTATTTTATTAAAGAGAAACACCTGGAAAGCGATATTATAAGGATCTCACATACTTGCAGGTGTCTACCGGACCGAAGTCCTCCCTGCTCTGCAATTGCTTCTTAAGCTCTCAGGATTTGAGCTTAGAGGCATCCCAAGGCTCCCAGGCAATAGAGGTATTATGCTAATTAAGTTCTCTTGGAGTTTTCTGGTCTAAGACAGGAATCTAAGAATCTAAGAGGAAATCTTGTTGTGAGAAAATTGATTCCTTTCTATGATCTTCTCTAAAAAATTTTTATTTGCAATACAAATCAAGGTGACCTAAAAATTGAAAAACTAATATCACCAGCTAGTAAAACAGTGAAAACTCATTGATACTAATTAATATATTAGTTATATGTCATTGATATAGTTTGTGTCACTTTTCCTGCCTCTCTCCAGAATAAGTATATTTAAGACCTGATATAATTAATTGATAAAACTGTATCATTTCTGTAGGTGAGTTTCAACTATAGTAGATAAATTATAAAAGAAAATTTTTTCCTTGACCCACATTACATAGCATACTTGGGAAAAGTTAGAACAAAAATATGTCATAGACTTACAAATGATGAAATTATAAAATAAATAAGCAAATACTAGTGGAACTAGTATGATTATGGTGTCAGTTTTATTTGTAAATCAAGGACTGCTTATTTTTTTATGTTGGTACAAATTAGTTTTAATTACATTAGAAATATAGGCAATACAGAAGTGACTTTGTGCTGAAGTGATGGTCAGCAGTCAAGCACCCAAGATGTTATTTACAGATGCCCCAAGTTTGATCCCAAGCACTGACATGGCAGCTTGATAACACCTGAAAATCCAATTTCAGGACATCTGATGCCCTCTTCTGGTCTCTGTTGCTACTTTATGCATTAGATAAATAGGCATATATGCAGGCAAAGCACCCATACACATGAAATAAGAAAACACGATTTAAAGTAAAAGCAGTGTTGTGATGTTAATATAATAATTCTGTTTTCTAAAGTAACAGTAAGGAGACTTTAATCCTTGATCCATTATAATCTCCAGTTCCTTTCAGATTATCCAAGTGCCCTTGTCACCTTAGTACAAACATCTTGACTCTTGGAGGACATTTTTTCTGTTATTAATTTTTCATAATAAGAAAACTATTGGAGATGCTTCTCATAGTTGTGAATGACAGCAGGATTTCAACGTTGGCATCTGTTTCAGGACAAAAGTGTACTTTCGTATGCTTTGAAAAATAAAAAAATAACACATGGTAAAAATTGAGAAACAATGACCAAGGTTAGTTCCATGTCACACTGTCTAAACCCAGTCTACTTCTTGATTCCCCTCAAGGATAATCAGCAACTTGTAAGTTTGGTACATTATCTTCCAGGCTTTTGGTCAGTTCTATACATGGATAGTCATACACACACACACACACACACACACACACACACGCACACTACACTGGTGCTTTAATTTGTAAGTGGTAATATTGGGTTAGTGTGGAGAGCTGTTTCCTCATTAGATATAAGCTTTATCCCTTCCCTTTTCATCAGCACAGTGGCCTTCAGCAGTCTGTTTCTTTTGTTATTGTCTTTTTTTTTTCTTAATGACCTAGATTATTATACATTTGTGGATAGAACAATGAATATGATTTGGTTTCTATTGATTTCTCAATTTTGTATGTGTAATTGAACCTGTAGTTGTCCTTTCAAACATGGCAAATGTCTTACAAGTATTAGATGGTATTAATTATTATGTCAATTCAAGTTGTTATGTATTTATGGAAATTTGCTAGGGGATTCATTCTGCTGGATATTTCATTGGAAATTATACACTATTTTACTGAAGAATATATTGATATTCCCAAACATGGGAATAAAACATTGTGAGAAAATATTGTGTAATCTGAATGGTTTGAGATAAGATGTAGGATTTCAAGAGAGAAAGAGTGGACTCAAACAAATGAGGTGATGGACTGCATTTTGAGAGGTGAAAATTTGAGTCACATTACTTAAGAATAAGGAAGAAAGATGAAAAGAATATATAAGATCCCTCTTAAATAAGCTGGATTTTGGTTTTTTATTTTTTTGTAGTGCTGAGTTTGAGTGTATGCCCTTGAGACTTCTCAGTAAGTGTTCTACACCTTGGTATATCCCCCCCCCCGCCATAAACTGTATTTTGCAGCTTTGTTCAAGCAAATATCTTAGAGATTGTGATTATTCCTGGTATAAAGACATTTCTGGAAAATTACTATGAAATGTAACTGTCATGTTTCATGTTGGAATTATAAAAGGCAAAACAATAATACTACTGTGTTAATCCAAAGAACTTCCAGAACCTATGATGTAATGATTCAGGAAATGATTTGCACTTTTGGGAGCTGGGATGATAAATACATAAAAGACTGAGTAGCCTTTAGTTGTGTGGGGAACACTACACAGTAGGGTGATTTCATAGGCAGTGAGGGTAACTCAAAACAAGATGATGAAGAGGGGAAAATCATCATCATTGAGTGGACAGAACAAATCAGGATGTTTGAAGTGAAGGGTAATTCGTGAGGGCAAGAAATAGGACGTATGGTGGGGGGGACTGGGAAAGGGGAAAGCCTTTGGAATGTAAACAAAGAATATAGAATAAAAAATAAAAAAAATAAAATAGGTTTAGAACAACAACAACAACAACAACAACAACAACAACAACAAAAGAGGTAGAGGATCCTGGCTGTATGGATTAGAGAACAAGGTGATGTGAACACAGCATGAGCCTCCTGTTTTAATGATCTATAACCACACATTAAAGCTTCTTTTTCATAAGTACATTAGATCAACACTCTTCTTAAAATGAATCTCTCTTGGAATAGATTAGTAGGTTAAAAGAGGAAATAGAGAAGACAGTGATGATAACAATGATAAGCCAGGAAATGATTCTGTGGTTTTGAACAAAAATGATGTAAGAGAAGTAGAATATTTTGAGAGATATAGACATTGACTTGTTTGGGTAAATTTTCTGCTACTTCTATATATGGGCAGGAGGGAAATTAAGATGTCAAAAATAGTAACAAATTTATTGAAGATTCTCTTCTCTCTCTCTCTCTCTCTCTCTATCTATCTATCTATCTATCTCTATGTATGTATGTATGTATGTATGTATGTACGTACATATGTGTGTATATATGGTGAAGGAACATAACGAGGAAAGAGGGTTTTTCTTTTTGTATCAAAGTTTAAAAGGCAGCTTTTAATTATGGGAGTAAGATTGGCTAGATTGGCCCACAGTTAAAGCAACAGGAACATGAGGTGTCTGGTAACCTCACTGATCTGTATAGAATCAGAGAAGCATGTTTAGAAACTTGTTACAGAGTGTCTATGACCTATAAGACTCTCCTATGCTCATCTTTTTCTTCTAAGATACTGTTCTTAAACATTCTACAACTTCACAAAAGCATCTCTACAATGTATTAGTCCATGAGGGAATTCCATATTGAAATAATAATTTATACATATAAGTGCTTAATTATGGTATGCATGCATACATGCATAAAAACCTCCACCCAAACTAAAACTTATTCTCCACAGCTCTTCATTTACAGATATTTTTTATCCTGGAGGAAACCAAGGCTCAAATAGCATCCTAAATATCATGACTTAAATTCTTTACCCATATTTGTAGATCTTATAATTTAAGTAAGACCATCTATAAATTGTTGTTATTGAGGGACATTCTTTTAAAAAAACACTGAAAACTGATATTTTCTTTCCTCCAAGTTTAAAATTAGAAATTTATTTCAAGGTTTTGTTACAGTAGCACTGCATGTTCATGTAGTATACATGAATGAACCTTTATTTCTATGCAAATTCTCATTTCTCAAAATGTTTTCTTAATATCATATCCCTAATTTTTAAAAATACAGCAAAGTAGTAGAAAAGTGGCTATCTGAAAATCTTCCTGGCTTTTTTATTCCATGGAGCACATTGTGTCATCTTTTTCAAAGACACATATACACATAAAAATAAGAGCACTGCAATTTCCTAAGACACCTTTAGTATTTGCAAATGGAAGTCCAGTTCCAGATAATAAAGTTCACTGTGGTGAAATTTGAATTCCACAGAAAACATTATATTAACTCACAGTTATTTATTCTAATAAAGGAGAAGGATCCCTGGATAATTGAAATCCATAGATAATTGAGAAACTGCATAGAGCAATATTTTTCAAATTCAACCCATAGCAAATTATTTTATTGGCAGTATTGCCAAGTAACAAAGTTTTCACATTTAAATTTTGCTTCATCTCTTTTTCTTTGCACAAAATGGCAAGGGAAATGCCTAAATTAACCCACAAATATCAAAAGTTAACCAAGAGTAGAAAGCAAAGGCTACCTGTCTCCTAAATGACAGAGGCCAGACCATGAAGCTTTTGTGCTACAAAATTGATCTTATTTGGTATTGTACTTAAGCAATTTCAATATTTCATCAAACCACACAACAGATATTTATTAAGCACCTACTCCCTTCCTGTGAGTTGAATAACACATTCATGTATCCTTGTTTGATCTGTCCTTACATTGCATACAGACAGTCTTATAAAATGATTGCTAAACTACATGTTGAGGCTCAGCTAGACATAAAAAAAAACATACCTGATACATGTTTTTAACCTTGACTAGCATAATCTGTGCAATTATCCAAATTTAAAGAGGAATTAAGTAATTCAAGCAGTATATGCCAATCAGTCTCTGGAAGGAAGGTGTGATAGAGGCTGAAACAGTAAATCCTTGGAAATACAAGGAAGTTAAAGATAAGATGACCCTTTTAGTACTGTTAAAATTAGAATTTAACATGTGTAGACATACAAAAACACACCATTTAAAATCTTGAAATATTGTCAGTAAATCATGCAACAAACATGGAGAGAAACTCCTTTTTAGGAAGCTGAGTCACATCTCTCAATCTTCTCACAAGTTCAACTTGGCAGAAGGTCTACATGGCTAGACATGGCCAAAAAGGCAACACTCTCTCCCCTCAGATCCCATTAAGTAAATACATAGGTAAAAAACCGTAGACAAAAATGGTTAAAGCACTATTGCAAAAAACAATGAAATAAGATCTAAATAAATGGAGAAATGTTACAGAATCACATATAGATTCGCATTGAAATGCTTACATGATATCAAGTTCTCCACTTGGTATAAAGATTTTAATTGAGTAGGCTATGTGGTTCGTTAATAGAAATGATGTTTAAAATATATATGAAAAATCAAAAGATTCAAATATGTCTATATGTCATCTACAAAGAATAGATTTGAAAGTGTAACTTGGTGTTAAAATTTCACATAAGTCCAAAACAGTCAACTTAGAATTTTGGGGTTTTCCATGTGCACATGTGTGTTAATATATTTATGGGCACATCGCTGCACCTTATATATTGAGGCAGAGCTCCTTTCTGAATCCAGAGTCTAGCCAGCTCGCTCAGAGTATTCCATGGGCCTCTGTTTCTTCCTATGCAGTGTAACTGTTAGCAGACCATGGTGCTGACTCAGATATTAGTGTCCTAGGAATACTAACAGGCTCCCACATGTAATTAGGAACCACTGACCCATCTTCCTGGTACCCTCAACTGAGTTTTGAAAACAGCACAATATCATAGTGAGGAGTATTTTTAATAAATGATGTAGGAATTGTTTGTTTATTTATTTGTTTTTTATTAGGTATATTCTTTATTTACACTTCAAATGTTGTCCCCTTTCCTGGTTCTCCCCTCCCCTGAAAATCCCATAAGCCATCTCCCCTTCCCTAACCAACCAAGCCCCTGTTCCCTGTCCTGATATTCATCTACACTACAGTATCAAGTCTTTCCAGGACCAAGGGCCTCCACCCCTTATTTGGTGTCCAAGATCATCCTCTGCTGCTGATGTGCCTGGGGCCATGGGTAACTCCAAGTGCCACTCTTTGGTTGATGGCTTGTCCCTGGGAGCTCTGTGAGTACTTGGTGACTCATATTGTTGTTCCTCCTATGGCACTGCAAACCGCTTCAGCTCCTTGGGTCCTGTCTCTATCTCATCCATTAGGGACCCTGTGCTCAGTTCAATGGCTGGCTGAGAGATTTCCCCCTCTGTATTTGTCATGCACTAGCAGAGCTTCCCAGGTGACAGCGATATCTGGCTCCTGTCAGCAAGTACTTGTGGGCATCCATGATAGTGTCTGGGTTTTGTAAATATATATGGGATGGATTCCTCGGTGGGGTAGTAACTGGATGGTCTTTCCTTCAGACTTTGCTCCACACTTTGTCTCTGTATCTCCTTCTTTGGGTATTTTGTTTCTCCTTCTAAGAAGGACTGGAGTATCCATACTTTGTTCTTCCTTCTTCTTGGGCATCATTTGATATGTGAATCGTGTCTTGGGTATTCCAAGCTAATATGAACTTATCAGTGAGTGCATACCATGAGTGTTCTTTTGTGATTGATGAATTCACGAAATTCTTTAGACAAATGGATAGAAATGGAGAATATCATCCTGAGTAAGGTAACCCAATCACAAAAGAACACTCATGGTATGCACTCATTAATAAGTGGAGATTAGCATAGAAGCCTGGATGTAGGGATTGTTAAATGAATGAATCCAAAGGCTAAGGATAGGCATATCATATGATTTATTTTAGTATTGCCTAGACATATCTTATGATTTATTTTAGTATTTTCTAAAAGAGATCTAGATACATAAAACTTCTGAATAAAAATATAGGAAAATACTGAATGACTTGAGCCTCGTGTAAGTAAATCTTATTAAGCACAGTGGGCCATGCACAGAGAAGAGACATTAAAGAGGGTAGGGTTCTCATTGAGAGGAAGGGATTCATAGGAGAGGGAGAGCAATTAGAGAGGGGAATAGTATATAAAAACAGCTGAAATCCAAGATGTAAAACCACCAAAAATTTGAAATGATTTTAAAAGAAATCAAGATAAATTTTATTTAAAATGTTGCATTATAAAAAACAAGTTAAAAGAATATGTGCAGCTCTGTGAGATAAAAGGCCACATTCATAGCTCAACAAGGGCTTTCTATAATGACCAAAAAAAAAAAAACCACTACACAATCAATATGGTCAAAGATGTCAACAAAACATCATGGGAGAGAATATACAAAAGACAAAAGGGCATAAAGGGGTTCAACATCATTTGTAGTCTGGGAAGTGAAGAATAATCAGTAATATCCCCTAATTGCACTGCTATATAAACTCAAACACATGAAGCAACAGGAATCTTCATGTATTGTTGATACCATGTGGAATGATGCAGTTTTCTAAGAAGGCAAATTGGTAATAATTATGTATCTAGTTATTATTCAACTGATTTGAAATTGATACTTATGCAGATGAAGATTAACATAAACATTTGTACCATCTTTGTTCATAGTCACTAACAACTAGAAAGAGTTAAGATCTCTTTGATTAGTGAAATGGAGAAATAAACTGTGGTATATCCATACAATGGAAAATTATTTAATGACTGAGATATATGTCATTTCAGGCAAGAAAAGACATAGATGAATTAGGATTCCTCTTAAAGAAAGGAGATAGTGAGAAGTGCAATGCGCATTATTAGTTAAATTGTGTAATATATTGGTAAGGATGACAGAAATAGGAAAAAGATCTGTAGTTCACAGAAATTGGATGTAGAACTGAACTGAGTAAGGGACGCTGAAGGTTTTTCTAGAACACTGAATGTATTTGTGCTTCTGCAAAAACAAGGATGTCACAGTTTACATTTTAATAACCCTGTAACTTTGTAGTATAAAAAATGAGCATTTAGGCAAATAAGACATCAAACATTGAAGAAGTTTGCAGATTTTAGAATAAAATGCTAATGGTCGGAAGAAATCATTAAATGACAGAGTTGCTGACAAATACAAACACAATCACTTTAAATATGATTAAAATGCAGGAGACTGCAGGCAAAAGCAATCAAGTATAGATAGCATTGTTCCATATTTAAAAAGGATATTTCCAACCTATGGGTGATTTAGTAATTTTGATAGCCGTATATAGTTCCTAGAAGGGAATGTTTAGCAAATAAGTGGACAAAAGATATTGGAGTTTTTTCTTATGGTTAGAGAAGTGTAGAAAAAAGGACAGAAGGTTAAAATAACCTACAAAGGAATGGTTTTGTGTTAGAAATTCATTATCAGTTCAATATATGTACATAAATTATGTGAACATATATTAAGTATGTGTATATGTGTTTATACTTGCATATACTTGTTCTATATACACAGATAAGTGTTAAAACATAAGTACTTTCTCTGTCAGCTCAGAGGGCTGTAAAGAACAAGAGTCTGGTCATAATGAGTACAGCTGTTGCATAGACTTTTGTTTTTATGCCAATGTTCAGGTGAACCAAATAGGGAGCTCTTGAAAATGTTTGATCCTAGTGATGGCTCCATACACATACAGAATGAGCCTAGGATATCCAGTAGTACCAAAAAACCCCCAAATACATCAGTGTGCTAAAAAGATAAAAATTAACTGAAAGTGTGTAAAGAAGCTGAGGGAGAGTTGAAGAATCAGGTTTAACAGAATTTCTACCAGTCAAAATGTGTGTGTGTGTGTGTGTGTGTGTGTGTGTGTGTGTGTGTGTGTGATTACTTGTGCAGAACCAGCAGAGGATGCTAGGATTCCTGCTCTATCATTTATTGTTTCAATCTTTTGAGCTAGGATATCTCATTGAACCCAGAGCTAGGCTGGTAGCCAACAAGCTTCAGCAATCTTTTCATCTCCACACCGATTATGCTGTGGTTGCAGGGGCACATGCATCCACACCTGGATTTCTTCTTGTACATTGGTATCCATACTTGGGTCTTCATGTTTGCTTGCAGAGCAAGCATTTGCCCACAGAGCCATCTCTTTATTGTCTGAGTTGGAACAGTATATGCAACAAAATTAAGGAGGTGGTAGAAAAAAATCAAGTGTTGACTTAAAAAATTCTTAAATAAGTAAGACAAAAAATTTAAGTCTTAGAAATGAGTTCCAAATACTTTTGTATTTACTTTTATCTTGAGGAGAAGTAGTATTACAATCCACTCCTTACTTACTACCTGTACTTCAAAATTGTTCGGCACAACAGTGAGAGAAAGCTTAACTCCCTAGTAGAAAAAATTCCTAAATATGTCCATCAGAAATGATGTTCACTTGTGAGTATAGAGCCTATATACAATGAGCCAAGAAAATGATTCAGCACCATATTCCATTCCAATCAAGAGAAATACATTTTTATAAGCCTAAGTCATGGTCACTCTCCAGTGTTAATGGCAGTCACCCTGATCTTATATACCAGACCATGGTCACTTGAAATGGACTCAGGACTAAATCAAGCTTGGTTGGAGGGACCACAGAACAACTGAGGCTGTGACAATTTTATTGAGAGAAATCAGCCTTTTATACCTTTATAATAAACAGAATATAATGGCAACTGCCTTCTGTTTTCAACTGCCAGGAATAATACAGTTGTAGTTGACAGGAGTCAATAACATTTGCAAGTTATACAGGATGCATAATTGTCTAAGACCAATTGTCCTGCCAAGCTTTCATGCTTCCTTGACTCCTAAGGTAACATTCATAGAAACACAAAGCAGCCTGAATACCACACTGCCTGAGGGAGTGTATCATTGGTGTCTCAGTAACCTGAAGGCACTATCAGAAAAACCTCTAAAGGCAGGTAGGCTAAGCCAACTCCATGGTTGCCTGGAACCCTTAAAACTGTTAAAGACACCACCAACAACAGAAGACTGACACCCAACAACCTGGAGCTTAAAACAATATGGGGCTATACATACCACGGTACTTAGAAGTAGAAGAAAGGTGTTAGGCAAACATGGAAGGGATGAGTAGAGGCTTGAATGTTTCTAACATCTCAGCCTCAGCTACTAGCTGTGACAAATGCACACACTCATTTAGGCTGGCAGAAATGGGAGAAACTGGCTAGAGAGTATACTGTGGTACTCTGGATTTTTAAAATTGATTCTCTAACTTTAAAGCTTTTCTAAAATTAAAAAAAGTTTGTCTTTCTAAGCCCCATTTGCACTCCTCCACAAAATATAGAGTACTTTTTTGAGGTAAAATTTTTATTTGATTATAAATATGCAAATTAAAAAAATCTATAGTTCATTGAATTCTGATAAATATTACTACTGGTGAAATTGAAATGTCACCAATAGAATATTTGGGGCTGAACAGTCAGTACATTATTCTTAGTACTTTGACCAGCTACACATCTCTCCATTGACTGCTGTCCACTGGGAGAAATAAAAAGGTCTTCAGAAGATTTAGAGCTGAGCTGCGTCTATGGGTACAAACATAAATAAGAAGAAGGCGACTTAATTGTATGGCCAGTTAGCAAAAGAACAAAAGCAGTTGCACTCTAGGGCCTATGGCATTTTCAGACAAGTGCTTTTGACCAAGATTTTTATGTTGGATGAAATTTACTTTTACGTAACAGTCCTCAAATGCAATGGTAAAGCAGTAGGCTAACCCATAATACTCATTCCCATATTGTACCATAGGCACATCCTGCCCCGTATGAAACACCCAGGATCTAGCATTGCATAATACTCTTAATGTCCTTTCTCCCACAGCACCGTGCATAATAACTTCTGGCAGTATGAAAGCTAGCCATCAGGAAGTTTCCTTCTCAGGATTAGATTGTTTTCTCTGTGACCTGCAGTCAAAGTATGTGATGTCTTCAGAAATTGAGTTTTCCCGTGTAACCATGATGGACAAGCATAAGAAACAGCTGTGTTGTAAAGAACTGTGGGTTCTTCATGTGCAATTTGTCATGGAGAGTTATCCCAATCCTATTATAGAAATTTTCATTTAATAACTTGTGACTTCTGTGAGTGTCATTGTCCACCAGCAAATGTAATTTCATTCATTTTTTTCCTTTTGTATTAATTAATACAAATAATAGAAATTTATTTATTTATTTATTCTATTATTCTTTTTTATAATGATTTTGTTTTATTTTCTTTTTTTTTATCATTTTTTTTTATTTTCTATATTCTTTGTTTACATTCCAAAGGCTTTCCCCTTTCCCAGGTACCCCCCACCATATGTCCCATAATTCCTCTCCCCCCCCATGCTATTCCCCACTCTTTCCCCCCCCCACGATTTCTCTGTTCTGGGTCTACAATACTGGATCCAATCTTTACAGGCCCAGGGTTCTCTCCTTTTTTTCTTCTTGAGAGTCATTTGACTTGCTAATTGTTCTATATTCTTTGTTTACATTCCAAATGATTTTCCCTTTCCCGGTTCCCCCCTCCCAATAATTCCCATAAGCCCTCTTCCCTCTACCCTTTCTCCAATCAACTCCCTCCTGCTTCACTGTCTTGGTAATCACTTACAACGCTGCATCAAGTCTTTCCAGGACTAGGGCCCTCTCCTTCCTTCTACTTAGCAATGATTTGACATGTGAATTGTGTCTTGGGTATTCAGAGCTTCTGGGCTAAAATCCACTTATCAGTGACTGCATTCCATGTGTGTTCTTTTGTGATTGGTTTAACTCACTTAGGATGATATTTTCCAGATCCAACCATTTGCCTAAGAATTTCATGAATTCATTGTTTTTAATTGCTGAGTAGTATCCCATTGTGTAAATATACCACATTTTCTGAATCCATTTCTCCATTGAGGAACACCTGGTTTCTTTCCAGCTTCTGGCTATTATAAATAAGGCTGCTATGAACATAGTGGAGCATGTGTCCTTATTGCATGCCGGAAAATCTGGGTATATGCCCATGAGTGGTATAGCAGGGTCATCTGGATGTGTCATGCCCAGTTTTCTAAAGAACCGCCAGACTGATTTTCACAGTGGTTGTACCCACCAGCAGTGGAGGAGTATTCCTCTTTTTCCATATCCTTGCCAACACCTGCTGTCTCCTGAGTTTTTTTTAATTTTTATTTTCTATATTCTATGTTTACATTCCAAAGGCTTTCCCCTTTCCCAGTTCCCACCCACCATACTTCCCATAGTTCCCCCCCCCCCCAACTATTCCCCAATCATCCCCCCCACCATTTCTCTGTTCTGGGTCTACAAAACTGGATTCAATCTTTTCAGGCCCAGGGTCCTCTCCTTTCTTCTTCTTGGGAATCATTTGACTTGCTAATTGTGCCTTCAGTATTTATGGCTTCTGGGCTCATTAATATCCACTTATCAGTGATTGCATTTCATGTGTATTCTTTTGTGATTGGGTTAACTCACTCAGGATGATATTTTCCAGGTCTAACCATTTACCTACAAATTGCATGAATTCATTATTTTTAATTGCTGAGTAGTATTCCATTGTATAAATATACCACATTTTCTGTATCCATTCCTCCTTTGAGGGATATTTGGGCTCCTTCCAATTTCTGGCTATTATAAACAAGGCTGCTATGTCTCCTGAGTTTTTAATCTTAGCCATTCTGACTAGTGTTAGGTGAAATCTCAGGGTTGTTTTGATTTGTATTTCTGTAATGACTAATGATGTGGAACATTTCTTAAGGTGTTTCTAAGCCATTCAATATTCTTCAGGTGAAAATTCTTTGTTTAGCTCTGTACTTCATTTTTTAATAGGGTTATTAAATAGGGAGTCTAACTTCTTGAGTTCTTTGTATATATTGGATATTAGCCCTCTGTCAGATGTAGGGTTGGTGAAGATCTTTACCCTATTTGTTGGATGCCATTTTGACCAATTGACAGTGTCCTTTGCCTTACAGAAACTGTAATTCTATGAGGTCCCATCTGTCAGTTCTTGATCTTAGAGCATAAGCTATTGGTGTTCTGTTCAGGAACTTTCCCCGTGTGCCCATGTTCTCAAGGGTCTTTCCCAGTTTCTTTTCTATTGTTTCAGTGTGTCTGATTTTATGTGGAGGTCCTTGATATACTTGGAGTTGAGCTTAGTACAGGGAGATAAGAATGGATCAATTCACATTCTTCTGCATGCTGATCTCTAATTGAGCCAGCACCATTTGTTGAATAGATTATCTTTTTTCCACTGGATGGTTTCAGCTCCTTTGTCAAAGATCAAGTGACCATAGGTGTGTGGGTTAATTTCTGGGTTTTCAATCCTATTCCATCGATCCACCTCCCTGTCACTGTACCAATACCATGCAGTTTTTAACACTACTGCTCTGTAGTACTGCTTGAGGTCTGGGATACTGATTCCCCCAGAAGTTCTTTTACTGTTGCGAATAGTTTTAGCTATCCTGGGTTTTTTGTTATTCCAGATGAATTTTAGAATTGTTCTTTCTAACTCTATGAAAAACTGAGTTGGGATTTTGATGGGGATTGCATTGAATCTGTATATTGCTTTTGGCAAGATGGCCATTTTTACAATATTAATCCTGCCAATAACTGAGCTTGTAAGATTTTTTCATTTTCTGAGGACTTTTTTGATTTCCTTCTTCAGAGACCTGGAATTCTTGTCATATATATCTTTCACTTGTTTAGTTAGAGTCATACCAAGATACTTTATATTGTTTGTGGTTATTGTGAAGGGTGTCATTTCCCTAATTTCTTTCTCAGCCTGTTTATTCATTGAGTATGGGAAGGCTATGGATTTGCTTGAATTGGTTTCATAACCAGCTACTTTGCTGAAGTTGTTTATCAGCTTTAGGAGTTCTCTTGTGGAGTTATTTTTTTCATTTTGCATTAATTGATTACTTAATATGAATAATAGAATTTATTTATTCATTTGTTCTATGATTCTTAGGTTTGGTCTTCTCTTTTTTATTTTTATTTTTATTTTTTATTTTTTATTCCATATTCTTTGTTTACATTACAAAAGCTTTCCCCTTTCCCAGTTCCCCCCTCACCATATGTCCCATAAGTCCTCACCCCCCCCACCTATTCCCCAATCACCCCCTCCCATCATTTCTCTGTTCTGGTACTCTCCTACAAAACTGAATCCAATCTTTTCAGGCCCAGGGTCCTCTCCTTCCTTCTTCTTGGGAATCTTTTGACTTGCTAATTGTGCCTTCAGTATTCAGAGCTTCCGGGCTCATTAATATCCACTTATCAGTGATTGCATTTCATGTGTATTCTTTTGTGATTGGGTCAACTCGCTTAGGATGATATTTTCCAGATCCAACCATTTGCCTACAAATTGCATGAATTTATTATTTTTAATTGCTGAGTAGTATTCCATTGTATAAATATACCACATTTTCTGTATCCATTCCTCCTTTGAGGGACATCTGGGCTCCTTCGGACTTCTGGATATTATAAATAAGGCTGCTCTGAACATAGTGGAGTATGTGTCTTTATTGTATGCAGGGGAATCCTCTGGATATATGCCCAGGAGTGGTATAACAGGGTCCTCTGGAAGTGTCATGCCCAATTTTCTGAGGAACCGCCAGACTGATTTCCAGAGCAGTTGTACCATCTTGCAATCCCATGGACAGTAGAGGAGTGTTCCTCTTTCTCCACAGCCTCGCCAGCACCTGTTGTCTCCTGAGTTTTTAATCTTAGCCATTCTGACTGGTGTGAGGTGGAATCTCAGGGTTGTTTTGATTTGCATTTCCCTGATGACTAAGGATGTTGAAAATCTCTTAAGGTGTTTCTCAGCCATCTGAATTTCTTCTGGTGACAATTCTTTGTTTAGCTCTGCACCCCATTTTTATAGGGTTATTTGGTTCTTTGGGGTCTAACTTCTTGATTTCTTTGATTATATTGGATATTAGCCTTCTGTCAGATGTGGGGTTGGTGAAGATCTTTTCCCAATTTGTTGGTTGCTGTTTTGTCCTTCTGACAGTGTCCTTTGCCTTACAGAAACTTTGAAATTTTATGAGGTCCCAATTGTCAATTCTTGATCTTAGAGCATAAGCTATTGATGTTCTCTTCAGAAACATTTCCCCTGTGCCCATGTCCTCTAGGGTCTTCCCCAGTTTCTTTTCTATTAGTTTCAGTGTGTCTGGTTTTATGTGGTGGTCCTTGATCCACTTGGAGTTGATCTTAGTACAAGGAGATAAGAGTGGGTCAATTCATATTCTTCTGCATGTTGACCTCCAGTTGAACCAGCACCATTTGTTGAAAAGGCTATCTTTTTTACACTGGATGGTTGTAGCTCCTTTATCAAAGATCAAGTGACCATAAGTCTGTGGGTTCATTTCTGGGTCTTCAATCCTATTCCATTGTTCTACTTGCCTGTCGCTGTACCAATACCATGCAGTTTTTAACACAATTGCTCTGTAGTTCTCCTTGAGGTCAGGGATATTGATTCCCCTAGAAGTCCTTTTATTGTTGAGAATAGTTTTAGCTATCCTGGGTTTTTTGTTACTCCAGATGAATTTGAGAATTGCTCTTTCTAGATCTATGAAGAATTGAATTGGTATTTTGATGGGGATTGCATTGAATCGGTAGATTGCTTTTGGCAAGATGGTCATTTTTACTGTATTGATCCTGCCAATCTAAGAGCATAAAATATTTTTTCCATCTTCTGAGGTCTTTGATTTCTTTCTTCAAGGACTTGAAGTTCCTGTCATACAGATCTTTCGCTTGTTTGGTTAGAGTTACGCCAAGGTACTTTATGTTGTTTGTGGCTATTGTGAAGGGTGTTATTTCCCTAACTTCTTTCTCAGCCTGCTTGTCCCTTGAGTACAGGAAGGCTACTGATTTGCTTGAGTTGATTTTATAACCAGCCACTTTGCTGAAGTTCTTTATCAGCTTTAAGTGTTCTCTTGTGGAGTTTTTTTCATTTTGTATTAATTAATTACTTAATACAAATAATAGAAATTATTTATTTATTTATTCATTTGTTCTATTATTTTTTTGTTGTTGTTGTTATTTTGTTCTATTATTCTTAGGTTTGGTCTTCTCTTAATGTCCATGATTTCTGGGATGTGTTGTGATAGGAACTTTGTAGATTTATTATTTTCTTTGACCAATATATTGTCTTATTCATTGTACCATTTATGTCTGTGTCTTAGTTTGGGTTTCACTGCTGTGAACAGACACCATGTCCAATGCAAGTTTTATAAAAGACAACATTTAATTGGGGCTGGCTTACAGGCTCAGAGGTTCATTCCATTGTCATCAAGGCAGAAACATGGCAGCATCCAAGCAGATATGGTGCAGGAGGAGCTGAGAGTCTATCTCTTTATCTGAAGGCAGCTAGAGGAATACTGACTTTCAGGCAGCCAGAGGGAGGGTCTTAAGCCCACACCCACAGTGACACACCTACTCCAACAAGGCCACACCTCCTAATGAGGTCACTTCCTGGGCCAATCATATACAAACCATCACAGTCTGATATTCTTTCTTCTTTCTCTTGTATTCCGTTGGTTCCATCTGTTCTGTTCCTTAGGTTCTGTTCCTGTTCTCTTCCCTTGATTTTCCATCTCCAGGATCCCCTCAGTTTGTGTTTTTAAACCATTTGACTCATTTCTTTCATGTGTATTCATTTCTTCTTTCAAGACTTCTATCATCTTTATAAGATTGGATTTAAGGTCATCAACTTGTGTTTCCACTGTGTTAGGATATCCAGGGCTTGGTGTAGTAGGATAGCTGGGATCTGGTGGTATCATAATAACAGGCTCCTATTCACTGTGATCTTATGCTGGCCTTTCACCATCTGGTTATCTCTGTTGTTAGCTGGATGTTCCTGATGCTGTCAGGAATCCTGGAGAGGCAGGCAGAACCTTATCCTGACAGTGGAGTTCAGGCAACAGCAACCTGCTCACCTCTGTTGGCTGTGTCCCAGGTGGGGCCCAATGTCCCTGGAGTCCTGCTGTCCTCCTTGATAAGGAAGGGAGATCTTTGTATATATTGGATATTAGCCATTTGTCAGATGTAGTGTTGGTGAAGATTTTTCCCAATTTGTTGGTTGCCATTTTGTCCTTTTAACAGTGTCCTTTGCCTTACAGAAGCTTTGTAATTTTATGAGGTCCCATTTGTCAATTCTTGATCTTAGAGCATAAGCTATTAGTGTTCTGTTCAGGAACTTTTTGCCCTGTTCCCATGTCCTCAAGTGTCTTCTCCGGTTTCTTTTCTATTAGTTTCAGTGTGTCTGGCTTTATGTGGAGGTCCTTGATCTACTTGGAATTGAGCTTAGTACAAGGAGATAAGAAAGAATCAATTTGCATTCTTTTGCAGGCTGACCTCCAGTTAAACCAGCACCATTTGTTGAAAAGGCTATCTTTTTTCTACTGGATGGTTTGAGCTCCTTTGCAGAAGATCAAGTGACCATAGGAGTGTGGGTTCATTTCAGACATTTAAAGAAGACCTTCCACCAATACTTTTCAAACTATTTCACAAAGTTGAAAGAGAAGGAATACTATTCAACTTGTTCTATGAAGCCACAATTATGCTGATACCAAAGCCACACAAAGGTCCAAGAAAGAAAGAGAACTTCAGACCAATTTCCCTTATGAATATCAATGCAAAAGTACTCAATAAAATTCTTACCAACTAAATCCAAGAACATATCAAAACAATTATTCACCATGATCAAGTAAGCTTCATCCCAGGGATGCAGGGATCGTTCAATATACAGAAATCCATCAATACAATCAACCTCATAAACAAACTCAAAGAAAAAAACCACATGGTTATTTCATTAGATGCTGAAAATCATTTGACAAAATTCAGCATCCTTTCTTGCTAACATTCTTGGAAAGAACAGGAATTCAAGGCCCATACCTAAACACAGTAAAAGCAATATACAGCAAACTGGTAGCCATCATCAAACTAAATGGAGAGAAGCTTGAAGCAATCCCACTAAAATCAGGGACTACACAAGGCTAGTCTCTCCATATCTTTTCAATATAGTACTTGAAGTTCTAGCTAGAGCAATTAGACAACATAAGGAGGTCAAAGGGATATAAATTGGAAAGGAATAAATCAAACTATCACTATTTGCAGATGATATGATAGTATACTTAAGTGACCTAAAAAACTCCACCAGAATACTCTTATAGCTGATAAACAATTTCAGCAAAGTGGCTGGTTATAAAATCAACTCAAGCAAACCAGTAGCCTTCCTATATTCAAAGGATAAGCAGGCTGAGAAAGAAATTAGAGAAATGACACTTTTCCCAATAGCCACAAACCATATAAAATATCTTGGTGTGACTCTACCCAAAGAAGTGAAAAATCTGTATCACAAGAACTTCAGGTCTCTGAAGAAGGAAATTGAAGAAGACCTCAGAAAATGGAAAAATCTTCCATGCTGTTGGATTGTCAGGATTAATATAGTGAAAATGGCCATCTTGCCAAAAGCAATCTACAGATTCAATGCAATCCCCATGAAAATCCCAATTCAGTTCTTCATAGAACTAGAAAGAGAAATTCTCAAATTCATCTGGAATATCAAAAAACCCAGGATAGCTAAAACTCTCCTCAACAGTAAAAGAACTTCTGGGGTAATCAGTATCCTGGACCTCAAGCAGTACTCCAGAGCAATAGTGTTAAAAACTGCATGGTATTGGAACTCAAGAAGGTAGACTCCAGAGAGCCCAATAACCCTATTAAAATGGGGTACAGAGCTAAATAAAGATTTTTTCACCCGAAGAACTTCAAATGGCTGAGAAGTACCTTAAGAAATCATTAGGGAAATGCAAATCAAAAACAACCCTAAGATTTTACCTCACTCCAGTCAGAATGGCTAAGATTAAAAACTCAGGGGACAGCAGGTGTTGTCAAGGATGTGGAGAAAGAGGAACACTCCTTCACTGCTGGTGGGATTGCAAGCTGGTGCAACCACTCTGGAAATCAGTCTGGCAGCTCCTCAGAAAATTGGGCATGATATTTCTGTAGAACCCTGCTATGCCATTCCTTGGCATATACCCAGAGGATTATGAGGTATGCAATAAGGACACATGCTTCACTATATTCATAGCTGCCTTATTTATAATAGCCATAAGCTAAAGAACCCAGATGTTCCTCAATGGAGGAATGGATTCAGAAAATGTGGTATATTTACACAATAGAATACTACTCAGCAATTAAAAACAGTGAATTCATAAAATTTTTAGGCAAATGGTTGGAACTGGAAAATATCATCCTAAGTGAGGTAATCCAATCACAAAAGAATACACATGGAACACAGTCACTGATAAGTGGATATTAATTAGCCCAGAAGCTTTGAATACTCAAGACACAATTAACATAACAAATGATTCTCAAGAAGAAGGAAGGAGAGGGCCCTGGTCCTGGAAATGCTTCATGCAGCTTTGTAGGGGAGTACCAAGACAGAGAAATGGGAGGGGGATGATTGGGGAAGAGGGGGACTGAAGAGGGCTTATGGGACTTATGGGGAGGGAGGAACTGGGAAAGGGGAAAGCATTTGGGATGTAAACAAAGAATACAGAACATTTAAAAAAAAGAATAATTTCCTGAACAAAATATAAATAAAATAAAATGACTTGGCCAGAAACAAAGAAAGAAAGAAAGAAAGAAAGAAAGAAAGAAAGAAAGAAAGAAAGAAAGAAAAGAAGGAAGGAAGGAAGGAAGGAAGGAAGGAAGGAAGGAAGAATGAATGAATGAAAAGGAAGGGAGAGCTGTGTGCTTGATGATGGAGCTCCAGAGAACAGAGCAGCCTCATCTCTGCTGACTGTGCCCCAGGTGGACCTGGAAGCAGAGGATTAACAGGGAGGGATCTAAGCTGAATTTTCCTTGCACCCTACATACCTCCTAGGGAAGGCAGGTGATGGAACTCAAGGGGCGATGTGCAGCTCACCTCTGTTGGCTGTTCCCCTGATGAATTAATCAGTTAATTTATTTTATGTCTGGACCACAGTTTTTTCCCTCTTCTCTGAGTTGTCTCCCTTTCATATAACCCTCCTCCTTTATCTTCAGAAAAGGGAAGTCCTCCTATGAATATCATCAACCAGCCTTTGCATATCACTTTGCTATAGGACTAGGTTCTTCTTCTCCCATTGAGGCTAGAAGACGCAGCCTAAAGGCAGGCAGCAGATGAAAGTCAGCCTCTACTCCCATTTTTAGGAGTCCCACACAGATCCTTTACTTAGGTGAAAAGGGCCTAGGCCAGTCCAATGCACACTTTCTGTTTGGAAGTTCGGTCTCTGCTACACTTGCAAGTCAGGAGCGGACTATAACTGTCCTCAGATAGGCTTCATCCAGTGAATAATGGACGTGAATACAGAGACTCACAGCTAAATATTAGGCAGAGCTTGCTAAATCATAATGGGAGGGAAGAAGGATTATAGCACCCTGAAGGGTGAAGAAAACCACAAGAAAACTTACAGAATCAAGTAACCTGGCTCGTAGTGGCTCAGAGATTGAATGTCAATCAGCGTTTTTTAAGTTGTATTTTGAAACTAGCATAACTTTTAGTCAGTTCTCATAAGGCATTTTGATATATACTGGGTAAACAGCACGAATTTAAGTATATATTTATGATCTGAAATGCCTATGAATAGATAACACGACTCCCAAAGCTGTTGAAAGGTCTTATACTACATATTTCTGGCCCATTAAACTCATACTATGCTCAAAGCACAGATCCTATTACAATTTTACACCAAAGCAGAAGTCTCACTATCTTCTTAAAAGAACTTTAAAATGAAATGTATTCATAAAATAAAAGTACTGGTTGGTCTTTCTTGTTAATTAAGCCTTGTAGTGTCTTAGCTGCCATTTGTGCATGTGAAATTTGTTACTCTTTCAGAGTTAAACTCACTCAGACAAATAGATGACTTTGGTGTTGTATATTTCTACACACTAATAGAGTCATTTGCATGCTAAAGAAGTGGGAATTTTACTCTTCCGTGGCCACCAAGGATTAATTTAATGAATTAAAGAGGGTTTAGATTGTCTTCCAGAAGACAGAAGGTTAAAAGGTACATTTTACTAAATATTTAAAATCTTTAACCTTTGTGATATAGAGCTCCATGACTTAAGAAATGATAGAAGCCTAAAGCATAATCACATCTTTCTTGAAATTTTCTCTTTCAAGTTCAGAATTGTTCATGATTCTTTGGAATAATAAGCAATATTTTCAGATAATGTTATAATTCTGATAAGGAAGAAATTCTCATTATGTCTGTTTCCCTGTGAGTTCTGTTTTATTAGACAGGTGCACAGCGTGGGGAAGTTTCCCATGTGTGCAGGAAGTACTAACGTCATATGTCTTTCTTCAGTGACATATGGGGCAATCTTAGAACTCACAGTGTCTGCTGCTAAATGAACAGCTTTAATGTTTCTATTAATTATTAACTTGGTCACTCGTGGAAAATTAAAAGCCATCTTTTTACTTGTGCTCTTGGAAGATCTGTATCAATTTATTGGTTGACATCTGGTGTTATCACCCAAAGCTTTCAGGCACAGAAGAAACTAACATAGTAGATGGTTTTGAAAGCAGTTGCACTGCATATAAAAACAATTATTGGTTCTATTAGATACAATTCTTTTTCTACATTAAATGTGTTACACATAATGTATCAAATATGCAGCACAATTGAGGCATCTTTGTAAATATGAAATGATTCTTTAAAATAAATTGAAATGGTCACTGTAGGAAGATAAGAATCAGTTGAGATGGAAAATGATATTAAAGAAATTCACATCCTTGATATGTGTAGAAATATGTGAAATTCCACCTGTGTTAATTTTAAGTAGTATATTTTTGAGTCACTAAATTTCATTCAGTTCATAGTGTACATACTCATTGTTCTATTTGGTATTTAGAATAAATTTAAAATAGTTTTTGAGATTTGGGCTAAACTTAATTTTTCATCTTCACATTATTTATAAATTTCTTGGCATTAAATATATAGATATCAACACGCAAGTAAGGGAAGACTTTAAGAAATTTTAAAATGATGAACTATACAGAATCTTAATGAGCAGTTAGCTTCTGTACATATCCATGTGCCTTTCTATTAGCAAGCTAGGGCCTGGAACCGCTGGAAAGTCCTTTAATTTCAGCCAGATGACCTGATCCTACCAAAAGGATGTCTACATAGGAGATGTCCTGTTCTCTCTCCCTGTTTCCCTCCTCTCCCTTTTGCTCCTGCCCCTCCTTCTCTCCCATTCCTCTCTCCATTTTAGGGTCATTACAATAACAATTCTAAATGTTTATGGTACACCTTTCAAGAGTTTGATTTTATTGTTGGCTTCTTTATTTGTTTTATTTTTTTCATTACATTTATTTTTCTGAAGCGGGCTTATCTCATGACATTCCAGATGCTCCAGTGTGATGCCTGGAGACTGAGACATCAGGATACTGGGTATCTTGGATCTCCTCTGGTCTGATCATGCTAACAACAAATGGTTGGTGAAGTAGGCACACCTTGAGATATTCCAGGGAACCATGAACTTCTCCACCTCTAATTCTACAACATCAATGACTCCTAATACTTGTACACTAAAATGGAAAATGACAGAAAGTCATTTGAATTTGTCATCTACAGAGGTAAGTCTGTTTATTTTGACTTCTGAATAGGACTCATAGGAAAGGTTGGACTTGGTCCCAATTTTAGTTGTCCAGTGTATGTGAAATATCATTGGAAGCCTTGTTTAAGTTTGTGTGGAGGCCACCCAAACTTGTCTTTGTGGTTTACCTCTCTGTGTCTTTTTGTCAGTTTTCTTGGTTTGGGAACAGATGTAAAATGGGAAGGGTTGGGCAAGCAGCTCAAAGATACCTTTGAACTATGTTAGAACACTTAAGGGGGTTTTGTAGACAAGGATAAAAATAGTATTAGTTTCTCACCACAAAAAGTCCAGATCTTCTGTGAAAACCATTGGCCCACTTCTGGAATTGGGTAGCCCAGGGAAGAATGTCTGGTACCTCTAGACAGTTCAGGCAATCTTTAATATGATAAATGGAGATCCAGAAAACCTGAACCAGATTTTCTATACTTATCAGTGGTTTTCTCTGGCACAAGACCCACCTCCATGGCTTCAAGATCTGTGCCTTCCTGCTTGGGACTTGAAGCCTCTTGATTCAGCCAGGGACATTAGAGAAACCTAATACAGGGAGTTGACTTTCTACCCCTATATGCTCCAGCACAGGCCACAGCTGTACCCCAGGAGGTAAAACAATTTCCAGGGTCATGCAGGGGTTGGGGAAGCAGAAGAAATAGTCTATTCTACTTTAGGACTTTAGGCAATTTCTATCCATCACAGAAGTAGAGTTGCTCACACGATGAAGGTTCCTTGAGGAATGTTGCTGAGTCAGATGGAGTCACCTTCCTTCATCTAAGAGAGGTATCTCCATCTAGAGTAAGACATAAAAGACCCCCTCTATCTCTTTCATTGCTTATGTCTCCCTAACAACTAGTTATCTGTATAATTGGAAAATCAGAACCCATTTTCTCTGAAGAAACTTGGACTCCATTTATTATGCCTGAGCCTGTCTTTTATACACACAAACTTGCCTGCAGTGATTGTCAACATCTCCTGGACAGTCACTTCAGGACTGAGAACTGGGACAGGGTCTAGTTGGAGAATAAGGAAAGTATTCTTGGGCCATGCAGAAGATCCCCAGAGGACAACACAGCCCAAATAGTGCAGATTTACCCCTCTTCCCCACCTGTTCAGGACACCAACACCAACCAAGGTAAAGAGACTTTGGACAACTATGACCAAGCTCTGTTAGAATTGAAAGCAACAGCTAAAAAACCCACTAATATGTCTAACATGAGTGAAGTTATACAGGAACCCTAAGAGTCATCCACTAGGGTCCTGAGGTGCCTCTATAGGGCTTACAGGGTATTGGGTCCCATAGACTTAGACACATTACATTAGAAGACCAGTTAGCAACCATTATTGCTTTTGTTATTCAGTTAGCCCCTGATACCAGGGGAAAAACATTCTGAAGTTAAAGAGGTTTGTCAAAATAAATAGGTCCCAGTTATTGAAAATTGCTCAAAATTTTACAATAACCTTGATTCTGTAAAGTCAAAACAAAACAAAACAAAACAAAACAAAACAAAACAAAAACTGACCCAAAATAAGAGTGACAGCACTCAAAGAGACCAATAAAAGAGATCCCAGAGGGGAAAGCCAAAGATGCCAGGAAACAAAAAGAGGCCTCCAAAGGATCAATATGCTTATTGCAAACAAAAGATACTTAAAATAAAATGCCCAAATCGAAAGAGGTAAGAAGGACGCCCCATCATTCCTTTCAGCAGGGACTGATGCAGCCCTCCATTCTACTGAGCTCTGAAGAGCCCAAGGTAACATTAAAGGTAGGAGACAAATCTGTTATATTCCAAATTGGCAATGTTCTTTCAGTCTTGACAGAGCCATTCAGAGTAGTGATGTCTTGACTCCATATTTTCTTACTCATGCCAGATCATCTCTATCTCCTATTTAGCAGAGACTTATTACAAAGTCTATGGGCCATCATATCCTCTTGAGAGGCTACCACTCACCTTACTTTAAATCTTCCTAAGCCCCCAGCTTGTATTCTTCTGGCCTACCCTCTGTCAAGTCCTGTACCCAAAAATGATGCTTAAGCTTTGGGAAACCTACAGAATTTACAACAGCTATTCCCTAGAGTTTGGGCTGAGAATAACCTACCAAAATTGGCTCTTTAGATATCTCTTAAGTCATGACTATTTGTATGTAAGTTGGGTCCAAGTTATAGCAGGTCCTTGCTCAGGCACTGGGATCCTGGTAGAGATCAGTCTCCTACCTATCAAAAAGCCTTGATTTATAAAACTTCACCTATCAAACCAGATAGCCTACTGCCATATGATAACCCCCTCAAAGCCCCTCCATGACTAATGTATTCTAGCTCATCAGAGCCAACATAACAGATGTCACCCCTCTACAAGAAGCAGAAGAACTGTACACTGATGGACACAGTTTTCTCTAGAACAGGAATCAGTATGCCTCTTGGACATGAGGTAAGGCAAATGCCTATCAAATGTAGATGCAAACTGTAATGTTTTTTTACCTTCCCCTAGTGAAGTGTGTGTGTTATTAACAGAAGCTGAGCCCTGGGTGCTGAAGTCACTTCAGTAAAGGACAAAGTCCAATTGTCATTCTGGCAAGAATAACTTCATCAAGAGAGAGGACTCTACACCTTGGCCAAAAAGATGTCAAAGGCAAAACAAAAAATCCTGGCCCTACTAGTTTGCCAAAAGATAGAGTCATTCTCCATGACAAAGGGAATCGAAAAGAGGATTGCATGACCCCCTTCCCCCAGAATCAAGGCAAATGACTTGACTACCTGGAAGGTGGCCCTAGAACTAAGGGGCCATTTTTGGGTCTGTGTTACCCTGCCCAAATGTGAATTGCTCCTACACCTAGACTACATACAGAAAAAAGATGAAAGAAAGAAAATAGTCTAAAAGGAAAGAAAACAGACAAAAAGGAAAGATGCCGAACAGGAGGCAAACAGATGATGGGTCTTGCCAGATGGTAGAGTCATACTTCCTGCTGCTATCTGAAGACAAATTGGTTGATGCACCAGGCAACCCATCTGTGGGCGTCTAAAATTGTAAAAGTATAAAGTCACCTATAAAGGTCCATATCCTGCAGTTCTCCCAGTGTGAAGGTCAGCAATGTGACTCTATGATTTGCCACACCCTTTAAACAAGCTACAAAGAAAAAAGATAGATGGGTCTTCACCAGGTCCTCTAATCATTTAAAGGTAAGGCTGACCCAAGCCCTATGATTATGATTGTTCCATTTTGTCTTAACTTTCTCCATGAAAGGGGCACATAACCTCCATAAGCCAAGACCCTTAGTATAGAAATTAAAACAAAACAAAACAAGGATTTCATAGCTGATCTATCCACTGAGGTCCAACTCACATTCCAGGTATATTTCTATAAAATATTACATCCATAATAAATCCATAATAATCTGGTAAAAGCTGATATAGGAGGGTCTAATCATGGGGCAATAGATCTACTACTGTGCCTGTCCTGCAGATGCCCTCTCCCAAAATTCTGCCAAGAGCTGGGTGAATAGCATTGTACTCAGTGCAGCCATAAATCCAAATCCTCCTCTGTCATCACAGCCTCCATGTATCCTCAGGCAATGCAATCCCATATTTGTAAAGGTCAAGGCATAGCAAGAAGCCAAAGATGATTATTGGAAAACTGGTAAACTCCAGGGACTCAGGTTGAATGTAAATGATTGAGTACCAGATAACAAATTTACTATTGAAAAAAAAAACCAACCAACTAAACAAACAATCAAACAAACACCACCCCCCAACAAAAAAAATTTCTGCCTAGCATAATCTGGTACATTGGCCCAAACCAGCCTAGCTTGATATCCCTTGACTGAGTCCCTCAGGGTGACAACCACAAGGTTCTGATTTTCCCAGGAATTCTTCCACTAACTATGGGGATAAAAATCTATATGACAATGAAAGCCAGCCCCTTGTTTTTTGGGCTGTTAAAAGGAATATATAAGTTGCTTAGCCATTCTCGCTCAGAGATAGGTAAAGAGTCCTAGCCGTGCCTGGAACCCTAACCCTTGTATATTGGGATTAAAATTAATCAAATAATTTCCAATCCTAGCAACTATAAATGGGGCCAACCTAAGCTCACCCTAAGGGACTTCCAAGTGCCTGCTTTATGCCACCAAAATAATCCATAGATAATTTACCCCATACAGATTCCTGTAGCTATACATGGTAGGTTAACTCTAGGAATGAATAATGATCAAATGTATTTCCAGGCCCAAGAGACTATCTAGATTGCTTGGACTTATTGCTTAAGTAAGTGTGTATAATGTGTGTTATTTGCACTGATCGAGGTCCTCACTTTTGTCTTCCCCATATATATATCATTCCACAGGGTGCTCATCTATAAGGAAAAGGAGAGCAGAGTACAATTCATGTAGATTCTTGGCATTTCCATCTTGTTACCATGTTGCTGGAGGAAAGTATCTCAATTTCTGATGCAGTTCAAAGCTTAGGCTCAATTGTAAATAAAAACTTGAAGGAACTCAGTATCTAGAAATACCTGGGACATGTAGAAAATTCTATTTCCTCTCTGATAACTCAGGTAGACTCCTTAGCAGAGGTTGTTCTTCAAAATCAATGAACAATCATCTTCATGAAACAAGAGCTTCATATGACATTGGCTGAAAGTAGTTGATATTGAAGCAACAGGTTTAGGCTTGGTCAAAGCTTATCCAAACACAAATGAAACGAAACCAAACCAACAAAACAAAACCACCCAAAATCTAACAAAAGGTTTCAACCCTCATTCTCCTGGCCCCACTGGGTAACTACTCACAACCATTTCTGGGACAGCAATCCTCTTGCTAGTAGCCCTCAGTATAAGGCACTGCTTGCTCAACTGTGAATTAGCTATGCAAAACAGAGACTAAAGTCCATTAAATTGTTAATGCTGAAGGGATAATATAACCCTCTTCCCAAAGATGAGTCCATGATTTAACTTATGCCCATAAAACCAATGGTAAATGTGACAGGCTCCCAGATCTTAGCACAGCTGACAGCACATTGTGACCTTAAGTCCCAGCAGGTATGCCTGCAATACCTAGTAAAACAGTAACAAAGACCATGGTTTCAGGAAAGTCCCTAAATGTACAGACCTTGCTTTTTGGTTTCTGTAGTTCTGCTTTTTGCTAACTGAAGTGTCCCAACCAGCATATAATTTTTGTACATGAAAGACAAAGAGCTGTAAGGCCCAGGGCTGCATGATTTAGATAAATTCCCCAAGCAGCTGCCAAGCAACAATAAAGACTTTTCTTTCAGCTTTTGAGGGTGTCCGTGTGGTTGTCTCTGGTGGGTTTAATTCACAACATCCCTTTACTGGCATAACCAACTATTTCAGACTTTCTAAATATAATCTTTTCAAAAAACTTTGTAGGAATGAATTATTATATAGTGTAGATAGATCATTAAATTAATCTTTGGAACCTGTTGTATGGCTTTCTTATCTATTTTACTAGTTGCCATTGCTTTTATAACTGACCAATAATTTTGTTCATTTCTCTCACAGAATTTATAATCACCACATAATTGTCCACACTCAAATCTCCCATGATTATTATAGTGATCTTAGTTTTGTAATTATCATCACTGTTTTAGAGAAGATTTGTTCCCTGAGTGAAAGCTTAAGATTTTGTCTTTATGAACCATCTTTTTCTTTGAACATAGTTCTCAGGCTCCACGGGCTTATACTTCAGACATTTATATCTGGAGAGAGTGAATTTTAAAATGACAGTTTATAAAATTCTGAATCCCAGTTTGGTTGGTATTTAGAGTTTATTGAATATTTTGTAGAGTAACTTGTCTTCTGTGATCTATTGTGTCAATTCTGCTGCTCCTTTTTTTTTCAATTGTTTGAATTTCTACAAAGACAAACATTTAGGAAGATTTTTACACATATTCTTCTCTCTTTAGTGTTACAGTTAGAAATTTCTAAAATTAGGACTTTTAGTATTAAAATAGGAGCAAAAACAGAGGACATCTTTTACTAATCTTCAAATATTAATTATTCATTTTTTATGTCTTTTATGAAGTTAATGAAGTTCTTCATTGTTATTAGTTTTCTAAAGGGTATTTTATAAAGATTTGCATTTTGTCTTGTGCATTTATGTTTCAGTTGAGAAGTGCATTTTTTTCCTCTTTGGTGTGTCTATGTGGTAGACTTTACATATTAAAGTAGGCTTAAATGCATGGAAAGATTCTTGTTTTTGTTATGGTCAAGGTTTTGATGCTGATGATTTTATTTTCTTTTGCTTTATTTACCTGGTTTTTATACAAAAATAATAATAAGCTCAAGCAGATTTATTTTAAAATAAATTCTGCTATATGAATTAGATTTATGTATATAATATCATTTCTTAAGGGACTTGAAGAAGTCATTTCTCTCCTTCTACCACTGCGTTCCAAGTCTGACCACACTCATGTCTGGAAGAGTTGAGTGAATAACTAACTCACTGGACCTCCTTCCCAGCCTCACAAAGACTATTAGTGGTCTTCACTCATTTTTGCTCTTTGGGGTCAGTGGTATTGACTCCATTTCTCATGCCTGAGGTGACTAACTTATATCTTAGAGCTATAGGTTGGTTGATTGTTTTAATAGTTTCAGGAAATGAAAGCTTTTCAGTTTGATTTTTCCCAGTGTTCTATTCTCACTCTAATGAAATCTGCTTTGTATTTTATTTTATTTTCCTTAGGTTGTGCTTATGCTTAATTTCCTGTCTTACTAATTTCCTCAGATACAAGGGTATTGATTTTAGTCTTTTTTTTCCTATTTACTTATTACAAATTTCCCTTAAGCATGGCTTTACCAAATTCCCCAAATTTTAATATATTGTCTTTTCAATATTTTTCATAGGATTTTAGTTCAGTATATTTTTAATTTCTCTTGAGATGTTCTTGGTTCATGCCCTATATAGAAATGTCTGTTCAATTTGTAATTTTTGAGAATTTTCAAGCATTCTTTCAGTTTCTGGTTTCCATTTTATTTTGAATGTGCTTTAAGAACAACCTTCATATTATTGCTCTTCTAGAAATTTTATTGTATTTTCTTCATTGCAGAATGTGATCTTTGTGAATGTTTCACACAAACTTGAGAATAATATATATCTTCGTGCAGCTAGTGCATATACTAAAGATGTCTCAGATGCTTTGATTGATGATGTTGTTTAGATCTATTGCATAGCCATAGTCTTCTGTCTGCTTAATTTGTCTATTTATAAAGGGCATAATGTAAAAGTCAACTATGGTGTATCCTTTAGTTGTCAGTTATTTTTCATGAATTTTATTTTGCCATGATCACTTGTATACATATTTAAAACTTCTAAATTCCAGTAAATCACCTGTCCATCATTCACCATCATTTCCCCTTATTTAGTCATGTGCTCCAAGTTCTAAAATAATTACTTGAGTATTCTTTTAGTTAGTGTCAACATGGCTTATCTTTTCCCCACTGCATATATCCAGTAGTGCTTTTATATTCAATATGAGTTTATTGAAAATAATTATAGTTGGGTTTTCTTTTTCTATCCATGCTGAAAATTTCAGACCCAAAATTTTAACTTTCTGTTCATTCTCATTTTGAGGGATAATTGAACACATGGATTAAAATGTACTATGTTGGTTCCCCCAGAAGTTCTTTTATTGTTGAGAATAGTTTTAGCTATACTGGGTTTTTTGTTATTCCAGAATTTGAGAATTGCTCTTTCTAAATCTATGAAAAATTGATTTGGAATTTTGATGGGGATTGCATTGAATCTGTAGATTGCTTTTGTCAAGATGGCTATTTTGACTATATTAATCCTGCCAATCCAAGAGCATGAAATATTTTTCCATCTTCTGAGGTCTTCTTCAATTTCTTTCTTCAAGGACTTGAAGTTCCTGTCATACAGATCTTTCACTTGTTTGGTTAGAGTCACGCCAAGATAGTTTATATTGTGGAGTGACACAAAAACTCTGGTTGAGTTTTTTGGGTTACTTAAGTATACTATCATATCATCTGCAAATAGTGATAGTTTGACCTCTTCCTTTCCAAATTGTATCCCTTTGACTTCCTTTTGTTGTCTAGTTGTTTTCTCTAGAATTTCAAGTACTATATTGAAAAGATATGGAGAGAGAGGGTAGCCTTGTCTAGTCCCTGATTTTAGTGGGATTGGTTCCAGTTTCTCTCCATTTAGTTTGATGTTGGCTACTGGTTTGCTGTATATTGCTTTTACTATGTTTAGGTATGGGCCTTGAATTCCTGTTCTTTCTGAGACTTTTAGCATGAAAAGTTGCTGAATTTTGTCAAATGCTTTTTCAGCATCTAATGAAATGTCCATGTGGCTTTTTTCTTTGAGTTTATTTATATTGGATTGCATTGATGAATTTCCATATATTGAATCATCCCTGCATCTCTGGGATGAAGCCTAGTTGATCATGGTGAATGATCGTTTTGTTGTGTTCTTGGATTAGTTTGGCAAGAATTTTATTGAGTATTTTTACATCAATGTTCATAAGAGAAATTGGGCTGAATTTCTCTTTCTTTGTTGGATGTTTATGTGGTTTTGGTATCAGCATAATTGTTATTTCTTAGTTCTAAACTTGTTTGTTGTATGAGAAACTGACATTTTAAATTTTGTTTGTAAGAATTAATGTTTATATATACATGACCCTGAGACCCTGAGAGGTGGTATGACCCTCCACCTCATACCAGTCAAAATGGCTAAGTTCAAAAACTCAGGTGACAGCAAATGTTGGTGAGGATGTGGAGCAAGAGGAACACTCTCCTTCGTTGCTGGTGAGATTGCAAGCTGATACAATCACTTTGAAAAACAATCTGGTGTTTCCTTAGAAAACTGGAACTACTTATGCTTGAAGTCCCAGCTATAACACTATCATGCACATATCCAAAAGATGCTCCAACACATAACAAGAACACTTGCTCCACTATGTTCATAGCAGCCATATTTATAATAGCTAGAAGCTAGAAACAACCCAGATGTCCTTCAAAGGAAGAATGGATACAGAAAAATGTGGTGCATTTACACAATGGAGTACTACTTAGCTATTAAACTGTTGACTTCATGAATTTTGAAAACAAATGAATGGAATAAGGAAATATTATTCTGATGAGGTAACTAAGACCCAAAATGACATAATGCTATGCCATCACTGATAAGTGAATATTGGTCCAAAAGCTCAGAAAACCCCCAATACAACTCTTATACCACATGAAGCTTAACTAGAAGGAAGGCCAAAGTATGGACTTAGATGGGTGAAGAAAATAATTATCAGAGGCAGAGGAAGGGAATGGCAAAGGGGGCCAGGATCAGGTATGGTTAGTAGCAGGAGAAAAGTCCAGAGGCCTAGGAGAATGAAGAAAAATATTTTACTGGGATAGGAGGAACCACTAAAATGTCCTAGATGCCAGGGAAGCAAGAGGTTCCCAGCACTCAATGGGATTGACATTACCCAAAACACCCGACAGAGGGGAGATTGAACATGAAGAGACCACTTGCAGTACATAGACATGGCTCCCAGTGGAGGGAGGGAGCCAGCAACCTATCTCAAAATCTTTAACCCAGAATTGTTTCTGTCTAAAGGAAACACAGGGACAAATGATAGATAAGACTGAAGGAAATACCATCAATCAACCACCCCACCTTGGGATCCAGCCCATCTACAGACACTAAACCCTGACACTATTTCTGATGCCAAGCAGTGTTTTCAGGCAGGAGCCTGGTATGGCTGTCCTCTAATAGGCTTTGCCAGTACCTGACTAAGACAGATGCAGGTACTCATAGCCAGCCATTTTACTGAACCCAGGGACCTCAATCGAAGCATTAATGGAAACACTTAAGGAGCTGAAAGGGGTTGCAACCCCATAGGAACAATGATATCAACTAACAGAACTCAGAGCTGCCATAGACTAAACCACCAACCAAGGAGTATACAGGGATAGGTCCATGGCTTGTGTTACATGTAGAGCAGAGGACTGCCTTATCTGGCATCAGTGGGAGGGGAGGTACTGGGTCCTATGGAGGCTTGTTGCCCCAGGGAAGGGGGATGCTAGATGGGTGAGGTGGGAGTGGGTGAGTCTCTGAGGGAGCATCCACTTAGAGGCAAAGGGAGGGTGGAGGAGGTGGGGGCCTTCTGGAGAGGAAACTAAGATGGAGGACAACATTTGGTATGTAGATAAATAATTTTTTTTAAGGCAGACTTCAGGAAAACAAATGTTCAGTGATATTTTATAATTACAAAAACATACTGAAGGAATATATTTTAAAAGAATTGTTTTATTTTTAATTGTATGTATGATGTGTGTCCATGTGTGCACATGTGTATAAACATACACATATGTTTGTGTGAATGCTCATGGAGGCCAGGAGAGGATGTCAAATCACTGAAAGTGGAGCTACAAGCAGATGTGAAACATCTGACATGGATGCTAGGAACAAAACTTAGGTTCTCTGGAAGACCAGGAAGTTCTCCTGACAAATTAAACGTCTCACAGCTCACACATATATTCATTGCTCATATACAGCAGATGCTTAATAAAGTTTTGGCTTGAAAGCATATTCCAATCATCTAAATATTGGAGCCTGAAATTGGCTTATTAGGAGTAAAATTAGACACATTTCTTTGGTTTCCTATGCTCATAGATCTTCTTTTCTAAGATTACATTAATAAATTTTATTCCTATTACCTAAATGTGAATTAAGCAAATAGATGATCTTTGGAATGCTCAGATTATCTTTTGTTGTTGTGGAGGTTTTGCCTTATTTAGCTCTTTACTTAGAGATAGCTATCAGATTCTGCTGTGTGGTATTGAAGGCATTCTGCAATGTGCCATTAACCTATTGCTATGACACATGCTGCTCTGTGGCATTCTTCAAGCTGGGCAGTAACCATAGTTGCAGTGAGTTGTATAAATAAGCCAACCTTTCCTCTGGTATTGGCAAGCTCTCTGTCGATGCAGCCTTTGCTCTGCTGAGTATTTGAAATTTGTATATTAATTTACCTAAAACCCAAGCCATTACCTGTTGGCTGAAGGCTCCAGCATTGGCATAGAAGTACGGTAGTGCATAAGCTATCAGACTTTTAAAAAATTCACTGTTTACTAACAGAAACAGGAATGGGGTTTGACAGTTACAATCCTCTAAGATAGATATCACATTAGAGAATGATACAAAAATCTTTCTCCAAATTCTTATATTTAGATACTTTGATCATTTTTGCATATGATTTCTTTATTTTACTTATTTTGCTTTATATAATGATAAATTATTTTCATAAACTCTTCATTTAATATAACATTCATGAAGAAAAATAAAATATTTTATTCATTACTATATTGTCATAGTAAGTAGCATATTGCTTTGATAACGATTGTTTGGAAAGCTTTAATAGAATGAACCCTAAATGTTTAGACAGTACTTAAATATTAAAACTGATACTTTGCTAATGTTTCTCACCAAAAGAATCTTTCTGTTATAAAGGCTGAACAATTTTAGAAGTCTTTATATTTAGGACTACTACATGATATAGCTTATATGTAAATATTTATGTGTATTGTCTCCTAAGCTTTTTTAAATTAAAGATTGATATTTGTAATTTTTAAAAGTACAACCCAGAACACTGTCTCTTTTGCAAGATATTTCTAAAAAATAAGACATAAAATATATAGATACCCTTTAGTGTCCATTATGTTGAATATTTTAATATATAAATACAGAGGAAAGTCCAATTTAAAATGAGTATTAAAAGAAGCTTTTCTGAGATATAGGGGTAAGTTGATATTATTAATATAAATTATAGTGAACAGATATGATTACTATAAATCATGATGGTTTTAAACAATTTTTATGAAGTTATTTGGAGGTACATATTGCACAGCTGATTTTAAGGCACCATTACCATTTCTAGGTGCAGGCCAGTGCAGGCTACAGGGGTTGAGTTTAGTGATGATATTAATTCACATTCATTTGCATTTGTATTTCCTTTTGTTCAAAGCAGTAAATTTCCCTTACCTATATTGTATAGTAAAGGACAATGAGTTTCCTGCAGAGTGTGAAATACACCTACACAAATAACCCAAGCTAAGAGATAAGATTCAGCAAAGGTTTAGAAGTGGAGAGAAAGAAAGAGAAAATGGTTGAGTAGAGGCTGTAATTCAGACCGAGCAGATTCCTGAAGGGGTCCAATGCCAATCACAGACACAGTGCATTGTTTATTGAAGCACATCTTCATAAGTAACACTGAGTATGGATGAAACAGGGTTTATTCAGAGTGTTTAGATTAACGCAGTGTTGGCTTGTGATGGAGTGAGAAAACTCATTTGTTATTTGTTTCTTCTTTTAGCACACATATTATGAGCAAGTCAAAATATCTTATGAGAATAGACATAAAAGGTGTCCCTTCACATCTTCCATCCTCCTTCCCATGCTAACATGCTTCACTCAGATAAATGTAATACAAAATTTATTGTTAAAACTTTAGATGAGTATTGGCTTTATCATTTTATTTTATTTTAATTTATTTTATTTTGTTGTTTTGGTTTGGTTTGGTTTGGTATTTTGTGACAGCTTTCTGTATCTATTAACTGATCACCTCAAACTTTTAGTTCTCCTGCCTCAGCCTCCTAAATTTTGTAATTGTAGGTATGGTCCATCATGCCCAACTTGACTGTGATATTTTACATGATTGAGGAAATATACAGGGAAATTCATAAGTGTGAGGACTATCAAGTCTAATGACATTTTCTAAAGTTAATTCAAAATTAAATGGAGTCAATGTGTGAACACATTGTCAGTGTGCAAGGCCACTCCCATCACAGCAAGGGCAGACAATGCTAAAGAAGAAGCCTGTTTGCCCTAACAAAATGCCAGAGATGACTGTATATGGGATGAATCCTCAGGTGGGACAGTTACTGGATGGCTTTTCCTTCAGTCTCTGCTCTACACTTTGTCTCCATATTTAATCCTGTGAGTATTTTGTTCCCCTTTCTAAGAAAGACCAAAGCACCCACACTTTGAAGGCTGATAGATGCTCCAGTGTAGAGCAATTCAGGGTGGGGAAGCTTGAGTGGGTTGGTGGGTGGAGGAACACCCTCACAGAAGCAGGGGGAGGGGGAATGGGATGGGGAGTTAGGAGGGGGAAACCGGGAAAGGGTACAACATTTGAAATGTAAATAAATATTCTAATAAAAAAATTCCCTAGATTTGATCATTGATCTAGGAAGTTTCTCTGTTCAAAGTTGTGGTTTTAAAGAAATATTGAGACTTTGAAACTTGAAATGAGATATTGTGCTTTAATACAACAGCTTATGTATTTAATGCTTGGTCCCCATCCTATTGGGAACCTACTTAAAGGAAGTTAAGTCACAGGCAATGTGCTCAAAGGAGAATGTCAGGACCTGAGATCCATCTTCCTCTCCTTTGCTTAATGACCTAAAGAGGTGAACAGCTTTTATGCCACTTTTTCCCCACAGTGACACTGTGACTCAGCACAGGCATAGAAACAATAGGCTGAGAAATCATGAACTTTCAAACTTCTGAGCTGAAACAAATCACCCTTTCCTCCTAATAAGCTGTTTTCACTCACACACTTGTTATGATAATAGATTGACTAGCCTATGAATCACTTAGATCTTTAGAACTCAGAACTGCCTTCTTGGAGAATACAATGTTCTTCTGTAATAAAGTCCAACATATTTTTTTTTCTGAAAACCTATGCAAAGACCTTTAACACCTACATGAGAATATAAGACTTGTTTCGGGTATTTCAGTAGAGGAAACTGACCAAATGCCAATGAAATTAGAGGACACTATCACTACGAACAGAGAACTGGATCTTGAAGGTGTTTGATCAAGGATGGCATGGAAATGAAATTAAAGTTTGATGAAATATTCTTTCTAGAAATGATGCAGAACACCATATAGTACCTCTAGTGCTAACATGCTTTGAGGGGAACTCTTGTAGTGGGATAAACGTGGAGAGAACGCAGCACTGTAGATAAATTGAGTGACTTTCAGAACTGACTAGCTGACCATGATCCAGAGGAAACTGATGGGCTTTATTTTTATGACAAACAATGGGTCCAACATCGAGAAAGTTAGTGCTAGTTTTTTTTTTTTCTGTCCAGGACAGGCTAACATTAGGAACTGGTATTCAAAACTGAATATGGTGTGATTCCTAAAGGGAAAAAAATAAGAATGATGTTGAAGCTTCTATCTAGCAGACAGCTAAAAAGACAGTAGACATTTTTCATGACACAAAATAGTTGGCCCATCTATATAAGGGACGGCTTAGTCTATAAAATCAAAATGAGTTATAATGTATAACTGAAATCTGAAGATATGCATTCTACCAAAAGTTCATGTTCTTTGTTTAGCTTAAGTTGGCTGGAGCAAATGAGGCCCCATGAGACTGAAATATCACAGCATCTGTAGAAAGCATTTCTCCAAATATTTCTTCTGGCACTTAGCTCACTTAAGTATTTAGTTTCTGAAGAAAATAGACATTTAAAACATATGGGCAGAGTAGCTTGTGTTTATGTATTTAGAAATGTGTGTGTGTGTGTGTGTGTGTGTGTGTGTACTGACACACACATATAGATAGTTAACAGCAATTAAAGAGCCATGAAATTTAAAGATTGTGGGGAAATAAGTGGGAAAAGTTAGAGGGAAGAAAGAGAAGGGTAAATGATGTGATTACTTATAAAACAATCTCAAAAAATAAAATAAATAATTCATAAAAACCCTCTGGGATGACATTTTGTTGAGTGATCAACAGAGCCCAGTGTCTTCATGGCTGCCTGGTAGGACAACAGGAATACACTTCACCTATGGAAGGGATTTTACTAATTTTCTTTTGCTAAGTTTCATTAAGAATCAAGATATATTAGAATGTTCACTGAGCTCAACAGTTCATCAGTTGGGAATCGGCAATGTAAGAGGGTATGGGGTGGATAGAAGATGACACTCCACTGATTCCCCAAATAAGTACAGAGACCCTAGTTCCCTAATCCCAGCAGTGCTGGATATTCAAGAGCACACTGCTGGTCCTTATGACAGTCTCCTCTGATTTGGGAAACTGCCAGTCTCATAGCATGCTGTATTAATTTCATTCCTAAAACCAGAATGTAAATTTAGAATGTGAGAAACTTGCAGTCACAGATGCTGGCTATTCTAAAACATGCCGCTAGCTCCTCCCACTGCTCCCGAAACAGCTAAGGGCCCGAGGACACCACAGACACCTGGAAAATCCAAAGATGCTCTTTGGCTTCGTTCTGCAGCTGCGTCTATATGAGTCTGACAGATATGAGCTACATGTGCCAGATAGCCTTCCTTAGATCTAGAGATCAGTTTTACATTGTTCCTTGAGATTTGAAAACCACGAAATCACGACTGGATTGCAATTTCCCAAAAGTCCTGCAAGCTTTCAGGTGACCCAGGTCTACACTCACTATTTAGAATCATTGTCTTTCCACTGTTTTCTAATAAAGCTGCATTCAGGCCTCAGAATTACAGTGTATCACCTTTCTAGGCTCTGGTCTCTAGAAAAGAGGAGGTTGGGATCCTAATCATTTTCTTCATGGTTGGATGTTTCCTTCTTTATAATATTTTTCTCATAATAGCAAGAAAATTTCAATTCTGCATACGATGACATGTGAGAGAAAGTGGTACACACACACACACTTGAAAACTTCCTTAAAGCTCCGGGTCCTTGCAGTTTCTCTCTTTTTTTTCCCCGAGACAGGGTTTCTCTGTATAGCCTTGGTTGTCCTGGAACTCACTCTGTAGACCAGGCTGGCCTTGAACTCAGAAATCTGCCTGCCTCTGCCTCCCAAGTGCTGGGATTACAGGCGTGTGCCGCCGCCGCCACCACCACCCCCCGGCTCCTTGCAGTTTCTTACCTTAAATGCCAAGTACAAAGATTCTTCCCAAAGACTTATTTCCTTGGCTTTGCTATCTGGCAGTACTAGTTCATTGTCAAGTGTGTGCTAATAACACTAACAACAGAGACTCATATAGGACATCTTTGACATGTTCTTTAATGTCGTTGAAAAGAAAGAACATACATATTAGTACCCCAAATCGGTTTAATCATTATCATGTTTTGTTGTCAAGTTAGTTAATTAAACATGAAAATACAGTCTAATAATTTGTTCTATTTAACTATTTCATCATTTAAAACCTTATCATTCTAATTATTTTGTACTGCATTCTTACTAAAACTGATTCTTTTAAGAGTGGAATAGTATGGCAAGACAAAATGTGTGTTGGTTCATGGGGTAGAAATGAAATTTAGAATTTTGACTTTAAAAACATCTAAGTAAAGTCCAAGCTTAAATAAAGCATTTTCCATTGAAATACAGACCAGTTGTCTGCACTTGATAAATATATATTTATAATTGCTCAAATCATATTTCAAACTGTCTCTATGAATACAGCCTCCCTAGGATATTTTAAATCTTCCAGTGCTTTTATTAGGCCCATATATTAAAAAGTGTGAAATGATTATTTAATGAACTTTCTTTTCTGCTTCAGCTGCTACTATGATGCACCCACCCACAAAACTGCATTGAAGCAAAAGCAGTGTATTATAAATAGAACATTTCTAAAGACTATGATAAGGAATAATTTCAAAACTTGATGTTGCGAGCAGGTGCTGCAAGAGATTTTATATAGATATAAGAGCACTTCATTGTTCTATTAGGTGTCAGTGAGTGGAGGTGCTTTGATACATAAAAGCAGTGTATAAAAGTCGAGTCCAGGGCTGCAGGTAGCTGTACAGAACTGTACTTTGTGTCAGCATTAAGACATTCATGCTGCCTGCATGGATGGAGTCCATGATTTCAGTCAAACACAAAATTAAAATTTCCTGATGAAAGGAATAGGGATCATAAAACCTTCCAATAAATGAATTAATGGGAAAAACAAATTATTACAACACAATTCAGAAATAGTTATTTGTGAGACATAAAATCCTCGAGTTTTTAATTTAATTAAATTTGTTGATATTTTCAAGCATGAATAAAGTATATTCTGTTGATCCTTACCCACAAATCTATTTTCTACAATGTGTATTTGTGTGTGTGTGTGTGTGTGTGAGAGAGAGAGAGAGAGAGAGAGAGAGAGAGAGAGAGAAAGAGAGAGAGAGAGATTGAGTTTATATAATGCTGCACCATAAAACATGAGAGTTACTGCTCTCCAATGCAGACCAGTGGACATACACTTTGAAAAGGCAAAAAATCTTAGTAACACACCCAAGGTGTTGGTTATTCTATGCCCCTCTTTTTAAAATTATTTTTCAAGAATGAGAATTTTGAGGGATAAAAGAACTGTACCAAGACAATTTGCAAAGTAGCAATTTGTGTCTGACCCAGACCTTCATTAGGGTGTTAAAAAAGAATATTTAGTTTAACTTCTTTTAACACATACACTTATATGCAGTTAAGAATATAAAATCAAAGATACTAACTTAAACTGGAGTGTCAATTGCTAAGAAACATAAATAAAATGACATTTATGGAATTATACTAGTTCTTGATGATTCTTTTAACTTGTCTTTGTTATTTGTTGTTTTGGTTTTTTGGTTTTCTGGTTTTTTGGATTTGTTTTTTCAAGACAGGGTTTCTCTGTATAGCCATGGCTGTCCTGGAACTCACTCTGTAGACCAGGCTGAACTTGAACTCAGAAATCTGCCTGCCTCTACCTCCCAGAGTGTTGGGATTACAGGCATATGCCACCTCCACCTGGCTTAACTTGACTTTTAAAGAATCAGAATTGAGTAGGGGGAAAGTAATTTGTTGAAATTATTATTGAAAACTGACATGCACCTTTTATTACAACATGAAAATTTTACCTTCTCCAGGCCCTGAATCCAGTTAGTTTCATCAAATATTAGACATTTGCTTTCTATCAAATCCTACACTATCCACTAAATTGAGAATGAGTAAACAACACTATGACCAGTTCTCTCCTTCTTCATGGTGCTGGTCTTGTGTGGAAGTATTCAAGTGTGCAACTTGAATACTGATCAAAACACAGCTTTTTCCTGTTCATTTGGTGCTGGCATGTTCACAATCCTACCTCCGAAGATAAAGGAGAAGAACTTGTCTTAGACTTCTCTAAGACAAGTCTTTGCACATCACAAACTTAGGTGAAATATAAGAAGGAAGAGATGCTGTAATTTAGTACTTTGGATGTTGAGCAGAAACAGACCTGGAGGAATACGAAGAGAGAGTGTTGACAACAGATTTTTACAGTGTAGTCTTATTACTCCAATTGAGAGTATGCTAAGGTAATTGAAACACCTACTTAGTAAGGCTGTCCTCAAGTCCAACAAAACCAACATATTTTGATGAATGAGATACCAGGTACTACTCTGCTTTAACTCCCCTGTATTAAATAAAGACTACATGTTGAAACCTTGTGGACCTTACTTTCCATTTCCCCACTGTCCATGTGATGAAAAGGTGAACGGATGTTATTTAGCCCAAAGCAACATCTTGCACAGATCTCTGGCATACTTGGGGGAATTGCTTTATAGTTAATGAACTGCTGAAAACGTTTCTAGCAAAACAAAATAATATATCAAATTCATTTTCCACTTTAAAATATATGCTCATAATTTTTGAGGCATGGGGGAAATGCCAAATTCATAACAATCATTTGAAGTTAAAAATAGTTTCTAGCTGAGCACTCCTTGGGAGTGGAGGTGAAGTAAGGGGCAAAGAATTAAACATGCTTGCCCTGAACAGAAGCACACATCCACCCCTGCCAAATACTTCCTGAGCATCTCAGCAAGCAAATGGGCAAATGGCTTCATGCCTCAGTAGAGTCCCAAATGTCCATTTTAAGAAATTTAATATTATTAATGTTCAATAGAAAACATAATTAAGAAACCAACATTGTTTTCATCTTTCCAAGTATAAATATTCTTGTTTTCACTGTGCATAAGTCCGTGATGCCTGTTGTACAATTTTAAAAGATACAAGCTTGCGGAAGATACTTGTGCTCGACAATATTGCTGAGAGAGGTTGGATATGAGTCACAGCCTCAGCTTATCAAGCCTGCTTCTTCTCCTCCTAGACATCCATGCACCTTAAACCCCAGTGCATGTGCAATTCATTCTCCTTAAACACTATTCTTTAGGTATTGACTATATTTAAGAAAGGTATTTATTAAATACAAATAAATTAAATTTATTAAATATATTTGATATACCAAGAAATGCATATTCTCTTTCTTAAACTGGGTCTTGTTACCATTGTACCACACTACAGCTTGTAGATGAGGTACTCACTGAAACCTGTCAAGCAAACTTGCTGTGTGATCGATCAGACACATTTCTAAGTATGTTTACTTGTATTCCAGGTACAATTTCTTAAACAACAGTACATTCAAGGATATTTAAACATATAGGACAAACAAAGTATGTGTCTGTGTATAGCTTTCTCTCTGTTTCTATAGCTCACCTCACATCTTAATTATTTTAATTCTGTATTTGAAAATTTTGTTTCTTTTATTTAATTGTATTGTGTTTTGTGTCCATGTGTGAATTCAAGTGTCCCTGGTGACTAGAGGTACAAGCTACTCTGTTTTTCTGGGACATGGATGCTGGCAAAGTGAAATGAGAATCCCTGTAAATAATCTCTCTTATTACTGAACCATTTTTGTATGCCTGATTATAAATATTTTAATCCATCCATTATTGTTACTCACTGAAGCTCATAGTCCACAAGCATAGTTTGTAGAGTATTTTTCATATAGTTCCATGATTATTAGAATAGATTTTGTATATAAAATTTCATTTTAAAGGCATCAGAACCCCTGATACAGATTTTTGACTACTAATTCTGTACGAGCTGCAGGAAGGCTAGAGAATGCTCTGCTTGCCCTGCTCCTTGGCAGTGTCCTTCCCCTCCCTCTGGCTGTGCTTTGTCATCTCCAGGCAACAGGAAGGCTGGGCTGAGAGCCCAGCAGTATGCATTTACTCATCAAAGTGAGTGCCATTCTGACCTTGTCATAGCTTTGTATTCTTAGCCATAAAACTTTCACAACTGGGTTAAACTCTGCCTTGCTTGTTCTGAGGTTTTATATTTTGTATATAACTCACAGTTTGCCATACATTTCACACCCCTTTGCTCCTTTAGTTTCTTTGTATATTTCATTTTAGTTTATGGTGCTTGTTTTCTATAAAGTTTTTTTCTTACTTCCTTTTCTCTCTTCCTACATCAATTTTTGTCCATTCATGTTGTTTTGTTGTTCTTGAAGAAGTTGTAGACCAGACTGCCCAGGAGGTTTAAATCAATAGGATCAAGGCACATATAAACTCACAGGCCTGCATGGATCTGCACCAGATGGGGGCCTAGAGCTTAAAGGAGTAGACATATGCCCCTATCCTTAACTCAGAAGCAATTAAAAAATTAGTTTTCTCTAAGGGAGTTTCACTGGGGAAACAAACTACTCTAAAGGGTGGGCTGTGTGTCTAGTATTAAATGGCCATCAAAAAATAAGCACAACAGTGATGTTGCAGGCTTCTTGTCTTGTGAGGGCTCTGGGGACCTTTTTCTGTTTTCTATCTATCTATCTATCTATCTATCCATCCATCTGTCTGTCTATCAGTCTATCTATCTATCTATCTATCTATCATCTATCTATCTATCAACTATATCTATCATCTGCCATCTATCATCTCTATTATATCTATCTATCTATCTATCTATCTATCTATCTATCTATCAATCATCTGCAATCTATCATCTCTCTATTATATCTCTATCTGTCTGTCTGTCTTAGTCAGGGTTTCTATTCCTGCACAAACATCATGACCAAGAAGTGTGTTGGGGAGGAAAGGTTTTATTCAGCGTATAGTTCCAAATTGTGGTTTATCACCAAAGGAGGACAGGACTGGAACTCAAGCAGGTCAGGAAGCAGGAGGTGATGCAGAGGCCATGGAAGGATGTTCCCTACTGTCTTGCTTCCCATGGCTTGCTCAGCCTGCTGTCTTATAGAACCCAAAGAATCCAGCCCAGAGATGGTACCACCCTCAAGGGACCCTCCCATATTGATCACCAATTAAGAAAATGCCCCACAGCTGGATCTCATGGAGGCACTTCCCCAACTGAAGCTCCTTTCTCTGTGATAACTCCAGCCTATGTCAAGTTAACACAGAAAACCAGCCAGTACAATTGACACCTGTCAACTTGACACACAAACACATTACTATTAAGCCGCAACCCTTACTTTCTTATTCATCTCCAAGTTCTAAATGACTTTAAACATCCCACAGTCTTTATGTATTAAAAGTTCAATCCCGCTCTGGTGAGCACCAAGGCTGCGTTCTGCAACCAGCTCGCCGGCCCCTGGACCAGCGGTGTAGCGGCGGGCCTCCATATTGCAACCAGGACACAGCTGGAAAGGCCCAGGCTCTGTGGGACATCCCCGCCCTCGGGTGAGCACCTAAGCTGCGTTCTGCAACCAGCTCGCCGGCCCCTAGACCAGCGGTGTAGCGGCTGGCCTCCATATTGCAACCAGGACACAGCTGGAAAGGCCCAGGTAAACACCCCTTCCAGGGCTACACTCACGGGGGTATCTGCTAGGGTCTCGGAGCCAAGCAGGCAGAGTCCCGCCTAGGCTCTGTGGGACATCCCCGAGCCCTCTGGTGAGCACCAAGGCTGCTTCTGCAACCAGCTCGCCGGCCCCTGGACCAGCGGTGTAGCGGCGGGCCTCCATATTGCAACCAGGACACAGCTGGAAAGGCCCAGGTAAACACCCCTTCCAGGGCTACCCTCACGGGGGATCTGCTAGGCTCTCGGAGTTCCTTGCAACCAGGACACAGCTGGAGAAGCCCAGGTAGACAGACTCCAACAGGGGCTACAATCGCATGGGTGGCAGCCAGCTTATGATCCCTTAAAGCAGCAGTCACACATATTCAACAATAGAGAAACAACAGGTGAGCCCAGCCTCACAGGAGATTCAAACTCCAGCCACTGACAACAAGGCCAACTAAAACCAGAAATAACCAGATGGCAAAAGGAAAACAAAGGAACGTTACTAACAAAAATCAAGGCAACATGACAGCATCTGAACCCAGTTCTCCAACAACAGGAATCCCTGGATACCCTAAAACACCAGAAAAACAAGACTTGGATATAAAATCACTGGTCAGGATGCTGGTAGCTGAACACATAGAAAAATCTCGTAAAGAAATAGAGGAGAAAATGGATCAAAAGTTAGAAGCCTTTACGAGGCAAATACAAAAATCACTTCAAGAAATGCAGGAGAAGATGGATCAAAGAGAAGAAGACAATAAGGAAGAAAGACAAAAGTCACTTAAAGAACTACAGAAGAACGTGGGCCAACAAGTAGAAGCTATGAAAGAGGAAGCACAAAAATCTATTAAAGAAATACATGAAAACACAATCAAGCAAGCGAAAGATCTGAGCACATCCATCCAGATACTAAAAACAGAAGTAGAAACAACTAAGAAATCACAGAGGGAGACAACATTGGAGATAGAAAACCTGGGGAAGAAATCAGGGGCCATAGACGCAAGTATCAACAATAGAATACAAGAGATAGAAGACAGAATCTCAGAAGCCGAAGATACCATAGGAACCATTGATTCAACAGTCAAAGAAAATACTAAATGCAAAAAGGTGGTAACCCAAAACATCCAGGAAATTCAAGACACTATGAGAAGACCAAACCTAAGGATTATAGGTATAGACGAGAGTGAAGATTTACAAGTTAAAGGGCCAGCTAATATCTTCTATAAAATTATGGAAGAAAACTTCCCCAACCTAAGGAGAGAGATGCCCATGAATATACAAGAAGCCTATAGAACCCCAAACAGACTGGACCAGAACAGAAATACATCCCGTCACATAATAATCAAAACTCCAAATGTAATAAACAAAGAAAGAATACTAAAGGCAGCAAGAGAAAAAGGCCAAGTAACATATAAAGGAAGACCTATCAGAATAACACCAGACTTCTCACCTGAGACCATGAAAGCTAGAAGATCCTGGGCAGATATCATGCAAACTCTAAGAGAACACAAACTTCAGCCAAAACTACTTTACCCAGCAAAACTCTCAATTGCCATTGATGGAGACATCAAGGTATTCCATGACAAAACCAAATTTGCAAGATATCTCTCCACAAATCCAGCCCTACAAAGGATAATAGGAGGAAAACACCAAGACAAGGACGGAAACTACACCCGGGAAGAAGCAAGATAGAAACCTTCTCTCATCAAACCCAAAAGAAGATAACCTCTCGAATATAAAAAATAAATAAGATAAATAAATATAATTTCAAAATGTCTGGAGGTAATAATTACTATTCCTTAATATCTCTTAACGTCAATGGACTCAATTCCCCAATAAAAAGACATAGATTAACAGACTGGATACGGAAACAGGACCCTACATTTTGCTGCATACAGGAAACACATCTCAGTGTTAAAGACAAACACTACCTTAGAGTAAAAGGCTGGAGGACAATTTTACAAGCAAATGGTCTCAGGAAACAAGCTGGAGTAGCCATTCTAATATCAGATAAAATTGACTTTCAACCTAAAATCATCCAAAGAGACTCAGAAGGTCACTTCTTGCTGGCCAAAGGGAAAATCCACCAGGAAGAGCTCTCAATACTGAACATCTATGCTCCAAATGCAAGGGCACCCTCCTTCGTAAAAGAAACCTTACTAAAGCTTAAAGCACACATTACACCTAACACAATAATTGTGGGTGACTTCAACACCCCACTCCCCTCAATGGACCGATCAGGAAAGCAGAAACTAAACAGGGACACAGTGAAACTAATTGAAACTCTGGACCAATTGGATTTAACAGATATATATAGAACATTTCATCCTAAAGCTAAAGAATATACCTTTTTCTCAGCACCGCATGGTACCTTTTCCAAAATAGACCATATAATCGGTCACAAGACAGATGTCAACAAATACAAGAAGATCGAGCTAATCCCATGCCCCTTATCAGATCACCATGGAGTAAGAGTGGTCTTCAATAGCAACAAAAACAACAGAAAGCCCACATACACATGGAAACTGAACAATACTCTACTCAATGACACCTTGGTCAAGGAAGAAATAAAAAAAGAAATCAAAGACTTTTTAGAATTCAATGAAAATGAAGGTACAACCTACCCAAATCTATGGGACACAATGAAAGCAGTGCTAAGAGGAAAACTCATAGCTCTAAGTGCATCCAAAAAGAAACTGGAGAGAGCATACACTAGCAGCTTAATGGCACACCTTAAAGCCCTGGAAGAAAAACAAGTTAATTCACCCAGGAGGAGTAGAAGACAAGAAATCATCAAACTCAGGGCTGAAATCAATCAAATAGAAACAAAGAGAACCATACAAAGAATCAACAAGACCAGGAGCTGGTTCTTTGAGAAAATCAACAAGATAGATAAACCCTTAGCCAGACTAACCAAAGGACACAGAGACAGTATACAAATTAACAAAATTAGAAATGAAAAGGGAGACATAACAACAGAAACTGAGGAAATTCAAAAGATCATCAGATCCTACTACAAAGGTCTATACTCAAAACAACTGGAGAATCTGGAGGAAATGGACGATTTCCTAGACAGATATCAAATACCAAAATTAAATCAGCATCAAGTAGACCAGCTAAATAGTCCCATAACCCCTAAAGAAATAGAAGGGGTTATAGAAAGCCTCCCAACCAAAAAAAGTACGGGACCAGATGGTTTTAGTGCAGAATTCTACCAGACCTTCAAAGAAGACTTAACACCAATACTCTCCAAACTATTCCACAAAATAGAGACAGAAGGGACACTGCCCAACTCATTCTTCGAAGCCACAATTACGCTAATACCTAAACCACAAAAAGATCCAACAAAGAAAGAGAACTTCAGGCCAATTACTCTGATGAATATAGATGCAAAAATACTAAATAAAATTCTTGCTAACTGAATCCAAGAGCACATCAAAACGATCATCCACCATGATCAAGTAGGCTTCATCCCAGGGATGCAGGGATGGTTCAATATACGGAAATCCATCAATGTAATCCACTACATAAACAAACTGAAAGAAAAAACCACATGGTCATCTCATTAGATGCTGAAAAAGCATTTGACAAAATTCAGCATCCTTTCATGCTAAAAGTCTTGGAAAAAGCAGGAATTCAAGGCCCATACCTAAACATAGTAAAAGCAATCTACAGCAAACCAGTAGCCAACATCAAAATAAATGGAGAGAAACTTGAAGCATTCCCACTAAAATCAGGGACTAGACAAGGCTGCCCTCTCTCTCCATATCTTTTCAATATAGTACTTGAAGTTCTAGCAAGAGCAATTAGACAACATAAGGAAGTCAAAGGGATACAAATTGGAAAGGAAGAAGTGAAACTATCATTATTTGCAGACGATATGATAGTTTACCTAAGCGACCCAAAAAACTCCACCAGAGAACTTCTACAGCTGATAAGCAACTTCAGCAAAGTGGCAGGTTATAAAATTAACTCAAGCAAGTCAGTGGCCTTCTTGTACTCAAAGGACAAGCAGGCTGAGAAAGAAATTAGGGAAATAACACCCTTCACAATAGCCACAAACAACATAAAGTATCTTGGCGTAACTCTAACCAAACAAGCGAAAGATGTGTACAACAGGAACTTCAAGTCCTTGAAGAAAGAAATTGAAGAAGACCTCAGAAGATGGAAAAATATTTCTTGCTCCTGGATTGGCAGGATCAATATAGTAAAAATGGCCATCTTGCCAAAAGCAATATACAGATTCAATGCAATCCCCATTAAAATCCCAACTCAATTCTTCATAGATCTAGAAAGAGCAATTCTCAAATTCATCTGGAGCAACAAAAAACCCAGGATAGCTAAAACTATTCTCAACAATAAAAGGACTTCTGGGGGAATCAATATCCCTGACTTCAAGCAGTACTACAGAGCAATTGTGTTAAAAACTGCATGGTATTGGTATAGCAACAGGCAAACAGATCAATGGAACAGGATTGAAGACCCTGGAATTAACCCACAGACTTATGGTCACTTGATCTTTGATAAAGGAGCCACAACCATCCGATGGAATAAAGATAGCCTTTTCAACAAATTGTGCTGGTTCAACTGGAGGTCAACATGCAGAAGAATGCGAATTGACCCACTCTTATCTCTTTGCTCTAAGATCAACTCCAAGTGGATCAAGGACCTCCACATAAAACCAGACACACTGAAACTATTAGAAAAGAAACTTGGGAAGACCCTGGAGGACTTGGGCACAGGGGAAATGTTCCTGAACAGAACACCAATAGCGTACGCACTAAGATCAAGAATCGACAAATGGGACCTCATAAAATTACAAAGTTTCTGCAAAGCAAAGGACACTGTCAGAAGGACAAAACGGCAACCAACAAAGTGGGAAAAGATCTTTACCAACCCCACATCCGACAGAGGGCTAATATCCAATATATACAAAGAACTCAAGAAGTTAGACCGCAAAGAACCAAATAACCCTATCAAAAAATGGGGCACAGAGCTAAACAAAGAATTTTCACCAGAAGAAATTCAGATGGCCGAGAAACACCTTAAGAGATGTTCAACATCATTAGTCATCAGGGAAATGCAAATCAAAACAACCCTGAGATTCCACCTCACACCAGTCAGAATGGCTAAGATTAAAATCTCAAGAGACAACAAGTGCTGGCGAGGATGTGGAGAAAGAGGAACACTCCTCCACTGTTGGTGGGATTGCAAAATGGTAAAACAGCTCTGGAAATCAGTTTGGCGGTTCCTCAGAAAATTGGGCATGGCACTTCCAGAGGACCCTGGCATACCACTCCTGGGCATATACCCAGAGGATTCCCCTACATGCAATAAAGACACATGCTCCACTATGTTTATAGCAGCCTTGTTTATAATAGCCAGAAATTGGAAGGAGCCCAAATATCCCTCAAAGGAGGAATGGATACAGAAAATGTGGTATATTTATACAATGGAATACTACTCAGCAATTAAAAATAATGAATTCATGCAATTTGTAGGTAAATGGTTAGACCTGGAAAATATCATCCTGAGTGAGCTAACCCAATCACAAAAGAATGTACATGAAATGCAATCACTGATAAGTGGATATTAATGAGCCCAGAATCACTAAATACTCAAGACACAAATAGCAAGTCAAATGATTCCCAAGAAGAAGAAAGGAGAGGACCCTGGGCATGTAAAGATTGCATCCAGTTTAGTAAAGAAACCGAGGGGGGAGGGGGAATGATTGGGGAATAGTTGGGGGGGAGAAGAACTATGGGAACTATGGTGGGTGGGAACTGGGAAAGGGGAAAGCCTTTGAAATGTAAACATAGAATATAGAAAATAAAAATAACTAAAAAAAAAAAGTTCAATCCCTTTAAAATGTCCAATATCTTTTAAAATTCAAACTCTTTTAAAAATTCAAAGTCTCTTAACTGTGGGCTCTACTAAAATACTTTCTTTCTTCAAGACCAAAAAATATAAGAGTGCAGTCACAATCAAAAGCAAAAATCAAGCTCCAACCATCCAATGTCTAAAATTCAACTCATGATCTTCTGGGTTCCTCCAAGGGCTTAGGTCACTTCTCCAGCTCTGCCCTTTGTAGCACATACCTTGTCTTCTAGTCTCCACTGCTGCTGCTGTTCTTGGTTCTCATCTCATGGTACTGGCATCTCCAAAACACTACTGTCTTCTGCTGTTACTAGGCTTTACCAATAGCCTTTCATAGGCTCTTTTCATGGTGCCAAGCCTCAACTCCCATGCATGACCCCTTCAGTCCTGGGCCATCAATTGCAACTGAGGTTGCAACTTCACCAATGGCCTTCTGTGGCCTCTCACAATGCCAAGCCTTAGCTGTTCTTCATGACCCCTTAATGCCTTCAAAACCAATAGTGACTCTTACACAGTATCAAGTCCAGCCACAGCACAAAATACAACTGCGGCTATCTCTGGATCACAGTCTCTGTGCTCTCAGAAAACACTTCCTAGAAGATTTTCCCTCAGTGATGCTGGTCTCTTCTTAATCACCGCTAATTTCTTAGCTCTATCTAACCAGCACCAATAGTCCCAGTAACACAAAGGTTTACTTTAGTGGTTCTGGTATCTTGTTAATCACAGCTGATTCTTCAGCCCCAGCTAACTAAAACCACAGAATCTTCACAATCAAAACATGGTCCTGATAAGAGTCTTTAATCTTCCCTCTGAAATTTCACAAGCCAGGCCTCAATCTTCTATACTGTTCTTAACATTATCTTCCAAACTCCTACAGAACTTTCCACAGAGCTCTTAACATCCTAATGGCTCTTCTAGCTCAAAGTTCCAAAGTCCTTCCACAGTCCTCCCCCAAACATGGTCAGGTTGTCACAGGAATACACCACCATGCTAGTACCAATTTGTCTTAGTCAGAGTTTCTATTCATATACAAATATCATGACCAAGAAGCAAGTTGGGGAGGAAAGGGTTTATTCATCTTACAGTTCCAAATTGCTGTTTATCACCAAAGGAGATCAGGACTGGAACTCAAGCTGGTCAGGAAGCAGGAGCTGAGGCCATGGAGGGATGTTTTTTTACTGGCTTGCTTCCCCTGGCTTGCTCAGCCTGTTCTCTTATATAACCCTCCAAAATCAGCCCAGAGATGGTACTACCTACAAGGGACCCTCCCCCTTGATCACTAATTGAAAAAAATGACCACAGTTGGATCTCATTGAGGCATTTCCCCAACTGAAACTCCTTTCTCTGTGATAACTCCAGCCTGTGTCAAGTTGACACTCAAAACCAGCCACTACACTATCTATCTAATGTATATATTTATCTATCTATCCATCATCTATCGATCATTGTCTATTCTCTGTCTCTCTCCCCTCCTTCCTCTCCTCCCTCCCACTTCCTACAGGTCCTTTACATATACCTTATAGCTTCTAGTTTTGTGTTCTTATGTGATCCCTGGGTGCATTAATGAGTGGGTCTCTGCATGGACATCCATTTCTAGGACCTTTTCTTTTTCTCTTTTCCTAATGTTTGTTTTTGACCTATTGCCCTATGTTAGTTGTTGTTTTATTTTATTTTATTTTATTTTATTATTTTATTTTATTATTTTATTTTATTTTATTATTTTATTTTATTTTATTATTGTCCCTTTGAAGTCTGCTTGTTTTCTAATTAGAGACAGAAAAGGGTTGGATCTGGGTGGGTGGGGACATATGGAGGAACTTGGAGTACAGGAAAGGAAAGCTTTAATCAGGATATACTATGTGAGGAGAAAAACCCTCTATTTTCAATAAAAGGAAAAGAATCTTTGCAGCATGAATGGATTTCTTTGGAGTTCCATCTTAAGGTTAAGCTATAGAGGAGATTATACTTGTTGTGTCTTTTGATAACATGAAACCAAATGAAAAGTGAAGCACTGTGTGGCATAGCTTATGAATTCCTTTAGAACCAATAATTTGCAAATATCAGTGCTAAAGAGAGTGCACTCAACATTTAAACACAGACAGCAATAAACACTGAAAAGAAGCTAGAAAGTCAGATAAACAATATTTCTTGGGTTTAAAAATAAAATAAAATATCGAGCACAGTTTCTTTTATTCTTTACATTGAATTAATTACCTATAACTAACTCATTTCTCACCTATTAACTAACATTTCATATGCAGTTCATATGAGTATAGATTTGGTTCTTCCTGATTCAAATTCTCTCATTGGTGATGGGTGGGTGTACATCTCATTTTGCACTACTAAATTTTTAAAACACTCTTTTTTTGGTGTCCAGTGTTGCTTCAGCAAATTCCTTCTTCCTCTCAAACATTCTCCTTCTTTTGCCCTTTAATTATGTGTATAATTCTGTGAGGCTGACAGTCTTTTACCACAGCATCCTCAGATAATTCAAGGAAACACTGGTCAGTTCCTAGCATTCTTGTCCTTACTTAGAACATGTCCCAAAGGTCAAAAACTCAAAGCAAAATTTTATTGATATTACTAATTTTTGTTGGCACTGAGAAGCTTCAGTTGACTATTGTCACCTATAAAACAAGACCACTCTGCCCTTTACTTCTGTCATTCACTTCTTTAAACTCCACCAAGTCTATCCTCATTCTGGGTCTGTGGTGGTTTGACTAGGTATGGCCCTTGCAGACACTCTGTTTCAATGCTTGGCCCATGGGGAGTGGTGCTGTTAGAATGTATGGCCTTGTGGGAGTAGATGTAATCTTGTTGGAGAAAGTGTGTCAATGTGGGCATGGGGTTGGAGGTCTTTATGCTCCTGCTCTACCCTGTGTGGATTAAATCATCTCCTAGCTGTCTTCAGATCAAGAATGTAGACCTCTCTTCCCTTCCAGCACCATGTCTGCCTATACATTGCCATGCTTCCCACCATGATGGTAATGGGATAAGCCTCTGACTCTGTAACCCGGCCCTAATTAAATGTTTTCCAGTATAATAGTTGCCTTGGTCATGGTGTCTCTTTACAGTAATCAAATGCAAACTAAATCAGGGCTCCAATAATATTAATGAGCTACTTGGCATGTTTCTATCCTATTCAGGTGGAAATCATGATTACGCAAGAAATACATTTACTTTGGGTTGTCCCCAGTCCTTGATCACCACTAAGATAACAGACACAGAAGCTTATACCTTCAAGTCCCTAGAACCACAGACTTACAGTTCTTAGTCTTAGAAGTCAGACACTGTCAGTTATAAGGACTGAAGTGAAAAGCTTGCTGCTTTGAGTTCTGGTTGGCAATGACTTGACACAGAGCAGCTAGGGAAATCCTCTGGTCTTCGTCACACATGGGAACAACAGCAGCCAGGAAGAATCAGGGCCAACTAAAGCCATAGCTCCTATGCCCCACATTCTGATCCTATCTTTTTATAGTGGTTTATGTGCCCTCTCTTAAGCTTTGAGTGTCAGGACCTTCAAACCTTAAAACAGTGAATGTTTCAATTCCTGAACCTCAGCTGGCAGGACCCTTAGCTTAGCTTTCAATGTTTGGCAAATCCCAGGAATTCTCTCAGTGGTCTCAATTATCTCTTTCATCTTGCTTCACCTTAGATGGACAGTCAGCAGCTTTGAATCTGTGCTCTCTTGCTGTTTAGCCTTTGTCTTTTAGTTAACATATACACCCCCTCCTCTTTTGCCTTTGACTGCTGTCTGAAACTCTTCAGCGGCCTTCATGTGACTTCTGCTACCAATTCCATGGCAGTGGTTGCCAGCACCTCCGTAGCTTCTGCCTCTGTTTCAGCTCTACCAGTCCATATCACCAGTCCAACAACTCTACCTAAGATAAAAACCACATGTGGGAAACAAAGACAAGTGGAAAATGCCTCTTATTGGCAATAGCAGTAGGGTGTTTCCAATTGAAGTTCAAATTGAGCGGAGCAACTACTCCTGCAGCCAGTAACAGGTGTATCATGAGTGTGGCTTGCAAGTGAAACATTGTATTAGAAACAACCACAGCCCAGTTCCACCAGTCATTGGCCCCACAGAAGGATCAATCACAGCCACATTACAGACCCTGGCTTGCTTTAGAGTCATGTCTTCCGAACATACAGGTTGTCTAGAGCAATAATGACAGGAGCAATACATTTTGGAACAAGAGTTTGGGTATCAGCTATAATGATTAATTTAATTGTAATGAAATCCATTCAGAGTGTCAGTGGATTATTTAACACACCAGGATTGTCTTGAAAATAGTGTCATTATTTGCCATGTAGCTGTTTGTCTGGCAGTTCCACATTTGAGGCTACCAGTCATAGAAAGATATCTGAGAGTTGATATCTTATTCTTCATAATTATAATCATTTCTAGGAAAAAGCAATCACCAATAAAGCACCTGAAATTTATGCACCAAATGGCTAACATACCACTAACATTCTTAGTGCTGAAAACTTTCATTTTTCTTGTGTGTGTGTGTGTGTGTGTGTGTGTGTGTGTGTAGGTCAGAGGCTGTGTTTCCTTTTCACTGCCTATCTTAATTTTGAGGCAGAGTCTCTCATGAAATAAAGCTCATTGATTGGTTAGACTGACTATGCAGTCAGTCCAAGGGATCCTCTCCCTTCCTTCTCCCAGTGCTGGGATTACAGCATGTGCCACTGAGCCTGATTTGTTCCTTGAGTACTTGTGAACAAACTCAGTTCCTCATGCTTGCTTGGCAAGCACATTAGTGAATAAGCCAACTTCCCATCTCCTAGTCTTTCATTTTTGAAAAAAAATATTTATTTATTTATTTATTTATTTATTTACAGCCCAAAAGCTTTTGGCTCTGGGTACATCTCCCACAGAGTCCCTTCCCCCATCCCCGCCCCTTTTCCTCAGAGAGAGTGCCCCACCCTAGTCTTTCATTCTTATAATGTTTAACCACCTTATCTCATCCTGGAAGCAAGTGTCCCAGGAAGGACTGGGACCCCTGAGTCTTAGTAAAAATCTTTAAGCATTTCTTTTGTAGTATTTACTGTCCTTGAGAATGCAGCATTTATTGATCACCGTGCTTTAGTATAATGAAACTTATACCTGAAGAATTTCTTAACAAATGACACAGAGAAAGGAAGCATCACTGTCCATTTTCTGTCCTCATTGTAACTTTCCTAAGGTTAATTGCTATGTTCTGGACTCTAACATAGAACACATAGTATTTTCATTCACTGTTTAGCAAACTGCCTCACATACAATTAGTAATGCACTTATTTTATATGAGTGCACTAAAATATAGATTATTATTTTAATTCTCTGCATAAGTTCCAATAACATACACTATTTAAATTAGTTTAATAATTGTCAAGAGACAAATCTAGACAAATCTTCATGCTGCATCAGTTGTTTTCTCTATGTCCTTGGGGTGATGTTTATAAAGAATGCACACCAGGCACAGGTCACAATTTTATATAGCCTGCTGATTTGCCTTTCAGTTTAGTCTTCTATCTGTAGTAAATCAGTAATCCATCCCCACTCTTTAACGAGCCACTCTGTTTCCAAATTTAATTTAAAAACCACATTGTTTAAATTCTGAAAGTTACAGGAATTTTTCTTTATTCCTACAAGGATTAGATTTAACAAAGGTGATCTTAGCTGAGAGTCTCTAAGGAAATTTTTTCTATATTAAGAATTTGACCTTTTCTTCTTTTCCATTTTTCTACTCCTTTATTTGTGAAATATTTATATTACTAGTGAAATATATAGTAGATAACTGTATCTTTTTAGATATATCTACATGTCCTGAATATCTTTATAGTTTTAGCTTGAACTGCTTTATAATACTGTGTGACTAATTTTATCTTGAGAATTATTCATTCTTATATTCACGCTGTAGTAATTTAAAATCAGCAATCATATTAATTTCACAGAATGTAAACTAAGTCCCTTCTTTGTTTGGTTTGCTTTATTCCTATCATCCTTCCTTTCTTTGACTAGAGAATAAAGGTATTTACTGGGTATAATTTCTTCATGCCTCCTTTTCAGCTATGGGCCAATTGTTCTCTGGTTGATGCTTAGCATTTGGTTCCATGAGTATAAGAAAAAGGACCATGGTTTAAAGCTTTTGCCACTGATTCTATGGTGTAAATAGTTTTTCATAGCCATTTACCAACATGATGTTATTATGTATAATGTCAGGAAATCATACAAACCTTTTATTCTCATCGAGTTGATTTGGCTTGAGCATATACTACATATGCTCAAATATACAAGTATTTTTTTAACTATTTATAATTAAGATTAGTTCTCATCTCCTTAGGAGACAATTCTCATCTTTGTATATTCATTTAAAATGTTCTTTCCTAGAGCATGAGTCTGATGGTAGTCAGAAGACTGAAATGAGGGTGGCATGGTTGCCACTTCTGAAAGAAGCGGTATGGAAAGATATGAAAAAGAAACATCAATGCCATTACAATTTTCTAGAACATTTTTCATAAAAATCTTTTCCCCTTAGTTTTCCATGCTTGATCGTTGTTTTGTTTGCCGCAGCAGAGATTCACACTCTACTACAGACTGTGCTTGGATGCATGGGACATCTGTCACAACCATGTCAATGCTGGGATATGCACACTATTATACCCAGCTGAATTTCCTCATCTGTAAGTTTCAGTGAACAAAATCTCAACCACAGGTAGACTTCAGTTTACACTCAAGTATGACAAAAACAAACAAACAAACAAAAAAACAACAACACCAAACCGTGATCACTTATGTTACAACATTCAACCAGACTTTAGTGATTGATAAAGTTTGGTTTTACTTTTTCCATGTGTGAATCTGGTTCACTTCTTCTGGTGTACAAAATAGTTCAGCCTAGTGATAAAAACTACAACCATATCCAATAATTTGCCTAAAGCAATGTAGTGCAAAGAGGCAGCAAATTATACAAGTCATTTTTGTTACATCACAATAAAACTATTTGGTTTTAATAGGTTGTTAACTATAATTATGTACTGTAAAACTGGTCTTTTGAATGTTACTTAACTCAATAAAAAATTATTCTTTTTGTTAGATAATAATTTATTTGATGCTGGTGATCAAACACTGAGTCTGGCTGATGTAAGTGCTTTGCATTGGTGTCTTTGTCCTTTTCCAATATGGGCCATGACATGAGCTTGATTTCTTTCTGAGGAATTTTTATTTTATTTTATTTTATTTTATTTTATTTTATTTTATTTTATTTTATTTTTTATTTTATTTTATTTTATTTTATTTTTAATTTTCTATAGTCTTTGTTTATATTCCAAATGATTTTCCCTTTCCTGGTTCATCCCTCCCCATAAGTCCCATAAGTCCTTGTCCCTCTGACCGGTCTCCAATCAACCCCCTCCTTCTCTGTCCTGGTACTCCCCTACAATGCTGAATCAAGACTTTACAGGACAAGGGACCTCTCCTTCCTTCTTCTAGGGAATCATTTGACATGTGAATTGTGTCTTAGGAATTCTGAGCTTCTGGGCTAATATCCACTTATCAGTGACTACATTCCATGTGTGTTCTTTTGTGATTGGATTACCTAACTGGATGATATTTTCCAGTTCCAACCATTTGCCTAAGAACTTCATGAATTCATTGTTTTTAATTGCTGAGTTGTATTCCATTGTGTAAATATACCACATTTTCTGTATCCATTCCTCCATTGAGGGACATCTGGGTTCTTTCCAGTTTCTGGCTATTACAAATGAGGCTTCTATGAACATAATGGAGCATGTGTCCTTACTGCATGCTGGTGAATCCTCTTGGTATATATCCCCAGGAGTGGTATAGTAGGGTCCTCTGGAAGTGTCATGCCTAGTTTTCTGAGGAACAGCCAGACTGATATCCAGAGTGGTTGTACCAACTTGCATTCCCACCAGCAGTGGAGGAGTATTCCTCTTTCTCCATATCCTTGCCATCACCTGTTGTCTCCTGAGTTTTTAACTTTAGCCATTCTGACTGGTGTGAGATGAAATCTCAGGGTTGTTTTGATTTGCATTTCCCTAATGACTGATGATGCTGAACAATTCTTAAGGTGCTTCTCAGTCATTCAAAGTTCTTCAGGTGAAAATTCTTTGTTTAGCTCTGTACCCCATTTTTTATAGGGTTATTTGGCTCTCTGGGGTCTAACTTCTTGAGTTCTTTGTATATATTAGATATTAGTCCTCTGTCAGATGTAGGGTTGGTGAAGAGCTTTTCCCAATTTGTTGGTTGCCATTTTGTCCTTTTAACAGTGTCCTTTGCCTTACAGAAACTTTGTAATTTTATGAGGTCCCATTTGTCAATTCTTGATCTTAGAGCATAAGCTATTGGTATTCTGCTCAGGAACTTTCCCCCTGAGCCAATGTCCTCAAGTGTCTTCCCCAGTTTCTTTTCTATTAGTTTCAGTGTGTCTGATTTTATGTGGAGGTCCTTAATCCACTTGGAGTTGAGTTTAGTACAGGAGATAAGAATGGATCAATTTGCATTCTTCTGCATGTTGACCTCCAGTTGAACCAGCACCATTTGTTGAAAAGGCTATCTTTTTTCCATTGGATGATTCTATTAACACAGAGAAGAGTCTTTGGTTGATTTAAGCAATTTAGCTGAATATTTAAAATGTTTTATATTTATGTATGACTGAAACTTACATAACTTAAAAATCCTTATCACACTAATGTATGAAATATGTTTATATTTTATTATGTGCATATGCCTGATACACACTACCTTAAGAAATCCTTCTTAGCTGTGGAATTCCATGTAAGACTTGATTTACTATTAACCTTTTTGTGAGGTCTTCAGTTTTGTATGAGCAAATCTCGAGTAAGACAGGTTGCAATAGCACCTAGGCTGTTCTTGAATTCACCTTATAGGGAACGTCTTGTTCTCCTGTGTCTATTTCTCTAGTTCTAGGATTACAAGCATACAATACTACAGAAGGATTAAAGGTCTGTCTTAACCATGAATAAACTATGTATCACATCATTTAATGCTAGTGTGATATGAACATAAGGGTACATAATATATCCCTTAATTAGAAATGGCCATTTTTTATGACAGCCTAGTATTGAATTGACCTTAGGAGGAAATTATTTTCACTGTTGCACATATTGGGCCTGTATGTTCAGCTAAATCCTTTAAGGCTTTCTTCATGTGAATTGCTGTAAAAAAAAAAAAAAAAAAAGAAGGTCTTTGTGGTTCCTGTGCCTCCTTCATTCCTCACTTCATAGGTAAGTGAGACTCCATTGTAAACTTTACAAATCTAATAGATAGGGGAGCAGGAGGGTTGGATTTGTAAATCTCTGACTCTGTCACTTCATTATACCACTAGTTGTTTCTTTTTTCCTTTTCTCATTGTAGTTTGCAGAGAACACATTTGCAACTCATTAGTAACAAGCTCATCTTCTCTTGCTTCTATAAGTAGGAGACAGTTTTATTCTTTGCTTCAAGTCCTTTTCCCAATCCCCAGCTTCTAATCAGCCATGTCTGTCCTGTCTTCCTGATCTTCCCCATCATATCCTCCGGTATTAATCTCCTCCACTTCAGGCCCTTGTCATCACAATCTAGTATAACTTAATGTCTGTCTTTAGTTGACTTCAATTATGTGATTTTAGTTTAATTCTTATTTTCCAACCTTATTTTTGAAGAGTCAGTCTTGCTGAGAAATAATTTATGCAGTAGGTAATTCTAACATTCCCAGTGAGTTTCCATCAAGTGTAAATCCCCCACGCCTTTTGGTGTGGGTTGGATATAGTAGTTCATGTCTAATGAAGACAATAATATAAAGAAATGGGCATTATTCTCAAAGTAAGTTTTAACAGCTCTCCTCTGTCTCTGTCTCTGTCTTGCTCTCTCTTTTTATCTCTATCTCTATCTATCTATCTATCTATCTATCTATCTATCTATCTATCTATCTAAAATCTGTCTTGGTCTCTCTCCTTTTTCAACATCTCCTCATTTCCAGTAATGGCCACCTATCATGGAGTTGTTAGCTTTGGGAGAACCCAATTAGCAATTAGCAAAGAAATGTGAAACCATCCACAAAGGCGGTGAGTGCTGAGCTAACTTGGCAAAACGCCTCAGGAGTAAATTGGAAGTGGTTCTTTCCACATTGAACCATGCAATGTGACTGGAGCCCCAACACTGCAGCTGGTGAGAGACACTGAGACAGAGGCTCTAGGCCAAATTTTCCCTGTGTTTCAGACCTACAAATATCTCTAGCTAAAAAAATGTTTCTTGTCACAAAATACTGAGCTTGGGAAAAATTTGTGATACAGCAAAAGTAACACTATTATTTTCACATATATTTCATCTTCTTAAGCTGTAATTTTTGAACTTTGCTATGCATTGCATATGTATTTTTGAATGATCTAATTAGAACATCATACTCAAGTATAGGATATTTCCATGATTTGTAAAATTTCCCCTTTATATTTGAAAATCTATCCCACCTATCTTCTGGCAGCATTAATTTGACTTCTGTCCCATGATATTGCACTTTCCAGATTTTCATATAATAGAAATAATTTAGTGTGTAGCTTTTAATTATGTTCTCCTTTGCTTTCTATACTAATTCGAGATGGAAATGAGATAGAATGTAATATCCTTATTTTATTCTACGCATGCAGCACAGTGGTTTGTTTATTCTTAAAGGGATGACAGCAGGAAATAGAAACTGGTCAGATCGATCAGGGACCGAAGCAGAAGTTTTGAGAATATCCTTGTAGAGTTCAGGAATATCAAGAGAATTCTGAGTCCTGTTTTGCTCTTATATCTTATGCTTACCTGGAAGCTATATGTGAGGACATAACTAAAAACTGAGGAGAGCCCTGAGTTCCTAGTGATGGCCAGCTTGACTGACCAGCTTCCTCTATTCTCATACCTTGTGCCTAGTTACCACTATAAGTCCTTGAAAAGGCCCCAGACTATTAATAACTTGACAGTGTAATTTTCCTGGGATTTTCCAGAAACCACAGAAATTCTGCCTTCTCTTTAAACTCACCCTCTGTAGTGTATGATTATCATTCTTTGAGTTTTGAGATGTAAACCAGTGCATCACTGGCTTGGAAAGGCTTTGATAGCCATTGTGTTACCTCACAAGAAACTGAAAAAGACTCCACTTGTCTTAAAGACAATCAAACAGTTTTTTTAATGAAAATATGAACATATCCAATAATTTCAGTTTAGGGTGGTTAAGTATAGCAATAGAAATATTTGTAAACTGTTTATTGCATGTAAATATATTATTTTGTTGCTTACCTTCAAATATTGAGGCAAGTATTTGTATGGCTTTATGGCAACTGTAGTTTTGGTTACTAGTTTTGAGGTCTAGTCTCACCAGATTTATGTTAGAGATCTAGGTGCTCTATAATGATCAGATTCAGCTTTTGTTGAACCATTACTTCTGCTTTCACCTGCTAATTGATATTAAACATCTTCCAAATATTTACTTGCTGTCCCCAGATGTTCATTGCTGGAATATTTTTATGAGAATTTTGCCAAAAGGTATCCTCCACATTTATGCCATTAATATGGTAGGAGAAAGAAGTTACATTAATGCTATCTATTGATAAGGACTGCATACATTATATGATTTTTTCTGTATTTATTAATCTAATCATAAAAAAATACACAGATTTTCTTTGTCTTTTCCCCTAACCTTTTTTGTTGTTTTCAAAAATAGTGTCCTTCTGGGTTTGTATTATCTAATTCTGTATAATATTTTCTAGTTTATTTCCTTGAGAATTTGATGATCTTAGCTTTACTTATAATAGCAAGGTATAGCACCAAATCTATAGATATGAGTGTATAACTGGAATAAACAGAAAAACCAGAAAAGTCCAAGGGGACAATGGTGGGAAGATCTAGGGAAGGCATAATAGGACACAAGTGGTATAAAGAAGGAATGGAAAAGGGAGGTCTTCAGTTGGTGAGGGGGAAGGAGAGCAATACAGAAGGAAACAGAGCGAAGGATGCTTGAAAAAGCCATAGCAGAACTTTTAACTACTTAAAAATGCATATAGTATATGTAAGTGTATGTCTATGCAAATACATTTAATTTAAATGTACTTATACCACTCAGTGCTTACACCCCCCTAGAACCATGGACTGGCTACAAACACTACAGTGACAGAAATGGCAATGTTGTCTTTGAGTTGTTGGTCAGAGGATACCAAGAAACTACCAAATCAATAGGCTATTTTTGCTGCTCTTGATTCGTAAGTCCTAAGAAATCATTCTCATGATATCTGAGGGTGCTAATCAATATTTAAATACAAAAGAAACATTCTAACCATGGTGACCAACCTAACCAGATATCCTCAACAGAACAATAGTGCCTCTTATATCTATGGGAATCAACAGCCTTCAAGTGGACGTAAGGCTTACTCAGTATGAAGGAATTCATGGCCACTGTAAACTTAGGCAACTATTTAGTAAGTGTATGGAACCTAGAGGAGAACCTACTATTGCCTATTATTCCAAACCAGTATAATTTCTTAATGTAAATACTTAACCTTATGTCTACAGACAAGTATAACTCAGCCTCCCATTCAAAAATAAGACTCATTTTGCAGCAGACAGACCATTACAGAAATCCACAATTGATTGAAAACATAACAAACAACTGATCATGGTGTGTCCAACTCCAGTCAATGCAGCTATAATATAACTGCTCCACCTAAGTCTCTGGGAACATTGTAGAAGAGGGCATAGAAAGATTGTAAGAATAGAATATAATAAGGTAATGTTTTTTCTAAAGGACATGAAGCCTACCCCTATTTGATCTCATGAGTATAGTAACCTGTACAAGACTAACATAATGGCATCACTTGACATGCCAACATGACATATAACTCTTCCTCTAGGCATGGAGCCTTTTTGTAGTGAAGAACTACAGGAAATTAAGGTGAAAGAAGGAGAATCAGTGTTCTTGAGGGACAAGTATCCAGATAGGTTATCCAGTCCTTTAGCAGTGTGTATGTTAATAAGTTAAAAAGAAGAACCCACAAAGTGAATATAAAGTGAAAGAAATAAATTTAAGGGAGAATTATCTGTCTATGCCCAGCATGGTTTTCTCATTATATTCTTGATCTGGTAAATTAAACGGAGTTTCAGATGTTCAACCAAAATTCCATTCCTTGGATAAATACTTCTAGGTCATGGTGGACTGGGCAGACACTGTCCAGAGTTATTTTCTATCAAAGCTACCTCTGTGTAACCACCATTATGGGTAGTGACAAACAATTTTCTTCCCTTGTAATATCTATGTACATTTTCCTTTTGGGCGTTGGGTGGGTAGGTAGGTGGGGAAACATGTTCTCCTTGTGTAGCCCTAAATGGTCTGGATTCTACCGAGCTGACCTTGAACTCATAGAGGTTCACCTTCTGAGTGCTGGGAATAAAAACTGTTTATTCATTAAAAAATGAAAAGTAGCACTACCAGAAGATGAGGAATTGAAAGCTATTTCCCCTACTTTTCTTAGAATCACTCTTCTTGGATGGGTGTTACTTGTACAAAGGAATACAGGCATTACTGGAAAGCTCTACAAATTTTTCAAAGTTTTCCTTAGTCAAAGGAGTCCTCAACAGTTTTCCCCTCCTTGTTTTTATATTCATCATGGATAAGAACATGAAGTTAGTGAGTCTCATATGCATACTTGAAATTGAATCTAGATCCAGTGTGCTCTTAACTGATGTACCATCCCACCAGTCCCCTTGCACACATACTAGGCACAGATACATATTCAGGCAAAATATCCATATATATATATATAATAATTTTAAAAAAAGAATGTGGGATTTCACTCTTCTTTCCTTTTGAGAAATCAGTAGTATACTATGCTAATAACCTTGGCTTTTAACTTTTTTTAAAAATTCTATTTATTTTATTTTAATTTTTTCACAATTTTTTATTTTCTATATTCTTTGTTTACATTCCAAAGGTTTTCCCCTTTCCCAGTTCCTCCCTCACCATGTGTCCTATAAATCCTCCCCCCCCACCCGCGCACATTCCCTAATCACCCTCCACCCTCCAACCCTTTTTCTGGTCTGGTACTCTCCTGCAAAACTGGAACAAGTCTTTAATTTATCAAACACACACACACACACACACACACACACACACACACACACACACACAGATGCACATACACATATACTCACAAATGTACATGCTGTCTTCATTTGTGACAATATATTTGACCCATTTTATTTTATGTGTCAGTTACTAGCTTAACAACACAAATCTGTTATCAATGCCAAATGTATGTTTTTAAAAAAGCTCATAATCTTTGAACCCATTCATCATACAATTACATAAACTTTAGACCATTCTTGGAGTTATTTGCTGATTAAGAGGTGTGTATTTTCTGTGTGTTTGGAACTGAACTCTGCAGTGCAATGATATAATAAGGTGAGCATTGCTTTGTTTCATATGGAATACAAGGCAGAGTGATAGGATGGTAAGTAAAGTTGCCCCAATTTTGGATTTAGATTATCTCTATGTTCTGATCATAAACTAGTAGAATACTGTGATTTTCTGCCCTACTCATTCTGTTTGGTGTTTTCTTTGTATAGAGGTTAAAGTTGACAATTCTCTTCCTGTGCATTAAATATGAATTAAGAATATTGTTGTATAATATGAATATTTTTTATGATCCTTTTGTCTCCTTCTACTTTATCTGGGTTCTGGGTTTGAAATTATACTTCCAAGCTCTTGAAGAAAGTGCCTTTGTAGTAAGTCACTTATCAACTGTGAATTAAAAATATGCTTGAATTGTCAGTGAAAATGCTCAAAAAGGCATCTTGAGTTGTTTTAGTGTCAAATATGCTATAGAAAGCTTCATCCATTTGTTTGGTGCGTTCTAATTTGTTAAGTGTCTTAGTCACAATGGTTCAGTCTTGTATTCCAGGTATGTTCTATGACTTTTTCTCATGTCCATCATTTTAAGTGACAATATTTTACCCATGTCTCAGAAAATGCCTACATCATTATTTTTTCCTATTCATTGATATAAATTACAATTTTTGGAAAAGGGAGTCTATTCTTTTTTAACAATTCCTCTTGGAATCTATTTTAATTTGAAATAATGCACAGTTCCTGCTTTATTACACCCAAATTCATGCTGCTTGCTTTTTAAAAGATTTTTTTCTCTATACTGAACTCATTAAATTAATATTTTTAATCCTCAATGTGATTTTTACTATAAAAGAATTTCATATGATTTATAAAAATAGTAAGTTTATAAACCTAGAAGTATTCACTTTCAAAATAATTTTCAGAACTCTTATAAAATATAAATATTATAGAGGAAAGAAAAGAATAGTATATATGTATATGTATAGATACATTCTCAACATACTCTATGAATTTGTATATCCACTAAAACATTCACTTTTTATTTCTTTTTTTATACAATTTTTGTTTACAGTCCAGATGATTGCCCCTTTCCAGGTTCCCTCCTCCCCATAAGTTCCATAAGCCCTCTTCCCTCCACCCATTCCCCATCAAACTCCTCCTAATTCTCTGTCCTGGAAATCCCCTGCATTGCTGCATCAAGCCTTTCCAGGAACAGGGCTCTCTCCTTCCTTCTTCTTGTGAATCATCTGTTACTTTTGTCTTGTGTATTCAGAGCTTCTGGGCTAATGTCCACTTATCACTGATTGCATTCCATGTGTGTTCTTTTGTGATTGGGTTACCTCACGTAGGATGATATTTTCCAGTTCCAACCATTTGCCTTAGAACTTCATGAATTAATTGGTTTTAATTGCTGAGTAGTAATCCATGGTGTAAATATACCACATTTTCTGTATCCATTCCTCTGTTGAAGGACATCTGGGTTCTTTCCAGCTTCTGGCTATTATAAATAAGGCTGCTATGAACAAAGTGGAGCATGTGTCCTTATTGCATGCTGGGGAATCCTCTGGGTAAATGCCCAGGAGTGGTATAACAGGGTCCTCTAGAAGTGTCATTCCTAGTTTTCTGAGAAACATGCCAGACTAATTTCCAGAGTGGTTGTAACAGCTTGCAATCTCACCAGCAGTGGAGGAGTGTTCCTTTTTCTTCACATCCTTGACAACACCTGCTGTCTCCTGAGTTTTTAATCTTAGCTATAAATATAAATATTATAGAGGAAAGAAAAGAATAGTATATATGTATAGGTATAGATACATTCTCAACATACTCTATGAATTTGTATATCCACTAAAACATTCACGTTTTATTTCTTTTTTATATACAATCTTTGTTTACAGTCCAGATGATTGCCCCTTTCCAGGTTCTGACTGGTGTGTGGTAAAATCTCAGAGTTGTTTTGATTCGCATTTCCCTAATGAGTAATGATATTGAACATTTCTTAAGATGCTTCTCAGCCATTCAAATTTCCTCAGGTGAAAATTCTTTGTTTAGCTCTGTACCCCATTTTTAATAGAGTTATTTGGCTCTCTGGAGTCTACCTTCTTGAGTTTTTCACATATATTGGATATTAGCCCTCTGTGGAATGTAGGGTTGTTGAAGATCTTTTCCCAATTTGTTGGTTACTGTTTTGTCCTTTTGACAGTGTCATTTTATGAGGTCCCATTTGTCAATTCTTGATCTTAGAGCATAAGCTTTTGGTGTTCTGTTCAGGAACTATTCCCCTGTGCCCATGTCCTAAAGGGTCTTCTCCAGTTTCATTCTATTAGTTTCAGTGTGTCTGGTTGTATGTGGAGGTTCTTGATCCACTTGGAGTTGAGCTTAGTGAAAGGAGTTAAGAATGGATTGATTTGCATTCTTCTGCATGCTGACCTCCAGTTGAACAAGCACCATTTTTTGAAAAAGCTATCTTTTTTCCATTGGATGGTTTTAGTCCTTTATCAAAGATCAAGTGACCATAGGTGTGTGGGTTTATTTTTGGGTCTTCAATTCTATTCCACTGATCTACCTGTTTGTCACTGTAGCAATACCATGCAGTTTTTAACACTATTTCTCTGTAGTACTGCTTGAGGTACTGGATACTGATTCCCCTGAAGTTCTTTTACTGTTCAGAATAGTTTTAGCTATCCTGGGATTTTTGTTATTCCAGATGAATTTGAGAATTGCCCTTTCTAACTCTATAAAGAACTGAGTTGGGATTTTGATGGGGATTGCATTGAATCTATCTGAATATTGCTTTTTGCAAGATGACCATTTTTACTATATTAATCCTGCCAATCCATGAGCATAGAAGATTTTTCCACGTTCTGAGGTCTTCTTCAATTTTCTTCTTTAGAGACCTGAAGTTCTTGTCATACAGATCTTTCATTTGTTTTGTTAGAGTCACGCCAAGATACTTTATTTTATTTGTGAAGGGTGCCATTTCCCTAATTTTTTTCTTAGCCTGCTTATCCTTTGAGTATAGGAAAGCTACTGATTTGCTTGAGTTAATTTTATAACCAGCCACTTTGCTGAAGTTGTTTATCAGCTGTAGGAGTTCTCTGGTGGAGATTTTGGGTCACTTAAATATACTATCATATCATCTGCAAATAGTGATAGTTTGACTTCTTCCTTTCCAATTGGTATCCCTTTGACCTCCTTATGTTGTCTAATTGCTCTAGCTAGAATTTCAAGTACTATATTGAAAAGATATGGAGAGAGGGGGCAGCCTTGTCTAGTCCTGATTTTAGTGGGATTGCTTCAAGTTTCTCTCCATTTACTTTGATGTTGGCTACCAGTTTGCTGTATATTGCTTTTACTATGTTAAGGTATGGGCCTTGAATTCCTGTTCTTTCCAAGACTTTTAGCATGCAATGATGCTGAATTTTGTCAAATGCTTTTTCAGCATCTAATGAGATGACCATGTGGCTTTTTTCTTTGAGTTTGTTTATGTAGTGGATTACATTAATGGATTTCCATATATTGAACCATCCCTGCATCCATGGGATGAAGCCTCCTTGATCATGGTGAATGATCATTTTGATGTGTTCTTGGATAAAGTTGGCAAGAATTTTATTGAGTATTTTTAGATCTATATTCATTAGGGAAATTGGTCTGAAGTTCTCTTTCTTTGTTGGATCTTTGTGTGGTTTTGGTATCTGTGTAATTGTCACTTTTTTTTGAGACAGGGTTTCTTTGTGTAGTCCTGGCTGTCCTGGAACTCATTCTGTACAGCAGGCTGGCCTCGAACTCAGAAATCCACCTGCCTTTGCTTCCCAAGTACTGGGATTACAGGCTTGTGCCACCACCACCTGGCAATTGTCACTTCTTATTTCTAAACTTGTTTGATGTCTGAGATACTGACATTTTAAATTTTGTTTCTAAGAACTAATGTTTATATATACATATATATATATACATATATATGTAGATATATTTTTTCAATGAGAATTAACCAACACTGATATGTGGCTGTTCATTTTTTCTGAACTTCCAGGGAATACTGAAAGCTATGCTGATCATGTTACTCTTGTTAAGGGCTTGGCATTTTAGTACAGTATGGAATTAGGTGCAGGGGGAGTACTAGCAACATCCATTGATCAGTATGTTAGAAAGTAGAAGATCAGAGGGAAACTTTAGTAGGATTATGAAGTAGTCATTGATCACATGCACAATTTCTTTTGGATAGAATTGAGACAGTTGTTTGAGAAAGTAATTTTCAAACTGAAATTTAGAAGACAATGGGACATCCATATAATGGAAAGAAGGAAGAAATACCTGGAAGACCAAACAACAAATGCAAAGTGTCCATTTTAAGAAAGAAATAAGAAAATAATTTTTGATTAAGAAATATGATAAAATGACAGAACTATAACAATGAAATCTGGATACTAAGATAGAAGTGTTAAAATCTAAATGAGGCTGGGTTATTTAAGCCCAAATGAGAATGACATAGTTAATCACTAAGTCAGTGTGACTATCACAAGGGCACTTTGAATTCAATACCAAATATATAATCATTCAACTAAAAAAATAGGTAAGTTTGATTTTATTGAAATTAAAATATTTTGTCCCAAAAGATACCATTTAGAAATGTGAACACAGTATGAACCACAGAGTTGCTACCAATACTTGGAAAAAATCTGTCTTATGAAGGATTGTGCCATTCAAGTTACATGATATGCAATGATGGAAACAAATGTTATATCAATAATGTGATTACATAATGCATTTATTACAGTGTAAAGTTCTAAAAAAACTGATATTATCAAATTAGGGAAAATCATATAAGTGAACCAACCAACCAACCAACCAACCAACCAAACAAACAAACAAACAAACAAACAAATACAAGAACCATGAAACTACACTATATTGAGTTAATCTCATCAGACACTCTTAAACTGCCATATGGACACTCTTAAAACTGTAAAGAAGTCTTTATGCCTTTATTGCAAGCTGGTAGCTACACAAGAAACTTGCCCAAACTATGCACTTCTGAGCCTTACAGTCTTTTGTCTTATGCATAAAAAGCTGCATCCTGGTTCTCGTACTTCAGTTAAGAAGAAGCAAAACTAAAGAAGCCAAAAAAAAAAAAAAAAAAAAAAAAACAAGGTTAGTACACTTAATAACTTTCCAGACTGTGGGCTAGGTCTTTCACAGACTAGGTCTTAGTTCATGTTTTGGCAGGTATTGGCAATGATGTGCTAGGACTTAAGGTCAGAGTGCTGTTTTAACACAGCATCAGGCATGCTAGGGTCTGAGGACCTGTAACATTTACCATTCGTTCTACAGGAAATAGTAGAACCTTGGAATCACATTGAAGCAGGGGGTTATAGCATCCCCTCATCACTGTAACAGTATTCACTCTGTGTTTTACATTGTTAAGTAGGCAGTTGATCAAGTAGGGTCCTATAGTGATGCTTAAGGAATCAATTCCTCAGAAATGGCCATTAGTAGTTAATCAGTGGGACCAGGAAAGCAAGTATTGATGCCAATTATAAGAATCCTTGTAACTTATTTATCTTTGCTTAAGATTATTTCTCATAATGGCTAAACTTTCACTAATTTCTCCAGACTTGCTGCATAGAAGCAACAAGTTCTTTCCATTGCCACAGAGACTTCATGTTTCATGAAGAGGAAGTCCAGTCCTCTGGGATTCTGAAGAACAACCTCAGCGAAGGGGTTTACCAAGGCTTCCAGATAAGATATAGAATTATACAATGGCCGAGGCCTATGTGTACTTGAACATTGACTTCTTTGAAGTTATTGTACTTTGTAAATAGAAGTTCCAACTACAGCAGAGACTGCTGTAGAGATGCCTGCCCCCATCAATAGGGGATGGAGAATGAAGTTGGCTAGCTGTGCATTGGGAAGCTTAGAATCTAGAATTAGGTGGGCCATACTCTCTTCTCCATTATAAATGAATACTTGTGGTACAAGGAAGCACATGAAGACCCAAAGGAGTGGGTCTCCAGTGCAAACAATTTATAACATGCACACTTAGTTCTGCCTTTACTGAAAGCAAGCCAGACAGTATCTAGAGCCTAGAAATATACTCTGGAGTTAGCCTGTTGTACATGGCTGCATAGGGTGAACTATAAACTATATTTTGATGGTTTTACGCAGGCATTCTCTCCTTGGAGGTATTCTATGGTAGGCTTAGATTGGTCCCGTTTATAGTTATCTGGATTGGAAATGGAGCTTATGACTTAATTATTTCAAGTTCTAATATAATATGATGGTTATGGATCTATCCTACAGGGACACAAGACTAAAATAGGACAACCATAGTAATAGGGCTTGTGTCAGTCTTAGCTTTAGTGGGTCAGAGGTTCTCGTTAAGACAAACCTATCATGGTCTTCTGTAACCTCTGTCACCTGGTATGGTGTCTAGATAGGGTGCCACTAGAGATCTTCACTCTGGTAAGGACCACAAGGAATGGATCTTTTCTACATTGATTACAGGCTCCAAGTAATAGTTCTCTTTACCCATATGAAGCTACTAGACTGGAACTTGTTGGCCGGCTCAAACATAAGCAAGGGACAAGTTTTTTAAATTATCTGATTAATAGTCCTCTAGGCTTGTAGAATCTATAAAGATTTGAGGCAGGAATGAATGGTCAATAATTTCTGCCTTATTAAAATTTCTTAGATTACAAAGGAGAGCAGGGGGCCTCCCAAACATAATTTCAAATGGGATGATACCTTCTTACTATGGAGTTCACTTAGCTGTTAAAAGGGCAAAATATGGGAAGTCACGCACTTTTTGTCAGTTCTTAAAAACATATTTAGTTAAAATTTTCTTCAAGATTCTCTCCAATTGTCCTGATTTTCCAACCAACATTTGGGATCTTTGACAGATTTGGGGAATTATGACCATGAAGTCAAGGAAAATTTTGTGCACTTGGGTGAGGGGAAATCCAAACCTAGGAATTACTTCTTGGAGGAGTTTCTTGGTGACCACAGAAGCTATTTCCATCTGGGTAGGATATTTGTCTACCCACTCTGTAGAGAAATTTTAGTCCAACAACATGTCTGTGTAGGCAAGGGATCCCATTCAAAAGCCTTCTAGGACTATATGATACAGCTAGAATTTAGACACATTCTGTATTACAATATGATCTGACAGAAATACAGACATTCAATTAGTACATTATTTTAATCCTTAACAATGAAGGAAAGGTGAGTTTGTAGAAACAAGTAGCCATGTTTGAAAGTGATGTTTAAAGGAGGGACAAAGTGACAAATCAGAGGGAAATTTTTCAGAGTGAGTCAGAGCTAGGATTTGCCCAACTCACATGAAAATAGTGCAGGAAAGAGAAGCTACCAAAGGGCAGAGGGTGTGTGTGGCAGTTTTACTAGGGTAGTTTTTCAGAGACATGTTGCAGAGAAAACAAGCTAGACACAGGTAAAGACTAAACAAGCAAGAGAATGAAAAGGACTGGAAGATTAGAACATATTGCCAAAGTTATTATGAAGCCATGCAGAATAATTCAGAGAGAAGCCAAACTGATTCACTCAGCTTGGAAGATTAGGTTGTAGAGAGGGTAGAAGCTTCCAGGCCTAGGCCTATGGGTAGTTAGAACAGAGAGATAGAGTTTGAGCTGAGCCCAAGCCCTGTATTCACACAGCTTGGGTACAGCTTCCATCTCGTTGCTTCATGTGAGGTAATAAAAGCAACATTTATACCATTCAGAAAAGGTATCTATAAAAATTAGCAAATATTTATACCCAAGAACTGTGTATTTATCTCTGTAATCTACATCTTTTAATATTTTCAAGAGATGCATCCTCAGCTGTGGACTACTTTCAGGATTTTTATTCCCCTATAGGCATTTATTTGTGTACAAGTGGTATATCTGCACACAATGTCTTTGACATTGCATTGGCAAAGACTACTTTGGTGGGTAGAACACATGGCTGCTCCTAGCAGGGCCTAGATTTCTCCTGTTTTTGACTTCCTTTCTGGATGAAGTGAGAGTTACCTTATTTGACAGAGGTCTCCCCCACTGACATGGTACATTGTTGGATATAACCCTAGTTTCCTTACAGTACAATGCAAATTTATATTGACACTGTATGAATGATAGTTTTGACTTTCCACCAACCAAGTCCCTCGGTGTTTGCTGAAAGTTCAACCTTATATTATGAAGTTCCGTTGCTGAGGAACTGAGTTCAATGTGTCTTATCAAGGATGACAACTGTGGCCCTGATTCTATTCTGAACAAAACTGCTCCAATCAGTGGAATTCTTTTGTTTTTCACAGAAGTGCATCTGTTGGGTCAGTTATGACAGATTGAACCACATCAGCCATTTCCCTGCAACCATTGAAAAACTCTGTTGTGTTAACATCTGGCATTAGGCTGGCTGAGATTATGGCTGAACCTTTACATTAGTGAATATGGATTGGTCTAGGAAAAGTGCTTGGCAATGGTTTAGTAGGGAGGTAGGCATCGACTTCTCTGGGTGTTCCCTCAAGAAGGCCTCATCTGAGTGTTGTGTATTTAGGAGCAGTGCCTGTCCCAAAGTCAGCTTGTCAGCTTCCTTCACTAGCATGTCTGCCAGCCACTGTCTGTAGCGAAGCCAGCAGGTGGCAGGTAAATTAAAGTGGGTGGTTGTCTCTAGTTTATTAAGTCTATGCCAATTCGGAATGAGGGAAGTTTGGTATGACTAAGAAAAGGTGGGTCACAGCACCTTGTTCCAGGTCTACCATTAGAATTATTGTCTAGGAAAAGAGAGCAGTCTGTTCAGCTTATCCTTGGATCACTGTCTGTTGAGATATCCCTAATCCAAACAATTCAGTAAAGACTGAGTAGGCAAAAAAAGTCTGACTGCATCACTAGCACAATATTGTTTGCTTGCTGGTTTTATGGAACATCTTTCTACAGGAGTGAATCCCTGTTAAGCCTCCCATAGGCACTCCAGGAACTCAATGTGTGACTCCTGAGGCTATACTAACATTATACAGATTGGTGGGTTTTCTAACTCCTGCCCTCAGTCCTCCTAAAATGTCCTGGCAAACATTGTTCAGAACTCCCATTCATTGTCAGTGTTGGGGTGCCAGTCAGGTAGGGCAAAAATCAGTTGTATTTGTGCTACATTGTCCTCAAGTGATCCTCCTCCTAGCCAAAGGCTTGCTTCAAGCCAAATCCTGTCCCACTCCTTGGCCATGAAGAAAGTAACTAAGATCTATGGGTCAATAAGTTGGAACCAGCTGGTAGATATCAAAGGGAGTCTCCAGAAAACTGATGAAAGCCTGAAGAATTTTAGAGAACAGTAAGCTCTGTTCTCCAGATCACTGGGTGGAAATGAGGATCTTTTTTTTACCTGAGAGAGAATCTTCAGGTATTAGACCCATGAGGTACACCTCTCTTGGAGGGGCAATGGAGACTGTCTCTGGTTTAGAGCAATTTCTGCTAGAACCTTCACAGCCAGAGACATTCCATGTTTATAGGGTAGCGGGGACTCAAGGTAAAAGAAGAGCACACCTCTCAACTAGAGTGCAGTCAGAGAACTTACCTTTCCCTCCAGTACAGCTTAGCTAACTATTTTCTCCTTTGCAGGCATGGCCAGAGGTACTCTGGGACACATAATTGTGGAGAGTCATTCTCTACTGGTGTGGAAGAAGGAACAAGGGAGCTATCAGGTTTTTCTGTTCAAACCAGCCTAACCAAAATTATCCTGGTCCCCAGTAAGAGAACATAGGTCTTAAGCCAGAAGTGTTCACCTTGAATCAGAGAAACCCACTGATCAATGTAGGGACATTGATGGGGGTGGATTCATTACCACATTTCAGATGGCTGAACTCTTTGGAGGAATTATCCTTTCCTGAGTTCCCTAACTTCAAAGGAGACCCAATTGATTTCATAGATGATCTGGAGCTTTCTGAGCCCAAATCATAAGTTAAATCCATCCTCATCCACAAAACCCTCCTTGAAAATGTTCTCATTTTGGCAGGTATTAGATCATATGTGCTAGATTTTAATGTCAGAATGGGGTCTTTAACATGGTATATGTTGGGCTAAGTTCTAGGGGCCTCTTACAATATTTTCTCCTTTCTAGAGTGAGCGAAAAGAGGTGCAGAGAATCTGTAATACATTTAGTCAGCATCTAACAAAACTAAACCCACACCCAACATTTGCTTCAGTGACTGTGGAAGATAAAGGTAAAGGTCACTGACTCCAGGATTCTGGAAAGAAAGAGCAGAATAGATGAGTGAATGGAAAAACTTTAATGTAGCAGAACTACTGGATGTGGCATTTAAGTAGCAGATATGTCACCAAGTAAATCTCAACATAATACATGCACTTTGAGGCGTTATGACATTTCAAAGGAGCTTCATGAATATTAACAAATGTATCACTCAGGTGCAAGGTATGAGTCACATAAGAGGTTATGTTCCTATGGAGGTAATGGATAGACCATAGATTGCTGTTCTTTTTTTTTTTTTTTGATTTTTTTTATTGTATATATTCTATATTTACAATTCATTTCCCTTTTTCTGGTTCCCCACCCCCAAAGGTCCCACATGTCCTTTTCCCTCCCCCTGCTCCCGCATCCACCCCCTCCCATTTTACTGTTCTTGTACTCTGCCACAATGATGTTTTGGTCCATTCTAGCACCAGTGTCCACTCCTTTCTTCTTGTGAGACATCACTTGATATGTGATTTGTGTCTTTGGTGTTCCAAGCTTCTAGGCTAATATCCACTTATCAGTGATTGTATACCATGGGTATTCTTTTGAGACTGGGTCACCTCACTTAGTATGACATTATCCAGCTCCATCCATTTCTCTATGAATTTCATGAATTCATTGTTTCTAATGGCTGTATAGTACTCCATTGTGTATATATACCACATTTTTTGTGTCCATTCCTCTGTTGAGGGACATCTGGGTTCTTTCCAGCTTCTGGCTATTATATATAAAGCTGCTATGAACATAGTGGAGCATGTATCCTTATTGCATGCTGGTGAATCTTCTGGGTATATTCCCAGGAGTGGTATGGCTGGGTCCTCCGGAAGTATCACGCCCAGTTTTCTGAGGAACCGCCATACTGATTTCCAGAGTGGTTGTACCAGCTTGCATTCCCACCAGCAGTGGAGGAGTGTTCCTCTTTCTCCACATCCTCGCCAACACCTGATGTCTTCTGAGTTTTTAATCTTAGCCATTCTGACTGATGTGAGGTGAAATCTCAGGGTTGTTTTAATTTGCATTTCCCTAATGACTAGTGATGTTGAACATTTTTAAGGTGTTCTCAGCCATCTGAATTTCTTCAGGTGAAAAGACTCTGTTTAGCTCTGTACCCCATTTTTGGATAGGGTTATTTGGTTTTCTGGGGTCTAACCTCTTGAGTTCTTTGTATACATTGGAGATTAGCCCTCTGTCGGATGTGGGGTTGGTGAAGATTTTTTCCCAATTTGTTGGTTGCCGATTTATCCTTTTGACAGTGTCTTTTGCCTTACAGAAACTTTGTAGTTTTATGAGGTCCCATTTGTCTATTCTTGCTCTTAGAGCATAAGCAATTGGTGTTCTGTTCAGGAATTTTTCCCCTGAGCCAATGTCCTCAAGGGTCTTCCCCAGTTTCTTTTCTATTAGTTTTAGTGTGTCTGGTTTTATGTGGAGGTCTTTGATCCACTTGGAGTTGAGCTTAGTGCAAGGAGATAAGAGTGGATCAATTCTCATTCTTCTGCATGTTGACCTCCAGTTGAGCCAGCACCATCTGTTGAAAAGGCTATCTTTTTTCCACTGGATGTTTTCAGCTCCTTTGTCGAAGATCAATTGGCCATAGATGTGTGGGTTCAATTCTGGGTCTTCGATCCTATTCCATTGATCTGCTTCCCTGTCACTGAACCAATACCATGCAGTTTTTAATACCACTGCTCTGTAATATTGCTTGAGGTCCGGGATATTGATTCCCCCAGAAGTTCTTTTGCTGTTGATGATAGTTTTAGCTATCCTGGGTTTTTTGTTATTCCAGATGAATTTGAGAATTGCTCTTTCTAGCTCTATGAAGAACTGAGTTGGGATTTTGATGGGAATTGCATTGAATCTGTATATTGCTTTGGGCAAGATTGCCATTTTGACTATATTAGTCCTGCCAACCCACGAGCATGGAAGATTTTCCCATTTTCTGATGTCTTCTTCAATTTCCCTCTTCAGAGACCTGAAGTTTTTGTCGTATAAATCTTTCACATGTTTGGTTAGCGTCACTCCAAGATACTTTATATCATTTGTGGCTATTGTGAAGGGTGTCATTTCCCTAATTTCTTTCTCGGCCTGCTTATCCTTCACGTATAGGAAGGCTACTGATTTACTTGAGTTGATTTTATAGCCAGCCACTTTGCTGAAGTTGTTTATCAGTTGCAGGAGTTCTCTGGTGGAGGTTTTTGGGTCACTTAAGTAAACTATCATATCATCTGCAAATAGTGATAGTTTGACTTCTTCCTTTCCGATTTGTATCCCTTTGACTTCCCTCTGTTGTTGAATTGCTCTAGCTAGTACCTCAAGTACTATATTGAAGAGATATGGCGAGAGGGGACAGCCTTGTCTAGTCCCTGATTTTAGAGGGATTGCTTCGAGTTTTTCTCCGTTTACCTTGATGTTGGCTACTGGTCTGCTGTATATTGCTTTTACTATGTTTAGATATGGGCCTTGAATTCCTGTTCTTTCTAGGACCTTTAGCATGAAAGGATGCTGAATTTTGTCAAATGCTTTTTCAGCATCCAATGAGATGACCATGTGTTTTTTTTCTTTGAGTTTGTTTATGTAGTGGATTACGTTGATGGATTTCCGTATATTGAACCATCCCTGCATCCCTGGGATGAAGCCAACTTGATCATGGTGAATGATCGTTTTGATGTGTTCTTGGATTCGGTTGGCAAGTATTTTGTTTAGTATTTTTGCATCGATATTCATAAGAAAAATTGGCCTGTAGTTCTCTTTCTTAGTTGGATCTTTGTGTGGTTTTGGTATCAGGGTAATTGTGGGTTCATAGAATGAGTTGGGTAGTGTTCCTTCTGTTTCTATTTTGTGGAATAATTTGAAGAGTATCGGTATCAGGACTTCTTTGAAGGTCTGATAGAATTCTGCACTAAAACCATCTGGTCCTGTGCTCTTTTTGGTTGTAAGACTGTCTATGACCCCTTCTATTTCTTTGGGGGTTATGGGTCTGTTTAGACGATCTATTTGATCCTGGTTTAATTTTGGTATTTGGTAACTGTCGAGGAAATTGTCCATTTCCTCCAGATTCTCCAGTTGTGTTGAGTATAGGTTTTTGTAGTAGGATCTGATGATTTTTTCCTCAGTTTCTGTTGTTATATCTCCCTTTTCATTTCTAATTTTGTTAATTTGAATACTGTCTCTGTGCCCTTTAGTAAGTCTGGCTAGGGGTTGATCTATCTTGTTGATCTTCTCAAAGAACCAGCTCCTGGTTTTGTTGATTCTTTGTATGGTTCTTTTTGTTTCAACTTGATTGATTTCAGCCCTGAGTTTGATGATTTCCTGTCTTCTACTCCTCCTGGGTGAAATTGCTTCTTTTTGTTCCAGAGCTTTCAAGTGCGCCATTAAGTTGCTGGTATATGCTCTCTCCTGTTTCTTTTTGGAGACACTCAGGGCTATGAGTTTTCCTCTAAGCACTGCTTTCATTGTGTCCCATAGATTTGGGTATGTTGTGCCTTAATTTTCATTAAGTTCTAAGAATTCTTTGATTTCTTTCTTTATTTCTTCCTGGACTAAGGTATCATTGAGTAGAATATTGTTCAGCCTCCAAGCGTATGGGGATTTTCTGTTGTTTTTGTTGCTATTGAAGAACACTCTTACTCCATGGTGATCTGATAAGAGGCATGGGATTAGTTCGATCTTTTTATATTTGTTGAGATCTGTCTTGTGTCCAATTATATGGTCGGTTTTGGAGAAGGTACCATGAGGGGCTGAGAAGAAGGTATAGTCTTTTGCTTTAGGGTGAAATGTTCTATATATATCTGTTAAATCCAATTGCTCCAAAGTTTCGATGAGTTTCTCCGTGTCTCTGTTTAGTTTCTGTTTTCCTGGTCGGTCCACTGTAGATAGTGGAGTATTGAGGTCCCCCACAATCATTGTGTTAGGTGCAATGTGTGCTTTGAGCTTTAGTAAGGTTTCTTTTACAAATGAGGGTGCCCTTACATTTGGAGCGTAGATGTTTAGAATTGTGAGTTCCTCTTGGTGGATTCTTCCTTTGACTAGCAGGAAGTGACCTTCTGTGTCTCTTTTGATGACTTTGGATTGAAAGTCAATTTTATCTGATATTAAAATGGCTACTCCAGCTTGCTTCCTGTGACCATTTGCTTGCAAAATTGTCTTCCATCCTTTTACTCTAAGGTAGTGTTTGTCTTTGACTCTGAGGTGTGTTTCCTGTAAGCAGCAAAATGTAGGGCCCTGTTTCCGTATCCAGTCTGTTAGTCTATGTCTTTTTATTGGGGAGTTGAGTCCATTGATGTTAAGAGATATTAAGGAATAGAGATTATTACTTCCTGACATTTTTGATGTTATTTTTGTTTTTGAGTAGTTATCTTCCTTTGAGTTTGATGGAAGAAGTTTACTGTCTTGCTTTTTCTTGGGTGCCATTTCCTTCCTTGTGTTGGAGTTTTCCTCCTATTATCCTTTGTAGAGCTGGGTTAGTGGAAAGATATTGTGTAAATTTGGTCCTGTCATGGAATATTTTGATTTCTCCATCTATGTTGATTGAGAGTTTTGCTGGGTATAGTAGTCTTGGCTGACATTTGTTTTCTCTTAGGGTCTGCATGATGTCTGCCCAGGATCTTCTAGCTTTCATGGTTTCTGGAGAGAAGTCTGGTGTGATTCTGATAGGTCTTCCTTTATATGTTACTTGGCCCTTTTCTCTTACTGCCTTTAATATTCTTTCTTTGTTTAGTACATTTGGGGTTTTGATTATTATGTGACGGGAGGTGTTTCTGTTCTGGTCCAGTCTGTTTGGAGTTCTGTAGGCTTCTTGTACATTCATGGGCATCTCTCTCTTTAAGTTAGGAAAGTTTTCTTCCATAATTTTGTTAAAGATATTTGCTGGCCCTTTAAGTTGTATATCTTCACTCTCATCTATCCCTATAATCCTTAGGTTTGGTCTTCTCATTGTGTCCTGGATTTCCTGGATGTTTTGGGTTACAAGCCTTTTGGATTTTGCATTTTCTTTGACTGTGGAGTCAATGGTTACTATGTTATCTTCAGCATCGGAGATTCTTATTTCTATCTCTTGTATTCTGTTGTTTATGTTTGCATCTACGACCCCTGTTTTCTTCCCAAGGTTTTCTATCTCCAAGGTTGCCTCCTTTTGTGATTTCTTAGTTGTTTCTACCTCTGTGTTCAGATCTTGGATGGTTTTGCTCAGTTCCATCATTTGTTTGTTTGTGTTTTCATGTAATTCTTTAATATATTTTTGTGCTCCCTCTTTCATGACTTCTGCCTGTTGTTTCAAGTTCTCCTGCATTTCTTTAACTGATTTTCTCACTTCCTCTTTATTGGTTTCTGTCTGATGGCCCATATTCTCCTGGAGTTCTTTAAGTGTTTTTTGTGTTTGGATTGTAAGAGCTTCTACTCTATTGATGTTCCCCTGCATTTCTTTAAGAGATTTGTTTATGTCTTTTTTGTGTTCCTCTAGGAGCATCATGACCTGTGCTTTTATATCTAACTCTTGTTTTTCTGGTGTGCTGGGGTATCCTGGACTTGCTGTGTTTGGCGAATTGGGTTCAGATGGTGCCATATTGCCTTGATTTCTGTTAATAACATTCCTACGTTTGCCTTTTGCCATCTCTTTATCTCTGGCGCTAGTTGGTCTTATTGTAGATGGCGCCCTGCTGAAAGCACAGCACACCTGTCCCCAGTAGACAGATCCCTTCTGGCAGCTTGTCTGTGCTGGACTATGCTCGCTCTGAGTCTAGGTCCCTGACTCCAGCTGCTAGAGTTCTGAGCTGTGCCCTGAGGCGGCCCGGTGGCCCCTTGCTGCTAGTCCGCTCAGAGAGCTGGTCCCGGCCGGTAGTCTGCACCCGCAGCTGAGCTTTCTGTGCCCGGATCTCCTGCAGAGCTAAGCTAAGCTATAACTCTGGCCACGCACCTGATTCCAGCCGCTCACTGCGTCCAGTCCAGTGTGCCCGCTGTTCCCGGCTGCTAGTCTGCACCCGCAGCTGAGCTTTCTGTGCCCAGATCTCCTGCAGAGCTAAGCTAAGCTATAACTCTGGCCACGCACCTGATTCCAGCCGCTCACTGCGTCCAGTCCAGTGTGCCTGCTGTTTGTGCGCAGGGGTCTGGGGCAAGATGGCTGCCCCTGCTGAAAGCACCGCGTGTCCTTGGCTGAGCTCAGATTGCTGTTCTTTATGATCAATTTTGATGTTGACCTCATATTACTCAAAAAGTAACACATATATTTATATAAAAATATAAAGACCAAAGAGAAGAAGTTTTCCAACAGAGAATGAAAAGTACCAAATGACTGAGAGAAAACTAAGATTATTATGTCCTAAGACTTAAACGAAGAAAGTATATTCATGTAGTAGAGAGAGATTAACTGAATTGAATGCTGTCAGTGGCCTGAGATTGATGACAACTGATAATCACCCACTAGATTAATCAATGTCAAGAATAGTGTTTATGGTGTCCTGAGACAGAAATTTGACTGACTTTAAAAGTGACACGACTCCTCCTATGAGTATTTTGTTCCATACTTTGATCTTCCTTCTTCTTGAGCTTCATGTGGTCTGTGAATTGTATTTTGGGTATTCTGAGCTTTTAGGCTAATGGCTCCAGCCACATATGTAGCAGAGGATGACTTTGTCAGATATCAATGGGAGGAGAGGCCCTTGGTCTTGTGAAGGTTCAATGCTCTGGTGTAGGGGGATTCTAGTACAGAAAACAGGAATGGTTGGGTGGGTGGGTGGGGGAATACTAACGTAGAAGCAGCATGGGGGAGGGCATAGGGGATTTTCAGAGAGGTAACCAGGAAAGGGGGTAACATTTAAAATATAAATAAAGTATCCAATAAAAAAATTTCAAAAAAAAGTTGCTAGTGGGAGGTTTTATTTTTTTAAGGCAAAAATGAAGTTTTTGAAAAATTGTGCAACATTGAGACAGTATTGATTTTAAGATAAGATATTCTGAAGTTAAGTGATTCGTTTTTTAGAGAGGGAAGAATCGTTATTTAATTCCTAGACCTTTTGTAGTACCAGAGACAATGTTTTTCAATAGGTAAAACACCACCATCCTGGAGTTACAACTTCATAGGTATAATCAAACTATCTAAATCCTCAAAAACTGTGGTTGATATTGTTATGCAGGAGACACAGTTGGTTCATTCCTTACAATATAAAAGACAGACTGTAAAGGCACAGGTGGAGGGAGAGTAGAGGGTGTAGGACTGGGAGGATGTGAAAGGGTTGCTTGTAATGCTCGTGTTTTTATAGTAAAAAAGAAAAAGTAAAGAAATGGGGATATTGAAAGACATTAATTTCATAGTGGCCTAGTGGTGGGTAATAATTGTTTAGTTACATGGAAAACTGAACTTCCAATGCAATAGTTTGCAGGAAAACACTGAGGAGCATTTGGCATTGAGAACATGAATATAAATGTATGTGATTATTTCGAATGACAATGAACGGAAGGTTTGACTGATGTGGAAATCAGAAATTGGGGGGAAATGGTGTGCCCTTAGATCCAGTTCACTTAACTTCAGGTAACAGATGTCTGGATTTGAGTTTTAGAATTGATCCTAACTATTAGCAATCATGAAACAAGAGATATAGTATAACGTGAGGTAGAATAGAGCAATGAGGTAATTGACAGAGTAATGATCAGAAGGACCATCAAATAAATGACGCTAAAGTAAGTGATCATGACTCAGGAGCTAGAATCCTCAAAGCAGTATGTGTGGATTACGGCAATATAAAGGGATCACTCGTTGACTGGTTATGCTCTATCCCCTGAGGAGTAGAGATTCCTCCTGTAAACTTCTCCTCCTAAATTTCTTATTGTCTCCAGTGTTTGTGTGGCCGGCTGCTAAGTGGATGCACTCCAGAGGGACTAGGGGCACTAAGACTGGAGGTGTGCAGCATGGGCATAGAGTGGAAGAAACCCTAAGCTTGATAGGCCAGATAAAAGCACTATTGAATAGAGAGACCTTGCAACAGCATGAATCACGACCTGTCACTGTTTGCATATAGATTTTTTTTAAAGGAAATAAAGACTTTCTCTATGGCTGGCAGGCTTCCTTTAGTTCCATAAATCTTTCCCAAATGCTAAGAACCTGCTTGAATTTGGCAAGCCAGATGAGTAAAAAGGTCATCTTCTTGCCTAATGGCAGATTCTATAGTTTTTACCACACAATTCCCTTTATGGTCATAATTGTCCCTTGCAAAAATATAGTGTTATAGCAGACTCATAAAACTGCTGCCTGTGGAATAAACAGGAAAGGGCACATTCTCATTTCCAAACAACTTTGTGTCAATCGAGTTTTAGCTTGCATTTAAAATGGAAAGCAGTGATTTTCCTAACAATGCGGGACTGTGATAGACTGTCTCTTTGACCTTTCAGTGTGGAGATGAATCTGTTTGACCCCATTTGGGAAGGCATTCTTTTGTAGGCTGTAGATACAGATCTGACTCTCACATATTTACTGTTCCTAGGAAAGCAGAGAAAGCAGCTTTCCTTCAACTCACCCTGCATCTAGTGCAGTGTTAAGTCCAAGGAAGGATTTAATAATGGATGTGTTTTGATGTAAACCTGGTTACTATTTTCAATCTGTAAAAAGAAAGAAAAAAGTAATTGGTGTATGCTAAAGTATGGATATGTCCCATATCCTGAAAGAGAACATAAATTGATCTCCCAACGTTGAAGTTTTCAAGTACATGATATGTTATAAAAAAAAAGAGAATTTTAAAAGCCCCGTACAAGAACAAGGGAAAATGACAGTGGGGTATGTCACAGACATAGACACAGACACAGACGTTTAAGCCATCCTTTTCTACGAGAAAAGAATGTGGCTGTTTTCTACATTCTGCCACTTATAATAAGAAATAGAGATTTTTGGGGGGTGATAGGTTAACTAGACAAAGGAACCTCTGTTGAGAATAGTATATCTCACAGCTGAACAGGTGCAAGGCAGAGAGGTCATAGATCTGAGAAAATGCTGTTTAACTTTTGAGTTTTAATACCTGTGACCAGTGGCTGCCTGGGGTTTTCCATGTCTGCAGATGTGAGACTGTGAGCTACAAACCAGAGCCTCCTTACAAACTTTGCTCTTGAGCAAGTTATGCAACATTTATTCTCCCCTGCTTTATCTGTAAACAGGGAGAATCATGCTCACAACAAGGGGTATTTGTTGAAGTAAGCTTGTTTACATGTAAATGTCTTATATCAATGCCTGGCAGTATATAAGAACTCGTGTGTTAGTGGAAAGAAACACTGGGATCAGGGGCAGGATCCACAGTGGTTTCTGTGGGTGGCTTGAACACAGCAGTGTGCTTTCTCAGTGTTGGAGAACAGCAGCCTGAGTTAAGGGGTTGGCTAAGGTAGAGTGAGGAATGAAAGGAATTTGTCCCACTTCTTTCTCCTTGACTTGTCCTTCTCTGCATCATGTCATGTTTTGTTACAGCTCATCCCAGGGGCCTCATTTTTTTTTCATGCATATGCAAAATTTCTGGGTCCACACAGTCACATTTTGAGGGATTGAACATAGAAATTCAGCATGTAACTTTTGTAAATTTTGTGAAGGTACACACAGTCTATTAAAAGAATCCTACACTGGGATACATACACTCAGATCACTGATTGCATCTAAGATTTTTTTCCCTACCTAATCTTACTTGAGGGTATTTTTCTTGCAACCAAAATTTTGTTTATAAGAATACTATATTTTAGGGCTGCTGTTGAGAAACTTATATATTTTTAAAGTGATTAATGTGTGGCATTTACAAAGCCTGACATTTTGCTATTAATAAAAGTCCATTAAACAAACACCAAGAATCCTGGATGGGTCAAGAATTGAAATAGGTTGGTCTGATTTCAATTAGTCTAGTGTTAGAGTATAGATAGAGTGTAGATTTTCAGGTTTCATTAAGCTTTTATATATTTCCTAATATTTTTCATCCCAATTATAAAATAATTTTAACAGAATGTTCAGTGGTTATCAAAGTCTTGTGTAGACCAGAGAAATTTGTTCAGCATATCGAAACCTGTTTATCTTTCAAGCTCTGTGAACCGTGCTGTGTATCTTTTACAAAGAAATAATATTGCCCTGACATGGAATCCCATTAGCAAGCCCATCTGTAATTGAACAAAGGTACAAAAAATTGAAGAAGCTTTGCAGTTTGTTTAATGTCAGCTTTGAAAACAAGAATTATGTTTTGGTTTTGAAATTCTTTTATTTATGTGTCAGAAATGGGGTCTAGGTCATCCCTCACTGGCTCACATAGAGAGGAACTCAGAGCATCTTTTGTCTGTGTCTGTAAGAAAGACTCATTTCGTAGATAAAGACCAACACAGATAAATGTCTTTTATCTTCTTTTCTTGAAAACTCAAATCTGTATTTTTAAGGAAAGTTCTTTAATGATAGTGACAAGAAAGAAACACTATTACACCCATAACATTTCCTTCCTTACCTCCTATGGCTGCTGAGAGAGAGAGAGAGAGAGAGAGAGAGAGAGAGAGAGAGAGAGAGAGAGAGAGAGAGAGAAACTTCAAATTTAATGTACAATTCAGGAGTTAAGAAACCCAGTAAGAAACAGCAGGTCTACATCCACTCTGAAGCTCTAGTGAGATTTCGTCCCTTCCCTTTTTTAGTTCATAGCAGCATAAAAGCAGCATAAATTAAAGCCAACCTTTTTCCAATTCAGTTCTTCATATTGCTCAAAGTAATTAGCGTTCAGATGAATTCTAAACTTAAGATGATCTTATCCTAAATTCTCTAGTATTACATCTACACATACTCTACTTCCAATAAAAATAACATTCATAGAAAACCTGGATATCAATATACTTTTGGTGTGTCAGCATACAGAGCACAGTTCAAATCCTGTCTATACTATGGACTGTGGTTCAGATAAAATTAATCCACATTTAAAAGCCCCAACACCTCACTCTGGCCAGGATAACTAAGACTAGATCATTACAATTTTCTATCTTTATTATCAGTGTATGCTGAGAAGGAGGTAAAATTTTTAATTGTAATAACCAGTTTTTTTTCCCCTAGAATTTGGAGACTTTTCTATTCTACTATGGTATTTCAGGGTTTGTTTTGTTTTGTTGACATCTAGAATGGATAGTCTTATATGTACAGATATTGTTTGAATCATTATGTTCAACCTTATTTAGGAAGTCATTTATGCTTACAAAAAAGTCATTAGTTTATTAGATCCTCAGAGCCTGGATGGAGTTGAGACAGTTGGGAGTCTCCTGAGATGGATGCTGGTGGTCAAACTCAGTTTGTCTACAAGAGCAGTGTGAACTGTTAACTGCTGAGTCATCTCTCCAACCTTATTTCTTCTGACTTTTAAAATCTTTTTATTAGTTTCTGAGAGACAGAGAGATATCTGTTTAAAATGATAACAGAAAGTAGCATAAATGCTCTGTAAATCCTGAGAATAACAATTCCTTATCCACACTAATGGAAATGCTTTCAGTATCATTTTGCTTTAAACCTAGAGCATTTGTGATTTACTTACAGTGTTTACCACGTCATGCTTTTCTCCTATAGACACAGTTCTTTCATGTTTTCTTTTCCTATGTGAAAGCTCAAAAACTTAAAGCCATTATCCATCTTATATTTCAGACACTAACCATCGCCCAGTGACCGATGTACTAATTGGTAATTATATACACGGGCTTTGGTCCACTGAATGATACTTAATAAAAAGATGTGAGGCTTAGTGGCAGTATTAGAGTCACTAGACAGCTGTGGTGGTGAGTCTTCTTGTTTTCTTTATATAAAAATATGAGGTGAATATTTTGCTCTTCAGGCTTTCCTGCCCTGATGTTCTGCTTCATTATAGACCCAAAGCACTGCAGCCACCTAAGCATACATGGAAATCTCTGCCACTGTCAGCAGGAATAAACCATTATTCTTCATAATTTGATGATCTTGGAATTTTGTTATGGTTATGGGATGCTAAATAACAAGGCTTGTATGTAATTGATCTTTTCAACCTTTCATGCTTTCCAGTAGATTGCTTATTCCAGGGAAAACTCAATAAGTGGTTTTTAATTAATTAGTGATGGTAAAAGTAAAACAAAACAAAACAAAACACTATTCTATGAAACTGATCTTTAAATGTCTCATATTTAGCATTCTGTGTTACATACCATAAATTATGCTTTTCACAATTTTCATTTATTGCCCCCAAGTTTAGTATAAAAAATGCTTTGTTAGGTTAATATTTCCCTTATTTTATCTCCTCTTATTAAATCTCTGGCAATCATAGACCTTCAATATGTATCTGATGAAAGGAAGGAAGGAAGGAAGGAAGGAAGAAAGGAAGGAAGGAAGGAAGGAAGAAAGAAGTAAAGAAAGGAAAGAAAGAAAAACGAAAGAAAGGGAGAAAGAAAGAAAGAAAGAAAGAAAGAAAGAAGGAAGGAAGGAAGGAAAGAAAGAAAGAAAGAAAGAAAGAAAGAAAGAAAGAAAGAATGAGGGTATAGAAGGTTACAGTGACTGTAATTTGGCATGGCGAATAATAATGAAACTTAAGCTTAGAGGTAATAATTTAAAGTACTTGGCTAGGATACAACATGCATTAAAGATGTCAGTATGCAAAGCAGGACATTTTGATCGTATAGTTTTAAAAATGTATTACATAAAAATGGCTTCCAGATAATATATATATGACAATGACAAGAAGAAAAGCACAAAACTAATACATGACTCTCCTCTGAGAGTTGTGTCATTTTTGTCTTCTCTCTGCTCTGAGTTGATCAGATGGTAAATGTTATTTCAAGTTTGGGATAGATCTCTACTTTCTCTATCTCTAGAAAAAAATAATTAAGGAGAAAAAGCTATAATTTAAATATCTGAGAAAAAATAACAAAAGCCATGCATGAAATGAATTTATCTGGAGGCAGGAAGTGACCACAAAATGCCTGATGGCCCTAGCATTACTGAATTAAATATCAGCAGCTCATAGAATGGATGGGGTCTTCTATCAAATCTAAAAGTGGGTGGTTGGTTATTCCCATAACATTTATGTCAGTACTGTACCAGTATATCTTGCAGACAGGTCACTGTTGTAGGTCATGAAATTTGTAACTGTGTGATAGTTTTCTTATCCTTTCCAGTAGCCTAAAAGTACCTTTCAGCATCATGAATGCTAGTCACTTGGGCATTGCCTTAATAATTCTGTGTGTTTTGACAGAACTATGTGGTATCTTCAGCAACAGATTCATAAGATCAGGTTATGGAGCAAAATCAGTAGTCTTGTAGGTAGCCTATGTTTTTTCAGGAGATCTATGCAAGCCCTTTGACCAACTACATCACTGGTTGTCAACCACTGCTGTCACTGGAGATTATACTTGGCGACATAAGATATTAAGTTGGGGTGTTGCCTGTTCTATTATATGGTACGTCTATTTAATTTACTTTCCTAAGCATATAAATTTTAGGGAGTATCTATAGTAGTATGTTTCCATACAACTTCTCAAAATACTTTTAGTGTCAGTTGTTTCTCTCCATATTCCTTTCCTATCCTCCTCCCAGTATAAACCTATCCTGGGTTTCCTTTTATCTTTTTATTGCACTTATATGACTTATGTGACCCAAAACCTGAGAGTGAGTATGTGATGCACATAGCAAAAAAGTTATTACTTCTGCAAAGAGGAAAATGACCCCTGATGACAGTCTTGTACCCATAAATCAGAGCATAACTATACACTTTAAAAGATATGTCTTCTTGTAGTAGATGGTAATTATCAAAGAGATCATAGTGCTCACAGTATTCATGGAATAAGAGACTTTGGAACGTTTATCCTTAAATGGAATCCCCTTTTCAAATAGCATCCCTCATGGCTCAGGCCATGAATCTTATGAACTCAAGAGCCCGTGAGAGCATAGACAAGAACTATACAAATTAAGGTCAGATAAAATCCCAACATTGAGAAAAGGAAGTTGACACATAGTTCTACCTTTAACCAAGAAGCTACTAGCAATGAGATCTTTCTGGGAAAAGGAAAATCGGCTTTATTCAATGATGAGTTACTGAGTTTATCAACCTTACTCCAGGAGACTCCTCATAGCAAGGAGTAGTTGGCTAACACAAAAAACACTATGGTTATTGTGCATATTTTATTTTGTTTTTATTTGGTATTATTTTATTTGTTTTCTTTTTTCTTTTATAAAAATATTTTTGTTGAGGGAGAAAGAGAAATAGAAAGAGATCATAAATTGTGTAAGAGAGTAGTGTAGAGAATATGGGGATTGAAAAGAGAAACGAATATTGACAAAAATATTGAATACAACTTTTGAAATTAAAAAGAAAAGAGAGAAGAAGAAAAGAAAAGAAAAGAAAAGGAAAGGAAAGGAAAGGAAAGGAAAGGAAAGGAAAGGAAAGGAAAGGAAAGGAAAGGAAAGGAAAGGAAAGGAAAGGAAATTATCAACTATTCTTCAGAGTGGGATTTGACCAGTTAGGTTGGTAAATACAACTGATTGAGACATTTGGAGTTTCTTGTATGATGCGCTGTTCGTACTCAACCAGGTCTTCAAGGCACTTCAGTAGAGAGCAGTGTGCTTTTCCATGGTTACTGAGTTTGATTTGTTTCTCTCTAGCTATAACAAAAGAGATGAATGGTTTAAAGACCTCAATTCACTGAGCTACAGGTATGTGTTTATTCTTACTAATAAGTCATACTGAAACTGAACTCCCTGATTCTGACTTCCTCCTTAGCTTCCATTACTACTATGCCCATTTTTCATTATTATAAAAGTCCCTGACAATGTAAAATTGAATGTAGGCATGCCATTATTGAAAGATATACAAGAATGGAATTGAGACCTTTCTGTGTGCTTTGATGCTAAGATCATGATCATGTTATGACATATTTCTCTGCCCTACTTTCTCCCTAAATCCCCATTTTTATAATAAATATTTTACATGAAATCACATTGGTACAACACAGGGAACTTATCAAAATAATTGTCTGCATACACAAATAGAGAAAAAAATGCCATCTCTGGGGCAACTATTTAGTCTGTTCATTTCCATTTGGAAATGATTTTTTTTTCATACCAGAGATCCAAAAATGAAAGGCAGGGCATACAAGGTACATGATAATCTGAAGAGATTAAGCAGATGCTTAGCGTACTTGATTAAAATGTGCTTCCAGGGAGAGTATGGTGCAGCTGATGTGGCCTATATACCATTTCAAACATCCTCACCTGACACGACATCATTTCTTCACACTAAAAGGCATTGGGTGCCCTCTTCTAGTCTTTTAGACATGCTCTGTGCCACAACTAGACTTTGGTCCTTTCCCTCCCATCTCTAATGGCTGGAAGCTGCTTCATTTGTGGCTTTCTGCAGTCCCTCTTTATAATCACTTACAAACAAATGGTTGTGACTCTCTTCTCTCCCTTCTTCACCACCATGGGCATTGCCATGTATACAGGTCAAACCGTTCTAGTTGCGCTTCCCCAGCTGAGGTCTGCTTTCTCTTCACAAGTGAGCCTTTTCTTTAATCTTCTGGTGAATTTGTTGCCCTGGAACTTTCCCAAGACTTACTAAATATTGACATAAATTGCCCCCAGTGGTTTCTCTGTTGCCTCGTGTTCTTTGCATATATCATTTTGTTAAAGTTAACTCTACTTTTGGGCTCATTTTATCATTTCACAAAGCATCATAAAACTGCTTCTCTATTACATGTGTGAACAATACATAACTGACTAATTTCTTACTTCTGAAGCATCACATCAATCGCAAGGTCACTTTGGGGATCTTTTTTTTTTTTTTTAAATGAAATGGCAACATGCCAATGTTTTGGTGCAGTGTCCAATTCTAATGAAAGATTAAACATTTTAGCCAGCAGTTCCAGTGTCCTCTGGCTGTTTGAAAACATTTGGTTGGTTGCCATCTGTTCTTGGTGATTTATTTATGTCTTGTTTGTCAATTTGTTCTAAAGTACTCTCTCTAACTATTGATCAGTTCCGCTAACCTGTGCACTATGAAAGAGAAGAGAGCAATGATTAGCCAGGAGATAGGTGCTGAACAAAGTGCTGGGCACTGTGGCAAAGACAGGACATCTGAAAATAATACTTATTCTTCAGAAGTTTGTTGAAAGGTGGTGCATTAACTATTTGTCTTGCAGCGTCAAAGAAAAATAACTTACTCACAAACCTGACTTGGGAAGGAAGAGATTACTTTAGTTCATAGTCTGAGAGTGTAGTCTGTAATGTCAGAGAAAGCATAGTTTCAGGAGGCTAATAGAGCAGTCACACTGACTGTCCAGTGAGTGAGCAGAGAACAAGGAATGTTTATGCTCCGTTCTCAGTTGATTATTTTTATTCAGTCCCTGCCTCCCTGCCCATGGAATGATGCTGGCAACATTTGAAGCATGCCTCTCATCTCTATTTACTAAAATAAAAAAATAAAAAATCCTTCATGGACACATGCAATCATTTGACATTAAGGAGAACCTAGAACATCTCAAGATGGCAAGAATTATGAAGCATCACATTTGGAGCAAAAAAAAATTAAACTTCTGGGTTTCATCAAGTTCAGAGGACTAACAGGTATAAAACGCATAATGCTCTGTTAGTCACTGCTTAACCAGCTTCTTGTGCTGCTTCTCTCCTCTTCTGCCAGCTCTTCCATGCTGTTGAGGACTCCAGACCTCTCTCTATCTTTCATATGCTTAATAAAAGCCTTCTATATTATTTTCCATTCCATTTTTTATTTTATTTTAGTTTCTGGAAATGTAAAAGAGAGGTGGGACTTATTACAGAACCAAGTGAAGCACTGTAAGGGTGTAAGAGTTGGAAGTGGCCAATAAAATATTGTGCCACTTGCATTTATGGAGTCTTCCTATTATTTTTTAAAAAAGTCTAGAAACAATACTTTCCATTAGGAGTGTCTTCCTGCTCAGGCAAATGATATGGCCATTTGGGTTAACTATGGGATGACTCAGAGAGAGGAATTGCTACATATGTCTCTTTTTTTAATAAGTTAAATTCTTCTCATAAAAAGCAATGTAGTGAGGAAATGATGATGGTGGAAATGTTCACGTTCTTTGCAGGTCCTCTGGCCCTAGCTTCCTCTTGGGCATGTGCTTTTCAAAAGTCTTTCAGTGGCAGCACCTGACCATGGCACTAAATCAGTGCTCCTGAGATTTTTTGCCATGATTGATCATTCTGATTGTTCTTGCTGTCTGTATATATTCTGCTTGAAACTGTCACTCCATGTGTGAGGAAATGGGAAGAGTTTTAGTCTTCCTAATGCTTTGTCCTTTGAGCCATGAAGTATCAGTATCTTGACTGATCTGCCCTTTTTAAAATGATGTCTTCTTTGCTGCCCTGAGTGGAGCATCAGTTTCAGAACCGAGGGAGGCAGAATGGACTTCACAGCTCTCTTTCCTCATCCTGCGTTTTGGCTCTTCTCAACATGAATTATCCTTTTCCCTCTTTTGTACAACCAAACATTAAAGTTCTCATTCGTGTGAAAAATGTTGTCCTGTCCCTTTGTTCTATATATCTAGTTTTCATTCAGTATTGAATGAATACAGAATATCTCAGTTACTCTTCTCAAACTCCCTACAAAGGGACCACTATTATCCATGTCTTCAAGGAGTCCATACATAATCCAGAAACCTGAGCTCAAGGGCATGTGGCTAGTAAGATTTCATTCTTAGAAATGCTAGCAGCTTGTTTCCTGAGTGGGAAATTCTAGCACTTCCACTGTTTTGATTTCTAATCTATTTGTCATAAAAAATAAAAGTAATATTTTGATTACAGAGAAAGCAATGGGATGAATTGAAGACATGATAAAAGCATACGTTAAATTGTAGTGCTTGATTGGTCCCTCCCTCAGAATAATTTGTTTAAATCCTGAAGCTCTCTCAGCCAAATTTGAAATCAATAAACAATCCGGCCACTGCTCAAATCAGGCATCATCTGCTTCAAAACTTGTCATGTCTCCTTCTGATTGGCAAGTGAGTCACAGCCAAGTGCTTATTAGACCGCTAGGCTCTGTTCCAGTGCAGTCTTCAATTATCTTTGTGATTGTACAGCAAAGAACATTTGCTTGATGAAGTAGGGCTGATTTGCTTATTGTATGTCTCTGCATTCTCATTAATCTCGGCAATTCTGCAATTTGTATTGGTTTTCTAGTTATTAGTGTGAATTCATGAGAGCATGTTTTATTATTAGTGCTGCCTCTTTGACGTACTTAACCCTTTGGAGTATGCAGAAAATGTGACTAATTCCCCTTCTGTGCAGGCTGAATGTGAATGGTTGCAAACAGCACAGAGACTGGTGTTCTGCCTTGTGCTTTCAATAATCAGTAGGGATCCATTCTCACTATTGTCAAACAGTTGCTTTTTTTTTTTGTCTTCTTCCTATGACTTATGCAGATTAAAGCCATTTTCTTTTTCTTTGACTTTTTTTCTTTGTGACAGATCATCACACTGTAGAACAAGCTTTGGCCTGATGCTTACTGTAAATTCTTGGCTCCATGTCCCTAAGTGCTGGGATTTTAGTCCAGTGTCCTAAAAACATTTTTTTTTGTAACTTTGTGATCTATCAATTAGTTATTTTTGACCCTTTTTGGTAATATATTTTTTAATGATATTAGATTCAATGTCAGTTTTCCTTAAAAACTTTAAATGGAAATGTTCCTGAATCTTCCTACAAAGATACAAAGAACTTTCCATTGGATGGTGCTTATGAAATTTCTAAATTATATTTATGGTCCTTGAAGGCAACATCATTTTAGAAAACTGAAAATAATGAAGACATGGTACTGTTGATCTGGAGTAAAACCTACACATCTGGATATCCCTACACATTTTCAAACAATGCAGTTCTATTAGGGGACCCTATGCCTTTACATATAAAATAAAGAGAAAAAAGAACTATTAAAAACATGGAATGTTTTCTAATCAGCTGCTTGTCTGAGCTGTCTACTTTTATATAGGTCAGTATGGTTCCTGCTTCAAGGTTTAAGGTATTTAAGTTTGGTGCAAGACTGTCAGAGTCACAGAACATGAGGGATATGGCATGACATACTCAAATGTTGGCTACCTGGTAATACATATTGGGGAAGAAATTCAAAGTTCCCACTACAGGCTGGGTTTTTAGAAGGCAAATAATGGAGAAAAATTAAGTGATACATGGAATAAATGTGATAATGATAAAATTACCTTTTCTTTATATACATGGATACTGCCTTACTGAAACTTGGAGCCTCCATCTTTCTAGGTCATGGAAGGGAGGAAGGTTTTTTTTTTTTTATGTGTTTTATATCTGCTGCATTTGATTAACCTTATAATCTTGTGTCGTTTGCTGTTGACTATTTTAGACCCTGTCAGATGCCAAAAGATGCAACCACCTCCCTGTCCCCGATCAACACATATAATTCATACTATGTTAAGTTCCCAGGGAAGGCAATAGTGTTTATAGATGCAATTATTTATTATTTAAGTATTCACTACTCATATTGTGAACCCTGAGTAAAATAATCATTTTCTTCCTATAGATAAGCATTACTATCTATTCAATATTATGAATTTCTACCAGATAAAAAAATAATCATCTCATTTCCAATTTCTATTAGTTACTAATATTTTGAATTCCTATTTGTTCCATAAATATTAGTTGTTAAATGAAAATTGTTAATTTGGATTCATTAAATGAAACATAATTATTAAGTTTAACTTTATGTAGAATTGAATTTTTATAAATTTTCACATCTGTGAAATTAAATAGATTACATATGTGCTTTACATTTTTGTGTTTTCTACACTAATTCTTTCATAATTGTTCTTTCCAAAGTGTTTTAGACTTATCAATTCAATATCTCCAAGATATATTAAAATATATTGAGTCTTCTTATAGTGACCATGAAACTTACAATTCCTTTCTCAAATTCTTTTCAAATTCTCTTCCAAGCAGAGCCCTAACTACTTGATTTGTATTTGAGGTTTTATTTATTTATTTATTTATTTATTTATTTATTTATAGATAGTTTAGAAAAAAATTTCCCAGACTTATTTAGCTAATTTTTTATTATATATTTTCTATATTTACATTTCTTTTTCACTGTCAACATAAGAAGTATTTATTTATTTATTTATTTATTCTATATTCTTTGTTTACATTGCCTTCCCCTTTCCAGGGTCCCCCCCCCACATAAGTCCCATGAGCCCTCTTCCCTCCACCCATTCCCCAATCAACCCCTTCCCATTTCTCTGTCCTGGTAATCCCCTTCAGTGCTGCTTATCAAACCTTTCCAGGACCAGGACCCTCTCCTTCCTTCTTCTTGGGGATCATTTGATATGTTAATTGTGTCCTGAGTATTCAGAGCTAATTAATATCCACTTATCCATGACTGCATTCCATGTGTATTCTTTTGTGATTGTATTACCTCACTTAGGATGATATTTTCCAGTTCTAACTATTTGCCTAAGAATTTCATGAATTCATTGTTTTTAATTGCTGAGCAGTATTCCATTGTGTAAATATACCACATTTTCTGTATCCATTCCTCCATTGAGGGACATCTGGGTTGTTTCTGGCTTCTGGCTATTATAAAATAAGGCTGCTATGAACATAGTGGAGCATGTGTCCTTATTGCATGCTGGGGAATACACCTGGATACATGCCCAGGAGTGGTATAACAGGGTCATCCGGAAGTGTCATGCCAATTTTCTGAGGAACCTCCAGACTGATTTCCAGAGTGGTTGTACCAGCTTGCACTCCCACCAGCAGTGGAGGAGTGTTCCTCTTTCTCCACATCCTTGCCAACACCTGCTGTCTCCTGAGTTTGTTTTTTCCAATATTTTTGTTTTAAATACCAAAATGCATTCATATATTTGTCCCAAGTATCACTACTTGGGACAAAACTCATATACCATCATAGGCATATACATACAATTAGAATGTATTTGAAAAAAGGAAGTGGAGACATTTTCGCAATGAACTGAAGCTTTTAATCCAACATATGTATGAAAAAATTGAGAATAACAGGAGATAAAGTATAAACGTGAAGATTTTTTGAAAAAATACTGAAATACAATGATAACCATAGAAATCAAATTAGAATTCAATTGAGAAAGAAAGTGGATTACATAAGATACCTGACAAAATTGAAGATTTTTTTGGAAAAATCTCATATAAAATGATAGGCATACAAACAGAATTATTATAAGGGATTCTGTGACATGAGTAATCTGTTATAAACATACAGAATGAGTTTGTTTGTATGTGGATCTTTCTTTATTAATTTTAATTATATGTCACAATTTGAATCTTCCCCCATACTGATATCTTTGTCTTGTCACTTTAACATTCGAAATATTCTTTGTTCTTTATTTTCCATCTGAATTTAAGACAAACCTTTAGAAATTTTATCAACAAGTCTCCTCTTAGTAAATTTTTGTCTCTGCTTAAATCTAACAAAAGAAAAATGTCTTCTTTATATCTTTGTAAATATGTGTGTTAGAATGTGTGTGCATGTGTAGATGTGTATCTTTGTGTAAGTATAAATGTTGGGTATGTATATATGTCTGTGCTGAGTAGTATCTTTACACATGTTTTCTGATCACCAAAACTTATTCATACATAAATGGCCTGTTGTTATTTTTTGCTAATGTGCTCACTGAGGAGGGGGTGGATGAGGGAGCAGGGGGAGGGAAAAGGGCATGTGGGACCTTTGGGAGTGGGAAACCAGAAAAAGGGAAATGAATTGTAAATATAGAATATATCCAATAAAAAAAGTAATCTTCTTCCAACAAACCCAAAGGAAGATACCCACACAAACATAAAAATAACAGGAAGCAACAATCACTATTCCTTAATATCTCTTAACAAAAACGGACTCAACTCCCCCCCCAAAAAAACATAGACTAACAGAAATATTTCTCATATAAATCTTCAATTTTATCAGAAAATGTTTGTAATTCACCTTTTAATTAATTTAGCAATTTTTATGTCTACCATTTTAACTGCATTATTTTTCATGATAATCTTCAATTTTAATATGTCTTTCTATATATTTTCTCTATTTTATCAGAAATGTTTTCATGTAAATCTTTGATTTTATTACAAATGTTTCTAATTCCACCTTCAATTAATTTAGAAAGTTTTTATCTATCATTTTATATGTAAAATTCCATGAAATAGTCAGTTTTAATGTGTTTGTCTATATATTTCTTGAATTTCACCAGAAGTATTTTCCATGTAAATCTTCAATTTTATAAGAAAATGTTTAAAATTCCACTTTCAATCAACTTAGGGATACCTTCATGCCTACAATTACTGTATCTATATAAAATTTTCCATAATAATCTTCAATTCTAACATGTTTTTCTACAGTTTTATACAATTTTATCAGAAATATTTTCCACATAAATCTTCAATTCTATCATAAAAAATAATAATCTTATGGTGTTCAGACAACAATATTCCTCTTCTTTCTTTATTCATCTTTTCATTTTGTTGACCATACATTTTCACACATAAATTTTAAATGGTAAAGCTTACTAATATTTTATAATTTTAAACCAAGAGTTTGGTTAATAATCTAAAATTAATATTTAGGCTTCCTTTTAAGTAAGCTTTTAGGAGGTGATGAAGACTAAAAGAGCATGCACTTATGAGTAAGATTCATAGCCTTATAAAAGTATATAGGAAGCTATGTAGGCCCTACCCTAGTAGGCTTTTATAGAGACTTGTAGTTTTTCCTCACATTTTTCTCATTTCAAAATATATAGTTTGCTTTGTTCTTAAAATATTTCTTATCGTATATCTACTTTATAACATGGTACTTCTAGCCAAGAATATATAATTATGTGCTTCAAACATTAAGAGAGGAAATTCCCATGAGTTTTAGTCTCTTTGCATTAATCAATAGATAAATGGTTTCTGAAGTATCAGTCTCTGTAGAGTGACAGGCAAGTTTCTGATTCCTAAGTGGTATCCTGATATGAATTCCAAAGGAAATGAGTACTGAGAAATGTCACATTTAGGATTTCATTTTAGGATGGAATTTGACAATTTAGCAAAGGTTCAAACAATTAAATCAGGTTTACTTAGGAAACACACACACACACACACACACACACACACATATATATATATATATATATATATATACACACTCACATATACTATAAACAAAATCCCCAAACCTTAAAAGAAACTCAGTTCAGGCTGTTACAGTTTGATTATGAAATGCTCCTCCACAGGCTCATGTGCTGAATGTTTGGGCTTCAGAGAGTGACAAGATTTTTGAAGGTTCTGGAGGGAGGGCCATGAAGGAGGCTGCTTTCCCAACATGGGGTATATGCCCCCATCTCTATGACATTTAGTTTTTTCTACTTTGCCACAGGCCCAAACTTAGATTCTAAGACTCAAACATCAGAAACATTGAACCAATATATAGTTTTTCTTCTTTTCAGAGTTCTTTTCTGAGGTTTGTCACAAATTCAACCGAGTACAGACTCCAACAAAACACAATAGAAAATAGAACAAAAAGAAAAAGACACAAGGTTTGGAGATGTGTTAATATGACTTCACCTTGATGGTGGCACTGAGATTCTGAGTGCTTCCACAATCCAAATTCATCAGGTTTTGCATACTAAATATGTGCAGTTTCTCAAATAAGAACTCACATTAATAAAACAGCTAAAAGCAAACCAATTGATCTACTGTGTCTCCACTCTCTTTCACCATTGACCTTGTGATTTGTACACAATTACATTAGCCTTTGAGAAAGCTTGATTGATTTTCCTTTTTTGCTTGTAATACTCATTTGTCTTTTCCTTTTTATGCCACTAGCAACTTTATTACTCTGTTTCCAGAACAAATAAGAGTTGCCACACAGCAGTAGGCAGAATGATGGGCCACAAAAATAATGCTTACACCTTCAATATGGAGTTTGGAGACATTGAAATGTTACCACAGGAGGCAACCATCATGGACAAAGCTTGTGTTGGACCATTGGATAGTCATAGTATCATGACATGGAAAGGGGAAGCAGAACTGTCAGTCAGAGAGACTGTCAGAAGAGAGTCAATGTGTGAGACAGGCTGGAGATGAGCATATTTATGAAGAAAGGCAGGTTGGGTCAAGAACTGAGTGACCTCTAGAAATTAGGCGTCATGCTCATGTGTTAATTACCAAAGGAATGGGGCTTTGGGGTGACAAGCACAAGAAACTGAACTTTCTTGGGACAGTAAATGAGTGAACAAAGAAATAAACTTGTCCCAAGTCCCATAATGAAATGTAGTTATGTCAAGCCTTTGTTGTATGCTGGTGGACTGTCGTGGTCTTTTTTGGTGTACAGCATTTGTTCTCAACCTTCTTAATGTGGTAACCCTTTAATTCAATGTATTATGCTATTGTAACCCCTAAACATAAAATTATTTCACTGCTACTTCACAACTGTAATTTTGCTGCTTTTATTATGAATCATAATGTAAATATCTGATATGCAAGATACCTGATATGTAACACCTGTGTGATGGTTAGTCAACCCAGAGGGTCTTTGAAAAATACTGGCCAATAGAATCATACAGACATTTATTTGTATTGTTTAATTTGCAGTATATATTGTAATTTTTATACCAGCAGCAGAATTCATAAGGCTTATGGACTTTTGTATTGCATGTATTTGAACTAAATACTGTAAGTCCTCTAATAGCTCAGTAAGTACCGTGATCATTTATCAGGAAGTTATTAGAAACATTATTTATAATTCTAGCAATAATAATAACTTCAATAATATAGTAATAATATTATGTTCATTGGTGTTTATTGATTAACTTCTATATAGAGAAGAAAAATTTTCTTAACATAAAAATGATTATTTCAGAGTTTTGCATACTTAAGTGCTAATGGCATTAATATAATTTCTTTTATTTGTACACATAAAAGGTATTTATAAAGTAGACAAAAGGAACTGGACAAACAGAGAGGGCAGGTCACTTTCTTAAGCACCCATTGTATGCCTGACTTAGGCAATGGGTATGAGTGAGTATGCTTATTCATTTTGCTATAGCTACATTATTATTATTGTTGTGACAAATGCTATTGTTTTCATTATTATGCTATAACTGCTAGTTATAGTTTATGTATTTTTAATATCAAAAACATCACAGAGATACCAGAACAGTAGTGGAAAAATCATAAGTGGAATATTGACTCGGGACAAAGATTCCCCCAGATACTACTCTGGTTTGATCTAGTGGCCACTTCAGCTAATAGAGCACTTAGTGATTCAGGGCAGAAGCAGGAGACTGACTTATAAGTAAGGACAATTACTATTCACTCAGTGAATTTAAGCAGCTTACTTACTGTACATTCTCTGATTGCACAGTTAATCCTCCTAAATAATGTATAGTAGCTGGCTTTTTTAAAATCATGAATTAGATCAGATAAAAATGTTCAAAGAATAGAAATATGAAATAGATTATTCCAATCTGAAGCTTTATCTCATCATAGCGTCTTAAAGGGATTTATTTCCATAAAGGATAGAAAAATGAAGTGTCTGGATTTCTCCCCTTGTATCCAGAGGGTCTGTATGTTTTGTTCATCTGAGTAGCTGCTTTCATAACACATCCTCTCTGGTTTTCACAGTATTTAGCCATGGGACTTGTGGCTGATAAAGCAGACGTGTGTGAGAAGTGAGACACTGAGAAGCAGTGACCAGCTGTTCATTATTATGATAGCACTGAAATGAATAAATCTGTCTTCCTGTGGGAGACAAAATGATCCATGCTCCAGAGAATGGGTTGTGTGGAGCGGAGACATTCAGAGTGCTCTGGGTGTGATGACAAGGACAGGCCTGAAACCCACAAATGGATTCTCAGATAAGACTCCTACCCCCTGACTAAGTAAATGCTATACCCAGTTGGCCTTCAGCTCCCTGCAGATAGCTCTTGCTTTTCACTTATTCCAAGGGCAGCAATCACAGCATCCTCCTGGGGTCTGAACAAGATGCATAATAGGGAGCCATTGGTGGTTGTAAGATAGGTTGCAGGGCAGGGACAGGGAGAGTGGAGAATATTACAATTGAATTAGACTTCTGGTGAGCCTGGACCAAAGAAAGGAGCTTCCCTTACTCCCACTTTTTTCTCATTCTAGTTCTTGCCTTCTCAGTTATCAAACCAGATTCTGTGATTAGCACTCAGGTCAACGCTGGAATATATTTATAGTGCACGCTTACTTTTAGTCATAATGACCGCATAAAATGTCTAAATTATAGATTTCAACATCTTCTTTTACCAACTTCTGCCTCTCAGGAGCCACTGGAATGTTTATTTTTAAATTATGTGTATAAGTGTTTGGGAAGGTAAGTGGTGTGTGTGTGTGTGTGTGTGTGTGTGTGTGTGTGTGTGTGTGCAAATACTCCTCATGGAGGTCAGAGGTATTGGATTCTCATTTAGTTGGACTTATAGGACATTTCAAGCTTCCTGACATGAATGTTGGAACCAAACATGTCCACTGGAAGCAAAATATAGTCCTAATCAGTCAGCAATCCCTCTTCAGCCTTTCGCAGGATCTTTCTCATGAGCAGATCTGTTTCTGTCCTTTTTCCCCCCCAGTCTTGCCTAAACCAAATCAGAATGAAAGTTAAGAACACAGCTCAGTTAGGAAAGTGCTTGCCACATAAGCATGCATACCTGAGTTTAAACATCCAGAACCCACATAAAACCAAAGGGAGAGGTGTGTGAGCATAACTCTACTGCTTTATCTTGAGATGAGAAACAGGAGGCAGCATCCCCACAGGTTCAAGGGCATAGCTCAGGATATGCAACAATAACCAAAGACCCTTTGTCAAACAAAGGGAAAGGCCATGATGGACACTCAGGATTGTCCTCAGACCTCCATAGGAACACTGTGGCATAGGTTTGCTTATACTACTATATATGAACATTAACACACATATACATACACACACATACACACACACACACACACAAAGAGAGAGAGAGAGAGAGAGAGAGAGAGAGAGAGAGAGAGAGAGAGAGAGAGTAAAAGAACTCATGTTTGAGGGTGTAGTGCAATAGGTAGGGTACGTGCATGAAACCATGGGTGACTCATACATGAGCATGTTTTCTTACCTCAGAAAACAGGTAAGATGGTGCACATCTACATTGTCAGCACAGAAGAGCTAAAGAATGGAGAATCAAAAATGAAAGGTCACCTTCATTACACAGTATGATAGAGGCCACGTTGACATAAAAGACAATATACTATATCGAAAAGAACAACAGCAACAACTAGAACAAGAACAATAAGAACAAGAATATATAGCAAGAACAAGAATATATATAATATTCATAAATACCCTGGAGAGCAAACATATATCTGCCTTCTCTTATCACTCTCTACAGAGTCATCAGATTGATGCATTCTGTTGCAAATATCCTATATTCAATTTTTTCTCTGCAATATATTCAGTCACCAAAACAACAAGTTCCTCTTCTCCATTGTTTTCTGTTTGTAATCTCTCTGATAGCAGTGGGCATCCCCACTTGAGATATTCTCACTATCATGTGTGTACTTTTACCTGACAATTGTGTCTTTTATTTTTCATTCATATTTCTTTTATTGAGATATTAAGGAATAGTAATTATTACTTCCTGACATTTTTGACGTTATTTTTTATATTTGAGTGGTTATCTTCTTTTGGGTTTGATGAGAGGGGGTTTCTATCTTGCTTCTTCTGGGGTGTGCTTACACAGGGTTGTTGAAACAATTTGTTTTTTGGTGTATGTGTGTTTAAATTTGATAAAATATTTGATTCAGTTTTCCTTATTTTGTTAGATATTTTCTTTTTTTTAATTTCTTTTTTTTCTTTTCTTTAAATTTTTTATTGAATATATTCTATATTTATATTTCATTTCCCTTTTTCTGGTTCCCCATCCCCAAAGGTCCCGCATGCCCTTTTCCCTCCCCCTGCTCCCTCAGCCACCCCTTCCCACTTCCCTGTTCTGGTATTCCCCTACACTGATGCTTTGATTCTTTCCAGCACCAGTGTCCACTCCTTTCTTCTTGTAAGACATCATTTGGTATGTGGATTGTGTCTTTGGTGTCCCAAGATTCTAGGCTAATATCCACTTATCAGTGAGTGCATACCATGGGTATTCCTTTGAGACTGGGTTACCTCACTTAGTATGATGCTCTCCAGCTCCATCCATTTCTCTAAGAATTTCATGAATTCATTGTTTCTAATGGCTGAATAGTAATCCATTGTGTATATATACCACATTTTTTGTATCCATTCCTCCGTTGAGGGACATCTGGGTTCTTTCCAGCTTCTGGCTATTATAAATGAGGCTGCTATGAACATAGTGGAGCATGTATCCTTATTGCATGCTGGGGAATCTTCTGGGTATATGCCCAGAAGGGGTATGGCTGGGTCCTCCAGAAGTATCATGTCCAGTTTTCTGAGGAACCACCAGACTGATTTCCAGAGTTGTTGTACCAGCTTGCAGTCCCACCAGCAGTGTAGGAGTGTTCCTCTTTCTCCACATCCTTGCCAACTCTTAATGTCTCCTGAGTTTTTAATCTTAGCCACTCTGACTGGTGTGAGGTGAAATCTCAGGGTTGTTTTGATTTGCATTTCCCTAATGATTAATGATGTTGAACATTTCTTTTTTTTTTATTTTTTTATTTTATTTTCTATATTCTACGTTTACATTCCAAAGGCTTTCCCCTTTCCCAGTTCCCACCCACCATAGTTCCCATAGTTCCTCTCCCCCCCCATCTGTTCCCCAATAATTCCCCCTCCCCCCTCGGTTTCTTTACTAAACTTAAGGTGCTTCTCAGCCATTCGAAATTCTTCAGGTGAAAATTCTTTGTTTAGCTCTGTATCCCATTTTCCCCAATTTGTTGGTTCCTATTTTGTCCTTTTGACAGTGTCCTTTGCCTTATAGAAACTTTGTAATTTTATGAAGTCCCATTTGTCAATTCTGGATCTCAAAGCATAAGCAATTGGTGTTTTGTTCAGGAACTTTTCCCCTGTGTCCATGTCTTCACGGGTTTTCCCCAGTTTCTTTTCTATTAGTTTCAGTGTATCTGGTTTTATGTGGAGGTCTGTGATCCACTTGGAGTTGAGCTTAGTACAAGGAGGTAAGAATGGATTGATTTGCATTCTTCTGCCTGCTGACCTCCTGTTGAACCAGCACCACTTTTTGAAAAGGCTATCTTTTTTTCCACTGGATGGTTTTAGCTCCTTTGTCGAAGATCAAGTGACCATAGGTGTGTGGACTCATTTCTGAGTCTTCAGTTCTATTCCATTGATCTACCTGCCTGTCACTGTAGCAATGTCGTGCAGTTTTTAACACTATTCCTCTCTAGTACTGTTTGTAGTCCAGGACACTAATTCCCTGAGAAGTTCTTTTATTGTTGAGAATAGTATTAGCTATCCTGCATTTTTTGTTATTCCAGATGAATTTGAGAATTGTTCTTAACTCTATAAAGGACTAAGCTGGGATATTGATGGGGATTGCATTGAATCTGAATATTGCTTTTGGCAAGATGGCCATTTTTACTATATTAATCTTGCTATTTCATGAGCATGGAAGATTTTTCCATTTCTGAGGTCTTCTTCAATTTCCTTCTTCTGCGACCTGAAGTTCTTGTCATACAGATATTTCACTTGTTTTGTTAGAGTTGTACCAAGATACTTTACATTGTTTGTGACTACTGTGAAGGGTTTCATTTCCCTAATTTCTTTCTCAGCTTGCTTATCCTTTGAGTATAGGAAGGCTACTGATTTGCTTGAGTTGCTTTTATAACCAGCCACTTTGCTGAAGTTGTTTATCAGCTGTAGGGTTTCTCTGGTGGAGTTTTTTTGGTCACTTAAGTACACCATCATATCATCTGCAAATAGTGATAGTTTGACTTCTTCCTTTCCAATTTATATACCTTTGACCTCCTTTTGTTGTCTAATTACTCTAGCTAGAACTTGAAGTACTATATTGAAAAGATATGGAGAGAGGGGCAACCTTGTCTATTCCCAGATTGTAGTGGGATTGTTTCAAGCTTCTCTCCATTTAGTTTGATGTTGGCTACTGGTTTGCTGTATATTGCTTTTACTATGTTAATTATGGGCCTTGAATTCCGGTTCTATCCAAGACTTTTAGCATGAAAGGAAGCTGAATTTTGTAAAAAGCTTTTTCAGCATCTAATGAAATGATCATGTGGTATTTTTCTTTGAGTTTGTTTATTTAGTGGATTGCATTGATTGATTTCTGTATACTGAACCATCCCTGCATTCATGGGATGAAGCCTACTTGATCATGGTGAATGATCATTTTGATCATCGTTTGATGTGTTCTTGGATTTGGTTGCCTATAATTTTATTGAGTACTTTTTCATTGATATTCATTAGGAAAATTGGTCTGAAGTTCTCTTTCTTTTTTGGATCGTTGTGTGGTTTTGGTATCAGTGTAATTGTGGATTCATAGCATGAATTGGGCAGTGTTCCTTCTGTTTCTATTTTGTTGAATAGTTTCAGGAGTATTGACGTTAGGTCTTCTTTGACAGTCTGATAGAATTCTTCATTAAAACCCTGTGGTCTTGTGTTTCTTTTTGGTTGGAAGACTGTCAATAACCACTTCTATTTTTTTAGATTATATGGGACTCTTTAGATGATCTGTTTGATCCTGATTTAATTTTGGTATTTGGTATTTTTCTTGGAAATTTTTCATTTCCTCCATATTCTCCAGTTGTGTTGAGTATAGGGTTTGTAGTAGGATCTGATAATTTTTTGAATTTCCTCAGTTTCTGTCGTTAAATATCCCTTCTCATTTCAAATTTCTTAATTTTGATACTGTCTCTGTGGTGGTAAGGGTTCATCTACCTTGTTGATTTTTGTCAAAGAACCAGCTCCTGCTTTTGTTGATTCTTTGTATGGTTCTCTTTATTTCTACTTGATTGATTTCAGCCCTGACTTTGATGATTTCCTGTCTTCTACTCCTCTTCGGTGAATTAGCTTCTTTTTGTTCCAGGGCTTTCAGGTGTGTTGTAAAGCTGCTAGTGTATGCTCTCTCCAGTTTCATTTTGAAGGCACTCAGGGATATGAGTTTTCCCTTTAGCACTGCTGTTATTGTGTCCTATAAATTTGGGTATGTTGTGCCTTCATTTTCATAAAATTCTAAAAAGTCTTTGATTTCTTTCTTTATTTCTTCTTTGACCAAGGTATCATTGAGTATTGTTCAGCTTCCATGTGTATGTGGGCTTTCTGTTGTTTTTGTTCCTAATGAAGTACACTCTTACTCCATAGTGATCTGATAGGAGGCATGGGATTAGTTTGATCTTATATCTGGTGAGGTCTGTCTTGTGACCAATTATTTGGTGGATTTTGGAGAAGGTACCATGAAGTTCTGGAAAAAAAAAAGGTATATTATTTTGATTTAGGATGAAATGTTCTATATATATCTGTTAAATCCAGTTTGTCCAAAGCTTCAATTAGTTTCCCTGTGTTCCTGTTTAGTTTCTGTTTTCCTGATCGGTCCATTGAGGAGAGTGGATTTTTGAAGTCACCGACAATTATTGTGTTAGGTGCAATGTATGCTTTGAGCTTTAGTAAAGTTTCTTTTATGAATGAATGCCCTTGGTTTTGGAGCATAGTTGTTCAGAATGGAGAGTTCTTCTTGGTGGATTTTTCCTTTGACCAGTAAGAAGTGTCTTTCTGTGTCCCTTTTGATGACTTTAGGTTTAATGTCAATTTTATCTGCTATTAGAATGGCTACTCTGGCTTGTTTCCTGAGATGAATTGCTTGTTAAATTGTTTTCTAGCCTTTTCCTCTGACATAGTGTTTGTCTTTGACATTGAGGTGTGTTTCCTGTATGCAGCAAAATTTAGGGTCCTGTTTACATATCCAGTCTGTTAGTCTGTCTTTTTATTGGGGAATTGAGTGAATTGATGTTAAAAGATATTAAGGAATAGTGATTATTAATTCCTGGTATTTTTATGTTTGAGTGGTTATCTTCTTTTGGGTCTGATGAAAGAACATTACTATCTTGCTTTTTTCCAGGGTGTAGTTTCCCTCCTTATATTGGCGTTTTCCACCTATTATCCTTTGTAGGGCTTGGTTTGTGGAAAGATATTGTGCAAATTTGGTTTTATCATGGAAAATCTTGGTTTCTCCATCTATCATAACTGAACGTTTTGCTCGGTATAGTAGTCTTGGCTGGCATTTGTGTTCTCTTAGAGTCTGTATAAGATCTGCTCAGGATCTTCTAGCTTTCATGGTCTCTGGTGAGAAGTCTGGTGTGATTCTGATAGGTCTTCCTTTATATATTACATGGCCTTTTTCTCTTACTGCCTTTAATATTTTTTTTTGGTTAGTACATTTGGGGTTTTGATTATTATGTGATGGGGGATATTTCTCTTCTGGTCCAGTCTGTTTGGAGTTCTGTAGGCTTCTTGTATATTCATGGACATCTCTCTCTTTAGGTTAGGGAAGTTTTCTTTCATAAGTTTGTTGAAATTATTTGCTGGCCCTTTAAGTTGTAAGTCTTAACTTTTATCTATACCTATAATCCTTAGGTTTGGTTTTATCATTGTGTCCTGGATTTCCTGGATATTTGGGGTTACAGACTTTTTACATTTTGCATTTTCTTTGACTGTTGAGTCAATGCTTTCTATGGTATCTTCGGAATCTGAGATTCTTTCTTCTATCTCTTGTATTCTGTTGTTGATATTTGCATCTATGACCCCTGATTTCTTTCCCAGGTGTTCTATCTCCAAAGTTGTCTCCCTTTGTAATTTCTTAGTTGTTTCTACTTCTGTTTTTAGATCCCGGATGGCTTTGCTCAGTTCCTTCACTTTTGTTTGTTTGTGTTTTCCTGTAATTCTTTAAGAGATTTTTGTGTTTTCTCTTTCATGAGTTCTGACTGTTGACCCAAGTTCTCCTGTATTTCTTTAAGTGATTTTTGCATTTCCTCCTTATTGGCTTCTTTCTATTGACCCATATTCTCCTGAATTTCTTTAAATGATTTTTGTGTTACACTTTTAATGGCTTCTACCTTTTGGTCTATTTTCTCTTGAATTTCTTCAAGAGACTTATTTATGTCCTTGTGTTCCTCTAACTGTATCACGACCAGTGATTTTTAAATCCAAATCTTGTTTTTCTGGTGTGTTGGTGTATCCAGGCCTTGGAGAATTCAGGTTCCAATGCTGTCATATTGCCTCAATTTCTGTTAGTAACATTCCTACGTTTGCCTTTTGCCATCTGGTTATCTCTGGTGTTAGTTGGTCATGTTGTCACTGTCTGGTACTTGAACCTCCTGTAAGGCTATTTCTGCTCCTCTGGATGACTGGGTTTCTCCTGGCACAGATTGCTGATGGGCTTCCCTACTCTTGGGTGCCATTGGAGCCCTGGTGTGCCTTGCTCCAAGCAATGCTATACTTGGGGTTATCTCTGTGTATCTGGTGTTGCCTGTCCTGTATGTCTGGGAGCAAAGATGGTGGAGTAATTGGCCCCTCCAAGTGCCAATTACTCTGCAGGGCAAACAACCCATGACAGGGCTCACAAACAGATGACCTGCAGAGCTGCTCAGGTCTTGGGTGCAGGCAGAAGCCTTTCAGTCTGTCCCAAGTGAAGTCAAACTAGGGATATCTCTGTGTACCTGGAACTGGCTGTCCTGTCCATCTGGGAGCAAAGATGGTGGAGGGGAGATATTTTCTTTCATTTCAAATCTTATCCCCTTTCCTGTTTTTCCCTCTGAAAACACCCTATCCTATTCCCCCTCCCCCAGCCTACCAACCCACCCACTCCAACTTCCCTATCCTCGTATTTCCTTATACTGGGACATCAAGCCTTCTCAGGGCCAAGGGTCTCTCTTACCTTAGATGTCCAGCATGGCCATCCTCTGCTACATATGCAACTGGAGCCATGAGTCCCTCCATGTGTACTCTTTTGTTGGTAGTTTAGTCCCTGGGAGATCTGGGGGTACTGGTTGGTTCCTATTTTTGTTCTACGTCAGTCTTTTGGGGCTGAAGTTTCCTTCAGCTCCTTGGGTCCTTTCTCTAGCTCCTCCATTGGGTACCTTATGCTCAGTCCAATGGTTGGCTGAGAGCACCCACCTCTGTATTTGTCAGGAGGCAGATATATCAGGCTCCTTTCAGCAAGTATTGTTGGCATCCACATTAGTGTCTGGGTTTGGTGACAGTACATGGGATGGATCCTAAACAATTGTGTCTTGGCCAGACACTCAGAAGACTCCAAGGTTCTCAACTCTATGATGGTCTGGAGCACCATGAGACTGTACTCCTCTCACATCTGCATATCCCTACTGTACCACATAACCACAGTGAATAGCACCAACCTATTTGTTTCTCTGGGACATTAGCTCCCTGGGATATTGTCACCTCATTCTAATGGGATGCCTCACTGTCCTTGTCCAGAGGGTGTGAAACAATTTTACTTCATTAGCAAATTTAAGTCCACATGCAAAAAGCTCAAAATTATGCTTTACTAATCCTGTTATCTCAATACTAGATATCTTAATAGAAATGGCAAATTGTCCTTTCCTGCAGTTATGATTCTAATTACCTCATGATGACAAAAACAGTGACTTCAAAACTTTCTGACCAGGCAGGAAGTGTCATCACATCACATCTCTAGTAATCTTATGAACTAAATATTAGATATCTTTGCTTTAATAAGAATGATGTTTTATATATACATACATATATATGTGTGTGTGTGTGTGTGTGTGTGTGTGTGTGTGCGCACGCGCACATTCATCTGTTTTTTATTTAAATTTTTATTTTCTATGTTCTATGTTTACATTCCAAAGGCCTTCCCCTTTCCCAGTTCCCCCACCACCATACATCCCATAGGAATTACCTCTCCCCCCAACTATTCCCCAATCATCCCCCCCCAAGGATTTATCTGTTCTGGGTCTACAAAACTGGATCCATCTGTTTTTAGTGTGAACCTTATACCTTCTATTATGATTCCCTCAAAACCACTTTGAAGTAGATAGTACTGTTTCCCATTATGTCTATTTTACTGCACATTAAAGGGTTTAGTATGTCTACTACTTAGCCTGAACGGTCAGCCATCAGTAGGAGTAGAGGGGTCCACTATGCTGGGTATTGAGTTTGTGGAGTTTATTGTCACTTCTCAAGTGGTTTTAGAAAGCTGGGGCCCAAATACTTAAGTTTTAAATCTTACAAGGGCCAGATCCATATTTGTCTTTTTCACCACTGTGTTTTTCTACTAGACTAGACAGTGTAGACATTTAATAATTCTTTGTTGAATGAATGAATGAATGAACTTGTACTTTGGATTCATTCATTGGCTTTAAAGCTGTTCAGGTTTTTAAATGGCACAGTAAGATGAGAGTATTCATGGAACTGATTTGGAAGTAGGGCCAGGAAGAGACTCAGTGTTGAATCTTGTCTGCTTTTTATTTGTTGACTGTTGTTGCTCATCTCAGATATATCATCCAATGACCTATCAGTTGGCTTAATCATAAAGAAAATAATTACTTCTTGGGCTTTGTTCTTGGAAATAAATAAGACATTGTAATATGTTCTTCCCATAGTACAGCTAGCATGAACTTGATGTTAGATAAATATTTACCAGTTATCTTCCTGCTTTAAGAAAGAAGTTTTAATTCATATCCATTTAGGTCAGTGAGTGATTCAATAATTTCTGTTCTTTTTTCTGAAATCATCATTCCATATATATAATTCAGGTTGCTTGATTTAAATGCACCCTGTTAGCTGTTTCTAAGTGGTTTCCAGATTTTGCATGCCCCTGGAGTTTATCTCATTCTGCTTTGTAGGTTGCAAATAAATTTTGAAAATTGTACCAATATAACTCAACAGTGTTTTATTCTAGAGGATTTAGTTGTGAGTTTTACTTAAAAGATGACAGCAGTGAAATGTTTAGTAAATCCATACCTGATTGGAGAGGGGATATTAGAAGTTAAGCTCCTGATTTTTATATATCTGGGCATTAAGTTCCCTTTGTATTTTGCCTGGTATGATAATCCACATAGAAAGCATCACAGAATTTGGAGTTTATAAAGCCCTCTCTAAATAATTCTTTTAACCATGTCATTGCTGAAATGTATAATTTTGGTTTGTAGTCCACAGTTGAACTATGTAAGGATAAATAAAACATTACCTTCAGTATTAAACAAATACTATTGTAGACATGACTACTTTAAGGAGGTTAGTGAAAGATAATATCTCCTTATTTAAATTATTATTTGTGTTGTGATATTATTTTAATTCATTTTGTTTCTTTCCTTCAAACATTTTTATAAACTTTTAAGTCATGTTGGAAAGTACATCCTTGACTATTTTTGCTATGGAAGTTACTGCTTATCTCAGGATTCCTTGTCTTAATGAAACCGCATGTGGGTTTTTGAGGCAATGGGTAAGCTGTATCAACTGTTTCAGTTGAGAATTTAGATTCAGACCCAATAATGGGGCTGATTTGTTACCTAAGTTGTTTCTTCAACTGATATTCATCTCATTTCCTTGTTAGTCTATATCATACATCTGCCTAACTACTTGCTTGTGTAAGTAAAATCACAGACACACACACACACACACACACACACACACATGTACACACACACATGCACACACACACACACACAAGAATACATGAATGTACACACGAATGGAGCAGAAACACCACAAATATGAATCTTTACCATTTTTGTGAAATGTTTTATTTTGCTCCTGTAAGCTACTCATAGCTTAATGTTTGACAATAGTATCACTTTGCATTCATGTACAGTTCTCCCATGCTATCTTTTTTTTACCTTATAACTCAGTGAGAAATGGATGGTGGCACAGTGAATAGCATTAGTTGTTGTGGGAAAGACAAAAAACAAGCATGAAATTGTATCTTCATATTCATTATGATCTATGTGGTTTTCTTTATTTTTCAAGCTGAAGCTAATTCTTGCAAACATTGAGTAATGTGTATGCAAATATGCATATGTATATACATACATACATATACATACTTACATGATATAGTCATTCATATACATATATACTACTGTGGTGCTTGGGTGAGAAATAAAAATTCCAAGGTCACAGAGAAAGGTAAAAAGCAATACTAAAACAGGACTCCCAGTGATCAGGTTTTTCCAATGGTGAGCAGCATTTTTTGCTTCCCATAAAGGTCATTTCAGAAAAAAAATGAATGTATTGATGTGCCACAAAGTTTCCAATTAAAATGAAACTGGCTTTATTGAGTCTCAAGAAAAAATACATTATTTCATCTTAGATTACTTTGTCTGTGGTAGTAAAGTGCCAGTGAGAAATATTAGCACTTCTTTTCTCCACTGAAATGTTAATATCTGGGCATATTTGAGAAGGAGCCACCCAGCGGCAGCTTTCCAATCTCTTATCCCTTATATTTGCAGAGCTGTTGAAGGCTCACAGAGTGCTTTCAGAGACATTATCTAATGATGTTCTTGAAACAATCCCAAGACAAGATATTATTACTGACCCATACTCAACAAGGTTATACTAAAGATAGAGAAGGAGAGCGACTTACTTAAGGTTACAGAGCCAGTTGTCTGAGAAGCAAAGCAGGGCACAGCCTTCCCCAGGTATGGAACATTTGTCCCTAGATACTATATTAGCTGCTTTGAGTAGAAGGACCACAGCTATCTCAACCCACCTTTTTCTCCCCCCAAAATTGAGCATTTCTTTCCCACTCCTTCAATGTCTATTCCCTTGGGACTTTTAAGTTGTTGTTTAAATGAAATTGAGTTGAGAATAGCAGGGCCTGAACCATTCCAACAGGAGCATTACCATGCAACTGTGAAAAAATTGTGTCCTAAATTCTCTGCTTTGGTTGGGAGATGGCTAAAATGAGAACTACACTGGAAAACATTGAAGTAAATTCTGGTGGCCTTCAAATTGGTCCCCATGGCATTGTTGAGTGAATCGTTTCACTAATCCTACCTTTGCTTAATGCAAAAGATGGTGACCCAAAGATTTTTTTGAGAACCTAGAAAGTAGAGTTCTCATAAGACAAATATAGTAAGGTTTTTGGAACTGTCTGTTAATTATGTGTGCAGTCGTCTTTTGTTTCTATCTCTATCCTTCTCACGTTACTCGCATGTATTTCTCCTTGAGTGTTCTTAACTTACTATTAGGGAAAAGACTAAAATATGTTTGTTTGATTTGCCTGTCCACAGTAGGCTAGTAAAATAAGGTCTTACTTTCTACTCTGTCTTTCTGGAGCATTTTCAAGCATCTTCAGAGAGGAGAAGGCAAACGGAGGAATTGGAGGGACACATGCAGGTTTGTGTGACTTGTCAAGAACTGGGAAATCAAAGAAGTAGGCCCTGCACCTGAGGTCTGGCTTTCTGTGATTTAACTGTTTCCTGCACATATTGTTACACTGAAGGTCTTTCAATACTCATCAGTCATTTCTTGTTTGTAACAGCCTCATGACTGAATTAATTTTGAACAGGTTTTAAAGGTGTATGTGTGTGTGTGCATATATATATATACATATATATATATATATATATATGCACACACATATATATATATATACACACATATATATATACATATATATTCATTTGACTGTACAGTTTTTTACTCCTTCATTTATATTTCACAGCTTATCTGTCATAAGTGACCTCATTTTCAAATAACTTGGAAGACTGCTAAGCTATCTGCCATTGTGATATCAATTACACCATTTTGCAGGGAGACAGAATGCTTCTGGGAGCCTATGTTGGCCACAGAATAGTTGCTATTCTTGAGGAAACATAGACTTGCCTTCTTCTTGACTTTCTACGTTCTAGCCTAATAGAAATAATAACTGTGTAGCTTTTGGTATAGTCACATTGTTGGCTGACTGATGAAGTTCACATTTAGTAGACCGGGTTTTTCTTTTCATTATTTTAAGAATGCTGCTGAATGTGAAATTAGATCCTTGAAGTCTGGTGCTGTTTCAGTGGTTGTGAGGATGGATTTAGTCTGTGGTAGGGAGGTCACCTTAGATTTGGGCATATGTATTTTTCTTTTGTCATTTATTTTTTTGATTATGCAAATGAAAAATATTTCCGAACACTTTAACTTAAAAAGTACAAGCAGGAGATATGCCAGTACATTAATTTAATTCTTGCTTCACAATGTGCTGTTTGGGAGTTCAGTTTCTCCTACAGTTTCACCATTCTAGCGATTGTGTAAACAAAGCTTTTTCCCACTGTGATTTTGTAACATCCAAATCAAAATGCTAAAATCCAGACTTTCCCAGTGTGATAATTAGTATGATTAATGAGAAAAGCTTATGTTTTCCTTCTAACTGTATAGTAACTTAGCAAGTTGTCTTTAGAAAAATGCTTCAGCCAAGTTTTAATTTCTACAAATGTTATAAACACTTTGTACTGGGCCAGCACAATCCTAGTTACCTTTGCAATGCTCAGAAATGACCTTATAGTAGTTCCAACTCATTTCTTGCTCTTTCATATTTGGTTTACCCTAACAGTCTTCTATGCTTTAATTCCTTTCTGAAGCAGCTTTTGATTCCCCAGCAGAATTATTTAATTTTCTCATCATTATAAAATACTAATTGCTCTTTTATGGAATGCATGTTAGTGTTACAGATACTAGCTGGTTTCAAACAATAGTGATATATAGACATGACACCTTCTGTATCCGTGTGTGTGTGTGTGTGTGTGTGTGTGTGTGTTGGTACACTGTGCCATAGTTCACATGTAGAGGTAAAATGATAAGCTGGAGGAACTGATTTTCTCCTTCCACCATGTGTGTCCAGAGAATGGAACTTGTATTTTCCAGCTGGACAGAAAGGGCTTTCAGCTGCTGAACCATCTCATGACCTGTTAACATTGTTTGTTTAACATCCCATTTTAGAAGTATATTGCAATTTATTTACTCATTCAAATGTTTAGAATTTGATTTTACTTGCTTGTTCTGTTAACTAGTTTGAGGCTTTGGAAAAAATTGCCACTCCGAAGATTTAAATGCATGTTTTGGGAAATTTATTCTATTCTATTCACTCAATTGTTCTCGTCTTGGAATACAGTATTGTCAACAAGAAATTAAAATTTGGCTTGAAATTACTAGTATATTATGATTTCTACAAATTTCTATATTTCAAAACAAGTAAAGGACACCTCTGAAATTACTCAATTTGACAATACCTATAGTGGAATTTTTGTATCCATCTTATTTGCCAGTAATAATTGCAATAGTATATGCTAATAATTAAGTTAGTATGTGTCTGAGGAACCTCTTTTTACTTGTGCTGAGTGCCTGTGCTATCAGTGTCCTGTTCAGAAAGTTCTTTCCTGTGTGAGTCAGTTCAGTTTCTCTTCTATCCAATTTCGTGTATCAGGACTTATGTTGAGGTCCTTGATCCAAATGAAGTTGACTTCTACATATGGTGATAAATATGGATGTTCTATATTCAACTTGCAGCTATCAAAATAGAACAGTACCTTTTGTTGAAGTTGCTGTCTTATTTTTTTCAGCGTATATTTTTGCTGTGTGTGTGTATGTCTCTCTCTCTCTCTCTCTCTCTCTCTCTCTCTCTCTCTGTGTGTGTGTGTGTGTGTGTGTGTGTGTGTGTGTGTGTGTGTGTATATGCGTGAAAAATCATGTTTCCATAGATGTGTGGATGACTGTCTAGGTCTTCAATGTAATTTTATTAAATGACATGTCTTTTTTATGCCAATATCATACTGTTTTTGTGACAATAACCCTATAGTGTCGTTTGAAATTTGAGAAAACAATACCTCTAGCAGTTCTTTTATAATTCAGAATTGGTTTAGCTATCCTACTGTTTTGTTTGTTTTATATTCTCTCTCTCTTGCTGTATTTCTAGATGAAGCTGAAATTTGTCTTTTTAGTTGAAATTTCAGTGGAGATGTATTGACTCTGTAGATTATTCTCAGTAAAATGACCATTTTCATTGTTAATCATAGTGAACCAAGAGCATTGTAGAGCTTTCCCTTTTCTGACATCTTTTGTAATTCCTTTCTTCAATGTCTTCATAAAGTTACTATTATACAAACATTTCACTTGTCTGGTTAGAGTAACCTCTCTCTCTCTCTCTCTCTCTCTCTCTCTCTCTCTCTCTCTCTCTGTGTGTGTGTGTGTGTGTGTGTGTGTGTGTGTGTGTGTGTGTGAATATCTGCTGCAGAAGTTTCCTGGTGGAGCTTTGGAGTTTTTTAGGATCACTTTGTATGTGATTATATCTTCTACACATAACAATATCTTGACATCGTTCTTTCCTATTTGGATTCCTTTGATGTCCTTCAGCTGCCTTATTGCTCTAGTTAAGACATAAAATACTATATTGAATAGTATTGAATGAATAACCTTGTCTTGTTTTTTATTTTGGTGTAAATTCTTTGATTTTCTATCCATTAGAAAATCATGGGCTTTCTGTAAATTATCTTTATTAAATTGAAGTGTAGCCCTAGTGTCTCCAGAACTTTTACCATGAAGTGGTATTGGAATTTGAAATGAAGTATGGCATTACCCTTTTATGTGGATCTTCATACCCTTCCTATGTGGATCTGTTTAATATCTGTAAGAGCGATAGTGTTATGCTCTACTCCTAGTACATTGCATAAATGTAACACTGAACTGAAAAGCTAATGATTTAACGTCAATTTACACAAAAATATATAGTGAATAAAAGAAATCAAGTGTTGACTTCAATACTTCAAATTCAAATACCTTATTTTATATTTTGAGCTGGATGACAATGTCATTTTCTCTTCACTTCTTAGCACATTTTTCATGACTAAACACCTGTTTTTATCTAGTTTGGTCATTATATTACTCTCTTAGAAACATGTTTTTTTTAAGCATTGCACCTTACATCCAAAAATGTCTCAAGAAGACTTGGGATCCATCCATGCTGAACTTCTTGAATTTAAATATAAAATATTCCAAAGCATAGGTAAAAATTTGTACTGTTAATGAATATACACTAAATGCTGCTACTCCTTTTTTTAAAGAAACAATTGGATTTAATTAAAACACATGGTCAAGGTGCAGAAAGTGGTAATAAAAATAAATTAGAATACATAACATCACATTATAAGTATACTAGTAGATAAGTTCTCTTATGGAAGTAAATGAGAAAACAAAAATAAAGTAGAAATTATTGGATTTCACTTAGAAAATAAAGATGAATAGAAGTGTCAGTGGCAAGAGCAAAGCTGGGAAGAATTGTAGTGGTTACCAGGACAATGTGAAAAAAGAGTGCTCCAGTATTACCAAGTGTGCTGTATATATAAAATGATTAATTGTATTGTTAAGAAAGACAAAGTGAAATGCTGAAATCAGAGCAATAAATGGGACCATGTTAGACTTCTAAGTAACCAGAACAATAGAGTACTTTAAAGTAGCTATTAAAATAGTGGATCTCAGATTCAGTTGATTACACAAATAAAAACATTAAATATTCTGAGAAGTAAAAATTTACATATGAAAACAAGTAAAATACGAGTTTAAGTTTTTTATTATTCTATTTTCAAATACAGCATTTATATAGACATTTTCTCTTGTTATAAAGCAGTTTACTGATCTTATTATATCAAAATTTTAAATTGTAGAGATGATCATGCTCTAAGCTGTCTGCCATGAATTTATAAATGAGAAGTGAGTAACAGAAAAAATGAAATAAGCCAAATATTGAGCTATAAACAGCAAACAAGGATAACAACAATTTTATTGTATGTTTGTTTTTTCTTTTTGTTTGTTTTTTTGAGACAGGGTTTCTCTGTGTAGTCCTGACTGTACTGGAACTCACTCTGTAGACCAGGCTGGCCTCGAACTCAGAAATCCACCTGCCTCTGCCTCCCATGTGCTGGGATTAAAGGCGTACACCACCACTGCCCAGCTGATAACACCAATTTTAAAATCTCAATGATTTTTTTTCAGAAGAATAGGTACAGTATGTATGTTTTCAATAAATATTGATCAAGGACTTTAGCTAATCACCTTTACTTTACTTTGGAAACATTAATCACATAATTTGGACAATATTGGAGTTAATAACTTCATATTCCCAGCTTCTGATTTAGGGAGATTTAACTGACATAAAATGAAATCATGAGCTATAGGTGCTAATAATGACAGAATCTTGGTACACTTAAACTTAGTGGCATAGCAATAACACATTTCTGAATTGCCCTGAATGGAAATCCCTAGAACAAAATCTATAGGCATGAGTGCTTGCATTTTATACATTGTGTCTTGTCAACTTCTTTGTGAGTATAAGAGAAGAATTTTTCATGAAACAGAGACTTCTGAGATTGTATTTTTTATTTGTGCATATCAATTAGAGAAATCCTAGGAGTACTTTGAGGAAATGCACAATAACATGGGAAATGCATCTTATGTATTGAGTTCTTGAATCATTTTTTGAATGTTTGTCATGCTTTCTTACATTTAGCTTAATGCATAATTTAAATGTTTTAGGTATCAGTTCCTATCATCTTGTGGCTTTAACATCCATCTTGACTATTTCCCTGGTAACAAATGCATTTGATGCTATCACAGATGAAAAGTTTTCTTTAACCTGCCATTTCCCTAGTGCTTTGTTTTATTATGTTGAGAGTGGTTTTATATACAATTCATGCCAATATACCCAAACCTAGTTGAATTGTCCTCCAAAAATATAGTCTATACAATTTAACAAATTCCTTTAAAGTATTGATATGCTTTTAGTCATCAAACAGGAAGTGAGTTTGACAAGCTATTTGTCACGGAGATTCTGAGACACTGCACATTTAAATTATCTTCACTGCTTTTGTTGTTATGCTCTCTGTAGTCAAAGTATATCAGATTTATTAGTGTTCTTTCTGTTACTTAAATCCTGCACCCTATCTGTCTTCTTTAGCACAGTTATATTTAAATTCACTGATATCATTTCTGAACGTGTTTACATATCCATTTAGTCTACTCTAAATGTGATTCAGAGTAGATCCAGTACCTTCTTTATAAGGTATAAACATTTTCCTATTAAAATCCATTATTCTGCCGGGCAGTGGTGGCACATGCCTTTAATCCCAGCAATTGGGAGGCAGAGGCAGGTGGATTTCTGAGTTCAAGGCCAGCCTGATCTACAGAGTGAGTTCCAGGACAGCCAGGGCTACACAGAGAAACCCTGTCTCGAAAACCAAAGGCAAACCAAAACCAAAACAAAACAACAAAAAATTCATTATTCTTGGTCAGAATCTTTTTCATAAGAACTCCATAAAAATATAATAGGCTCCTTCCAATTTCTGTCTATTATAAACAAGGTTGCTATAAACATAGTGGAGCATGAGTCTTTATTGTATGCAGGGGAATCCTCTGGGTATATGCCCAGGAGTGGTATGCCAGGGTCCTCTGGAAGGGACATGCCCAATTTTCGGAGGAACCGCCACACTGATTTCCAGAGCGGTTTTACCATTTTGCAATCCCACCAACAGTGGAGGAGTGTTCCTCTTTCTCCACATCCTTGCCAGCATTTGTTGTCTCTTGAGTTTTTAATCTTAGCCATTCTGACTGGTGTGAGGTGGAATCTCAGGGTTGTTTTGATTTGCATTTCTCTGATGACTAATAATGTTGAACATCTCTTAAGGTGTTTCTCAGCCATCCGAATTTCTTCAGGTGAAAAGTCTCTGTTTAGCTCTGTACCCCATTTTTTGATAGGGTTATTTGGTTCTTTAAGGAGCAATGGATACAGAAAATGTGGTATATTTATACAATGGAATACTACTCAGCAATTAAAAATAATGAATTCATGCAATTTGTAGGTAAATGTTTAGACCTGGAAAATATCATCCTGAGTGAGCTAACCCAATCACAAAAGAATACACATGATATGCAATCACTGATAAGTGGATATTAATGAGCCCAGAAGCCCTAAATACTCAAGGCACAATTAGCAAGTCAAATGATTCCCAAGAAGAAAGGAGAGGACCCTGGGCCTGGAAAGATTGGATCCAGTTTTGTAGAAAAACCGTGGGGGGAGGGGGAATGATTGGGGAATAGTTGGGGGGGAGAGGAACTATGGGACATAGGGAGGGGGGAACTTGGAAAGGGGAAAGCCTTTGGAATGTAAACATAGAATATAGAAAATAAAAATTAAAAAAAAAAAGAATGAAGCCAAGACAAAAAAAAAGTAAAACTTCTCCTGACCAATATTTATATATATATATGTATATATATATATATATATATATATATATATATATATATATATAATAGGATTCAGGGAACTTACATTGAAGACAAGTAATTACATTCTGAGAATTTAACATGTAAATGAACAGTAAAAATTGGGAACTTTTGGTGGTATTGTTTGTGGAAGGCAATATTTCACATTTTCATACTAAAGAAAATCATTTGGATATCAGGGGACTGATATTACAGGAAGTAGCTGGTAACTAAGAACATCCAATAGCATGTACCTGTAATTTTTCTCAAGTGCATCTGTCATGTGATGCACAGTAAATTATAGAGTGTCACATGGACTTTGTATGCATACTTATTGCTCATTTGTTTAAAAAAAAGTTTTCCTTATTTTTTGAGAGTTTCTTGTGTTTTGTAGTTTGTCTCATGTTTGTGTTTGTCTGTGTGAGTGCCTATGTGTGTGTGTGTGTGCATGTGTGTGCACACGTGTGCATTCATGTGTGTGTGCGTGCATGTGTGTCTGTGTGTGTGTAGTTTTTCCCATACTGCTCGTATAGTGCTTATTTTTTAAGCAGATCTTATACCAGTACTATCATATCTTTTAGTTACCGACAAATCTTTCCTGTGTATTGATATATTGCTGGTAGAAAGGATGCTACGTCATGCATGCACTTTCATTGTAAATCCTGTCTATTAGCCTTGGGTTTTGTTCTCTAACAATTTTGTACATTTTATGTTAGAATGTGAGTAGCTGCTAAACTGTGTTATAGTATTCTAAAATCTGCATGTTTAAACAAGTCTACAGAAGATTCTCAGGATGTTCTTCACCACTAGGAGCCACTCCTAATGGGGAACCCAAGCCACACTCTGCTTTGCTTAGCTATCTACTGGTGAGTATAGCATGGTAAGGACAATGTGATGAAAAGTGTATCATCATGAAACAGTTACCAGTAGGCAAGACACACTTTTGGATTGGGATTGGACATTGTAGATTGGCACAGAACAAAGATATGAATGATACTTCTTATAATTTCGATAGAGGATCTCTTTCAAATATTGACATATACATGAAAATGAAGAAAAATTTTTCTGTGTTCTGGAGTCTGACTGAATTCTCCCATCATTCTCTATCTCAGACTGTTCTGTACTTTGCTTAATTCTGATTCTTCTAAGCCTGTAGAGAGCAGGCATGGCAGTAGCCTAAATCCTGGAGGCCTGCCAAGTCGGATGACTAAGCACCTGACTTTTTCCTGCTCCTGAGTAGGCCACACCTTTCTTGGGCACTGCGCAGGCGTAGCCAATGATGTGTGATCAGACCATTCTATGTGGACCAATCAGAGAAGACTACGTGATGTGGACTGATGGGGCACACTTGGCGAGGATATAAAAGGACTGTGCAAGGGGAGTGGGTAGCTTTTTCCCTGCATTCATGTTTCAAGGTTCCTGATTAAACTGCTCTGAGGACTTGTGTTTATCGTCCCTCTGCTGGTAGGTTAGGGTTGCAACATAAGCCATCTCTGTCTTAGGGCAATAAGATAAAGAGTAATGGATAATGACACCTGTATTAATAACTGCTCTATTGCTATGAAAAAACAAAAACAACAACAACAAAACCAAAAAAAACCCGCCATGATCCAGGCAATTCTTAGAAAAGAAACCATTTAAATAGGGGGCTTGTTTACATTTTCAAAGGTTTAGTTCATAATTTTCAAGGTGGAGGCACTTGGGCCATTAGCTGAGGGATATATCCTAATCCATAGACACTTTAATGCCCATGCCAGTAACACAGTTTCAAGGCCACACCTACTAGAAAGAGGCCATAGTCCCAATCCTTCAAATTGTAATCAAATAATTCCACTCCTTGATGAGTAAGCATTCAAATATATAAGCCTTTAAATGGCATTCTTTTTTGTTCCATTTTTTTACTGGTTATTTTATTTATTTACATTTCAAATGATATCCTCCTTCCCAGTTTCTTCCTTCACAAGTCCTCCATCCCCTCCTACCTCCCCCACCTTTATGACGCTGCTCCCCATCCACCCACTCACTCCTGCCTCAGTGGCCTAGCATTTGTTTATCCTGGGTCATCAATCCCCAACAGGACCAAGGGACTCCTTTCCCAGTGATGCTACATAAGGCAATCATCTACTACATACAATCCAGCTAGAGACATGCGTAACCCCTGTGTACTCTTTGGTTGGTAGTTTAGTCCCTGGGAGCTTTGAGGAGTCTGCTTGGTTGATATTGTTATTCTTCCTATGAGGTTGCAAACTCCTTCAGCTGCTATAGTCCTTGCCTTAACTTCCCACTGGGGTCCCCACACGCTCTGTCCAATGTTTGGCTGTGTGCATCTGCATCTGTATTGGTCTAACTGTAGCAGAGCCTCTTGGGGGTCAGCTACACCGGGCTCCTGTTAATAAATACTTCTTGACATCAGCAATAATGTCTGGTTTTGGTGTCAGCAGATGGGATGGATCCCTAGGTGTGACGGTCACTGGATGGCTTTTCCTTCAGTTTCTGCTCTACTCTTTGTCCCTGCATTTCCTTTTGAAAGGAGAAATTCTGAATTAATATTTTTGAGGTGGGTAGTTGATCCCATCGCTCAACTGATGGCCATACCTATCCACTGGATATGGTCTCTACAGGTTCTATCTCCCTCTTGTTGGGTATTTCGACTAAAGTCCTCCCTGATGGGTCCTGGGAACCTCTTGGCTTCCTGATGCTAGGTGGCATTCTTATTCAAGCCATCACAATACCTGAAGTCCTGAACTGACCTGTAAGCATTTTCATTATTTGGACACTTCTGTATACATACACACATCACATATGCCCCACCCCTAAAACACTGCCAACAGTCTTCTTTTTATGTGTGTGATCTCTATTACCAAATACAAGTCTAGGAGGAAGTTATAATGAGTAAATGATTAATGGTGAATAAATTTATACATACAAATTATAAATATTTTTACCATGTATCATTCATTGGCTGTCTGAATTTGAATTATGCCCTATTTCTAGGATATTCACATTTTAATCCACAGAATTTGTGAATATGTTAACTTCCTAGGACAAAGTAGCTTTGGAGATGTAATTACAGATTCTGTCTCTGAGAATTTCATCCTGGTTAATCCAAATATTCTAGCTGTAGTTCTAATTATTCTCACAATGAAAGAGAAAGAGTAGCCATAAGAATTAAACAGGAAGTAGGAGGTGGGGGTGCCCTCTAGAATGTACCAGAGAGCTGGGAGTTGAGAGACTCTCAGGACTCAAAGGAGTGACCTTGGAGGAAGTATTCTGCAGTGAGAGACTTGAGGATCCAGGGAGTTGGGATGTCTGGTAGGATAGTTGTAGGGGGGTGGGGATATCCTCTTGGAGACTGGGAAGGAGGAATGGGAAGAGGAACAGTCTGAGGGTAGACTAGGAAGGAGATAATTACTGAACTGTAAAAACAATTTAATAATAATAATAATAATAATAATAATAATCAATGTAGGAAATGTAAAAATACAAGAATTTGGCATCATGTTTGTAAGGTTCCACTAAGAAATGCAATCAGATATCTGAGTTAGAAAAAGCAAGGAAACAAAACAAAGCAAAAACAAAATCTTACTGAAGTCTGTGGGAAGAATTCTGCCTTGGCAGAACTTAACACTTTTAGTCTCACCTCCAGCACTATGGGAAAAAAATGTTTGTTGTTTTAAGCCATTTGAAATGATAGTTTCATTTATTTGTTTCATTTTGTTGTTTAAGATGATCCAAATTTGTTAATAGTCATAGGAAATTTAGTGAACATGAGAGGAAAAAGTCAAGACTGCCTTGAAAGACATTGGTAAAAGTTGTGATTGTTAAAGCTGTTTCTACAGACACAGGAAGAAAAATTGATGGCCAAGAAAATCCATACTATATTACAGAATGTCTAAGCAAACATACATGCTCAAGGATATATTAATAGTGACAATTCCAAAAGGAATTTAGATCATGTTATTGGAAATAGTTGGGAAGGAGCTCTTTTTGTTCAGGGGTAGTATCCATTAGCCGGAATTAGATTCTACAGCTGAATAAAAAGAAACATCTATAAAGAACTCACATTTTTAACTGAATAATTTAGAGGTAAACTGTTGGGGATACAGTTTGATTTTCTCTAGTTTCTTACAACAACAGAAGACATACAAGCACATGGAGCAATTATTTGATGAAGGGTATTCTTGGGAATGTTATAAAAAAAATTACAGCAAGAAGTTGTCAGTATGCTCTTAAGATAGGGGGACCCTTTGCCAGGACCTTGAATAGATGTAGTACTTGAAGTGTTGGACCACACAGTTCTCTTTTTGAAGCGATTATTAATGTGCCTCACAGATCCTCTCAACCAGCTCAGCAGAAAGCCTAGACAGGTCCGTGGAGAAGCCTTTCATCTGGTAGAGAGAATCCTTGCGACAAACACAAAAGACCCAGAGGGGCTTAAAATATTAAATCAGCAAAAATAGTGTCAGCTTAGAACAAAAATAGCAGAGAGAAGAGAAATGAGAGGATGCCTTCGGAAGCCCAGCATCCCACAAGAAATACACAGGCTCATAAGAGGACTTAGGCACAAATGCATTCTTCCCTCCTTTATTTATTTTATAAAGTTAGAAGTGAAAAGCCTAGAAGGAAGAGCTGGAAGGACACTGGGTAATAATGTGACCCTAGACTACCACCACAGTGTCCTGAGCACAGAACCAGAGAGTTCCATGCCAGAGATTGCTGTAGGTATTACAATTGGACAGAGATGGCTCTATTTGAATTTCAAACTGTACAGGGTGGTTTGGAAGAAGATAGCTTGTCTTCTTTTCAGAGGTCCACAGATGGAGAAACTGTCCTGAGATTGATTAAATGAAGGTTCTTTCCCATATCAAATTTAAATTCAAATAATGAAATTTATGTTTTTTGAACTGTACTGGCTGGTTTTGTGTGTCAAATTGACAGAGGCTGGAGTTATCACACAGAAAGAAACTTCAGTAGAGGATATACCTCCATGAGATCCAGCTGTAAGGCATTTTCTCAATTAGTGATCAAGGAGGGAGGGCCCCTTGTGGGTGATACCATCTCTGGACTGGTCGTCTTGGGTTCTATAAGAAAGCAAGCTGAGCAAGCCAGGGGAAGCAGGCCAGTAAGTAACATCCCTCCATGGCCTCTGCATCAGCTCCTACTTCTTGACCTGCTTGAGTTCCAGTCCTGACTTCCTTTGTGATCAACAGCAACATGGAAAGTGTAAACTGAATAAAGCTTTTCCTCCCCAACTTGCTTTTTGGTCATGATGTTTGTATAGTAATAGAAACCCTAAGACAGAACTGCAAATTTTGGTTATTAGAGTCAAAGATGTGATATTTTGTAACTTTCTGTGCAGAGGAATATATTTTGTAGATTAAAAAAGGCTAAGGAATACAGCTATAACATATTCTAGCTTTTTTCCCCTCTGTAATTTTAAAAGATGACTACCTGATTCTTTGGTACCTGTGAATAGGCTAGGTGGTTATGGGTAGGGACTGTATTCAGGACTTAATAAAGGATTTCTACTTACATATAACTTTAGACTATTCTCCCTAGGAGACCTTTGATTAGTGTTTGTCCAGGAAAAGGGCTGGTACAAAATTATGTTTTAGGAATTATCTGTGTTAGGAGAAGAGAACACAGTGATAGGAGCCATTTTGGGGTTTTAATGTTCATGAGAATTACTGGAGAACATTACATTGTATGTCCAAATCATCATGACAGGACCTTAAAGGGAAATGCCACTTTTCTTTACAACCTGGAGAAGGACTTTTAGTTCAAAGCAAACAGTTCCAAGTCAGAAAGAGAAAAGTGTTACTGCCAAGGTGACTTTGGGAAGCTTAGAGAACCTTTAGAAAAGTATCCTGAACCATGAAAAATATCTGACTTTTATATATTTTTAGGGTACGCTGAGATACTTTACCTCAAGTTTAGCATGGGATAGTCTACATGATGCAAAGGGAGACAGATATAGGGTAGGACAGAATTAGAATCTGCAAAAACTGCATCGTAGAACAATTGCTTATTTCGGTTTCCAAGGGAGAAACCTACTGGATCATGGAATGAGGGAGTTCTTCAGGTTGTGGGACCAGGCTTCTTAGAGTGATCTGTGTGTTCCTGGAGCAATCCAATGACTTACCAGGAAAGTGACTGGATAAGTCTACAATGTGTTAGGCTTTACTCATCATCACTCATCAACAAAATATTCCCCTAAATTGTGAAAAAATTATCTGACAATTATTTCAGGGTGATAATATATTTATTTCCACTAAATGCTTGAGTAACTGTATTTAAGTAACTCTCTATGATGTATTTTACAGAGTACATGAGGATATATTTCACTCCTATAAATCTGATAGTCACCACCAGATGCTTCTTTTCCTATGAAATATTTTGCCACAGGCAAGCTTTTATCTTCTTCCTCTCTATTACTTTGTATTCTCTCTGTCTCACCTTCAGAAATTGAGGCATCTCCCAACATCCATTAGACCACACCAGGGCACTTAATCATGTAAACAGAGAAATCAGTGTCACTGCTAATCTGTCATCTAATGGCAAATTTCTTAGCTCCTTGTTCTTTGATGGTGATGATAAAAGGGAATACATCTTTATTTTATCTACTCCAGAGTGCACATTCCAGTTTTAGAATCCCAACATGTTCTCTTTGTAATTATAATAATAATAATAAAATCGTGTTTCTCTTTTTTTCTTTCTTGATTGCAAATACATTTGCATTACTTTGGAATAGAAGCCCATTGGCATTCTAGTTTTTCTTTGGAATGTGGTGTGCAATGTAAGACAGGGCAAAAAATAAAGGGAGAAATAATGATGCTTGTATACCAAGTAATATTTTAATCATGAAAAGACTTTAGTGTTTCCTCTTTGCTTTTGTTATATTAAGGGTAATATTGAAGGTAATGGATTAGAGTAAAGCCATCTCCACTGTGATTCATCAATCCTAAGGTGTGGGGTGGGGTCACATGTAGTCCTTTCTTAATGATTGGTCTCTAAATGAAATGATCTTTTATACCATCCAAAAGCATATAACTCCTTGATAATTACATTTAGTGAGAAAACAGAAAATATGCTTGCTGTTCATAATGACTTGAAATAACAGAGAGGAGGTGGAATTATTCAGACTTCTTCTTTATTCAGATAAAGTGTTTTCTCCCATATTCATGTAGGTACAGTAGTCCCCTGACTATAGAATTAGAATTAAAAGACCAGAAGTTTGTGATTTGGAAACCTACCATTTATGAGAGAGGTCAGAAAGAATTACTTGATTGTATTCTCCTCAGGCCAGCCAGGCAGGAAAACTTTACCTTCCAATGAGTTAAAAATTGCCTAGTTTAAATAAATGGATAATTGACAATCAATCAGTGAGACTGATTTTTGTTAATATGTTAATCCCCCCAATATTTAAAGGGCAGTGATTATCACACTTGAGTGACTCAGTCTCCAAGCTACACTGGACTTTGCTGCTTTCTTGGACTTTCCTTTATCCTGTAAGTGGACTCTCTTAGCAATAAACTGGAAGAAGTCAGATCTTATAACTAGTATGCTTAAACCACCTTTATGTTGCCCTTAAAAACCAACAACCAACCAATCTAACAACCAGCCAACCAGCCATTCAACCAACCAGCCATTTGAGTTTGGATAGAAGAAGAAATTTTCCTCATCTCCAACATAGGAGTGGTCCTTGAAATAACTACAACTCCTTTTTGGTTAATTTCTATTGTTTTGATTTCTATAAAATTTCAGGCCTTTTACCAAAGTAGTGCACATAGTCTCAAGTTTCTTGTTTATGTTTTATATAAAGGTACCAAAAAATAAAATAAAAGAATAGAATACTGGAGAAAATTGGGGTACAATCACTGAGTGTTCCTTACCTGCTCTCACCTCTACTGGCAGTGTGACCTCATCCTTCCAAAATCTTTAAAATTCAATAAAATTTTTTGATTGCTCATTGAAATACAGGGAAGATATGTTAATTAGCCATTTTTAAAAGGAAGAAGTCTCTATTCCTTGGGAATTCTAATTTATTCGTTTGACTAGATGATGCATACTTATGAGCTATTTCTCCTAGGAATGCAGGAAGAGGGTAGAACTGTGGCCTGGTCTGATGAATAGCTCAGCTGTAGGAGACTGAACCTTCCATGAGCCTTGTTAGCATTGTTGTGTGTATTCATCTCACTGTTGGTCCTCTTGGCTGTCTCATTAACCTGAAAAGTTAGACAAGCAAGTGATAGATAAATTATAAATTTAATAATAATCTAGCTCATTTTCTAGTTATGCATAAGAAAAATCAGAATAACTTAAATCCATGAGATTATAAAAATCTGAGTTACCAATGCATTAAAAGGTTTTTAAGTATGATAACAAAGTATTCCTGACAAGTCATAAATCTTAAAAAACTAACAAAATGCCAAGCAAACAAAATGTATAAGCAGCAAAAACTCAGAAATAGTAAACAATGCTTTCTTTCTATAGATTTCAAAAGAGGAAAGAACACACACACACACACACACACACTAAAGCTTATTCACACTCAAAATGAGGAATTGTATCCTTGAATATTTAGTGAACAAAATATTTTCAGATATAAAAACCAGTATCTATTCATATTGACTTAGAAAGTAAATAGTTGAGTTATTAAAAATTTGGCTTTACATTTAAGCAGATATACTTTGACCAGATTCAATTCTTAATTTAGGAAATTAATTTTTCTATAAGAAATAATCAAAAATAGTTGTCTTCGTTATGTCTTCTGAAAATCAGCTGCAATAAACCATGAACAATTCTTGATCCACATTCTACCACAAAACAGAGTTTGGTGTAGGAGAAGTATTTATTATTCATATGAGCACAGCCTATAGTGCTGTATTGCTATTTTAGATGAAGTATCAAATGTAGAATACTCACAGCTAGTGAAATGGGATTAAGTCTCTTTTAGGTTGTTGTGTGAAAGTGAAATTTCCTGAAATAGATAAAATAGAAATCTATTGGATATCTTTTTGTGATAATAAGAAATTGAACTCCAAACTCTTTTGAGTGATTAATCTTTCAGTACCTGTGAAATAGGATTTAGTATAGATAAGTTTAATTCTGAGAAGTCTTCTGCCATTCAGAATGTCTTGAACTGCTAGACTGCTTTGTAGAACAAAAATGTGTTTTTTATATATTAATTAATTAATGTATTCACTTTACATCTCAATTGCAGCCCCTTTCTCCCAGTACCCCTCCTAGTAATGTCCAGTACCCAGTACCTCACACAGTCCCTCTCTAACCCCTTGCCTTGACAGGTTGGTGTTTTGCAAATTGTTTTACTAGTGGTATTTCTGTTGGATTAGAGTTAAACCCTTCACATAGAACTTATGCACATTTTTGACATATTTGAGACTCCCAATTTTCCAATCTTTAAGGCACATTCAAGATTTCCCCATACTCTCCAAAAATGAGGAGGTTGATTGGCAGATGTGAGAGCAGATAGTAGGTCAGTTTTCTTACTGCTTGTGAGTCTCTTTCCCTGTGAACACTGAATGCATTAACTTCTGTGCTTAAAACTGAAGAGCCTCTCTTATCGCCTGCATTACCCTTCAGTCTATACTTCTGAGTTTTATACAACCATAATGTGTTCTTACTCATTAAGTCATGCTTTCATAATAGCAATTTAAAATTTCTTTGTGGCTATTATTTTTACTACTGCAAATGTCAGTATTATTTAACTTGGAGTAGGTGAAAGCACTAGGGTTGTTACTTTATGTAGTGTGTAAACTGAAAGAACAAAGAACAGAACATGTACAAAATTCTTTTTGAGCCAAATGTTAGAAATTTTAATTGCCTTGTGAATTACAATGATTAACATAATATGATAAGATAATTAATTTGTCCTTTTTCAGCATCTGTTTTCAATAAGACATGAAGAGATGAAATCTTTGATTCAAAATTCAAACTATCTCCAGGCTGTTAGGAGATACATCAAGTCTTATATATCATTCTTAAGGTTTCTAAATTTACTCTTGTGTATCCAAACTTTATTTCCTTCAATTATATTCAAAGTTTACTCCTCCAAAAGTAGTTGTTTACACCATTCATATGCATAGGATCTTAAAATTCTCCTCTGATTCCTGAACAAGCATAGAATTTATCTCCATTTCATACTAATTGTCAGCCTAAGTTTTGCTATTAATTTATCATTTTGATTTTTAGGATAATGGATGTTCACAAATCCAGAATACATTGGCACATTTTCCTCTTTCATGTACATTTGTAGACATGTGTTCACACATGATTTCATTAATATGATATACCTATATATACACAATTTTTATATATTTCTTTACATTCTTCTAGCTTATATTCAAATATTATTGACATTAAAGTATTCCCTCCTAAATTAATATGTTAAATAAAACAATTTTTTAGAATTCACACACTTTCTTTTTTTTCTTTTTTTTTCTTTTCTATATTTTTTGTTTACATTCCAAAGGCTTTCCCCTTTCCCAGATCCCCCTCCACCATACGTCCCATAAGTCCTCTCCCCCCAACTATTCCCCAATCATTCCCCTCCCCCCCCATTTCTCTGTTCTGGATCTACAAAACTGGATCCAATCTTTTCAGGCCCAGCGTTCTCTCCTTTCTTCTTCTTGTGAATCATTTGAATTGCTAGTTGTGCCTTGAGTATTTAGGGCTTATGGGCTCATTAATATCCACTTATCAGTGATTGCATTTCATGTGTATTCTTTTGTGATTGGGTTAACTCGCTTAGGATGATATTTTCCAGATCTAACCATTTACCTACAAATTGCATGGATTCATACCACTCCTGGGCATATACCCAGAGGATTCCCCTGCATACAATAAAGACACATGCTCCACTATGTTCATAGCAGCCTTGTTTATAATAGCCAGAAATTGGAAGGAGCCCAGATATCCCTCAAAGGAGGAATGGATACAGAAAATGTGGTATATTTATACAATGGAATACTACTCGGCAATTAAAAATAATGAATTCACACACTATTTCTTTAAGACATGCATTTATCTTCCAGAAGGCTATGTTCTACAAGTGTTGTGTGGGAAATGTTGGTGGACATTACAGTCTGAATATGAGATGTTTCCTACATGCTTCTATTTATTCATTTTATTCGTTGGAAGGTGATATATTTGGGGGAGATTCTAGGAACTTCAGAAAGGACTTAATCGGAGGCAATGCATCACCACGACAGTGATGGAGGTATGTTATTCAAGGCCCTTTATCCCTTTCTTCTACTCTATGCTATCAGCAATGCAGAGATCACATTCTCTGGGGAATGTTCCTGATGACATAATGCTTTTCATGAGGACACTGGCCAGAGTAAAATATGGACTCTCTAAAAACCTTCTGAAAAAAAAAAGTATTAGAATTCCTCATTTAAATAAATAATCAAGCTGTTTGAGAACACTGAGGTAAAGTGAACTGATGCAGTAGATTAACTGCCATGGAGAGAGAAAAGATACATAAAATTTCTTTGGCTCCAAGATGTTTTGGGCCATGTATAAGAGCCTTTCGTAATCCATTTGTATTTTTTGTCTCCGAGCCTACAGTAGAAACTTATTTGAAATCATCACAAGATACTCTCATAAACATGTGCAGGTTTTAAGAGCTAAATAGTCAGTAAATAAACAAATAACTATGTAAATGAATGGGCAAGTCAATATTGATTTCAAGAATGCTTGAATAAGGGGTGTCGTGGTTTGAGTTAAAATATCCCTGACAGGCTCATATGTTTGAGTTCTTGGTCCTCAGTTTGTGGCTGTTTGGGGTGGATTCGGCAGTTTGGCCTTGCTGGAGGAAATATATCACTAGGAGGAAGGCTTGAGGTTTCAAAAAGTTCATACAATTTTGCATTAGCTCTATCTGCCCTCCTTTTTGTATTTCAAGATGTAGACCACCATGAACTCTTAACTTTCTGAAATCATAGGCCCAATTAAAGGCTTTATTTTATTGCCTTGGTCTTGGTATTTGTCACAGAGGTAGAAAGGTAACTGAGACAGAGAAACAAGTCAAGCCCAGAGTGTAGAAGCCTTGAATATCATACTGAATGACCTGGATTTTTAGTTTTTATAAGATATTTTCTTTATTTACATATCAAATGTTATCCCTTTTCCATGTTTCTCCTCCAAAAACCCCTATTCCATTCCCCCTTCCCCTGCTCACTGACCTATATACTCCTGTTTCCCAGACCTGGCATCCCCCTACACTGGGACAATGAGCCTTCACAGGACCAAGGGCCTCTCCTCTCATTGATGTCTGACCAGGCTATCCTCTGATATCCACGTGCCTGGAGCCATGGGTCCCTCCATATCTACTCTTTGGTTGGTGGCTAAGTCTCTGTGAGCTCTGGGGGCACTGGTTGGTTTGTACTGTTGTTCCTCTTTTGGGGGCACAAAACCCTTCATTTCCTTGGGTCCTTGCTCTAGATTCTCCATTGGGCAACCTGTGCTTAGTTCAATGGTTGGCTGAGAGCATTCACTCTGTATCTGTCAGGCACTAGAAGAGCCCTTCTGGAGATAGCTATATCAGGCTCCTGTCAGCTGGCACTTGTTGAAACACACAATAGTGTCTAGGTTTGGTAACTATTTATGGGATGGATCCCCAGGTGGGGCAGTTTCTGGATGGTCTTTCATTTAGTCTTTGGTCTTCTTTCTTGAGCTTCATATTGTCTCTCAATTATGTCTTGGGTGTTCTGAGCTTCTGGGTTAATATCCACTTATCAGTGAGTGCATACCATGTGTGTTTTTGTGATTGGGTTACCTCACTCAGGATGATGTGTTCTAGTTCCATCCATTTGCCTACGAATTTCACTGTGAAAATGTACCACATTTACTGTATCCATTCATGAACATTTCTTTAGGTACTTCTTAGCCATTCTATATTCCTCAGTTTAGAATTTTTTGTTTAGCTCTGTATCCCATTTTAATAGGGTTATTTGGTTCTCTGGAGTCTAATTTCTTGAGTTCTTTGTATACATTGGATATTAATCCTCTATCAGATGTAGGATTGCTAAAGACCTTTTCCCAAGCTGTTGGTTGTTGTTTTGTCCTATTGACAGTATCTTTTGCCTTACAGATTTGCAATTTTAGAAGGTCCCATTTGTCAATTCTTGATCTTAGAGCATAAGCCATTGGTGTTCTGTTCAGGAACTTTTACCCTGTTCCCATGTGCTTGAGGGTCTTCCCCACTCTCTATTTCTATTAGTTTCAGAGTATCTGGTTTTATGTGGAAGTCCTTGATCCACTTGGGTTTGAGCTTTGTACAAGGGAATAAGAATGGATCAATTTGCATTCTTCTATCTGTTCATCTTCAGTTGAACCAGCACCATTTGTTGAAAATGCTGTCTTTTTTCCACAGGATGATTTTAGCTCCTTTGTCAAAGATCCAGTGATGATAGGTGTGTGCATTCATTTCTGGGTCTTGAATCCTATTACATTGATATACCTGCCTGTAACTGTATCAATACCATGCAGTTTGTATGATGATTGCTCTGCCGTACAACTTAAGATCAGGGATGGTGACTCTGCCAGAATTTCTTTTATTGTTGAGAATCATTTTTGCTATCCTGTTTTTTTTTCTAGATGAATGTGCAAATTGCTCTTTCTGGATCAATGAAGAGTTGTGTTAGACTTTTGATGGGGATTGCATTGAATCTGTAGATGGCCACTTTTACTATGTTGACCCTGCCAATCCATGAGCATGGGAGATCTTTCCATCTTCTGAGATCTTCTATTTCTTCCTTCAGATACTTGAAGTTCTTGTCATACAGATCTTCCTCTTGTTTAGTTAGAGTCACACCAAAGTATTTTAAGGGTATAACTACTATGTACAATAGTGACAAGAATCCAAAACCTGTAAAGTCAAATCATAAACATGCTGTGTTGTAACTTTCATTTACTTCCTTTGGAAGTATATGTTGTTTAATATTTGATAATAACATGCTTGTTTCTGCCTACAAATTATAAGCATACAAATGTATTAATTATTATTGACAGTCTCACACAATAATCAAGATTTACAACTTTAAACAAACTGTGTATATACAATAATGTGGGCCTTGTGCTGAAAGCTGACTGTCAGTAAACAATGATATGTGTGTTATTACTTTGGTAATCTCCCTGTACAGAAGCCATTCCTGATTTCTTTGCACCTGAGTTTCACTGTTTCTCCTCAATCTGACATTACTATCTTTTCTCTAAATGGTCAAAGGATTATATTCTTTCATCTTACTAGGTGCCAACAACTATTCCCTCCTAAGACATTTCTGAAATTGCTTTGATGGTCTATCTCTTCCAATACTGGCATTCTCCCACTGGCACATCCTGTAACCCAGTGATGTCCTTGAGATGATATCCTAGGATAACACTGTAAGTGCATTGGCTGATTATCGTTTAATGGTCATAGGTTGGAATTCATATTTACTTTGGCCTCTCTTCAGCCCTGTAAACAGACATTTGTTGCCCATTTAAGTGTTTGATCTAAAATGTCTCAGACTCTTAAGTGAGTCCTTTACAAATGGACAAAAAGACTTTAAGAGCAACCCAAGGTCTAAGAATACCATAGTACTTGTACCAGAGACTTTTCTTCTTTGTTAAATCCCATCTACCAAATGCCAACACTGCTATATTTTGAAAAAGTCTTATGATTTTATTTACTTTGTTACTGTAAAAACTCCACAAAATGGCTTGCACATTTGGACCATGGTATTTAGAGTACCATGAAGCCATAGTCACTTGTATTTAGTTCCAGATTCAACTCTTATTCTCTTTGAGGTAAGAGCTATGGTGTTTCATTTTTGACAAGACTATTGTACTTTGAAAATTTAGTACCTATGAAGCATAATATTTAAACTACACAATAAATTTTTGATTTTGTTTATTGACATGATTGTTCCTTTTTTCAAGTTTTGAAATATTTGTAACGTGCGATAACAGCCACAAAAGAGAAATAGTTTTCTGTCTGCAAAAAGCAATTTCCTGTTTCAGCTAGTGTTAACTAGCTTAGCAGCGATTCCAAGTGCTTAACAATGACAACAAAATCCAGCTACGAAACTCTTTGAAGGATTCTAAACATTTCTACAAAATGGCTTTGCCAAATCACAGCTATTTTTCTGGCAGAGTCATTTCAAGTTATTACACATTTTTGATTTTTTATTATCAAACTGATTGGAATTAATTTTGTTTTCTTTTTTCCCCTCAGTTCCCAGACACCAACCTAATTGGTACTGTTTCTGCTTCAGTTGATTAGTTTTGCTGTTTATGTGCAATTTGGGGTTTGCAAGGAAACAATGATAAGCAGATTGAGTGTCAGAAAATTTGTCAACACGTGGCTTTTCTGTCTAAATTGAATATGGAGGGTAAAAATTCATCAAACGCACCTTTGAAACTTATTTTGAAATAAGCAGTTCGCAAAACTATCTAATGGGAAGTGGCATGAATACTCCAAATACAATGACAAACATCATAATATTTGTCAAAATAATACAAAATAACCCACACTACTTTTTTACCTTAAAATATTTCATGGTCACAAAAATGTGGTTTAGTCACTAAAGTGCTTATTATGCCAGCATGCAGACATGTTTTGACTCCTAACATTCACAGTCAAAAACTAGAAAGGTGGCTTGTGTTTATCATACTACTGGAATTCTAGGTTCAATGGACATTGTCTCAAAAATAAATGGTTGAATGATTGTGGAAATTATCTAGTGCTTCCCCCTTACACACACTAACAAGTTTATGTATCATGCATAAGTACACACTTACTGGTACACACAGACACAGACACAGAAAGAGACAGAGACAGACTGAGATGTAAACATTCTCTCTCTCTCTCTCTCTCTCTCTCTCTCTCTCTCTCTCTCTCTCACACACACACACACACACACACACACACACACCACAACACACTATTAGAATTAAGTTGATAAATATTCCCAGTGTGTATGGAGAAACCCTTTCCTTAATTCTGAGGGCAGGAAAGTGGGTGGAGCTCACACAGCTAAGCAAAGCTTTTTGTTTTATTTTTCCCCCTTCATTTTTATTTTATTTTGCATTCTGCCACCCTTTTCTAACTTTTGTTTCTGCCTTCAAACTCCCACAACTAGAACAATATATTCACATCCTTGAAGCAAGTAATATTCAGATATAATCATCACCTATGTGATTATTTTGGGAGAAGTCAAAGGCACTTGTCAGTACTGGCTTTTCCATTGTTCTGGTCTCTCAGCAGTTAAATAAACCTCCCAACAATGAACCAACATGAGCAATTGCAGCTTTTTAACTCGTAATCAAGCAAACAAGTAGCAAAGCCAACACAGGGTGGAAATGAGTAACAAACCAAACATAATTCAGAACCTGAACCCTAATAATTTTTCCTAAGGAATTTAACTTAAACATTTTCTTATTAGCGCTCTGTATTCCTTATTTTATGGTATTTGTAAAATAGTGTCCAGTCATAGCTGTTTCATAATACTGGAAAAATTGTTTATTTTTTATTTTTGTCATGTTAAAAATTCCTTTATTTATGTATTCACTTATTCATTTGTTGTGTTTTTCTCAGGGGAGAGGTAGTGGGGAGGAAGTGCCTGCCACAGTACATATGTAGAAATCAGAGGACGATTTATGAGACTTGGTTCTCTTCTTTATCATGTGGCCTCCAAGAACCAAGTTCAGATCATTAGTATAAAAAAAGTCAATTAATCATATTAAAGGATTCTACTATGAGCAAGGAGTATATCAAGAATGGCTTCATATAAATTCTTTCAAAACATGCTGCCAATTGCTCATTGTGCCTACAGTTTTCTTTAAGGCAGAAATAAGCACTTCTGTTCTTATAGACTTGACTGTTTGGTAACCTGTGGCCTTAAGAGCACATAGTATGTAGGATGTCGATAAGACTCCCCATGCCTTGGTGGTCAGCTTCTCTTCAGTTCCTCACCCTGTTGTTGCTCATGCAGGCCCTTCAGTTCTCCATTGCAAACCTGCCTCATTCTCATAGCTTCCCCCTTCCTTTTCTAACCTTCACTTTAATTATATTTGATTATTATGAAACCCTATTCTGTTACCTTTTTCTTTTTCAGACACCTATGAAAACCTCTCTCTTCCTCTTAAATGTGTAAAGTAGAAGCTCAAATCCTTTTGTAGATACTGTTACTCATGGTACTCATTTGAAAGAGTACATTTATCTGTCAAAAGGAATACTCCACTGCCTTGTAACTTTCTTGTTAGTGTTTTAGTTGTATTCCTGGGTACATCATCTGACTATTATAGTTCAGTAGAAGTTAAAACAATGGGTAAAAGTACCATATTTTTAGAATTCAGTTTTAACTTTACTATCTCACATTATGTTAGCAGTGAGTGACATTAGAATTTGGCAAGCCTTTATTCATGAAAAAGAATTCCCTGAATATTAAAACTGAGCAAAGAAAACACAAACCTCAGGCTAACAGTCTGGATTATTTTGTGTTGTTTTTACAATTCTTACTCCACATCTTTTGAAACTTTCCTCTGCTTTCTTAGATCTTTGGACATATGTGATAGCTACAGAGTTCCACAGATTTTCACAAACTCAGAATACTTGAGTTTATAGCCTTCTGATCATGAAACAAAAAACATCAATAGACCACAGGCCCCTAGCCCAAGTCTCTGAAGCTATGTACCTAAACCCATCTCTACAGACTGCTGAGAAGACTTCTCAACCCCCTTATGTGTCAGTCACACTTCTATTGACAGATTCTTCTGTAGAGATACACTGGCCAATTCCCACTGCCTAACTGCAAATGTCCTTGGAAATCTTAACATCCTTTCCTGGTTCTAAATGCACCTAACTTTCTATCTAAAACCAAATAATTTATCAGACATAGAAAATAGACAGAAGAGCAAAACAATAAGATTTGCATGAAGGTTTAATTATCTGACTCTAGAACAATAAATCGAAATCCGTGATTGAGAGACCACTGATTGGTGTTAACATGTTCTAGGCAAATTATTCTAGAACAGTTTTGCCTGGTCATTTTGATCCTTTGGGATTGATTGTTAGAGAATTTTATAAAAAAGTAGCTCAGATTGTCCTTTGTACCAGCCCTTTTATCCTCAGACCAACAGTCTGAGAGTAAATAAAAATAGCTAGATTTCAAAATATATTTAGAAACACCCCCTTCCTCACTTTACCTCTGGTGTACACAGCCTGGAACATCAAGCCCCAGGCAGCCAAAACCTTTGCACAGGGGCTGTTTCATATGCCTCCCACTATATTTGCTTTCTGCTCTTCAGTTTGTTCAACAAAATAGATTTAGTGATCTTGATTTAATGTGCAAGTCAAATCATGTAGCTATTATTCCTTTTAGTACTTAAACATTCCTATTGGCCTTTGAATCTCACTAGGAAGAACATCCAAATTCATTAAGATGGCTTTAAAGTCTATAATCTGCCATGTCCAGCAGAGCAGCCACATCTGCTTACAGATGCAGAGCATTGCAAACTGGCATAATACAAATGGAGGTGAGCTGCAAGTGACAAATGCATTGCTGATTTGTAGAGAAATGTGGTAAAATTAATATGAATAACTCAATAATCATAATGGATTATAAACTAAAATATGTTTCATAATGTTATTCTACATAATTTAATATTATAATTAATTTCATGTGCCTGATTTACTTTACAATATGACTTTTGGAGAATAAGTGTTTCTATTTGTGATCAACACTAAGCCTCCACTGGACAGCTCTCCTGTAAACAGTAGAAACTCTAATGTATTATTCTTAACCACATCTCCTGCTAGTCCTTCACTGTTTCTCACTGAACTGTCTTTCTTGTTCTTTGTACATACCAGGCATGCTCCTGCCTCAGGGTCTCTGTGGTTCAATTTTTCCTTGGTTTACAGATTTCTTTCCTCTGACATCCTGTGGTATCTTTATCACTTCCTTTAGGCTTTCTCCTACTGGATGCTTTTCAGTGAAACCTTCCATGCTATTTGATCTAAAATTGAAATCCATGAAATTTTGTACTCTGTCTTACCTTTTTATTTTTCTTCTTATCTGTGTAACACAGCTATATATCATACAGAGTAAGCAGAATACAAAAAATACCTCTTTAATTTTAGCATAACAATGAAAGATGTTTTCTAGTCACAGCAATGTTTACTCAAAAGTTCTAAAAAATAGGTAACAGTCCATCTACAACTTCAGAGCTTATAAACTAGAGATTTAGGCGTAAAGAAGTCACCAGGGATTCAGATGGGACTGACATTCATAAATATGAGTTGAGTCTCTGAGTATATAATCTCAGAATTTTACATCATACATTGTGATTGTATTCTCATATTTCTAGCCAATGAGATTAGAGCAGAACAAATAAAGGAATTTAAAATTAAGAATGAAGTACAACTCAAGACTTTTTTGTTGCAGTGAATACTTTTTTCCCTTGCAAATAATGGTTTGTTGCGAGTGGAAACTATGAGAGCAGGCCTTTCTGGGCTGTCAGTAACATGGGGTGCTTATTCTTAGTAGCATATTCTTCTATCAAAACAATAACAAGTACTACAGAATGAGATCTTAAAATACCATTGTTTTCACACTGTGTACTTTGACTTAATAATGATAGCTAGTGCACAGCATCTCTGAGCACTACCTATGATCCCGAAAAACAGGATGGGAGGTCTTTTAAATGTAGGAGTATTAACTGTGTTACTTTCACTTGAGTTGTGAGAAGTAGACCCTATTTATCTCTGTCACTCACTATATCTCCGAGTACATATGAAACAAACTGATGTTGAACAAATATTGTTAATACATTGTCTTATTTAGGGTTTTACTGCAGTGAACAGACACTATGACTAATATAAGTCTTATAAAGGACAACATTTAGTTGGGGCTGGCTTACAAGTTCTGAGGTTCAGTCCAGTTTCATCAAACTGGAGACATGGAAGCATCCAGGCAGGCGGTACAGAAGAAGCTGGGAGTTCTATATCTTCATCTGAAGGCTGCTAGAGGAAGACTGACTTCCAGGCAGCTAGGATGAGGGTCTTATGCCCATCCCTACAGTGAGACACTTACTTCAACAAGACCACACCTCCTACTATGGCCACTTGCTGGGTCAAGTATATACAAACCATCACATACATCATGCCCAAAACAGTTGCAAATAAAACATCTTTTTATCTTTGGTCCCTTTACTTTAAACATTAGTGTCATAGTAAGAAGTGATTCTTTTCATGAATCATCGACCACCAACGTGATGATGCCAACTGTATGTAGAGGAATATGGAGGTCTTCTGGGTCCAAACTGTTTGTTTTATTTTATCCTAACTATACACAATAACAGAAAATGCAAGACAATAATTGCTTAATCAAGCCATATATTTGTATCCAGTTTCCATTTCCTAATAGTGTACATAATAAATATAATAATAATGAAAATAAGAATATCACACAATAAAATAAACACAAATATAAAAAATAAAATTGTAAAAATCATAAAATATTTCAAAACAAATCAAAATGCATTAAGCAAATGCAGCTTGTATAGATATTTATAACAAGCATTGGGATTTTGGCATCCACATGATGACAACAACCATCTGTGACCCCAATTCTAAAATATCTAAGGACCTCTTCTGGTCTCCAGGAGTACCAAGCTCATGAGTGGTACACATTCGTACATGCAGACAAAATATTCACCTTAAATTAAACTAAATAAATAATGGCTTTGAAAAGGAGGCATGGTTTGGGAAAAGAAGGAGACCAGGGAAGAGATAAGAGAGGATTAATGAGGATGAATATGTTCAAAGTACATTATATGTATTACATCTTCAACTAAAGCAAAAGTGATGTAGGTAGACATGTCAGTGATGAAAGAGAAGGGATCACCAAAAGGTGTGGTCAAGCCTCTTGTAACTAAGACAAACTCAAATGATTGTATTCTATGGGGTACCAAAACAAACAGAAAGACAGAGTCACTCATTACACTCCCTCATCTTGCTTAGAATATTTGAATGTGAACATGTCTTTTGAAAAGATAAGCAGAGCTTTTCTTTAGTGGACGTGATGCTGCTACCTCGGTAAATACAAGTCAGTTCTTTCTTGCTCAGCAGTACTCTTCCACAGTCATTCAAGGGCCTCCTCTTCCTCTCTGATGCTCACATGGTAACTTTTGTTGGCTTTGAAGTTTTGCACACTTTAAAGTTATATTAAGCCATCCAGCTTCACCAATTATTGTTACTTTTCCTTCTGTACTTATAACAAAGCTACTTGGAAAAATAGTTTTTAATACTCCACCTTTATTTATCTTCTTTGCAAGTCTGTCTTCATGTATATCTGACTTCTTTTTGAGAAAACAAGCAAACAAAAACAAAACAACAACAAAAACCCTACTCTATAGTCTCAGCTCCAAACCATTCTTGACTAATTAGATGAGGTAACACCTTTCCATTAAGAAGAGTTTACTTTACCATAGTTCATTCTTTCAAAAACTCTCCCCTGACTTCTTGTCCTTTTGGGTTTATTCTGGAAAACTGGTCATCCATTAATGTCTACCATTGCTTTGTCTTTCCATTAACCTGTACAGATTCTATTTCCATGTCTTTAACTTGAGGGCTTCTAAGATTTATACTTCACTGTCCAGAATAACATCCTGTTTTCTCTTTTAATGACATAGATCTAGCAGTTTTTAGTGTTCAGAAGCAATTATCTGAGTATTCTTGAATATGTTACTAGTTTCCTCTGTTGTATAACAACAACAACAACAATAATAATTATAATTAATGATAAGTATTAGTGGTATTATTATTACTATTATTATTTAGCATAGGTCATCATGATAGTAGCAACTAATATCTTAGAGTTTTTCTTCTTTTGATAAAACACCATGACCATATTTATTCTCTTACAAATCTCAGGTCACTGTCTGTCACTGAAGTTAAATCCAGAACCCGAGGCAGAACCCAGAAGCAGGAGCCATGGACAAGTGTTGCTTACCTTTCATGGCTTTTTCATTTTACTTTTTTTTTTCCGAGACAGAGTTTTTCAGTATAGCTCAGGCTGTCCTGGAACTCACTCTGTAGACCAGGCTGGCCTTGAACTCAGAAATCCACCTGCCTCTGCCTCCCAAGGGCTGGGATTACAGGCCTGTGCCACGATGCCCAGCTTCATTTTACTTTCTTAAAGCATCTAGCCCCACCTGCCCAGGAATGGTACTGTCCCAGAGAGCTGGATCTTCCCATTAATCGTCAATCAGGAAAATGCCCCACAGGCCAATCTGTTAGAGGCATTTTCTCAGTTGATGTTCCTTCTCAAATAGTTTGAGATTGTGTCAAATTGACATCAAATTACCACTATCACTGATAACATCGGGCTTTTTGCTTGTTTTGTTTTAACTAAGCAGAATATAGGAGAAAATGCACTAACATGTTAATGTGTGTCTATCTTTCTGATATTTATCATCATTTTTGCTTCTATTTTTTCCTAAACAAGGTCATTCATCTAAAAGCTTCATCTTCTGTAAGTCAGTTACCCAATCAATCCTACCTTCGGTTATGCAGCTCTTCAAGTTAATGACTTGAGAACCATTCTCGGTCTTGTGTGCGTGTTTTGATTTTAGCAGCACTAGAGATTAAACCTAGATTTCTGTACAAGTTAGAAAAAAACCCACTTTGAAATGACTGTGATATAATATTTGTGAAATATGTAATAAATTGTTTATACTGAACAGATTATATTTAGGAATATGTAGCTAGACACATACACACACACACATATATATGCACATAACTATATATAATAGAAGTTATGGATTTTATAAAGAACAATGAGGAAATGTTGAAGGGAAGAATTAGAAAGAAGATATTTTGTAATTTTAATCTCAGAAATGAAATAAATACATAAAGAAGAATGTCTAGGGATACTATTTGTTATTCTCTGCTACTTTACTATAGGAAGTGCTGTCTGTTTTTGGAAGTATAAAATAACCTCTGAAAGTTTTTAATTAATCCATGGTGGGAGACTTCAAAATTGCTTGTCAAAAATGTTAACTTGACTCCTTTTTTGAAGTTGTAGGTTATCAAACATGTAACAAGTTTATGTTATGGGTAACCAGTGAACAAGCATGGCTTATTTTAAAATAAATTTTAATGACATCATTATTATATTCAGTAGCAATTTGTATGTCTTTTGTAGTTGACAAAATCTACTTTAAATAAAAACAGCTCACATCAGGCCTTAATATCATACCTGTTTTATGTAACTCACAATAAGGATACTGATATTTAACTGTTATTGTTCTATTCCCTTGTATTTTTATATGCAAAAGAGCAAGAGTTTAATGGAATGTTTCAAACACGAATTATACTTTTGCTTGTACTATTTTCTTACAAGGTTATAGTTATCTATGGGTGGCCTTCTACTTAAAGCTACTATCTAGAAATAGCAAAAGTGTATATTGTCAGCCAAGCATATGAGAAAGGCTTTGTCTCTGTGCCCATGGCAAGGTCTATAAGAAGTGGAAGCCTTATACTGTGGTTAATTGAGTAGAATATAAACCAATGCAGACCTGAATATCAAAGTCATAGAGAGCACTAGTCCATGATCTGCTACCCAGGGGCCATGCTTCTCACACACAGAACATGTTTCACAGTTATACAAAGGGTAATGGGAGAGTGTCTACCTCTTTTCTGCTTTACCAAGTTTTGTTAGAAAACATAAATTGCTATGTGAATAAAACATAATAAATGCAAAATAAACTGAACCCTTTCATTGAAGTAGGAGAGACTTTGTGATCTGTCCATCACAGGAGGCAAATTTTCAGTTTTTATACTTGCAAATTAAAATATTAAAATAATCAGTGCATAAACCTTGTTGTGGAACTCATGGGGTTTTAGACCACTTTAAGCTTTATACTGCCCAACTCTAGAGGATTCAGGATGTTGGACATCATTAAACTAACTTTATTCAAATTCTTTATTCTAGCTTGTAGAGAAATAAGAATTAATTTTAAGAACAAATTTTCCTTAAGAAAAGCGTCTTAAGAATATTTGTGTGGGAAAAAATATCACAGAACAAAGCTATCACAATGCTGAATGAAAAAAAATTAAGCATGCTATAATTAGGTTTCTTTGGAAACCAGAATAGTCATAATAATTTCAAATTAGAACAGTGGCCAAGTGTCATTTTCTTAATATTTTTCAGAGAATATTTCTTAAGAATGTGACCATTGTACCCTAGTTTCCTAGAAAAGGACAAACGCATATATTTTTGTTTTGTTAAGGCTCTAAATCAATGACATTTATGAGTATTTTGTTATTTATTCAATTGTTTTTAATTGGAAAATAGTAATTATCTCAACCTTACTAATAGAAAGTGTTTATTATTATTATCATTAATGTTTGCAGAGTAACTACATATAGTACTTGTAGTTTCCTTCAAGGAAATTGCTATTAATTTGGGTACATTATCTATTTTATGTATGGATACATATCTACATGTGTGGGATTAAATGTGCAAATGTGTTTATAGAATTTTTCCCTCAGAAAAATGAGGTCTAATATGTTGAACTGTATTTAGACATATGAGTGTTTATAAACTCAGGTTGCTAAAAGGTTGCTTTTTGTCTTGCTGAACAAGCAGGAGAAAGATTTTCACCTTCTTCTGAGTATTGTTTTGGTTGAAACCATTTACTATTTGAGGTCTGATCAGTTCATTAGTTTTTATTAAATAATTACAATGTTGTTTCTGATTCCTATAAGGAGAAAGGAATTGGCTTTTTGATTCATCTTATTTCTAAATTACATATTACCACCTTGTGTGTTCTATTCAGATATAAATCTTAACTTGATGATCAAAGTGCCCCATGTGATATTTTGGCTGCAGAAATGCATGTCTTTATTTTTTGTATCTTATATAAAATACCCATCCCTCATATAAAAGAAGTCTATAATTTTGGGAGCATGAGACAAATACCTCAGTGCAGGAGGCCAAGAAGTCAAACAAGAGACTAGAGATTGGCCAAGACATTTCCCATATATCCTTCTTAAGAACTAATTCAACTGTAGGAAAATGACTTCTAGAGTAAAATCAACTAATTTAAGATTTAAGTACAAAATTTTAAGAAAACTATTTGAAATTCAAAGCAGTTTGCCATTCTCCTACAAAATACCTAGAAAGTTTGAAAAATCTACATGGTAAATAAGAAGTGAACTTTTGTTGATTCTACTAAATATTCCCTATGAAATGAACACAAGAAACATAGCAGGACCAAAGAAACACAAAGACTGTACACTGGTAAGGGTTATGTTCTAGAGACCCACAGGATCTGAGGGTTCCTACAGGAAAAAAGAATGAGATTGTCTAGGAAGAGGACACACAAACCTCAGGAAATGTGGCTTTGAGTTGGGTGTAGAAAAAGAAGGGCTGCCTCAGTCAGTATGATATTTTCTAGTTCCTTCCATTTGCCTTAAAATTTATGAAGTCGTTGTTTTTAATAACTGAGTAGTACTCCATTGTATAAATGTACCACATTTTCTAGATCCATTCCTCTGTTGAGGGACATCTGGGTTCTTTCCAGATTCTGACTATTATAAATAAGGATTCTATGAACATAGTGGAGTATGTGTCCTTATTACATGTTGGAGAATCTTCTGGGTATATGCCCAGAAGTGGTATAACTGAGTCCTCAAATAGTACTATGGTCAAATTTCTTAGGAACCACCAGACTGATTTCCAAAGTGGTTGTACCAGCTTGCAATACTACCAGCAATGGAGGAGTGCTACTCTTTCTCCACCTCCTTGCCAGAATATGCAGTCACATGAGATTTTTTTGCATATATACTATATTTACATTTTATTTCCCTTTTTCTGGTTCCCTGCCCCGCAAAGGTCCCACATGCCCCTTTCCCTCCCCGTGTTCTCCCATCCACCCCTTCCCACTTCCCTGTTCTCTTATTCCCCTACACTGATGCTCTTAGTCATTATGACCAGTGTGAGGTGGAGTTTCAGATTTGTTTTGATTTGCATTTCCCTTATGATAAGGATGTTAAATCTTTCTGTAGGTGCTACTCAGCCATTTGATACTCCTCAGCACATCATATGCACTAACTGATAAGTGGGTATTAGCCCAAAAGCTGAGAATACCCAAGATATAATTCACAGACCACATGAAGCTCAAGAAGAAGGAAGACCAAAGTATGGATGCTTTGGACCTTTTAAGAAGGGGGATCAAAATACCCATGGGAGGAGATACAGAGACAAATTGTGGCACAGAGTCTGAAGGAAAGGACATTAAGAAACTGCTCCACCCCTACACTGATGCTTTGATCCTTTCTAGCACCAGTGTCCATTCCTTTCTTCTTGTCGGGGAATACCAGAACAGGGAAGTGGGAAGGGGGGGATGAGGGAGCAGGGGGAGGGAAAAGGGCATGTGGGACCTTAGGGGGTTGGGGAAACAAAAAAAGGGAAATGAAATGTAAATATAGAATATATCCAATAAAAATATTAAAAAGAGGAGGCTGCGGTCTGCAACCAGCTCGCCAGCACCTGGACCAGCAATAGTGGCGGGCCTCCATATTGCAACCAGGACACAGCTGGAAAGGCCCAGGTAGACAGACTCCATCAGGGGCTACAATCACATGGGTGGCAGCCAGCTTATGATCCCTTAAAGCAGCAGTCACACATATTCACCAGTAGAGAAACAACAGGTGAGCCCAGCCTCACAGGAGATTCAAACACCAGCCACTGACAACAAGGCCAACTAACACCAGAAATAACCAGATGGCAAAAGGAAAACGAAGGAACATTACTAACAAAAATCAAGGCAACATGACAGCATTTGAACCCAGTTCTCCAACAACAGGAAGCCCTGGATACCCCATAACACCAGAAAAACAAGACTTGGATATAAAACCACTGGTCAGGATGCTGGTAGCTGAACACATAGAAAAATCTCGTAAAGAAATAGAGGAGAAAATGGATCAAAAGTTAGAAGCCTTTACGAGGCAAATACAAAAATCACTTCAAGAAATTCAGGAGAAGATGGATCAAAAAGAAGAAGACAATAAGGAAGAAAGACAAAAGTCACTTAAAGAACTACAGAAGAATGTGGGCCAACAAGTAGAAGCTATGAAAGAGGAAGCACAAAAATCTATTAAAGAAATACATGAAAATACAAGCAAGCAAGCAAAAGATCTGAGCACATCCATCCAGATACTAAAAACAGAAGTAGAAACAACTAAGAAATCACAGAGGGAGACAACATTGGAGATAGAAAACTTGGGAAGAAATCAGGGACCATAGATGCAAGTATCAACAATAGAATACAAGAGATAGAAGACAGAATCTCAGAAGCCGAAGATAGCATAGGAGCCATTGATTCAACAGTCAAAGAAAATATTAAATGCAAAAAAGTGGTAACCCAAAACATCCAGGAAATCCAAGACACTATGAGAAGACCAAACCTAAGGATTATAGGTATAGACGAGAGTGAAGATATACAAGTTAAAGGGCCAGCTAATATCTTCTATAAAATTATGGAAAAAAACGTCCCCAACCTAAGGAGAGAGATGCCCATGAATATACAAGAAGCCTATAGAACCCCAAACAGACTGGACCAGAACAGAAATACATCTCGTCACATAATAATCAAAACTCCAAATGTAATAAACAAAGAAAGAATACTAAAGGCAGCAAGAGAAAAAGGCCAAGTAACATATAAAGGAAGACCTATCAGAATAACACCAGACTTCTCACCTGAGACCATGAAAGCTAGAAGATCCTGGGCAGATATCATGCAAACTCTAAGAGAACACAAACTTCAGCCAAAACTACTTTACCAAGCAAAACTCTCAATCGACATTGATGGAGACATCAAGTTATTCCATGACAAAACCAAATTTGCAAGATATCTTTCCACAAACCCAGCCCTACAAAGGATAATAGGGGGAAAACACCAAGACAAGGACGGAAACTACACCGGGGAAGAAGCAAGATAGAAACCTCCTCTCATCAAACCCAAAAGAAGATAACCTCTCACATATAAATAAATAAATAAATAAATAAATAAATAAATAAAAAATAATTTCAAAAATGTCTGGAGGAAATAATTACCATTCCTTAATATCTCTTAACATCAATGGACTCAATTCCCCAATAAAAAGACATAGATTAACAGACTGGATATGGAAACAGGACCCTACATTTTGCTGCATACAGGAAACACATCTCAGTGTTAAAGACAAACACTGCCTTAGAGTAAAAGGCTGGAGGACAATTTTACAAGCAAATGGTCTCAGGAAACAAGCGGGGGTAGCCATTCTAATATCAGATAAAATAGACTTCCAACCTAAAGTCATCAAAAGAGACTCAGAAGGTCACTTCTTGCTTTTCAAAGGGAAAATCCACCAAGAAGAGCTCTCAATACTGAACATTTATGCTCCAAATACAAGGGCACCCTCCTTCGTAAAAGAAACCTTACTAAAGCTAAAAGCACACATTACACCTAACACAATAATTGTGGTGGCCCTCAACACTCCACTCTCCTCAATGGACGGATCAGGAAAGCAGAAACTAAAAAGGGACACAGTGAAACTAATTGAAACATTGGACCAATTGGATTTAACAGATATATATAGAACATTTCATCCTAAAGCTAAAGAATATACCTTTTTCTCAGCACCGCATGGTACCTTCTCCAAAATTGATCATATAATTGGTCACAAGACAGATGTCAACAAATACAAGAAGATTGAGCTAAGCCCATGCTTCCTATCAGACCACTGTGGAGTAAGACTGGTCTTCAATAACAACAAAAACAACAGAAAGCCCACATACACATGGAAACTGAACAATACTCTACTCAATGACACCTTGGTCAAGTAAGAAATAAAAAAAGAAATCAAAGAATTTTTAGAATTCAATGAAAATGAAGGTACAACCTACCCAAATCTATGGGACACAATAAAAGCAGTGCTAAGAGGAAAACTCATAGCCCTAAGTGCATCCAAAAAGAAACTGGAGAGAGCATACACTAGCAACTTAATGGCACACCTTAAAGCCCTGGAAGAAAAAGAAATTAATTCACCCAGGAGGAGTAGAAGACAAGAAATCACCAAACTCAGGGCTGAAATCAATCAAATAGAAACAAAGAGAACCATACAAAGAATCAACAAGACTACGAGCTGGTTCTTTGAGAAAATCAACAAGATAGATAAACCCTTAGCCAGACTAACCAAAGGACACAGAGACTGTATGCAAATTAACAAAATTAGAAATGAAAAGGGAGACATAACAACAGAAACCGAGGAAATTCAAAAGATCATCAGATCCTACTACAAAGGTCTATACTCAAAACAACTGGATAATCTGGAGGAAATGGACAATTTCCTAGACAGATATCAAATACCAAAATTAAATCAGCATCAAGTAGATCAGCTAAATAGTCCCATAACCCCTAAAGAAATAGAAGGGGTTATAGAAAGCCTCCCAACCAAAAAAAGTACGGGACCAGATGGTTTTAGTGCAGAATTCTACCAGACCTTCAAAGAACACTTAACACCAATACTTTTCAAACTATTCCACAAAATAGAGACAGAAGGGACACTGCCCAACTCATTCTTCGAAAGCCACAATTACGCTAATATCTAAACCACAAAAAGATCCAACAACGAAAGAGAACTACAGGCCAATTTCTCTTATGAATATTGACGCAAAAATACTAAATAAAATTCTTGCTAACCGAATCCAAGAGCACATCAAAACGATCATCCACCATGATCAAGTAGGCTTCATCCCAGGGATGCAGGGATGGTTCAAAATATGGAAATCCATCAATGTAATCCACTACATAAACAAACTGAAAGAAAAAAACCACATGGTCGTCTCATTAGATGCTGAAAAAGCATTCGACAAAATTCAGCATCCTTTCATGCTAAAAGTCTTGGAAAAAGCAGGAATTCTAGGCCCATACCTAAACATGGTAAAAGCAATCTACAGCAAACCAGTAGCCAACATCAAAATAAATGGAGAGAAACTTGAAGCATTCCCACTAAAATCAGGGACTAGACAAGGCTGCCCTCTCTCTCCATATCTTTTCAATATAGTACTTGAAGTTCTAGCGAGAGCAATTAGACAACATAAGGAAGTCAAAGGGATACAAATTGGAAAGGAAGAAGTCAAACTATCATTATTTGCAGATGATATGATAGTTTACCTAAGCGACCAAAAAAACTCCACAAGAGAACTTCTACAGCTGATAAACAACTTCAGCAAAGTGGCAGGTTATAAAATTAACTCAAGCAAGTCAGTGGCCTTCTTGTACTCAAAGGACAAGCAGGCTGAGAAAGAAATTAGGGAAATAATACCCTTCACAATAGCCACAAACAACATAAAGTATCTTGGCGTAACTCTAACCAAACAAGCGAAAGATCTGTATGACAGGAACTTCAAGTCCTTGAAGAAAGAAATCGAAGAAGACCTCAGAAGATGGAAAAATATTTCTTGCTCCTGGTTTGGCAGGATCAATTTAGTAAAAATGGCCATCTTGCCAAAAGCAATATACAGATTCAATGCGATCCCCATCAAAATCCCAACTCAATTCTTCATAGATTTAGAAACAGCAATTCTCAAATTCATCTGGAGCAACAAAAAACCCAGGATAGCTAAAACTATTCTCAACAAAAAAAGGACTTCTGGGGGAATCAATATCCCTGACCTCAAGCAGTACTACAGAGCAACTGCATGGTATTGGTATAGCAACAGGCAAGCAGATCAATGGAACAGGATTGAAGACCCAGAAATTAACCCACTGACTTATGGTCACTTGATCTTCGATAAAGGAGCCACAACCATCTGGTGGAATAAAGATAGCCTTTTCAACAAATGGTGCTGTTTCAACTGGAGGTCAACATGCAGAAGAATGCGAATTGACCCACTCTTATCTCTTTGCACTAAGATCAACTCCAAGTGGATCAAGGACCTCCACATAAAACCAGACACACTGAAACTATTAGAAAAGAAACTTGGGAAGACCCTGGAGGACTTGGGCACAGGGGAAATGTTCCTGAACAGAACACCAATAGCTTATGCACTAAGATCAAGAATCGACAAATGGGACCTCATAAAATTACAAAGTTTCTGCAAAGCAAAGGACACTGTCAGAAGGACAAAACGGCAACCAACAAAGTGGGAAAAGATCTTCACCAACCCCACATCCGACAGAGGGCTAATATCCAATATATACAAAGAACTCAAGATGTTAGACCACAAAGAACCAAATAACCCTATCAAAAAATGGGGCACAGAGCTAAACAAAGAATTTTCACCAGAAGAAATTCAGATGGCCAAGAAACACCTTAAAAGATGTTCAACATCATTAATCATCAGGGAAATGCAAATCAAAACAACCCTGAGATTCCACCTCACACCAGTCAGAATGGCTAAGATTAAAAACTCAAGAGACAACAAGTGCTGGCGAGGATGTGGAGAAAGAGGAACACTCCTCCACTGTTGGTGGGATTGCAAAATGGTAAAACCGTTCTGGAAATCAGTTTGGCGGTTCCTCAGAAAATTGGGCATGTCACTTCCAGAGGACCCTGGCATACCACTCTTGGGCATATACCCAGAGGATTCCCCTGCATGCAATAAGGACACATGCTCCACTATGTTTATAGCAGCCTTGTTTATAATAGCCAGAAATTGGAAGGAGCCCAAATATCCCTCAAAGGAGGAATGGATACAGAAAATGTGGTATATTTATATGATGGAATACTACTCAGCAATTAAAAATAATGAATTCATGCAATTTGTAGGTAAATGGTTAGACCTGGAAAATATCATCCTGAGTGAATTAACCCAATCACAAAAGAATGCACATGAAATGCAATCACTGATAAGTGGATATTAATGAGCCCAGAAGCCCTAAATACTCAAGACACAAATAGCAAGTCAAATGATTCCCACGAAGAAGAAAGGAGAGGACCCTGGGCCTGTAAAGATTGCATCCAGTTTAGTAAAGAAACCGAAGGGGGCGGGGGGAATGATGGGGGGATAGTTGGGGGGAGAGGAACTATTGGAAGTATGGTGGGTGGGAACTGGGAAAGGGGAAAGCCTTTGGAATGTAAACATAGAATATAGAAAATAAAAAAAAAATTAAAAAGAAAGAAAGAAAGAAAGAAAGAAAGAAAGAAAGAAAGAAAGAAACTGCTCCACCTGGGTATCTAACACATAAACAGTTACCAAACCCAGACACTATTGAAAATGCCAATAAGTGCTTGCTGACAGAAGCCTGATTTAGCTGTCTCCTGAGAGGCTTTGCCAGTATCTGACAAATACAGTACAGACTCACAGCCAACCAATGGACTGAGTACAGGGTCTCACATGGAGGGGCTAGAGAAAGAACTCAGGGAGCTGAAAGAGGCTGCAGCCTTGTGGGAGGAACAACAATATGAACCTACCAGTACACATAGAGCTCCCAGGGAATTAACCAACAACCAAAGAGTACTCATGGAGGGATCCAATGCTCTAGCCACATATGTAGCAGGTATATGCCTTATTGGACATGAGTGAGAAGAGAGGCCCTTGGTCCTGTGAAGGCTTGATGTCCCAGTTTAGGGGAATGCCAAGACAGGGAAGCAGGAGTAGGAGGATTGGTGATTGTGGGAGGGGAAAGTGGATATCATTTAAAATGTAAATAAAATATTTAATAAAAAAAATAAGCCAGGCATGGTGGCACATGCCTATAATCCCAACACTTGGGAGGCAGAGGCAGGTGGATTTCTGAGTTCGAGGCCAGCCTGGACTACAGAGGGAGTTCCAGGACAGCCAGGGTTACACAGAGAAACCCTGTCTCAAAAAAAAAAAAAACAAAAAACAAGAGAGAGAGAGAGAGAGAGAGAGAGAGAGAGAGAGAGAGAGAGAGAAGAAAGAGAAGGGCTTTCTCTACTTTTTTTTTTCTAATATCCACTTATTAGTGAGCGCATACTATGCATGTCATTTTGGTTCTGAGTTACCTCACTCAGGATGATATTTTCTAGTTCCATCCACCATTTGCCTTCAAAACTCAGGTTTTCCTCATTCTTAATAGCTGAGTGGTATTTATTGTGTAAATGAACCACATTTTCTGTATCCATTCCTCCATTGAGGGATATCTGGTTTATTTCTACCTTCAGGCTATCACAAATAAGGGCACTATGGACATAGTGGAATGTGTGACCCTGTGGCATGATGGGGTGTCTTTTGGGTATATTCCCAAGAGTGATCTTGCTGGTTCTTCAGGTAGATCTATTTCCAATTTCTGAAGAATCTCCAGATTGATTTCCAGAGTGGTCATACCAGTTTCCAATCCCACCAGAATTGTAGGAGTGTTCTTCTTTCTCCACATCCTTACCAACATGTGTTGTCACCTGAGGTTTTGATTATCGCCATTCTGATTGGTGCAAGGTAGAATATTGGTCATTTTTACTGACATTTCTCTGATCACTAAGAACTTTGAACATTTTTTAGGTGCTTCTCAGCCATTCGAGATTCCTCAGTTGTGAAATCTCATTTTAGTTCTGTACCCAATTTTTTGGTTGGGTTGTTGGTTATTAGCTTCTTGAGTTCTTTATAAATTTTGGATATTAGCCCTCTATTGGATGTGAGGTTAGTGAAGTTTTTTGTTTTTGTTTTTGTTTTTGTTTTTGTTTGCCATTCTGTAGGTAGCCAGTTTGTCTTATTGACTATGTCCTTTGCCTTACAGAAGCTTTCTGGTTTCATGAGAACCCATTTACCAATTCTTGATCCTAGAGGCTGAGCCATTAGAGTTCTGTTTAGGAAATTTCCCTTGTGTCAATGAGTTCCAGGCTCTTTCCCACTTTCTCTTTTATTAGATTGGGTGTATCTGGTTTTATGTTGAGAACCTTGATCCACTTGGACTTGAACTTTGTGCAAGTTGACAGATATGTGTCTATTTTCAATTTCTACATACAGACAGCCTTTTAGACCAGCAGCATTTATTAAAGATGCTTTCTTTTTTCCATTGAATACTTATGGCTTCTTTGTCAAAGATCAAGTGTCTGTAAGTATGTGGTTTTATTTCTGGGTCTTCAATTATATTCCATTGATCAAGTTGTCTGTCTCTGTGCCAATACCATGCAGCTTTTATCACTATTTTCTCAGTAGTGTAGTTTTAAGTCAGGTATGGTGATTCCTCCAGCAGTTCTTTTATTGTTACGAGTTATTTTTTCTATTCTGTGTTTTTGCCTTTCCAGATGAATTTGAAAATTTCCATATCTTTGAAGAAGTGTGTTGGGATTTTGATAGGCATTGCTCTGAGTCTGTGTATTGCCTTTGGTAGGATGGCCGTTTTTACTAAATTAATTCTCCCAATCCACAAGCATGGGAAATCTCTCCAATTTTAAGATCTTCTTTGATTTCTTTCTTGAGAGACTTGAAGCTATTGTCATACAGGTCTTTCACTTGTTTGGTTAGAGTTACCCCAAGATATTTGATATTAGTTCTTTTCTAATTTCTTTCTTAGTGTGTTTATTATTTGTGTAAAAAAGGCTACTGATTTATTTGCATTAATTTTATATTAGGCCACTTTGCTGAAGTTGTTTTTGAGCTGGAGAAATTCTCTGGTATATTTTTGGGGGTCACTTTGTACACTAGAATATCATCTGCAAATAGTAATTCCTCTTTGCCAGTTTGTATTCACTGATTTCTTTGGAGAGAGGGGTGGGGTGGGGGTATGGGATGTAGAGCAGTCAAAGTGTGGACTTGGGGGGGGATAAAATCTGCAGTGTAAAAAAAACAAATAAAAGATAAAGAAAGAAAAAAAGAAAGGAAGGAAGGAAGGAAGGAAGAAAGAAAGAAAGAAAGAAAGAAAGAAAGAGAAAATGAGAGAAAGAAAGAAAGGAAGAAAGAAAGAAAGAAAGAAAGAAAGAAAGAAAGGAAGGAAGGAAGGAAGGAAGGAAGGAAGGAAGAAAGAAAGAAAGAAAGAAAGAAAGAAAGGAAAAGAAGGACAGTGTAACAGAACAGGGGATTACAGTGATAACTGAAATACCATGGACATGTGTATAAGGAAAGTTTGTATATACCCAGAAAACTATAAATTTTCTACAGAGGATCAACTTTCACTTTAAACCTTCCATGTGCTCAGTCCATAGTTGACCCTGTAGACAAGAAGTATAGAAAGTATATTTTGTGATATCTGAAGACTACAGTTATGTTTGAGCAGATAATTCTAATAACTATTGTCAGCTTTTATGATGCTGGTGGGTGCTATGACAACACAGAAATGAGTCCTTTTACCTGACCTCAGGGTAGGTAGCCCTTGAAAGCTTCTGTGACAAAATGAGTAAAACTGAAAGGTGCAACTTATCTCAGAAAGGAGGTTACAGAAAGAACTAAACACCTTAGGTAAGAAAAGGCAGGTGTGAAGGGGGAACATCAGGAACAATATTAGGAGGATAGATAATGTGACATTGGAGGTAAAGAAGAAAGTTGAGGGCTTGCTTTTGGAGTGTGGTTTAATCTCTAGGCAGTGAGTAAGATGTCAGACTATTCTCCTCTGGAAAAGCAGTTAGTCAGATTCTTATTTCCGGTGTGTACAAGTTGCAAATCGGGAGAACAGATCTGAGTTTGAAGGACTGGTCAGGATCTTTCCTGATAACCAAAGGAAAACAAAACTACAAAATAAATTTAACTACATACATTTCCAAGGTTACATTGGTACAATTTTGTGATTGCATGTATGATTGTAAAACTGGGACATTTTCCAATAGGTGTTCAATAATATAACTCCAGCCACATGTACAACTAACTAGCCCCAGAGAATGTTTGATATGTAGCTGGCGATTTTAAGTACAATTTTAGTTTTATTTATAAATTATTTAAATTTAACCAGGTGCCTTGTAAGTATTGTATCTACCATTTCTGACAACCCCCAACTTTTAAGTCTACAGGATTATTTGTATTCCCTAAACACAATTCTAAATACTTCTCTAGTGTCTCAACTCAGATCTGTAATCAACAATCTAGAACTAATAACTGGATACCTTTTCTCATACTGAATTGTCTCATGCAGCCTTGATATGAGGGATTATGTCTCATCTTATTGCATCTTGTTATACCGTGTTTGGCTGATATCACTGGGAAAGCTGCTCTTTTCTTAAGGGAAATGGAGAAACTGTAGACTTAAGGGAGAGAGGAGTTGAGGCAGGGTAACTTGTTGTAAAAGGAGGGAGGCAAGTCTGTGGATAGAATGTATTGTATGAGGGAAGAAGAAAGAAAGAGAAGAAAACATAAATTTAGACTTAAGATAAAGTTTATTGTTTGTCTTTAATTCAACTTCCCTTTTCAACTTGCTTCCCCTGTGCCTTCCTCATCTTAGCAAACAGAAACTTCACTTTTCACTTCTCTCTCAGTTCTTTTCTTCCAACATAATGATCAGAAATGTCAAGTGGCCAGAACAGAATTGTCCTCTGTCCATAATAATACTGCTCTTCTCCTCATTACTGAAGTTGTCTTCTATCTGGCCTCCCCTAGTTCAAGCATTGTTCTTTGTGGTAACCTAGTCAGAAGTTTAGCTCATTGTGGATTATCTAGTCTTCCATGTGATTATAGTAGAAGTGAAGAACTATAAAAATCCTTGCAATGATCTGATCCTCGGTTTTTGTCATCTCATTTGCTTATGTGCTCATGCTCACTGTTTCAACCAAAATGTTTTTCTCCTATTCCTTAAAGGACCAAAGACACCCCCCTGCAGAATGTTACATTTTCCAGAGTCTCTTCCCTTCCCCTCTGCATTGTTTCCTTCTTCATCTTCTCTGTGTCTGTACTTCAATCCATATCTCTTGTAGGTTTCTCTAAGGACTATATTTATTATTTCACAAAATGGACACATGTAATTTCTGACCTCATGAATTTACTCTTCTCTACAGTCCTTAGAATCATCTAGCAAAACATTATTTTGTACCTGGATTGTGATCTCTTTAGGTAGACTGTGAATTATCTGAGATGGATATTTAAACTACAGTGTTTAGGACTTAAAAAGAACCGAGTGTTTTCTAAAATAAAGTAACTGATACATTTGCTGATAGGAGCCTATTGGTATTTAGAAAAATTCATGCAAGGTGGCAAATCTTGAGAATGTGCATCAGCTGAAAGTGTCATTGCATATAGGATGTGCCCTGTAAATACTTATACATTAAATTATAAGGTGATCTGGGGAGAAGTAGCATGAATCAGCTGATGCCATTCATCCTGTACAACAAGAGAAAGATAGAACAGAGGGAGTGGGGGAGGTTCTGGAGGTGAAGCATTTATTATGATCCAGGATTAGCTGAGATGTCAGCATGGTTTAAGTTTATTCTTTGCCATAGTGATACATTCAGTATTTTAATCTATGAAATGGCAACTATGTATTCTGTATAACCAATACGCTCTGTGTTCATCTCCACTTTGTAACCCAGTCTGCTCACCTTCCCCAAATCTAGATCAAAGTCTCATCAATTTTTTTTATCAGCAACCATCTGCTCACTTGTGCCTCCACTGTACATTACACATATATTCTTCACATGCCAAATATGAATATTCTGAAATATATATTGGTACACATATTGTTGGCATTCTGACCAAAGGATTTCCTCCATATTTATATGTAAATCTATGACTAATGAGCTATGAATCATCAGGAGTAATTAAATGAATATACTATGAATATACTATGAAATTATGTCATTGTGCAGTGTTGGTGTTTAATAGAGTGAGGGATGTTATTTATAAATATATACTTAAATATATATTTTTGTAGGGAATCTCTTTCTAAAAATATACTACTATAATTTTCTATTCACTAAAAGTCCTTCAAGTGTAGGCACCTGATAAAAGTCACCATATTCTCTAATGATTTCACTTCAGGATGACAAATGCTTGGCATTTTGTAGCTGGGCTTTAGGGTGAAGCACAAGGTATACTATTAGTGCATGCATAATGGGTACCTTCACTAGCTTCACTGTCATGGACATTCTGACAAAGCAGCATAATTAAAAGAAATATAGCTTCAGCAGAGTATGTCAGTAATTGGGCAACAATGGAAACATATGCCTTGTTTGATGAACCTGAATGTGAGAGGAGGTGGGAGAAAACTCAGTAGAATGCTTATTCTGATTGACATTCTACCTGGGGTGATATTAATGAGGCCTTAAATGTGCTGATATAAATCAAGATACAGCCAGCAGCAAGGCTAAGGCAGATTGAAGAAACTGGGAAATTGGATATATTAGTGTCCCAGGGGCAATGAGGTGCTGGTAGAACAGAGGAAGATACCAACCTCCTCAGATAGTCAGCCAATGAAAAAGAGATCCAACATTTTCCTTCCAAACCTGATAATGCAGACATTTAGGATAAGTGAAGAGAATTCTCTAGAGCAACCCTTAGTTGCCTAAATTAGAAACTTATGAATAACCCTCTCTAGCTCCCAACATCCATTTAATCCAAAAATTCTAAATCTTTTACTCATATACACTTCACAAATCTGAAACAATTTTTCCATACCATCCCATCTTCTTTTTATTTGAAAGATACCAAATAATTTATAAACTATGCCCATATTCAGACTATGCCTTCTTTATATCAGACCACTGAAAAGCTACCTGAGACGTACAAGAACAAGTAAAGGTTGCACAAAATTACTAAGGTACAGGATAAAATTCACAGTTAATGTGTTTCATTTGTTTATAGGAAAGATAATTTTCTAAACAGTAGATCCATGAGGTGAATATACTGTCTCTCACTATTTGAAATTAAACTGTGGTGCATTGCATTTAAATAAATTTTCATCAACCACGTTCTCTGGGTGTTGGTGGTTTATCTCTATCCAGAAATGATCAAGATATCCTATCTTTGGATGGAGAATAGAACTCTCAACATAAGTTCGGCACCTCGGTCTCATGTCCCTTCCAAGAGCCAGCTATCTTCTGTGTTTTAGCTACTTTCTCTTACAATTGCAAGAAAGTGCCTTGTATGTCCTAAATAACATCTCTGTCTTTCTGTTTTTCTCAGTCTCTGTCTCTATGTATGTATGTATGTATGTATGTATGTATGTATGTATTTATGTGTGTGTGTGTGTGTGTGTGTGTGTGCGCGCGCGCGCATGCGCGCGCGCGTGCTTATGGTGTCATGTGAGGCAATCTCATTTTCACTCTCCAACTTGAACTTGGTGAAATAGATTTCCAACTTTTCCTTCCTGAAAGAGGTCATGTTTTATATTTCTCCTGATGTGGATTTTATATTGTAGGTAGTCTTTACTCTGAGTGTTTCCACATTCTTACATTCAACAGACCTAGGATCAAAAATGTAATTTAAAAGTATATTTGTAGCAAAAACGAACAGACTTCTTATATTGTTCCCTAAAATGTTGCAGGGTGGCCATTTATATAGAATGAACAACACATTAGATATTACAAATAATGTGAGATAACTTAAAATCTATGAGAAAGTGCATGTAGGTTATATGTTATTAAATCATGTATATGAGTGACTTAATAGCCATGGATTTGGGTGCTCATCAGAATTCTGGAATTCATTTTCCATAGGGGTGAGGACAACTGTGTAGATCCATATTATAATAAACAGATTCAGAGAGGAAGAGAAAGCAAGAAATATATTTCTGAGATTCATTCTATATTCACCTGAACAAAATATCCTAGAAGAATCATTTCTTTTAAGAAATACTTGATGAAATGGTTTTTGATCTCCAGATGTTAACAGATTCAAGTAACACCACAGCATGATCACTTACTCTATAACACACCAACTACTTAAGCTAGCAAGGCTTTTCTTAAGGCATAAGTCAAGGCTCAGAATATTTAAAGCCAAGGGCATTGATAAGAGTGAGGTACATGTCAAAATCACAGGAATAGGAACAACTTCAACTATTGTCCTTTGTTTCACCAAGACCTTTATTTTTATTCAATTGTTTGATATTATGTTATTTCTAATATCTAATATCTTTTTAAATGTTTTACTTTTAACCCTTTACCCTTTCCACAGCTCTGTGTACTCCAAAAATAGCATTATACTGAATCCATGGTATCTGTTTAATATATGCTGTTTACACGAATAGCAAGTCAAATGATTCCCAAGAAGAAGAAAGGAGAGGACCCTGGGCATGTAAAGATTGCATCCAGTTTAGTAAAGAAACTGAGGGGGGAGGGGGAATGATTGGGGAATAGTTGGGGGGGAGAGGAACTATGGGAACTATGGTGGGTGGGAACTGGGAAAGGGGAAAGCCCTTGGAATGTAAACATAGAATATAGAAAATAAAAATTTAAAAAAAAAGTCTCATATTGGTTTAAAGATATTTCCAATCAAATATAAAATACTGCTAAAAAATAGAGAAAATTCTCAATTCTTTGTGTACCAATATGCCATTCACTTAAAATATGGTATCATAAATTTTACTTTATAGTGTATTTGTTTTGTGCCTAGTTGATTAAAGCTGCAGGTTTACCTTTACTAATTTTCAGTTGTTGGTCTTGGAAGTTTCCATAGTTCCTTCCAACTTCTTTCTTTCAGGCCTTCAGGAGTAGTTGTTAGCCTAGTGTGCTAAGAAGATCTCCAATGGACTAGCCCAATGTTTCTGTTATGTTCTATTACTTAATCAAAGCATTGGTCTTTAACGGTCCCAGAGTCGTCATTTATTGTTGAAAGCCAACTTAAATTTAGACTTGCATCCCACATGGCATATCTCATAATGAAATGGGAGAGAGACATTAGAGGTACACGGAAATCATGCAGTAGGAGGCAGCCATTGCTAGGTTGCTAAGCTGGCTGGGAAGGAACCATTTTCCTTTTTATTGTGGTCATGTCTGCTTTACACGTTTTCCTAAAGAGTTTAAATATACATGAGGTAGCAGTTAGATGATACAGAACCATGGCTGAATATTGGATCACTGACTTAAAATAATTATGACAGGCATAGGGCTGTATTATCCATTCTGACAAATCTGAGGTGGAAAGAAACAGCTAACACAATAAAACCAACATAGAAATCAATCTCACACAAAGGCAAGAAGTGCAAATGAGCACTTTTCTCCTCAGGGAATTCCATTCATCAGCTAAGAATGTGGCTTGTTTCTTTTATTACTTGTAATTCATCTCAGAAAGTTCTCTAATCCCAGGAGGAATCCTGCTTTACTCATTCCCACTCACGGTGGGATTGGGTCCCTGTGAAGCAGTTATTTTTACTCAACAATTTATACTCTTAATTTGTTTCTTAAGTATTACCATTGGTTACCCTGCCCATTTTCACAAACTCTATTTATATCCCAATCAAATTAGAATCTCAAAAGCATTAGTGTTAGAAGAGTGAACTTGAGTTTATCTTCTCAGTAAGTTTTATGTTTGAAATGGAAGAGCCTAGAAGCAGCTAGAAGTTTCTGAGTGGCATGTTCTCTGTTGAAACCCTGTGAATGCCTCAATGGATATCAATGAACATAGTGGATCCCCTTCCCACAACATTCCACTGGTTTCTGAGTTTTAATAGAATAGTGACTATTCTTTATTTCCTGTTTGCTTGTTCATTTTTTAACTCCACAAGAAGATAATCTGATACTGAGCAAGAGAATTAAAAGAAGTTAGGACAAATTCAATTTGTAAGCAATTAGTTTTCTTCTTTAGTTTTGAAAAGAATGTTAACACCTTGAGCTAGAAATAAAACTTACCTACAAATTCGGGTATGGTTTGCTGAATTATAGAGCATCACAGCCTAATACTTATCTGTATACTGAGCAGGGCCAGTTAAAGTTTAAAACATCTTTTCTTAGAAAACATAAAAAGTGCTTGACTCAAGTACTACCTAGTTAGGCACTGATTTCTTTGAAGTTCTATACTTATGTATAAAATTCTTGTAAAAATTTGCACAAATGTATTTACTCATACATATATATTCATGTATATATAAATGACATTTTATATAATATATATTATATAATATATATATTATATAATGTATATATATATATACACACACACAAATGACAGATAGATCAACTGACAAATAGATGGATGGGTGGATATTAGAAAGGCAGAGACAGACAGTGGTTGCACACGCCTTTAATCCCAGTACTTGGGAGGCAGAGGCAGGCAGATTTCTGTTTTTGAAGCCAGCCTGGTCTACAGAGTAAGTTCCAGGACAGCCAGAGCTGTACAGAGAAACCCTATCTCAAAAAACAAACAAACAAAAAAACCAAAAAAAAAACAAAAAAAGAAAGACAGACATATAAAATATATTGCAAAGGTACTGAAGCTCAGAACACTATCAGTACCAGAACTTCCAGTTTTATTTTATCGGAGAACCTTCCCAAGTTATAATCTCACAATCAAATTGTTTATAATATGTAAAAAAAAGAAAACATGTGGCACATCACCCTGATTCTCTCTTTTTACTGGTGAATATATTTTGGCGATGTACCTTTAGTCTGTGGGATGTATCAACAATTTTCAGTGAGAACACAAAAGTTAGACACATGAAAGCCCCTACATACATAATCTTCTTCATTCACTCTCTCTAATGTGAAGGTCGTAAAAATGTATCAACACAGAGGGATGCAGATGGTTGCCATACAAGCTCACCGTAGTTCCTCTCACTCCTTCCGATCACCTCAACACTGACCTTATGCCACAGGCTCTGCGGTCACATCACGACATCCGCTGTTCCTCCAGGTTCCTCTTTGATCAGAGATCTACCGTATTCTTGTTTTTTAAAAAAATATACCTTTACTGCCACATTTTCCCTCTTTCATTTTTGAAATTATAACTTGATTACATCATTCCTCTGTTCCTTTTCCTTCTTCCAAACCCTCTCATGTATTCCTCATTGTTCTCTTTCATTCCAATTCATGGCATTTTTTTTGTTAATTCATTATATGTTACATGCATATATATATAAATATATGCAAATATAATGACTATATTCATTGATGTCATATATGTGTATATGACATATATACATACATATATGTGTATAGGACTATATGTATATAGTCACTCACACACACAATCTAGTCCACATATTGTTACTCATATGCGAATTTCAGAACTGACCATTTGGCACTGGACAACCAATGTATGTTCTCTTTCCGAACACTATTTCACCTTCTCTCAGAATTCTGTAATTGGCTGCAGTTTCTTGTATAGGACTGAAGCCTCATTGGATTTCCTCCTTTCATTTTGACATGTCTTTTGTTGTCCTTGTTTAGCTCATGGTCACGTTGGCAAAACTTTATAGATGTAGCTTCTGATATTACTCAAAGAAGTAATCTCATAGCAAACTCACTGATCTTCTGGTTCTTATAAGCTTTCCATGCTGTTTTCTGGAATGCTGAGGTGTAAGAGTTGTACTTTATATGTATTCCCTGGGACTAAACTCCACAACTGAATTTTGGTTGGCTGTGGATTTCTGCAGGATTTACATATGGCAAAGAGAAGGTTGCTTAATAAGCAGTGAAGACTACACTTACATGTGTTTATAACGATAACTATTAGGAGGTAGTTAGAAGTTAAAATGGTAATGTGTGGGGCCAGGGAGCTGTGGGGCCAGCAGACTGGAACAGGAGTGGGGTCAAGGCATGTTCCAAACCCTGGAAATCATATCCTGAAATTGGCAGGAGTAGGATTGCTGCCTGCCCTTCCCCCCACCCACCTACTCCAGGACTGCATGTCCTGGCACATATATCTGTGTCCTTCAACCTTACCTTACCAGATTATGTCACATAGCCAATTGCCAGGTTAAACTTCCTTTCACCTTATAAGGTCATATCCAGGTCATATCCAGAAATGTAGAGCCAGAAGTCTCCAGTGACAGAGAATATGTGAGTTTCTCTTTCTGGATCTAGGTTATTTTATTCAATATGATATTTTTTTGTTGTTCTAGTCATTTACCTACAAAATTCATGATTGCATTTTTCTTTACTGATGAATGGTATTCCATTGTGTATATGTACCCTATTTTCATTTCCCATTTGTTGGTTGATGTTTAGATTGTCATGTAATATTGTTTTTCCAGATTGATCTTTAATCACAGTTTCAATTCATTCATCAATTTCTTATTTTCCTACCTATTTTCTTGTCTCTTATTCATATTGAGTTGAGAAATAGTAAGTTATAAAGCACAATTTGTATGAGATATCACTTTACTGACAGCCTACATTATAGGAACATTTTATCACATGCATGTGTATGCTTAGTTGTATCTTTTATATACAAAATTTATAAATACATCATATATAAATATATGCATACATGTGTGTGTGCGTGCACACACACACATATATATGGTATATATATGTATATGTATATGTGTGTGTGTGTGTATATATATATATATATATGTATATGTATATATATATATATATATGTATCATAAATACCTATTAGTATAAGAGGATTTTACTGGAAGGGACGTTTTACAATTGCAAAACACTAAGCAGGGGAAGCAGAGACATCACAGTGGTCAAGAGTGTATATTGCCATTGCTTAGGACCTGAGTTCTTTTTGTAGTATCCATTTGTGAAAGCTGAAACTCCAGCTCCCAGGAATTGGACATCATTCTCGGGACTAGGCATACATGAGAACCTAGACTTACACACGTATACATACTCACATAGACTCACACTTGATCCACTATTAAATATCTGATAAATCTTTACAATATCAAATATATAATACTACATCATTTAATAGGCTCTATTCAAATGCTGATGAGTTTTAATAAAATAATATAGAATCACATATAAAAACACACCAGTTGATTATCTAATATAATTTGTTTGCTTTGAAAACATCCAAATAAGTATCATTATACAGACTGAGAAGATTATACTGATGTATTTAGGAAAATATGTGTACATGCACACACACAGACACTCATGTGCACACACACATGAAATGAATTTGTTCAAGTACTATAAACTCACCTACATAAGGCTGAGGTTTTGACCTTTTGTTGTTATGGTCAATGTTATGTACTTTGGAGACTGATGCTTCTTAATTTTGTATATCTTGCTAGATTAATATGTCATAATAGATTCTTTGTTGCTGTTTTACTAAAGTATTTTTATGTAACAACAATTTTGCTCATAGATTTTGCATGTAACAACAATTAATGAGAATAAAAGGCTATGAATTTGAAAAAGAGCAAAGGGAAAATTTTCAATGGAAGAATTAAGTAATATTTGATAAACCAATAAATTTCTTTTGCTTATTTATTTAAACTGTTTTAGATATTTTTATCTAGTTGTTAAAAATCAGAGTAATTGGAAAATAATATTCATTTAGGGAAATAATGTATCTCTTTAGCCAGTTTTCCAAGAAGTAATTTGCATCTTTCCCTATGTTTATGTTGTAAAACATACCCATTTCATATTGAGTTTATTTACAGAAGCAAAAATACAAATGAATCAAAGCAACTATTTTTTAATATTTTCATCAAAGAAAGTTGATTTTGTTTAGCAAAAATTATAGTCAAGTATATAAAATACATTTCTTAGATTGAAATTGGCAAGAATGTAACACTTTACAAATTTAAATATTTCTGAAATTAATCTCATATTTGATATTTATTATCCAAAATTTTCTGCAGATTGTCTCTGGAATTACCACAAATTGTTCCTTATTCAATTCTATGTCTAATTCAATTTTTTTGTGGTTGTCATATTGTAAGTTCAGGATGCTCTTTCTCAAACTGTCTTAGTTTCCTTTCCGTGTCAAGGTGCAAATTATGTACTTTATTACTTTCAGTGCAATTGATTATGTCTTTTCTGAATTCCCATATTGAAATCTTAGTTCACATTTCCACAGTATTTCAAGATGAGATCATTTAGAAGATAAATACATTTTGATGAGTTCATGAGGTTGAACTCTCATAATGGAACTTATACCTCTCTTAAAAGGACACAGAGAAATAGTTCCAACCCTATTAAATCAGAACAATACAAAAGTTGGTATGTTCAAGCCAGGAAAAGACTCATTAAAAATTCACCACCTATCACTTTTTCTTGGGCTTCGCAGCCTTCAGAGCTGTGGAAATTTGGTGTCTGCTATGTAAGACAAACATTTTGTAGTGTTTTCTTATAGTACCCAAACAGAAATTTTTCTTCAAAAATACGTATCTCAACCTTCACTTATCCTTATCTTTCCAAATAGATTGTTGTTGCAGCTGAACTTGTCCAGCAAGAAACGATGCAACACCGAGGATCCTTCTTAACAACACTTTATTCAGGAATTCCTTTATGATGAGAAAACGGGGAGCCCTGAGACAATGAGCTGCCTTATATCTCTGAGCAGCCGCTGCCTAGGTCTCTGTGCCTAGTTCTTGCCTCAGGATAGGCTACATGAGGAATCCCTCATTAACATACGACCAGATAAGAAACTGCTGAGTTAGCATGTCCATTAGCATGCCTGTACCAAGTTGTTTATCAGTATTAGGGCCTGAAACCAGCGCCATCTTGTAATGGTGAAACATTCTGGCTCACTACAGATTGTAATTTTAACTATGCATGGTTAAAACTTGTCTATTTTTGTTTTATTCCTATAAAGTACCCTTCATGAGGTCAGATCTTTCCTTTTTGTTGTTACTCATCAGTGTTAGGTACTTAGGAGGCTACGGTTTTTAGACAGTAGTGTAACTTGCCAGATTAATAAGTCATACTGGATTATTTTTAATTTTTTTATTTTTATATACTTGATGATTTTAGTAATGCATTTTGTTTTTCGATAATTTCATATAGGTATATAAGGAATTCTTATTACTGTATCTCCTCTTCTACAAATCTCTCTACTATACTCTCTCTCTCTCTCTCTCTCTCTCTCTCTCTGTGTGTGTGTGTGTGTGTGTGTGTGTGTGTGTGAATAGAGTTGAACTATGGCAGAGAGTTAGCTTATTTCATCATCCATGATTGACTATTAGAAGAACATGACTTGTGTGAGCCCAGTGCAATTATGCACAGCTGTTGAGATTTCATGACTGCCATGGTCACATCATGCTTAGATGATAACCATTAGGACCTGGCATCCCCTTTTGTGACTCTTACTTTTTTCATCAAATCTTCTGAAACATTCCCTGAACCATGAGGTAGTGGTGCATCTTTTTTAGAGCTGAACTTTCAACTGTGTTTATGCTCAACATTTTGGGCAGCCATTGCCTTTGCATTTATCCATGTTGACTACAAGGAGTGGCATCTCTGACCAAAGCTGTAGTTAGCTGTTGTCAATGGGAATAAACATAAATATTTAAAAGGTAGCCAGATGCTGTGCAGATTAAGCCAAGCAGTAGTGTTAGGTCTCCCCTAAGAAAACCGTTTCAATCATAAGATTTAGACTGGAATTATATAAAAGGAACTATTATTTACCTTAAGTAATTGTCATCTTTGAGGCTTACTGGTGAATAACCTCACCCTTTATGGCTCTTTTTGCATTCTGGTTGGCTGCTTAAACTCAGCTCTTCTGGCTCAAATTCCTTCCCAAGCTGACTGATTCAAACTGGCTTCTCTCCACTTCTGACTTTTTGCTCTGCTTGACCTCAAACTAATTCTAGCAATTAGTTCTAATCTTCTGGTTCCCTATTCTCTGGCTTCAACTACCTCTGCTGTCATGCACTGAACTTCCCAAACTCAACCTCACTGCACTGACTTGACTCACTGCAGTAAACTGCCTCAATTTATTAAACAAAATGGAACTAATTCTACTGCACTGACTCTCAACTCCTTATCCCTGAACTGCATTGAATTCACTGATTTGAACTCAACTGCTTGAACTCAGAACTGTATGCCTCTGTCTCTTTAGTGCTGGGATTAAAGGCACTTATCACCATTGCTGTACCTAAGGTTTTCTTACCTGAAACTTGCTCTATACCAGGCTAACCTTGAACTCAGACAAGTCCCTCCTCTGTCTCCGAGGATTAGAGGTGTGTCTATATTCCAGCTGGATCACCCAGACCTAGATGGATTTTCAATATGATCTATTCCCACAACAGTCATGTGTTTGGATTAAAATTCATTTGCAGGCTTATTTATAGTGCTACAAAAGGATTTTCATTTATACAGTGGGTCTCAAACCCAGGCAAGTAGTGGTTGGTCACCCCATAATAGTCCTGCCACTATTCTACCATAAAACATTCTTATGTATATAAAACAATTGCAATTTTTTAAAATTAGTAGCTTTGCTATTCCTTTTAAGTATCAATTTTATGCATTTAATAAAATTTAATATACATGTAGAGCCCATGGGAACATGTACTAAGATTTCTAGATATACTTTTGATTTTCTTACTTACCCAAAGAATTTATTTAATGCCCTTTAGCTTGTTACCTGTTATGTAGGATCTTTCTTCAAATTGTTCCTGAGGTTTCAGGATGATTGAATGCAGCAGGTGTAAGTCCAAGTAACCTGGGCTCATGTTATAATTTTCTGAATATATTAATGATATATATTCTGATAAGTTGTTTGCATCTAAGAATCTGTTAAAATATAGTTTAGTCTATGTGTATGAGTGTTTAGCTTGCTCATCTTCCTTTATGGAATGTATGTGCTTGTGTTCAGAGTCGGAAGAAGTTATTGGATTACTTGAAATGGGAGTTAAAACACAGAGGGTAATGGCCACCATCTGTGCTCTATGAATCAATCTGAGTCCCGTGAAAGAACACAAAGTTCTCTTGCCTGCTGAGCCATCTAGAACTTAATTTTATCATTACAAGAGGAGCAATAGTGCTCAAAATTTAAGTCGTTTACTAAATTAAGGTTAATCTTATGTATTTAAAATAGCTACCTAACTTAGGTCTCACTAGATCTTAGTTATTTTCCTTAATTTTTCTCCAAGTATTAGATCCTTTAAAAAATATTGGAACTGATGAATAATAATCATAGTATTTGCAAGAAAATATTATTTCATGTACTATGTATTGTCTATATTACACATTTAAGTATCTATTTTAAAATATATGATTTTATAACATAAATATTATCAAAACCATAATCTTTGAGAAATGTCGAAGATGGTATCAAACTTGCTCTCCGGGCTCCAGATGAGGTGTTGAGCAAATTAAAACCTGTGGAGTAGAATCTGTCTTCTGGAAAAACCTTAAATTGTGGGCTGATAACATCATATGAAGTTTATGTCAAAGATGAGGAATGAAAAGTGAAGGGCATCACACCACAAAATAGATCTTCAGTGAATCCAGTAGAAATGATCTCAGCACACTGAGAAATATGTATGCCCAGCTAATGAATATGCATATCAAGAGGCATCGCAGTCTAAGAGAGGGAAAGCAATCTATAATGAACATACTGCTGAGATGCAACTGAGACAATAGAGAGAGTAAGAAGGAGTGAGACTTTCAGAAACAGAAACATGTATATTCATTTTTTGTTGCTCTCATCTTGAATAACCTTCCAGAATTCATAACCTTCCAGAACTGTAATACTTCATTCAATTGTAAACATTGTAATGTTGAAAACTGGAAAGTAGTGGTCCCTATTAATTAGGCTATGGACTAAATTACACATAGCAATGGGGAAAATACCAGCTCAATTCATGGAAATTGATAGCAAGACAGTGCAGCTGCTAAAGTCAGTATACTTTACAAGCCTGAATACTTAAATACAATTCCTGGGATCCACATACTTGAAAGAGAGAACTGAGTCTATCAGGCTTTCCTCTGACCACTGTGCACACACACACACACACACACACACACACACACACACACACAGGCACATAAACACACATGCACGCATACACACTCAGAGACATATATGATCCTATTGCATGTATACTGGCAGCCATTAATTCAGGTCATATCTAATTCATTTCTTAGAAACATTCTGTTACACAATATTTTATGTATCTCAATTTTAAACTAAAACTACTACAATGTAACACATGAGAAAAACTTAAAGAATGAACAAGCAGGTCACTATGTTTATCTATGTAATATTCCAAGATGTTTGTTCTGTTTCTCACTCTGCTCCAATAAAGACTTCTTGCTTACACTGCTCTTTCTGCTCCATTGTGTTTGACAGTCTTGCTATGTACTGAAAGAATCTGAAACATTGTTTGAGAGGACATTAGCCCTCTCTACTTTCCCCTTCTCCAGTGCCCTGATTTTTAGTTCTGAAAGCAAGTCCTTTGGATTTTGTGCAGTCTTCCACTCAAGCATATTTCTTAGTCTTTTGTGCATCAGTATGTCGCTCACAGTTGTCTATTCTTACCTCAGTTTAGGTTTGGCCTGGTACCAATCAATGCCCCTTGGTGCCTGCTGCACTTTTCTCACTTCTTTGGAGGTCTTACACTCATTCTGTATAGCAGTCTTCCTTTATCCATAGTTGATTCTGTCTTTTTTCATTTTCTTTCGTTCTTTATCTATTTTAAACTCTAGATTTTATTTTCCTCCCTGTCCACTCTGAGCTGTTCCACATCCCATACCTCCTCGATGACCCCCTGTCTCCATAAGGATGTCCTCACTCCCACCCACATCCCACCAGACCTCAAACTCCTTGGGACCTCCAGTTTCTTGATGGTCAGGTGCATCTTCTTATTAAGGTCAGACCTGGCAGTCCTCTGCTGTATATATGTTTTGGGGGCTTCATATAAGCTGGTATATGCTGCCTGGTTGGTGGTCCAGTGTCTGCGAAACCTCTGGGATCCAGGTTAATTGAGACTGCTGGTCCTCCTACAAGGTTGCTCTCCTCCTCAGCTTCTTCCAGCTTTGCCCTAATTCAACCACAAGGGTCAGCAGTTTCTGCCCATTGGTTGGGTGCAAATATCTGCCTCTAACTCTTTCAGCTGCTTGTTGGGTCATTCAAAGGGTCATGATGGGACCATTTTTATGAGAGCTCCACAACCTCAGTAAGTGTCAGGTCTTTGGGCTTCCTCTTGAGCTGGATCCCACTTTGGGCTCATCGCTGGACCTTTTTTCTCAGGCTCTTCTTCATTTCCATCCCCGCAGTTCTTTCAAACAGGAACAATTATGGGTCAGATTTTTGACTGTGGGATGGCAATCCCATCCCTCACTTGATGCCCTGTCCTTCTGCTGGAGGTGGGCTCTACAAGTTGTCTCTTGTAAGGGCATTTCATCCTAGTTCCCTCCTTTGAGTCCTGATAGTCTCTCATCTCCCAGGTCTCTGGTGCATTCTGTAGGCCTGCAACTTCCTTCATCCAGAGGTTGCCCGTTTCCATTCTTTCTATTGACTCTCAGGACTTCAGTCACCCCCCCAATACCAGATTGTGTTTGCCTCTCCCCCCACTCCCCACCACCTGTCCACTTTCCCTCCCAGGACCGACCCCCCCCCAACAGTTTTGTTTGTAAGAGGAAGGAGGGATGAGTCCTTGAAAGTAAGACTTTTATTTTAAATGGCATGCTGTTCTGAGTAATGATATCTTATCCTGTCTGGCCTAAAATGGGAGTCTCATATGCCTTGCTTCATGTGGTACCTGCCACTTATCTTCACTACAAATTGATTCAAGATGATGCATTAGACATCTTCCTAGCAACTCTGTCACTAGAAAGTCTGTAGTACTCTAATGCTACATCACAGTGCCTGTCAATTACTTCATTTTATCTTTGCATGCAGGCATGTTATCAGGTCACATTAGAAGATGATGCATACAAGCAGGTATGTTGAGAATGAGATTAGGTTCATTATAGTTCTTCTCTTTTGGTGTTTGTTACTGTTATTAATTTTGTTTTACTGTGTCAAAGTCACAAACAAAGCCTTATCTGTATGTGATTGCATGATTATATAGAAAGGATATGAAATATATTAAACTATGGCATATATTTTAAAACATATAAATGTATAATACAAAACAGGGACATATTTATGGATCACTTGAGATTTTACACCATAACAAAATTGAAAAGTCCTTTAAATATATATGAGAATATAAAATATTTCTCTATTATGCAGTGCTATATAACCACTGAGAGTCTTGGATATACCCCTGCAGATAAGTATACTAACTGTAAAACAAAAGCCTTTGGCTTTGATCCTGACCTACTTGAAGATTTATTACATTGGTGTTATTTATTATATTTTTATGAGTAATTTCCTATCTATATAAGTAAACATTGTCTTTCTTAACAGTAGTTTCCTTTAAATTTCTCATTTGTTTTAGATTTTCTCTCTGCCTTTCTGTGCCCTAAACTCTCTGGTAGTTCTTGGTAACCCTACCAGATAGATTTTGCCCAAATTCTACGCATTTGACCTTGGGTAGATAAACCTGGGTCATCAGACAAAATGTGGTGTTGGATTTAGAGTATAATTCCAATTCCTTACAGATGAATGAAAATCAATGTCTACATTGATGAGAAGCACAAACATCCTTCTAAGTCTAAGAGAAGTTCTGTGGAATTAAATACCAACTCCAACTGACTTCCTCTTGCATCATGAAGAATAGAACAAATGTAAGGTAATTTGTCTACATTATATCATTTGTTTTTCTTTATTATTTTACTTAAAGTAAGTTGTAGTTTGATTTCCATATCACATGTGGTATTACATGAAATTACTGTGTTATTTTTCTCACACACTGAGATTATTAGTGTATCCTAATCCTATCCTATATAAATAATAACATAAAACATTTTATTTTATAAAAGAATAAAAAGAACCCTTTCCTCTTTCTTTTGAAGACTTTAATCACTGACTTTGTGGCCAGACTCCCATCCTGCTCTAACTTCTGCTTTGTTCTTTAAGATTCTATTTCATAATCCCTTTCTAGTAGCCTTTCCTTATGTCCAAATCATCCCAGTTCCTTCCAGACTACCAAACGAACCTATCCTCTAGAGCCACTTACATACTCTTTTTTTAAAGCCTATAATATTCTTCTGATGCCTAATTGTCACAACCCCTGTAATTTTTTTCTTCTTACATGGTCCCTTGTCTCCTGCTGATTGCCAAGCTGTGTCACCTAGGATATGTGGCTCCCGACTCTACCCCAAATTAATGCACCAGACTCTGAATTTATTTCCTCCATTTCTTTAAATTCTACTCAAACACTTTCTATATAATTGAGAGTTTTTAGCTTTAGGATTGTGCACTAGTACTAAACATAGTTTTAAAAATTAAAGTAAAGCACAAATGTATTTAACTCACAGAGGAACCTCTTTGTAATGATTCTCCTCAAACTTATGAATTCTCTTAAGATATAACACTACTAAGACAGTGTTTTCGAAGCATCATTTTCAAATATCACAATTTCTGAGACAGGAGATGTATGTAAACAAAATGAGCAGGGTCCCTAGTCACATCTGATATTAAAATCTGCTTACCTTTGAAGTGTGTTCCAGCAAACTTACTTTGAATTCTCAAATAGGCAACATGTTGAGGAATATGGCAGACATAAAAAAGTATACAGGTTCTGAGTCTGGAATTACAAAATACTAAAAATATTCTTCCTTTTCAGACCTTATTCGGTTCTGTTCAGCATTGCACTTTCCCATTATATCTCATTAGAAACTACTACCAAGGGGATATTTCGAATTGGTACCCTATGAGTTCTTTGGAGAATTGGAAATCACCCAAGATGGCTAATGTTGGGCCTTATTTCAGAACAAAATCAACATTGTAAATATGACAAAATAATGACATGTATAAGCTGACATTGCATAACATTGATCAGTTAGGGATGGACAGTTGCTGCTTTGAGTGCTGTATTCTATCATTTTAGTTTACCCTTAACATTACAGATGAGGAATGTCCAATTGTATCTGCGTACTTAGGCAGTGCAGATGACAATTGTATGATCATGAACATTTAAAGTATTTCACTATAGTCTTTGAATGCCTTAACCTTGAAGAGACAAACAAACTTTTGGTATAAGGAGATCAAATAGAATCTTGAATTTTTTGGTTATAAAGTAGCCTAATGCACATATTAGCTGAAAAGGCAGCATTTTGAAGTTTGTCAGAAGAATGCACAGTCCATGAGTTGTCATTCAAATAAAGACACTTTAGGGGAAAAAAGATAAGATGATTATATATTGATATTAACCTCAGCTGTTATCAAGGTTAACCCCAAGATATCCATCGTGTGGTCACTTTATGTTTATACTATTGAAAGATATCTGAAAAATATTAGAATTCTTTTAATGCAAGGCACATATCTGAGCTTACTGTTTATCAATTATTTGAAATATTTGCATTGAAAAGTCAAAAACATTTTTAAAATTATATGTAGTACATTTTATTATCCAATTACACATTGAGAAAATAATTGATATTCAAACTTTTTACTCCAATTCTATTAGTAATATTTCCTCCAAATTACATTATCATCATTTTACATTAGTAATTTAGATAAAAAATTATTGCCCATTATCTTCACCTCATTACACAGTTAAAGTGAGAGGAAAAATAAATTTTCTTGAAGAAATAAACCAAGATACAAGTTATTAAAATATGATTTTCATACCTTTATGCCATTGTTTATTCTCAGTTAGCTTTTATAACTCATTATATGACACTCTTTGGATTGTGTAAATTTCCTTTTTATAGTGCTTCAGGTTTTTGTGTGTTACACATAGTAAATATTTCTCCTTACTCAGAGAACCAAAAGCATCTATAAATTTACCCTTTCAGATTATTTAATATTGTAGAACACATCATGGCCACTTAATGTTATTATTGAATTAACAAGATAGATTAAAATTCAACATTAGATCCTCAACTATACTAGCTGTGTTCAAGTATCCAGTAGTCCAAATAGCCAGTGGCCTCTTTATTAGACAATGTAAAATAGATAGTTTCCTTCAGCAGGTACTCAATCTAGTGCCAACATCCCATATTCTTCTTCCATTGTCATCTATTGCTTTGTTCACAAAGGTTCTATTCCTCCCAAATTAGATTGATTTCTCTCCTCTACTGAGTTGTATGTTCATTCTTCAGCTATGGTTAACACTCTGCCTTAGAACATCTTCATTATTACAAGATCCCATTTAGCATTTACATGACCAATATGAATATACATGTCTGTACATATGCCATGAAATCTGTTATTTATTGGAAACATAAATGTAAGTAACAATTACCTTGTTATGCAAAAGAGCATAATCTAATAGAGGAATCTAGCACATAAACAGGTGAGCACAGATGATACCTGTTAGGGTAGAGGTAGAAAGTTTCATGATTGTAGTAAACCTTTCTTTAGTAAGTTCACGAGTCAACAAAGTTAGCAAGTAAAAATGATAAATGAATGAGTACAGACATGTTATAAGACATAGGAATATAAAATGTAGGATAATAAAGTAAAATAGAATAAACTTAGGAAATAAAAGCTAATTAACATTTCTATACTATTTGCCCTGGAGATATTTCCAGAAAAATATATACCAATACTGTTTTAGTCCATAACACTACAATCACAAAAAATCATTAATGCTATTTTGGACTTAATTTGAAAACAGAAAACACTGATAATAGATTGAATGCAAGGGTGAGAAAAGATAAGACTTGTGTTTCTGCAAATTTCATTTTACAAAAATGAAAGAGTAGAAAACCAGTCAAGAGAAATCCTTTTCACTAATCTGAGTAATAGAGTATAAGGTACTTTGTAGTATAGTAGTTGTTGGATAGGAAAGGAAGTTTAAGAATTTAAAATATGTAATTTATTAGCAAAAGTTTCTGAATAAGTTTCTGTTTTTAAATTTCTAGTGATTCTAACAGTTACTGATCATATACTATTAATAAGCTAGCCATCTCTATCTGCAACATTTTTGTTCACTGATATTTACTGCAGATTTTTTTTGCACTTTTATTTTTTTTATTTTATTTTCTATATTCTATGTTTACATTCCAAAGGCTTTCCCCTTTCCCAGTTCCCACCCACCATAGTTCCCATAGTTCCTCTCCCACCCAACTGTTCCCCAATCATTCCCCCTCCCCCCTCGGTTTCTTTACTAAACTGGATGCAATCTTTACAGGCCCAGGGTCCTCTCCTTTCTTCTTCTTGGGAATCATTTGACTTGCTATTTGTGTCTTGAGTATTTAGGGCTTCTGGGCTCATTAATATCCACTTATCAGTGATTGCATTTCATGTGCATTCTTTTGTGTTTGGGTTAATTCACTCAGGATTTTTATGACTAGGCTACTAGACTCACATGCACACATTACACATACACACATGCACACACACATATATAAATGTGTGTGAAGATCTATCTCTCTCTATTTCTATCTCCATATCCATATCAAAATCTGTATTTGTCTTCAATCAAAAGTAATATTATTAGAAATGTTTTTTAAATGCCTACTAGTTGAAATGGGCACTGGAAAGAAAAAAGATGGTTGCAAATTTGATGGTTTTCATATCACACTAAGCTTATTTTATACATTTTACAGTTGCATTTTCTTTTTTTTCTCCAAGCCAATATAAGGTTAACTGGCTAGTAATTATCCTGGGTGTTCTGAAACCCAGTGCAGTCAGTCCTGAGCCTTCCTAGGGGTGGACTTTTAAGCTCAGGGAGTTGTGTGAAAGAGTGAAGGAAGGATTGAAAAATCCAGAAAGGTCAATGATACCTCAAGAAAACCTACAGAATAAACCAAGCTAGGCCCACAGGGCCTCATAGACACTGAATCACCAACTAGAGAGCATGCATAGGATGGACCTCAGCCCCCAAAACATATGTAATAGAGTTTTCTCACAGTTTCTATTCAAGAATAATATAACTATTGAGCCTCAGTCTTTGCAATTGAAAAGTAGAATTTCTTTGCCAAAGATCTTATTTGTCTTGTGATATTATCATGCTAGAATACTACCAATATCTTATAGTGTCCCACAAAATTTAAGAGAAAGAAAATGAATATAGAATTTACAGACAAAAGAGCAGTTATCATTTGTGAATATCTGATTACCCTGTATGTATATTTTTATAAATGCTATTATTCTCATTTCGCAAAATAGTATTAGTTTCACCATCTTTCCAATAGTACACCTTGGTGATATACAAAAGGGCCAATGAATAGCTAGTTGTTCTGAAAATGTAAAGCTAATGTTCTTTTTCTGAAGTCAATGTGGTTAGCTTAGATTTTTTTTTGACTGCTACAAATTGGCCTAGTTAGAAAGAAATTATATTTAGGAAAGGTTATTTGTAATCCATAACTATTTATTGTTTGGTTTTAGAATAGTCATATTCAGTTTTATCACAACTTCCTGAAGTATCTAGCCTCAGGTTCTTGATCACCCAAGCAGTAGGGTCAGGTATATATTCAATCTCTTGAGGTCCTTAGGATAAAACAGGTATTGGTTGATTATTCCCACAAGCTTTGTGGCACCATTGAAACGTCATACCTTGTAAGCAGAATACCATTGAAGAGAAAAGGTTTTGTGACTGGGTTGGTGTTTAAATTCATTTTGTGGTAGCATTCAGAGTATACCTTCCTATATCAAGAACACAATAATGTAGGAGGGAATGCTTTTGTAACCAGCAGCTCAATCTCTCTGTGTTTAATGAGGATCTTCAAGCTTCTACTGAGGCAAAAACCAAAACTTAAACTTTATAACAGTGTTTGAACTTTTGTCTTGTTCACTAACATATTTCCCTAAGAGACTTGTTCAGTGGATTCTGAAGGGGTGCTATCAATGGTCCACTTAGGCAATTATATCTCTGCAGTCTTATTTTATTCATTAAAATATGTTGATTTTTTCCAGGTTACATTTTTAAAGCAGTCCCAAAATTTGTCACAATAGAGAATACACTTTGAGACATGATCATTTGGGGAAGAATTCCATATACATAACATAAGAACATGGAAGTTAGAAACCACAAGGAGGACAGCAATGAGATCTAAGAAAAACAGCCTTGCCCAGTACTATGAATGAGCAGAAATATTAAAGACAAAATTTCGGTTAGGGAGATATTTCTATATGTAAAATGCTTGTTATACAAACATGAGGATCAATATTTGGATTTGTAAAATCCACAGTAAAGCTGAATAGGTTAATGGATGCCTGTTAGTCTAGCCCTTAAGGAGAGGATATAGAAATGATTGGGGCAAGCAAGCTAGCTAGACTAGGTGACAATTTGGTAAACAAGTCTGCCTCAACATATCAGGCATAAAGAAGTTAAGAAAGATGCCCAACATCTACCTGCAGTCTTCTTCATGCACATTGATGCAGATGACCCACCACATATTTATCCATATACATTTGAATGCATACACACACACACATTTTCAAAACCCCACACCCACACACAAGGAGAGTATATATCATAGAAATCACGAAAATGGAAACATTTTAAGATGAAAAACTGAGGAACCATATCAAAAACAGAGGTCAAGTAAGATAGGGATCATCAGGCATGTCTACTGAATTTAGTAAAATAGATTAAAACAATTTGAGCATTCATAGTCTTTTCCAAGGATAATTAAGATAGATGAATATGAGAGTGCAGAGGGATTTTACTTCTGCAACATAGATACTTAAGGAAGGGATCACATCAGAAGACCTTTTAGATCTGTATGATCTAGTGAAATAATCCATTCTTATTACCTCTGACTGGAATACAGAAACATTCTTATTACATACCTTTAATCCCAATGCAAATAACATTAGTTTGTTGAAGGAAGCAGCCATGTTTGAAAGTAACATCTAATTGAGGGGCAGACAAAGTGATTGATCTGAGAAAGATTTGACGGAATGATTCAGAGATAGAATATGCCAAACACTCATGAGAACAGATTAAAAAGATAGGTGACTTAAAACAGCACAGTATGAGTTGGACATGGAGGGAAGTCCAGCAAGTGCACTTCATTTGAGTTCTGGCAATACAGTAAAGTTCAGTTGATGCTAATTTCAGTGCAGTTCCTTGTAGTCATTGTGGTTCAGTTTATGGAATTCAGAGGCAGGTTTTCCAAACAGAGCAATTCAGTAAGAAGCTGGGAGAAGCCACTTTGAGTCAATCAGCTTGGAGACGAGTTTGGAGCCAGAACAGCTGGATCGGATCATCCACCAAAATTCACTAAGAACTAAAAGGACTGAGCTTATTCAGCAGTACATTTCTGATTTGACAGTTATATCTTAGGAATAAAACATACCTTTACAAGAGAGCTGAAGGCAGAGTGGCATCGAACCCAGTGCTAGTAGTCCTTCATGATCTCTAATATGCCCAGTGAATTCTTCAATGATTAATATGCAGATTATAAAATATTAGTGATATTTTACAATTTCCACTAAAGCATATGGAAGTTCTGAATTTTGTTTTATCTCACTTAAATTGTTATTATACCTTGATTATTTTGGCTCTTATTTCAGATAAAGTAAATATACCCGTTGATCTTAATGCAGTTATTGGTAAGTGGGCATATTTGTTTAGATCTTTTCTAGAAAATTCTCTATGCTCACTAGCAAGAGTCAGTAAATGTGGCTCTAAAGTCCATAATTCTCCTCATGTATCTATGTTGGAAAAGTTGCTAACTATATAGTAGAAGTATGTAACAGACATTCTACCTCAAATTGTATCAGGATATTGCATGAGGATATATAAAGAAAAATGTTTGGAAAGGTCCTGATGGACTACATGTTTTGTGTTATGCAAATATAGCTATTGTTGTTCAAAATAGTCTTTTCACTCTTCTGAGAATAACAATGTGTCTAAGCTTGTGGGTGTGTAGTCAGATAAGACTTGAACACAAAGCTTTATATAACTTCTTGTGTGCCTGTCAGCAAGTTATTCTATGCCTTTAAACTTGGTTACTCATCTATAAAATTGGAAATTTTGTAGTACTGTTTTGAGAATTATTGGCCTATTTCTTAGAATATGTTTTGCAAGGTAATTGGCATTGAAGAGATTGAATAAACACTCAATGAATAGGTACTATTAAAACTTACAGTTTTTATTTCCCTATGCTGTGCAATTGTAAACACTTGTGCTGCTTTATTGGTATTTCAATTTCATTCCTAATCCCCTTGTCAAGACCTTGTAGAAAACAAATGGCAAGGATTTGGATAAATTGAGAAAATAAGTCAATTATGAAACTCATAGTGCCTTAGTTTAGGAGGCAGGACACTGGGGAACCACGGGAGACCTTTCAGAGTTCAGTATTTTGGGGCTGGAAGACAAGGGTTAGAGCTGTATTTCAGAACCTGAGAGAAAATGTGAATATTGACTAAATGTTCCTGGATTTGTAGGTACCAACCTCAGGAAGAACAAGGAGAAAATCATAGATGCCTGCCTTTCCTTTTTCCTTTGTTGGGCTTCAGTAACTTGTACACAAAGACCAAGAGAAACAGTACCTTAGTCACCTTCATTAATTCTTAGTCATAGAGAGTGAATATTTTAAAGAAATAAAATGTTTTAGAACTGAAATTCATTGCCTAGCTCTATCTTTTCTCATGTAATTTGTTGCCATGTATCTAATCTGACATTTAATTAATAAAATTTGAAAACTTCCTTATACTTTTTGCTACTGATGTCATGAACAGGGTGATCTTCCTCTAACCTTCTTATGTATATACATAACATTTCTTTTGCTACTATATTTTTGAATTATTTAGTACTTGATGCACTTTAATTTTTCTCAAGAATATAGCTTTGTAAATATATTTTATTTGTTAAATATAAACTAAATATAAATTCTCAGTTAGAGAATTTTGACTTTGATTATATAAGAACTGAAAGGTTGGGACCTAGAATTAGAAATGACTTTTAAAAACCAGCCCAACTTGGGATCCATACCATGGGTGGGTACCAAACTCTGACACTATTACTGATGCCACGTTATACTTGCAGACAGGATCCTAGCATGGCTATGCTACAAGAAGCTCTACCAGCAGCTGACTGAGACAGATGCAGATAGTCAAAGACAACCATTGGGCTGAGGTCAGGTAACCTTATGGAAGAATTAGGGGAAGGATTGAAGGAGCTGAAGGGGATGGCAACTCCTTAGGAAGAACAGACCCAACTAACCCCAATCCCTGGGAGCTTCCAGATACTGAGCCACCAATCAAAGCTGGTCCATATCCCTGGACACATATGAGGTAGAGGGCTGCCATGTCTGGCCTCAGTGGAAGAGTATGTGCCTAATCCTGTAGAGACTTGATATCCCAAGGAATAGGGATGTTGGTGTGGTGTGGGTGGATGACTGATGGGTAGGGTGACATGAGGGAGCACCCTCTCAGAGGCAAAGAGGATAGGTGATGGGATGAAGAACTCTTGGAGGGGATGGGTGGAGAGACTGGGAATTGGAGCAACATTTGGAATGTAAATAAATAAAACAATTTAAAAATACAGTCCAATAAAATTTGGGAGATGTATATTACAAAGAAAAGAGAGAACATATGCACATATAAGGTACTGTCAAAATAAGTCAGGGCACCTTGAATATACAACCCTCCAATCTTAGCCTCTTAAATTTTGGGATTTCAGGATTATCTGTATTACTTGAAGTCTCTCACTGTGTAGACTCACTAAACACATTGATTTTTGCTTAAAATTCATATTAAAATTCACCTTCCAAATTTCAGCTTTTCTAACTATAGACCTGGACTTGTCTTTTAAGATCATGTAAAATGTCCAGTTAAGGAAATTGACATCCTTCCTTCCTCTCCATTATTCTGTACTTCCAAGATCTGCATAGACTTCTTTTATGGCATGAATGATCTTCACAAATTTCTGTACTTTATACTTAGCACTAATTTCTCAGCTTCTGGATTATGGGGTGGAAAGTCCACCGTCAGCTGCTAGAGATAATCAAAATTAAATAAGCATGATTTAAGTGATAACTGAAGGGAGGGATCTTCTCTGCGCCTGAGACAGAGTAGTCATTCACAGTCATCATTCCTGGTGATGTGCTTTTTGTAATAGAAGTCAGGGAGAATGAAAACCAGCACTAAGGTTAGACTTAGTTAGTTTAAGGTTATCTGTAAAAGACATGACATTTGGTAGATCTTGCTTGGAGAAGTAACTATTTGTTTAGAGAAGTGATAATCAACAGTGCGGAGATAGTTCCAAAGAATTGGGGACGTAGAGATAAATAGGTCTGTACAAAGTAAGAAAGGAAATGCTGTTCTGAACAAAGAAAATGGTAATCCTGTCAAACTTCTGTAGCTCTTGTCTTTATGGCTCCTGTAAAACTGTAATCATTTTGAAGTTTAAAATTTGTTCTAGATGTTATTTCATTTGCAGCAGACACTTAATTATAAAGGCTGACATCTTAAGTGGTGTGGGTGGGCAAGGGTGCTGAGCTAGAGGAATGAGGGTACAGGTGGGTGACAAAGTGACTAGTCAGGGGGCCTGCCTGACTGGAGTCTTCTGCGATTAGAATCACAATTCATTATGCAATTAAGTGTGACAATGATTTCATCTTGAATTTGGATTGTACCTAACATTTGACTACTAATTTATTCAAATTCAGGAAATATATTTAAATATACATTATTGCTATGACAACTAATTTTTAAAAATAATGAATCTTATTCACAGTATCAGGTATCAAGATAATAAAATTAATTTGTCATATAAAAGGTCTTCTCTTACATATAATTTTAAACTAATAAACTTTATTCTAATTATTTTACACCATATAGTTTAAATAAACATAAGAGTTTTAGGTAGAAAAGCAAATTATTTTCATGATAATTACAGGCATATTTATAATTTCTTTTTTTTGTAAATTAAATGTATGTGTGTGTACTTATATAGTATTATAAGACTTTTTTCAACATTTAAAATATTACAAAGTTATATCCTAATAAATACTTGATAATAAAACCTATAAAACTACAATTTTTAAAGTTTATTATATTCCTTATCTTAAAGATGTAAGTTTTTATTTAATAAATATGTAAATATAATAAGGGATGTCATAATTTTATTAATATGATTTGAAGAGTTCCATGTAAAACATACATTGAATCATATTAATGAAAATAATTAGTTAAGATAAAATATTTCAAGGTTGATTTTGTTCTTGTCATAAATTTAGAAGTCTTCCATTTATAGATGTAGATCACACTAATTCAAAGTACAAATGGCTTTAGAGTAAAGATTAATGAATAGAAATATCTTTTCTTTAAATGGCATTTTGAATATCACTCATTATTAATTAACTGATGTTCTCAGACCAAATGAGAATTCTTCTGATTCTTCAAAAGATCTTTGGTTTTGTGACTTAAATGGATTCTCTGGTTGTATTGAAACATGAGCGAGCCTGTCGTTTCTGACATATACTCTGGTTTTCCTCTTTTCGATGTGCTTAGCTTTGGAATGAATCGTGTTTGAAAGATATTTGTTTGTTCATCTGTAAATGATGGAATACTGTATACTAGGAATCATTTTAAAAGTTGTTGTTTTTTTTTTTCTGATGTATTTAGATCCAGTGATTAAACTCTAATCATTGGGCCAGCAATCTAGCTTCTCAGCTATCAATGCTCCAATCAGCCTAAGATTCTGTACTGCTAAGCATGGAGGCCATGCTGCTATTACTGATATGTGAGCTACACATTTATTCATAAAGTATCATCCTTCTGTGGTGATTCTAGTTCCTGATACTGCTTCCTTAATTGTAACAAGCATGTTGTTCGTTATGAAATGTAATATTTCAGTCAAATGCATTTTTAAATGCTCACAATTATTCTGCTTAAGTTTTTTTTATCCCAATTATAATCTATCTGAGGCCAAGAGCTATGATTTTGTATTTTCTTTTCTCTCAAATAATCTGGTGTACTGGGTATTAGGGACACTGCCCCATGGGTAATTGATAGTCATATGTGATAGTAGGGTAGTAAGGTTGAGTAAAAGGTTTTAGGAGTATTACAGGATTCCTCAAAAGCCCCAATGTGACCATATTAAAGATCAAACAGACTTGTAAATGGCAGTCTCTACATTGAGATCACTAATGAGTTCAACTGCCCAACACACCAAGTATCAGTCTTTCTTTTTTTCTTCCAGATATATTTTAGGCAGCAAACATGCTCAGTAAGCAATACCAGTTGTTCAGTTGAGACCCCTTTCAACTTAAAGCCTAGCTCTCAGAGCAAGTGCCTATGACTTCAAAAGGTTTGTGGAGAGAATCCAGCAGTGAGACTAAACTGCAGAAATTGTTTGTGGGCAAACAGAGGCTCTGATTATTCTTTCATGCCTCCTCTGAACAGAAGTGGGAATTACGGGCTTCATCTTATTATTTTAATTAGCCTTAAGCAGCCCTTTTCAGATCCCAAAGAGACCAGAAATTCTTAACACTTCCTTGTGAGAATTTTGTGGTCTGGATGCCATGGTGATAGGCTTTTAATTTTTAAATAATCTCATGTCTGGGCCTTGGTTATTTGCTTCAGAGGGGAATGTAAAAGAATAGCCTTCACAAGCCTACCTACCTTCCAGTTTTCACTACTTTGAGAAATGGTTCTCCCCTGTGGACTAGTTGGGAATGTGCTTCTATGTCATGCTGCCTTCTGGAGGAACCCAGGGCTCCATCTGCATATGTAACAGAGGATGGCCTTGTTGGACATCTAAGGGAGGAGAGGCCCTTGGTCCTGAGAAGGCTCCATGTCCCAGTATAGGGGAATGCCAGGCAGGAAAGCAGAAGTGGGTGGTTTGGTGAGCAGAGGAAGGAGGGTGGGATGGGGTTTTTAGAGGGCAAACCAGAATGGGGGATAACATTTGATATGTAAATAAAGAAAATATCTAATTTTAAAAAAGGAAAATGAAGACAGCCTTCAACATGAAAATAGTGTTATGTTCATTCTGAAAAGATGCCATTATCTTTGATACAGAAACATTTTCAGGTCTCCACAGAGGCTAAGTGATGCTTTGGGTCCATCACTGTCACCTGCAACTTTGCCCTTCTCAAGCGATTGACTCTGTGTGGCAATGACGATTGATTAGTTCTCAATACCCAGTGACTCACAGAGAAAACACAAATGACCAAAATCCAGGGAAGAAGGTCCTGTTTGAGAGAGAGTGAAGCTCATTCCCAAGGAGCGCTTGTCTGTTTGTTTGTTTTTGTCACAGTTAAGTCACACCAACAGAACTGTTTGATACACACTGCCTGCAAGAATGCTGATCTGGAGAGCTGAGTCCATGGAGCGCTCTTTATTTGGACGGCCGATTATGCAGCTACCTCGGCAGACTGCAGAATCAACTGGAAGCTTGTCAGCATCTAATTAAGCAGGACAAAAGAAAGTCCCAATAATAACAGTGTGAAACTGCCAGAGAAAAATTATGACTACAAAGGAAGAAATCATCAGTAATTAACCCCGACTGGAGACTGCAGAGGGGCCTCTGGAAGGAGGGAGAGCACATGCCATCGGTGTTATCATTGCTTGTTTTCCAGGATTTTACTGTGGTTCCTTATAAATTCATCAGAATGGTCACTCAGGTTTCTAGAGAAGAAATGCTAGAAGTGAGGTGTAAGAATATCCCCAACGCCAACAGGGCAGATGACTTTAAACAGAGTTTTTCTATTGCTTAATAGTTGGGTTTCTCCAGTAGTTCTTTTTTCCGTGGCCCTGCTGAGATCTTGGGAGGAAAACCAAAAGAAATATCAGATATGTTGTTCTGGGGCCAACAAAGAGGATGAATTCTAAGCATGGGTATAAAATGAGAGTCAATAGTACACGAGGAATCTAAGTCCTCCCTGAATCCCTTTTTTTGTAAATTAGATATATTCTTTATTTACATTTCATTTCCCTTTTCCTGGTTCCCAGGCCCCCCAAAGGTCCCACATGTCCTTTTCCCTTCCCCTGTTTCCCCATACACCCCTTCCCACTTCCCTGTTCTGGTATTCCCCTACACTGATGCATTGAACTTTTCCAGCACCAGGGTTTACTCCTTCATTCTCAGACATCATTTGGTATGTGGATTGTGTCTATGGTGTTCCAATATCCTAGGCTAATATCCACTTATCAGTGAATGCATACCATGGTATTTTTTGAGCCTGGGTTACCTCACTTAGTATGATGTTCTCCAGCTCTATCCATTTGTCTAAGAATTTCATGAATTCATTGTTTCTAATGGCTGAATAGTACACCATTGTGTATATATACCACATTTTTTTTTGTATTCATTCCTCCGTTGAGGGACATCTGGGTTCTTTCCAGTTTCTGGCTATTATAAATAAGGCTGCTATGAACATAGTGGACCATGTATCCTTATTGCATGCTGGGGAATCTTCTGGGTATATGCCTAGGAGTGGTATAGCAGGGTCCTCTGGAAGTATCGGGTCTAGTATTCTGAGGAACCACCAGATTGATTTCCAGAGTGGTTGTACCAGCTTGCAATCCCACCAGCAGTGGAGGAGTGTTCCTCTTTCTCCACATCCTGACCAACACCTGCGGTTCCCTGAGTTTTTATTCTTAGCCATTCTGACTGGTGTGAGGTGAAATCTCAGGGTTGTTTTGATTTGCATTTCTCTAATGACTAATGATGTTGAACATTTTTAAGGTGCTTCTCAGCCATCTGACGTTCTTCAGATGAAAAGTCTTTGTTTAGCTCTATACCCCATTTTTTGATAGGGTAATTTGGTTTTCTGGGGTCCAACTCCTTGAGTTTTTTGTATACATTGGATATTAGCCCTCTGTCAGATGTAGGTTTGGTGAGCCTCAGAAAATAGAAAAATCTTCCATGTTCATGGGTTGGCAGGATTAATATAGTTAAAATGGCTATCTTGCCAAAAGCAATATACAGATTCAATGCAATCCCCATCAAAATCCCAACTCAGTTCTTCATAGAGTTAGAAAGAGCAATTCTCAAATTCATTTAGAATAACAACAACAACAAAAAAACCAGGATAGCTTAAACTATTATTAACAGTAAAAGAACTGGGGGAATCAGTATCCCGGGCCTCAAGAAAAACTACAGAGCAGTAGTGTTAAAAACTGCATGGTATTGGTATAGTGACAGGGAGGTGATCATTGGAAGAGGATTGAAGTCCCAGAATTGAACCCACACATTTATGGCCAATTGATCTTCGACAAAGGAGCTGAAAACATCCAGTGGCAAAAGAAAGCCTTTTCAACAAATGGTGCTGGCTCAACTGGAGGTCAACATGCAGAAGAATGAGAATTGATCCACTCGTATCTCCTTGTACTAAGCTCAATTCCAAGTAGGTCAATGACCTCCACATAAAACCAGACACACTAAAACAAATAGAAAAGAAACTGGGGAAGATCCTTGAGGACATTGGCTCAGGGGGAAAGTTCCTGTACAGAACACCAATAGCTTATGCTCTAAGATCAAGAATAGACCAATGGGACCTCAAAAAATTACAAAGTTTCTGCAAGGCAAAAGACACTGTCAAAAGGACAAATTGGCAACCAGCAAATTGGGAAAAGATCTTCACCCTGACTCCTTTTAAACCTGCAAAGCTCATTAAAAAAAAAAGAAAGAATTCTCCCAAGAGTCTCTGCCAGAGCCTGACAAATACTGAGATAGATGCTGGTAGCCCAGGATTGGACTGAGCACAGCGTCCACAATGGAGGAGTTAGAGAAGGGATGAATGGAGTTGAAGGGGTTTGCAGCAACATAGGAAGAATGATAATATCAACCAACCAGGCCCTCCCAGAGCTCCCAGGGACTAAACCACCAACCAAAGAATACACATAGAAAGACCCATGGCTACAGCTGTATATGTAATGCCTTGTCGGGCATTAATGGGAGGAAAGGTCCTGTGACAGCTTGATGCCCCAGTGTAGGGGAATGCCAGGGCAGTGAAGTGGGAGTGGGTAGGTGGATGGGGAACACCCTCTTAGAAGCAGGGGAATGGGGGATGGGTTAGGGAGTTTGCAGAGGGTAAACTGGGAAAGGGATAGCATTTGAAATGTAAATAAAGAAAATATACAATAAAAATTGAATTTGGAGAAAAAGAACTAATATGGGCTATTTGCCTTCTACACAAAGAACTATCTACTTTTTGTATTTCTCAATAAATTATGATTATGTATTAAGTGTAGTGGGTTTTTTTTAATAGTTCCTTCAGAGAATAGTCTGGAGTTTATTTTTCTTTACTGCTTTTTATTCACTCTGTGTGTGTGTGTGTGTGTGTGTGTGTGTACACAGAGAGAGAGAGAGAAAGAGAGAGAGAGAGAGAGAGAGAGAGAGAGAGAGAGAGAAGAGAGAGAATCATAGCTTGCCGAGTTTACAGGACCATCTTTGTGAGTTGCTTCTCACCTTCCTCCTCAGTGAGGTAGTCTCTTGCCTTTTCTGTAGCTTTGCGACCTGCTAAGGAGTAGCTCCTGGCTATCTTGCTGTGATTCTCCTGTTTTCATCTCTCATATCTTGGCAGTAGCGCTGGGATTACAGATGCACACTGCTGTGTCTAAAATTTTTTATGGGTTCTATTCTAGTCATCTAGCTTACATTTCAGACTTGCAAGGCAAGCAGTTGAAATCCCTGAGCCATCTCAACAGCCCTTTAGATTTTCTGACTTTCCCTTTTTGTCCAGTATATAGGACAATACCTGATCATATATTACAGTCTACTTGAAGCCTTTCATTTTAATCATAGAAATTCATACTTTAAGTAGTAAAGATATAGATTAAGATAGGTATACATATAGTAGAAGTGGATATACATGATGTAACTTTAATAAAATTTAAGATGGACTGATTTTCAAAAACCTGAGCTTATCATCAAAATCATTGACTGAAATTTCAAAAAATGAAATCTTTCTGTTTTGTTGTATTTTGAGACAAACAAATTGAGTGACTCAAGGTGATCCTGAACTCACCATGTAGCTCAGGTTAACCTCAGGAGTAACATTTTGCTATTCCTGACCTGGACTCACAGTGTCAGAATTAGAGTCAAGTGCTATCAATCCTGAGGAATTTTACTAAGATATTCTGAGCAGAAGAAACTCTAGCTTTCTAAACCCTAGCAGTACTTAAAATTTTCTTACAGTGTCTGAGAGTTCAGTAACTAGTGGTTAATCACACCGAGTACTTCATACATGCTCTCTCTATTATGGGCATAAAGACAATTCAAAATAACAAATTTTGCATTTAGAATTTTGAGATTTAAGAAAGTCAAGTTTACTAAATGCACCTGCATTTCACAGAAAAGGTCCACATAATAAAACTATACATTAATGTTTTCTGTTATTCAGCTTGATGTAGGTTTATTCATAGCATTTATATATATCTTAATATACCATCAAATCTACCCTCATGCTTGATGAATCTCAATTTGTGAACTTTTGTGACTTATTACACACCCTAAAGAATTGGGAAATGCAGAGATAAATTGACTTTTTAGCTAGAATAAAATTATGCAGAGAAATTGGGTTTATTTATCTTACTCAATATGAATGATACATAAGCCCTTTATAACTGCCTGACCATAAAATGATAACTATGCTTTTCTGATATTAACTCACTCCATAATCTTACAGTGAGGATGCTTCTTTAATGATTTTAAACTTGACTCCTCTGGAATTCCAATTTACTGTTGCCTTGTTATCTGTTCAATAAATGCACTTGTTTCATAGTTTAAATAAATAATATAATCTTATGTTTCATAATGAGTCAAATTACATTTTTAAGTGAAAATGTTTTAAAAGTAATATCTCAACCCATTGTTAAAATAATCATTCTGAAAAATGATTTGGCATAATGGTTATTAGAATAGATTCTTTTGCTAAAGGCACTCTACTATTGTAAACATCCATTTGAGTGACATTATATACTTCTTTGAAAATAACCCATGAATCCTGGATTCATACTTCTTATTCTTTGGCTAGTTATAAGCGAAGAGTAATTACAGGTTTTTTTTTTATATTAGTTCCCTTGTACATTTTTAAAAACTGTTCTATCTACAGCACAGAATATCATTTCATCCTATCCCTAACTATGTAATTCCCAACCAGTTTCCAGTTACATATTAATTGTTAATTGTTGTTTAGTACTGAGCATCATCATAGCATCATAGTCTATATTTCACTCAGAACTCACAAATTTGTTTATGCTTCTAGCAATTGCATTAAATATTCAGTTAACGATATAGATTTAAATAGTTTGCATCCATGGGCATTAGGGAGAAAAGTCAAATTTTCAGAGAAGGTAATTTCACAGCCCCATCTTATAATCTTCTCCTTCCATGCAAAGGAAACCATCTGTTGTATATAGGTTCATAGTCTGGTTCCCCCATGTTCCTTTGCATTCTCCTACCAGGATGGGAGATCTTGCCACCATGTTTGTTTCATTTAAAAAGAGACCTACTCTACAGCTTGTGTTTTTTTCTGATCTACTAGTGAAGATGCAATGAATTACAGTACTAAAAGGAACCTGATCGACAGAACTAATGAAAATTTCAGTTTTAAACAAAGTATCTTATGAAAGTTGTTTCTGGAAAGTTTTAAATTATTTACAATCTTCCTCTGATGCACTGATTTTATATTTTAATTTCATTTTTCATATCTCTGTTGGACTTTAAGGTCCACTTGATTAAGGCTGTCAAGTTCTATTTCTCCTCATTAACATTGTATTTCCCTATACTCTTTTTGATAGTGACCAAAGTTGACTTCCTCATCCTTTGATGTTGGTTTTGATAGCTTTGTCTTCTGTGTGTTTATGTTCCACTTAGAAAACTACAGGGATCTTGAAGCAATGTTTTCACAAAAAATAAAGATTTTTGAACAGTTCTCAAAGGAGCATTTCAGAGAACTAAGGAATTTGACACTAACCATGTCATCAAGTCACAGATGGGGTAACATTGTTTTCTCATCTATTTAAATATGTTGTTGTTGCTGCTGTTGCTAGCAATTACAAAGATGTAATCAAATAGCATAGTTCCTATGTATATTAAAAGAGTGACTACTTTGATGATCATTTGACATAGGAAAAGTGCTCAACAAATATTACTAGCATTGTCACTAGTATAAAGCAGAATAGTACTTCAATATTAGAGAGCATATTTTAAAAACACTGTCATTCTACTTACAGCAGACACTGAGTGAAATAATTTCTTATAGGCATTCAGCTTGCAGATGGAAACTGGGAATTAAGCAGAGAATTGCTTACTCTAGAATCCAAATGTAACAAGACTGTGTTCTTTTGCTTAAACACAAGGAAAGACAAGAAAGAACAATGGAGTGGTACTTTAACCTTCTGACTTATCACACTAAGATAGTGTGGAATGTAGCTCAAGTAACAGCCAATATTGAGAGTACAATAGGAAGACAAATAAAAGAAAAATAAAAGATCCTCAAAAGCTTTGTCAGCATATTTAGGATTATCGAAGGTGATTGTGCTCTTAGCATTTTGAGAAGTACGGGCATAACTACATTTAGGAAGTTTGTCCTTGAGCTCTGGTCCTTTCAATATGATTCTCATGAGTCAGATAAAGCAATAAGGACGATAAGGTTCTTTCCATGCCAAAGTTACTAAAAATATTTACATTTCTGTATATGTACATGTTTCAAGCTATAAGGTAAAGAACAAAAAGAATTTGAATTATTATTGTTAGTAGAAAGTAAAGAGGTTGACTTGCCTACAAATCCTAAGTCTCAGGTTTATATAATACAACCTTTCATGGTACTACAAGATAAGCAAAAGAATCTTCAGGTACTCTGTGTTTTCTTGAGCTACATCTTATGCAAACAAAAGCATAGTGCTATCTCTTCTCAGAGGAAGAAGAGCACACATCTTCCATGCTAGGATTATTGGCATTCCCACAGTAGTTAATGCTGAATTTCATGGATACCATGGCTCATGATAAAATCTCTTGAAGTGTGTGTGTGTGTGTGTGTGTGTGTGTGTGTGTGTGTGATTTATATTATCTTCTCCCTAAACAGAAGCTCAGCACCAAATTATTTTATTCTGATAGTTAGTTTTTAAATGTCTGGCACACTAGGATGTTTTATATTATCCTCTTTCCAGAAAATGGAATCCCAAAGCATTAATGACATATTGTCTGATGTTGAAATCAATTTATTTTTTATTAGATATTTGCTTTATTTACATTTCAAATGGTATCCCCTTTTCGCATTATCCCTCTGAAAATCCCCCATCCCATCACTCCTCCCCTGCTGACACCCCCTCCCCAATTTCCTGACATGCATTCCCCTATTCTGGGGAATTGAGCCTTCACAGGACCAAAGGCCTCTCCTCTTATTGATGTCTGAAATGGTCATCTTCTGCTACATATGTAGCTGGAGCCATAGGTCCCTCCATGTGTACTCTTTGGTTGGTGGTTTAGTCCCTGGGAGCTCTGGTGGTACTGGTTGGTATATATTATTGTTCCTCCTGCAGGGCTGCAAAACTCTTCAGCTTTTTGGGTCCTTTCTCTAGCTGCTCCATTGGGGACCCTATGCTCAGTCTATTGGTTCACTGTGAGTCATGGGTATTTTAATCTACCTTCCAATAAGGATCATAGTATCCACAATTTGGTCTTCCTTCTTCTTGAGCTTCATGTGGTTTGGAAGATGTATCTTGGGTATTCCAAGCTCTTGGGATAATATCCATTTATCAGCGAGTACATGCCATGTGTGTTCTTTTGTTTTTGGGTTACCTAACTCAGGATGATAGTTCCTAGCTCCATCTATTTGTCTAAGAATTTCATGATTTCATTGTTTTTAATAGCTAAGTAGTACTCCATTGTGAAAATGTACCACATTTTCTGTATATATTCCTCTGTTGAGGGACATCTGGGTTCTTTTTCAGCCTCTGGCTATTATAAATAAGGCTTCTATGAACATAGTTGATTGTGTGTCTTTATTACATGTTGGAGTGTCTTTGGGGTATATGCCCAGGAGTGGTATAGCTTGGTCCTCAGGTCCAATTTTCTGAGGAACCACAGAACTGATTTCCAGAGTGGTTTTACCAGCTTGCAATCAGCAATTGAGGAGTGTTCCTCTTTCTCCACATCCTCTCCAGCATTTGCTGTCCCCTGAGTTTTTGATCTTGGCTCTTCAGACTGGTGTGAGGTGGAATCTCAGAGTTGTTTTCATTTGCATTTCCGTGATGATTAAGGATCTTGAACATGTCTTTAGGTGTTTCTCAGACATCAAGTATTTCTCAGTTGAGAATTCTTTGTTTAGATGTGTACCTCATTTTTAAATAGGGTTATTTGGTTCTCTGGAGTCTAACTTCTTGGGTTCATTGTATATAATGCATATTAGTCCTCTATCAGATGTAGGATTGGTAAAGATCTTTTCCCAATCTGTTGGGTGCTGTTTTGTCCTACTGACAGTGTCCTTTACCTTACAGAAGCTTTACGATTTTATGAGGTCCCATTTGTCAATTCTTGATCTTAGAGTATAAGCTATTAGTTTTGTATTCAGGAAATTTTCCCTTTTGTTATGTGCTCCAGGTTCTTCCCCATTTCCTCTTCAATTAGATTCAGTGTATCTGGTTTTATGTGGAGGTCCTTGATCCACTTGGATTTGAGCCTTGTACAGGGAGATAAGTATGGATCAATTTGCATCCTTCTACATGTTGACTGCCAGTTGACTCAGCACCATTTGTTGAAAATGCTGTCTTTTATCCACTGGGTGATTTTAGCTCCTTTGTTAAAGATCAAGTGACCATAGGTGTGAGGGTTCATTTCTGGGTCTTCAGTTCTATTCCATTGATCTACCTCCCTGACACTGTACCAATACCTTACATTTTATTCGAAAACAAAAGCATACACCTTCTTCTCAGCACCTCATGGTACTTTCTCCAAAATTGACCATATTCTCTGTCATAAAACAGACCTCAGCAGATATAAGAATTTTGAAATAATTCCATGCACCCTATGAGATCACCATGAATTAAAGCTAGTCTTCAATAACTACTAAAAAAACAGGAAGTCCTCATATACTTGGAAACTGAACAACATTCAACTCAAGGATAACCTGGTCAAAGAAGAAATAAAGAAAGAAATTAAAGACTTTTTAGAATTTAATGAAAATGAAGGCATAACATACCCTAACTCATGGGACATAATTAAAGCAGTGCTAAGAGGAAAACTCATAGCTCTGAGTGCCTCCAAAAAGAAACTGGAAAGAGCATACACTAACAGCTTGACAGCACAGCTGAAGGCTCTAGAACAAAAAGAAGCAAATATACCCAAGAGGAGTAGACAGCAGATAATAAACTCAGGGCTGAAATCAACCAATTAGAAACAAAAAGAACTATACAAAGAATCAACCAAACCAAGAACTGGTTCTTTGAAAAAAACAACAAGATAGATAAACCCTTAGCCAAAGTAACCAGAGGGCACAAAGACAGTATCCAAATTAACAAAATCAGAAATGAAAAGGGAGACATAATAATAGATACTGAAGAAATCCAAAAAATCATCAGATCCTACTATAAAAGCCTATACTCAACAAAAGTGGAAAATCTAGATGAAATGGACAATTTTCTAGATACAAGGTATCAAAGCTAAATCAGGATCAGAGAAATGATCTAAACAAAACAATCCTATAAGCCCTAAAGAAATTGAAGCAGTCATTAATAGTCTTCCAACCAAAAATATCCCAGGACCAGATGGCTTTAATACAGAGTTCTATCAGTCCTTCTAAGAAGACCTAATACCAATACTCTTCAAACTATTCTACAAAATAGAAACAGATGGAACACTACTCAATTCATTTTATGAAGCCACATTACTAATACCTAAACCACACAAAGACCCAAATTCATAACCAATTTCTGTTATGAATATCGATCCAAAATACTCAAGAAAGTTCTTGCCAACTGAATCCAAGAACACATCAAAATGATCATACATATTTTCAAGTAGGCTTCATCCTAGGGATGCAGGAATGTTTCAATATAAGGAAATCCATCAGTGTAATCCACTATATAAACAATATATATAACTCAATTTTTCATAGAGTTAGAAAGAGCAATTTCCAAATTTATCTCAAATAACAAAAAACCCAGGTTAGCAAAAACTATTCTCAACAATAAAAGAACCTCTGGCAGGATCACCATCCATGATCTCAAGCTGTATTACAGAGCAATAGTGAAATCAATATATTTAAAGGCAGACTTTGCAGTTCTTATAGTCAGCAGGTTAAAAAAAATATTAGTTTCAGAAATTCATTGTATTCATGGAGATGTCTACCTGCATATTTGGTGACAAAGATTTGGCCAATATTCACAAATATGCTATACTGTCTTTGTTGAATAATGTGGATTTGTGGAGTCTTATGCATAATTCTATAAGAAGAGTGCCCATCCCAAGAAAATTTAATGAACCTAGTTTGAGTCCAATGTAGTGAAGCTTTAGGCACTAAGCTCCAAAATCTAGGGGAAATTACGTTGGAGAAATATGATGAACTATGCATGTCAGACTATGTCGAGACTAGAAGGGATAGTCCACTCCTCCTTATCCCTTACTCCACAGTAAAAATAGAGAGAAACAAGGTCTAGCTCTTCGGTTTCCCAAAGCATTTTGTTTGCAATTGAAATAATTTGTGGCCTTCTGAATTCTGATAAAACATTCAAAATTTGAATTTAGTATTTGAAATGATACTGTTCAATTTGCAATGCTGGAGCACATCCCAAAGCTCCAGAGAAAATAGTGGGAAGCCTTAGCTACATACAGTCTAGAAATTTTTTGCTACTCACATTTTTTAAATAAAATTAGAAAAAAAACCCTAGAAGTTATCATTTTGCTGGAGATTTTGTTTTTCTGATACGACTTGATGCATTAGATATTATACAAGAAATACTAGTCTATAAGAAACTTTTAGGCAAGGTAACTAAAGCACAAAGTGTAGATAAAAGAAGTAAGTGAAATATTAAAGAGACAGCTTTTGAATAAGATTTCTAAAACATGATGAAATAATGTATTTTATTTACAATAATCCCATGATTACTTAAAATGTAAATAAAACTTTCAATTAAAAAGTGTAATGCTACCAAAAGGGGAAAGGATTAAAAAGTCTTTACCAAGTTTCTAAATTCTAAGATGGTACAAGTAATTGATTGCCCTCATCTCAGGAAGTGGAATTTAACCATGGCTGCTTTGCTTTGTCCTCTTTCAATAGGTCCTGAGGCAATATACCTGGAGTGAGAAAATAAAGATCCTGACTATCCAAAGCTCCAGTCCTTATACATTATCTCTGTATTGCTGAATGTCATTTATTCAGATACTGTTAAAAGAAGTATCAAAAAGACAAAACATATTCTGACTAAACCAAGTTGATAATGATGCATGCATGCAGATAAACTTACACCACAAGGAAGATTCTTCCTAGCCTAAGAAAATTAAGATTGATGGCTGTTGGCCTACTGACTTTTTTAATGTGTTCTTAGGAAATAGAATTAGATCCATTCAGATACCCAATCATTACTTCCAGCACATTCTGCAAGCTGTTTCCATCTCTGAAATCATTAAAATTATTTTGTTTATTTATATTTTGAATTTTATTATGCTTATCATTATAATGGAATTACATAATTTCCCCTTCTCTTCCAGCCCTTCTCATGTCCCCCAACTCATTTTCTCTCTAACTCTGATTCTTTGTCTGTCTGTCTGTCTTTGTGTATGTTTGTGTATGTGTGTCTCTATGTGTTTAAATAAATACATAAAACTTGAGTCAGTTTAGTGTTGCTTATATGTATATGACTTTAGAATTGACCATTTGCATTAGCTACCCAATTAGGGAAAATCCCCTAGGTAAACAAGTTCTCTTTCTTTTAATAGTCACTAATTGCTTATAGGTTTTCATCTATGGGTAGTGCCTCATGAGATTTCCTGTATTCATGTTGTCATGGCAACTAGTGGAATAATTTTTCAAGTTTTGTTTAGGCAGTCATATTGTTAAGATTTCATGGGTGTAGCTTTTCTCTCATATCAAGAAGATATAATCTCTCAGGTGACTTCCTGAAACTCTTGATCTTACTGTCTGCATTGTTGGCTGAGACTTAAGTGTGGTATTGTAGATTTACCAATTGAGAAAGAGTAATGAAAGCAGTAATGAGAACCATGAGTTACATATAAGGGAAACTCAGCAGATTAAGAGCTTATTTCTCAAAAGAAATTTCAAAGATTCAGTAGATCCTGGGGCAATAGACTCCAGGTTTTTGAAGACTATGAATACAAAACTTGTCTGGTGGATGCTATAAAACTATCTGCAATAGTTGAAGGAGAAAGAAACCTTCCTGTGATAAAAACAGCTAAGAGAATTCATGCTGACTGATTCTGTTCTACAGAGAATACAAAAATCAATTTTCTATGCAAGAAAGGAATAAAAATGGTCAAATGAGAACAGAAAAAATTAAATGAAATTATTTTTTACTGAAACACAAAGTACAACTAAGAATACAATCAGAAGTGAACCTAACAATAAATAACATAACTGGGATCTAGAAACGTCCTTTAACATAATAAATGTTAAATACTAATGGACTTGACTCACCAGTGAAAATATAAGTCTAGCTGAATGGATTTAGAAATAAAATCCACATTTCTGTTGTCAAAGGAAATTTGTTTTATCTTTAAAGATTTGGATTACCTTGAAGTAATAAGTTATAGAAAATTATTCCAAGCAAGTATGACCAGGAATCAAGTAAGTGATATTATTCTAATATATGGAAAATAGACTTTAAACAAATCAGTATAGAAAAAGATAGACACTTCATTCTATTCAAGGGAAGAGTTAACCATGACATTACAATTGTAAACATTATACACTAAACTTTGTTACAATTTTATAAGAAAATGCTTACTGCTGGATTAAAGACACAAAGTAATATCAACTCAATATGAGTAGGTTGTTCACTATCCCATGTTCTTGAATAGACATGTCATCTGGGTAAAAAAAAACTAAACAGAATCCTCAAATTTTTTCTGGAATGCTAACCTTAATAACTCTGGATGCTTCATTCTCCCAGTGTACACATATAAGATTGGTATATGACACTTTCTTTTACTTGCAGAAAATAAGGCTAAAGCCTGTGGGCTAAGAAACTGGGAGAACATTTGCCTCAAGAAAAGAATACTATCTTTAGGCCATGTGTAAAGCATTTTCTCTCGTATACAGTATATCCGAAAGGCAGCTTCCCATTCTTCCACTACTCTGTCCTCACCTCCTTTTTCCTCCAGATCCACTATCTTCAGAAATGCGCAGGCCTCTGAGGGACATCAACTGAACAAGGAACAATAAGATAGGATAAAGACTTTTATCTTATCACTCAGGAATTAGAAGTAGGAGGATCAAAACTGAAGGTCATCCTTAGTAACATATCTAAGTTTGAGTCCAGTTTGCAGTAGACAAGGCCCTGTATTAAAAAAAATAAACAAATAAAACTGTTTTGTTCCTATCACATTTCAGTCACATAAACATGTAAGTTCAATAAGTAAACAATGCTTATTTATTAGACAAATCTGCTTCTTTTAGCCTTCCATTTAAAGAATACTTAAACTATATCTCCTTCCCCTCTAAGTAGGTAACCATTTAACTTATAACATAAAATAGCTAATAACCATCTCTTCTCTTGCAAATGATTGAAATCACTGTTGAAGGCAATGTTAATTTTTAATGTGTTTCTTTCCCTAAAAGTTAGACTAACTTTTAAAAATCCAAGACAGAGACTGAAATGGATGTTATCCCATGGACAGATGACATCAACTGAAACTTTTTTTCCCTTCAAGGTGATTGATGTAATTTTCTATTAAAGTGACCTTTGCTAGAAATGTTTTCCATGTAATGATTTCCTGTCCCTTTGGCTCAGCAGCCAGTACAGAAAAACTGGCTTAAGTCTGTTTGAGCCACTTGATGTTAAACTAGGAAGAAATGTTGACTGTGCAGCAAGCATAGCTGAGCTCTCATGTGACAGCAAATCATGTCTTCTATTTCAGTCTTCACATAGAACAGCAGAACAGAATAATAACGGAATCTGAATCCCATATATTTTGTTTACTATGACGTATCTCTGGTCAGGGAAGAAATACTCAAAACTGCAGAATAAGATCATATGAGCTGTACAATTCACTGGAATTCAAACAAAGGGTTGCAATGTAAAGAATTGGAAAGATTTAGACAAGGTAAAAAGTGATGGATGATGTGGGGAATGTAGTGGGCATATAATCCATACCAGTTGAAATAGTTTATAACTCTTGGGCTGGTAAATTCTAATTCCCACTCCTTACCCTTCATGTACGCATCAGTATGTATGCATGCATATGCACAACAGACCATTTTGTTTTGATACTTTTGCTACTCTTTGTCAGTTATTTTCTTATGTTAGACTCTGTTTCTTAGACTTTGCCTCTTTATTTTTATTCTATCACTTCTCTAGAGGTATATCCCAGACTGTATTTTAGAATTCATGCATCTAATTTTACCGAAATCTACCACTTACCTTTCTTCCCCATCCAATGTGTTTATTATATCAGATAATTGAATTAGATAATTGGAGGCAACATACAGCAGCATTGTCTTGGTTTTCAGAATGACTCTATTTTTAATTACGAAGTCATTTCCTTTTAAATTTTTCTGATTAACTCATGTTTACTGTTTTCTGAGAGAAAACAGATTTCTATGTTTTTCTCATCTACTAGAAGTGAATAGAAAATGATTTTTAGCTTTTAGAGAAGTTTCCCTAGGATGTGAAATAAAAGTAATGAGTACAAGTCAATAACAAGGTTTGTTTTTTAGTATACATCTCTAAAGGAAGTTATGATGTCCACTTACATGAAATACCTATTGGCTGTAATTTAAACATTTACCAATGGTCTCTTAGAATACTTCGTGTAAGAGCAACTATACCCATTTTGTCTTTTAACATTTTTAATTTAAATATTTGAATTTTGTTTATACAATATATTCTGATCATATTTTTCCCAACTATAAATGCTCTGTGTATTCTCTATATACCCTCTGCAGCCAACTTCATGATTTCTCTATCTCTCAAAACCAATAAGGAATAATAACCACAACAGCAGGATCAAAACAAATGAAAAAGAAGGAGTAAGAGGGGGAGGAGGAAAGGTGAAGGAGGAGAAGGAGAAGAAAAGAAGGAAGAGAAGGAGGAGGAGGAAGAGGAGAAGAAGTGGAGGAGGAGGAGGAGGAGGGAGAAGAAGAAGAAGGAGAAGGAGGAGAAGGAGAGAAGGAGAAGAAGAAGGAGAAGGAGAAGGAGAAGGAGAAGGAGAAGGAGAAGGAGGAGAAGAATAAGACAACCAATGAGACAAACACATTTAACAACAATAACAACAACAAACACAATACTATGGAGTTTTATTGTGTTGGTCATCTGCTCTAGGTAATGTATATGTCCTGGACTTTAGTTGATATTAGAGAAAATATTTTAAAATGTTGATTTTTCCCTTTCTTGGTAGGTGTCAATTTCAAAGGACATCTTGGTTAAAGATGGAGGTTAGTGTCTGCTTGTACCCTAGTGCTGGGATTTTGCTTGGTTTAATCTTATATGGGTCTCTGTGTATTGCCACATTCTCTGTGAATTTTTTCTAGAAGATGTTATTTTTGGAGGGTCATCCACTATCTGTGGTTCTTATAATCTTTCTGTCTTCTATTCTGTATAGATCCTTGAGCCTTGAGATCAGATATTTGATAAAGACACTCTATATAGGGCTGAATATTTCAAAGGCTCTCACAGTCTGCACAAAGTGCAGTTGTGAATCTTTTGTTAATTAGTATTTGCTACGAGAAGAAATTTCTCTGAAGATTAAGAGATATTATGCTTTAAATGTATAGCAATATGTCATTAGGAGTAGTTTTATTGCTATGTTTCAATAGGCAAATAGTAGCAGTAGGTTTTCCTTTATAATCCAGGACCTATCTAATCTCATTTTCATGGTCACCTTAGCAGTCTTGTGTAGGTTCCATCTTTTTGAATGGGCCTTAAGTTCATTTTAAAAGAGGATTGATTATTCTCCTAACATTTGTCCCACTATTGTATACTATATCTTGCAGCAAAATCTCTGCTGTAGGTCAAAGGTTTTGTGAAATTATATAGTATCTTGGTGAAATTGGTGATTAGTTTTTTTTCTATTAGTATAGAAAGTAACGTTTAGCACCTTGAGCCTTAGTTAGAAAGACTGAAGCCTCTGGGAATTTTTTCAAATTCTTCCTCTTTGATTATATATATATACATACATATATGTATATATATATATATATATACATATATATACATATATATGTTGTGTCTGTAGCTATATGGCCTTCCAACCAGGTTATGGAGAGTAATCAAAATCTTTGTCGCTATTCTTTGATATTTGGAGGGGTCTATGAGACTCTTTTGGCAAATTATTCAATAAAACATAACTCACTCTTGATACAAGTGGATTACTTCCTAATTTGTCTTTTTATACATGCAAACACACATGTGAGTGATAACTCATACATGAATGTATTCATACCAATGTATTTTCTTTATCTTATGGACAAAATTCCCAACAATAAATAGAAAATGTATATGATTTTTACTTACTTGAAAGCTCACTGAAATTTGAATTCTGTCTTTAAACCTGAGCTTTTCTCAGTATGCCAATCTCGCTGTATATATTTATCTATGATGTTTAAGTGCAGACACTGAGTGTGAGTATAATCTATGGTACACAGAAATGTGATTAAGTTATCACACACACACAATTCAGATTTACAGTTTATGTATGTATGTACGTATGTATATATGTATGTATGTATGTATGTATGTATTTACAGCTCTGGTTTCTGTTGTTGTGGTGAAATAAACCATGATTCAAAAGCAAGTTGCAGAGAAAAGGATTTGCTTGGCTCAATTCTGGTAGTATTATTTTCATGAAGGATTTTAAACTTAGTGTTTACGTATTTCATTTTGTTGGTGTTTTGTATTTTTATTTTTAAAAAGAGATGTTTTCATACAATGCACTCTTATTATAGTTCCTCCTCTCTCAACTCCACTCCTCATTATGTCTCCCAAACGAATACACATTATTTCCTTCTCTGTTTTATTGGAAAATAAACAGATAACTAAAAAATACAGAAAAATAAACAAAATTAAATTAAGTTAAAATGAACCTGAATAGGAAAAAACAAAAATGAATAGAAAAACTAAGAATTGAAAAGAAGGTACAAGAAACACATATAGACATTGATACAAAGTCACTGGTAAACACAGAAATTAAATAAAAGAAATCAGAAAAGGTAATGTATAATCAAAAGACATGTAGGGCAAGTAGAGGGTAGTAGTAGTAGTAATAGTAGTAGTAGTAGTAGTAGTAGTAGTAGTAGTAGTAGTAAAAATAAAGGTAAATCAAACAATAAAGACAATAAAAATACTATCAAGTGTATTTTGTTTTGGCCATCTCCTCCTCTTTCTTGTTCTGTCTTACTAGAAAGACATTAACACATCAGAATATGCCGTAAAAATTTTTATTATAGCCAGATAATTTTCATTGGAGAAAATGAATTTTTTACTTCCCTGACTCATATATAGTATTTAGTTAGTTCCCTTTGATATTTTACAGGGAAACTTTTCTAGAAATAAATTTTTAAAAGAAATGTATTTATTTAGAAATATTTCTTGAAATAGATTATAACTTTAAAATACTCAATATTTAATAATCTTATAAACAGAAATATTTTTTCTACACATTTCATTTTCTGGCTTTGCAGCTGGGTTCATTACAGAATACCAAAAACAACAATCTTACAATTGTCATTTAAAAACTTGGATTTTCCAGTTCCAGCCATTTGCCTAAGAATTTCATAAATTTATTGTTTCATTACTGAGTAGTAGTCCATTGTGTAAATATACCACAATTTCTGTATCCATTCCTCCATTGAGGGACATCTGGGTTCTTTCCAGCTTCTGGCTATTATAAATAAGGCTGCTATGAACATATATGTCAGTGAATCCTCTGCGTATATGCCCAGGAGTGGTATAGCAGGATCTTCCAGAAGTGTCATACCCAGTTTTCTGAGGAACCGCCAGACTGATTTCCAGAGTGGTTTTACCATCTTGCAATCCTGCCAGCAGTGGAGGAGTATTCCTCTTTCTCCACATCCTCACCAATACCTGCTGTCTCCTGAGTTTTTAATCTTAGCCATTCTAACTAGTGTGAGGTGCAGTGAGGTAACTCATTCACAAAAGAACACACATGGAATGCAGTCACTGATAAGTGGATATTAGCCCAGAAGCTCAGAATACCCAAGACACAACTCACATATCAAATCATTCCCAAGAAGAAGGAAGGAAAGGGCCCTGGTCCTGGAAAGGCTTGATGCAGCATTGTAGGGGATTGCCAGGACAGAGAAGTTGGAGGGGGTTGGTTGGGGAACTGGCAGAGGGAAGAGGGCTTATGGGACATATGGGGATGGGGGAAGCAGGAAAGGGAAAATCATTTGGAATGTAAACAAAGAATATAGAAAATAATAAAAAAAAAAGATCTTGGATTTCATTTTCTTCCTTCCTTTCTTCCTTTCTTCCTTCCTATCCTTCCTTCCTTCCTTCCTTCCTTCCTTTCTTTCTTTCTTTCTTTCTTTCTTTCTTTCTTTCTTTCTTTCCTTCTTTCTTTTTTTTTTCTTTTTGGTTTTGTGAGGCAAGGTTTCTCTGTAGCTCTGCCTGACCTGGAACTCACTCTGTAGAGGAGGCTGGCCTCGAACTCACAAATAAGCCTGCCTCTGCCTTCTAAGTGCTGGGATTAAAGGCATGTGCCATCACTGCCTGGCCTTAAATAAATAAATAAATAAATAGATAAATAAACAAACAAACAAACAAAGAAACAAACAGGGTCGGGAGCAGGAAAAGACTGGATGAGAATGACATAGAACCCAGCACTGGCAGTAACAGTGATAGCACACAGAAATAGGGCAAGTCAGGTGAGCTGGACAGTCCCCACAGGTGCCAAGAGGGGGCTCTCCACATTCCCCCAGAACTCAGCATCAGGAGCAACAGCTGGGAAGAGTCTATGAGTATGAGGAAGCTGGGTGAGGAGGTACCAGGAAGCCCTCCAGAATGAAGGAGCTACTAACTTCCCTATGGGCCACACCACCACTAATCATCCCTATCCCTGACCCCAAAGCACAATGCCCCCAAATCCCGGGCCAGGGATTTTTCCTTTAACACGTGTTCAAATAGAAGAGCAAACTATGTTAGAGAGACAATTTTTATTTTTTCAAAAAAATCACTCTACCAAGGGCAGTCTAGTATCAACACAACATTTATGAGTGATGAAGCAGCAACCTTTCTTTGTAAGAGTTGCTGTTTGATGAAAAGTGAGCCTCCTTCCTAAACCATATCTCAAAGTTTTTTTTAATGTAAGATACTCCTTTAAGTTTGAAAATCACAGTCCCAAACATGGCACAATGAGTTACACTAAGACTAGGTACAAACTCTCATAAAAAGTAGGAAGAAGAGTGTTCCAAGCCAGGTAAATCAAAAGCACCATACCCCACTCCCACCATTAGAATTCTCACAAGTACACCAAGTTACACAACTATAATGTCTATGTAGATGATCGAAGTCAGAGGAATTCATGCAGGCTCCTTTTATGTAGTAACCTATGGGAGAAGATGCAGAGACCCACCACAAACCACTAGGCAGAGCCAGGGGAACCCAGCAGAGGAGTAGGAGGGAGGATTATAAGAGCTATAGACAGAAGGGCTACCTTACTCAGGCTGATATTCTTACATTCTATCCATTTGCCTGCAAATTTCATGAAGTCACTGATTTTAATAGCTGAGTAGTACTCCATTGTGTAAATATACCACATTTTCTGTACCCATTCCTCTGTTGAGGGACATCTGGGTTGTTTTCAGCTTCTGGCTATTATAAATAAGGCTGCTATTAACATAGTGGATCATGTGTCCTTATTACATGTTGGAGCATCTACTGGGTATTTGCCCAGGAAAGGTACAGCTGGGTCCTCAGGTAGTACTATGTCCAATTTTCTGAGGAACTGCCAGGCTGATTTTCAGAGTGGTTGTACCAGCTTGCAATCCTACCAGGAGTGGATGAATGTTCATTTATCTCTACATCCAATCCAGCATCTGCAGTCACCTATGTTTTTGATCATAACCATTCTGACTGGTGTTAAGTGGATTTCAGGGTTGTTTTGATTTGCATTTACCTGGTGACTAAGAATGGTGAACATTTCTTTAGGAGCTTCTCAGCATGATTCCTCAGTTGAGAATTCTGTTTAGCTCTATTCCCCATTTCTAATGCAGTTAATTGGTTCTCTGTAGTCTAACTTCTTGAGTTCTTTGTATATATTGAATATTAGCCCTCTATCAGATGTAAGATTGGTAAAAATCTTTTCCCAATTTGTTGGTTGCCATTTTGCCCTATTGACATTGTTCTAGGCCTAATGGAAGCTTTGCAATTTTAGGAGGTCCCACTTGTCAATTCTTGATCTTAGAGCATAAGCTATTAGTGTTCTGTTCAGGAACTTTTGCCCTGTACCCATGTGTCTCTGTGCTCCCCTTTCTCTTCTATTAGATTCAGTGTATCTGGTTTTATGTGGAGGTCCTTGATCCACTTGGACTTGATCTTTGTACAGGGAGAAAAGAATGAATCAATTTGCATACTTCCATATGTTGACCTCCACTTGAACCTGCACCATTTGTTGAAAATGCTGACATTTTTCCACTGGATGGTTTTATCTGCTTTGTCAAAATCCAGTGACCATAGGTGTGTAGGTTCATTTCTATGACTTCAATTCTATTCCATTGATCTATCTCCTTGTTTTCACTGAACCAATGCCATGCATTTTTTAAAATCACTATTGCTCTGTAGTACAGCTTGATGTCAGGGATGATGATCTCCTCAGAAGTTCTTTAATTGTTGAGAATAGTTTTTGCTATCCTGTTTTTGTTGTTGTTGTTCCAAATGAACCTGAGAATTGCTCCTAACTCTATGAAGAATTGAGTTGTAATTTTGATGATGATTGCATTGAATCTGAATACTGTTTTTCACAAGTTGGCCATTTTTACTATATTAACCCTGCCAATCCATGAGCATGAGAGATCTTTCCCTATTCAGAGGTCTTTGATTTATTTCTTCAGAGACTTGAAGTTCTTGTCATACACATCTTTCACTTGTTTGGTTAGAGTCATACCAAGATACTTTATAATGCTTGTGACTATTGTGAATGGTGCTATTTCCCTATTTACTTTCTGAGCCTGTTTATCCTTTGAGTATAGGAAGGCTACTGATGTGTTTGAGATAATTTTATATCAGGCCACATTGTTGAAGTTTGTAGGAGCTTTCTGGTGGAATTTTTGGGGTCACATAAATATAGTATCATATCATCAGAAAATAGTGATATTCTGACTTCTTCATTTTTGAGTTATATCCCTTCGACCTCATTTTGTTGTCTAATTGCTCTGGCTAGGACTTTAAGTACTATAATTAATAGGGAGAGGGTGGGCAGTCTTGACTAGTCCCTGATTTCAGTGGAATTGTTTCAAGGTTCTCTCCATTTATTTTGATGTTGGCTACTGGTTTGCTGTATATTGCTTTCACTATGTCTAGGTATGGGTCTTGAATTCCTGATCTTTCTAAGGCTTCTGACATGAACAGATGCTGAATTTTGTCAAGTGCTTTATCAGCATCAAATGAAATGAGCATGCGATTTTTATCTTTCAGTTTGTTTATGTAGTGGATTACATTGATGGATTTCCATATATTGAACCATCCCTGCATTCCTGGGATGAAGGCTACTTGATCATTATGGATTATTGTTTTGATGTGTTCTTGGATTCAGTTTGCAAGAATTTTATTGAGTATTTTTGCATTGATATTCAAAGAGAAGTTGGTCTGAAGTTCTCTTTGTTGGGTCTTTGCGTGGTTTTGGTATCAGTGTAACTCTGGTTTCACAGTACAAACTGTGCAGGCTTCCATCTATTTCTATTTTGTGGAATAGTTTGAAGAGTATTTGTATTAGGTCTTCTTTGAAGGTCTGATAGAATTCTCTACTAAATCGATCTGGTCCTAGGCTTTTTATTTTTGGTTGGGAGATTTTTAATGACTGCTTCTATTTCTTTAGGTATTATGGGACTGTTTAAATGGTTTATCCAATCCTGATTTAAATTTGGTATTTGGTATCTGCCTAGATAATTGTCCATATCATTGAGGTTTTCCACTTTTGTTGAATATAGGCTTTTGTAGTAGGCTCTACTTAGTTTTTAAATTTTCCTCAGCTTCTGATGTCATATCTCCCTTTTCATTTCTGATTGTGTTTATTTGGATACCGTCTCTGTGCCTTCTGGTTAGTTTGGCTAAGGGTTTATATATCTTGTTTGTTTTTTCAAAGAACCAGTTTTTGGTTTGGTTGATTCTTTGTATAGTTCTATTTGTTTCTAATTGTTTGATTTCAGCCCTGAGTTTGATTATTTCCTGCTGTCTACTCCTCTTCGATGAATTTGCTTTTTTTGTTCTAGAGCCTTCAGATGTGTTGTCAAGCTGCTAGTGTATGGTTTTCCCAGTTTTGTTTTGGAGGCGCTCAGAGCTATGAATGCCTTTGAGCACTGCTTTCATTGTGTCCCATAAGTTTAGGTATATTGTTCCTTCATTTTCATTAAATTCTAAAAAGACTCTAATTTCTTTCTTTATTTCTTCCTTGATCAAATTATCATTGACTAGAATGTTGTTCAGTTTCCATGTATATTTGTGCTTTCTGTTGTTTTTATTGCTTTTGAAGTTCAGCCTTAGTCCATGGTGATATGATAGAGTGCATGGAATTATTTCAATCTTCTTATTTCTGTTGAGGTATGTTTTATAACTGAGTATATGGTCAATTTTGGAGGGGGTACCATGAGGTTCTGAGAAGAAGGTATATCTGTTAAATTCTTTTGGTTGATAACTTCTCTTACTTTCACTGTGTCTCCGTTTAGTTTCTGCTTCCATGATCTATCCATTAATGAGAGTCAGGTGTTAAAGTCTTCTACTATCATTGTGTGAGGTGCAATGTGTGCTTTGAGCTTTAGTAAAGTTTCTTTTATGAATCAGAGTGCCCTTGCATTTCTAGCATAGATGTTCAGAATCAAGAGTTCTTCTTGGTAGATTTTTTTCCTTGAGGAGTATGAATTGTCCTTCCTTATCTTTTTTGATTAATTTAGGTTGAAAGTTGGTTCTATTCGATATTTTTTTTGGCTATACCAGCTAGTTTCTTGGGAACATTTGCTTGGCAAATTGTTTTCCAGCCTTTTACTCTGAGGTAGTACCTCTGTGCCTGGGGTGAGCTTCCTGTATGCAGCAAAATGCTGAGTCCTGTTTTTGTATCCTGTTTGTCTATGTCTCTTTATTGGAGAATTGAGTCTGCCTATGGGGCAGAGGCCTGGCTGGGTCTGAGAGTTCTAGCAGAGGGGAGTGCGGTGAGCAGGCAGGGAAGTCACTTCAGTCTCTGTAGACACTACTGGTTCCACCTCAGTCTTTTCTTTGCTACCATCTTGGTTACCTGTGTTGCCCTGCACTGAGTTGGGTCTGGTGGGCCTACGAAAGCTGCCTAGTCAGGGAGGATTGCAGCAGAGCTGCTGGTGGTATTTTGAGAGAGCAGACCTCTTCCTTTGTGTTACAGCTCTTATGGCAGTAGCTCTCAGATGAAGGAGTAGTTCTCACACACCTTTATTTCCCTGAAAATGATTTATATACAGTTTTGGAGGTGATTCAGAGTTTGACAGCAGGTACTTCTGATTGGCTTGGACTGAGAACTTGGAGAAATCTTATTTACATGTGGGAAGGCTTGGTGCTGCCCCTATGTGACTGATAGCTACACACCTCTCCTGCTGGCAGTTTGGGGTGACTGCAACTGTGACAGAGGGCTCAGGAAAAGGTGACCAAACTCCTTCCATAGGTGGAAGAATGGGCTGGGAGAGGGGGTGGGGGTGTTCAGAGTTGTTGTTCCACCTGAGACCAGGCTGCCTGTGCACAGCTCAATTCCCATCACGAGTCCATTGACACTAAGAGATATTCAGGAAGAGTGATTGTTGTTTCCTATTAATTTTGTGATTAAAGGTGGAGTTATGCTTGTGTGGCTCTCTTTTCTTTGGTTTGTTAAAAGAAGATGATTTTCTTGATTTTTCTAGGGTGTAGTTTTCCTCCTTTTGTTGGTGTTTTCCATTTATTATCCTTTGAAGGGCTGGATTTGTGTAAAGATATTGTGTAAATTTGTTTTTTTATCATGGAATGCCTTGGTTTCTCCATCTATGGTAATTGAGAGATTTGCTGGGTATAGTAGCCTAGGTTGGTATTTGTGTTCCATTAAGGTCTGTATGACAACTACCCAGGATCTTTTGGCTTTCATAGTCTCTGGTGAGAAGTCTGATGTAATTCTGATAAGTCTGCCATTATATGTTACATGACATTTTCCCCTTACTGCTTTTAATTTCCTTTCTTTGTTTAGTACATTTGGTGTTTTGATTATTGTGTGACAGGAGGAATTTATTTTCTGGTCCAATCTATTTGGAGTTCTGTAGGCTTCTTGTATGTTCATGGGCATCTCTTTCTTTAGGTTAGGGAAGTGTTCTTCTATAATTTTGTTGAAGACATTTACTGGCCCTTTAACCTGAGAATTTCAGTCTCTTCTATACCTATAATCCTTAGGTTTGGTCTTCTCATTGTGTCTTATATTTCCTGGATGTTTTGGCTAAGAGCTTCTTGTATTTTGCATTATCTTTGACTGTTGTGTCAATGTTTTCTATGGTATCTTCTGCACCTGAGATTCTCTCTTATATCTCTTGAATACTGTTGTTGATGCTTGCATCTATGACTCCTGACTTCTTTTCCTAGGTTTTCTATCTCCAGAGTTGTTTCCCTTTGTGATTTCTTTATTGTTTCTACTTCCAGGTTTAGATCCTAAATGCTTTTGTTCAATTCCTTCACCTGTTTGGTTGTGTTTTCCTGTATTTCTTTAAGGGAGTTTTTATGTCCTTCTTGAAGTCTTCTATCAGCATCATGAGATGTGATTTTTAAATCCAAATCTTGCTTTTCCAGTGTTTTGGGATATCCAAGACTTGTTGTTGTGGTAGAGATGGGTTTGGATGGTGCCACGTTGCCTTGTTTTCTGTTGGTGACATTCTTGTGTTCGTCTTTTGCCCATCTGGTTAACTCTGGTGTTATTTGGTTCTACTTTCTCTGGCTGGAGCTTTTTCTTCCTGTGGGCCTACAAGCCTGTCTCACTGCCCCTGAGAGACAAACTCTTCCCTGGCACAGAAGGCTGTGGCTTAGACCAGGTACTGGGTGCAGATGGAGCCTGGATGAACCCTGTCCTAGCTGCTCTGCAACACCTGTGCTCCCAGTGCTCCTGGCTGTACCCACCTTGGAGAGTTACAAGACAGAAAATGGCAGTTTCTCCTTCAAACCCTGGATTCAAAGCACTCCCTGGAGACCAATTGTTTCCTGGCAGGACTGGTGGACAGATGGCTGTGGAACAGCCCAGTTCCTGGGTGCATATGGACCCCAGAAGGACCCTGTTCCAGCTGCTCTGACACTCCTTGTTCCCTGTGCTCCTGGCTGTACCTGCCTTGAATAGTCACTGGAGGGGTGGAGTGGGATTAGAAGCTTTATTCAAAATAGCAAGAAAATGGAAAGAACCTAGATGTCCCTCAACTGAAGAATGGATAAGGAAAATGTGGTAAATGTACATAATGGGATAATATTCAGCTATTATAAACAAAGATATCATGAATTTTATAGGCAATTGGATGGGACTTGAGAATGTCATCATGAGCAAGTTAACCCAGTCCCAAAAGGACATTCATGGTATGTACTTATAAGTGGATATTAGCCATAAAATTCTGAATACAAATGCTACACCACACAGATCTAAACAAGATAAACAGGAAGGAAGGGGAAATAAAATAGTTAAAAGGGGCAGATAGAAGGGGGAACTGGATAGGAGAAGGGAAGAGGAGGGAAATGGGAGGGTCCTGATCAGTTGTGGGGAGACACAGGAGAGGTAGCCACATGACCATGAGGATCTGCAACTGATGTGGGTTGGGAGGTGGTCAACATCTTCAGGACTAGACAGAGCCTCGGGATAAGGAATACTCCCAAAATTCAATAGGGTGACCTTAGCTGTGACTCACAGCATTGGAGATATGGAAACTGAAGAAGCAACCTACTATAGCCAGGAAAAAAAACACAGTTAAGCAGTAAGTACTCTAACCCACCCACAAAACTTTCAAGCCAAATTTTATCCTATCTACCAAAAAACCCTGCAAGTACAGGGGATGAAATAGAGGCTAGGGGAATGGACAACCCATAAGGGGCCAACTTGTGACCCATCCAAAGGGCAATCACTAATTCCTGACACTATTAACAATACTCTGTTATGCTTGCAGAGAGTTTACCATGGCTGTCCTCTGAAAGGGTCCCTCCAGCATTTGACTCAGACAAATACAGATACCTACAGTCAAACAGTGGATGGGGTTTGGGTACTCTTATAGAAGGATAGGAGGAATCTTGTGGGGCCCAAAGGGGACAGAAACTCCACAGGAAGACCAACAGTGTCAACTTACCTGGACCCTTGGGACCCTCAGAGATGGAACCACCAACAAAAGAACATGCATTGGCTGAACCTAGACCTCCATGCACAAATATAGCAGATGTGCAGCTTGACTTTCATATGGATCCTGGACAACTAGAATGGGAGGCTATCCCCAAAGATGTTGCCTATAAGTGGATATACATTCTTCTAGCTGGCATGTCTTCTCTGACCTCAGTGGAAGAGGATACACCTAGCCTTGCAGAGACTTAATGTGCCAGGGAAGGGAGAATTAGGAGAGGGGATGACTGGGGAGGGGCCAGTGAGCAGGATGCAGTACAATCAAATCATACTCTGCCTTTGTCTGCTAACTATATTAATTAGAGCAACAGTACTTGTAAGTCTTCGGTCTGCTTTTGTTGAACTTACCTTCACTATGAGGTAATGATGTTAAAAAGTTGATTTGGCTAGTGCCACAATTGTAAGGGGCAGGTGCTAGAATTTCCATTGCTGGTTCTTTAGCTTCTTTACAACTTACCTGCTGCTGTCGAATTGACTTTTCTTTCTTTCTTTCTTTTTTATTATAGATATATTCTTTATTTACATTTCAAATGATTTCCCCTTTCCTGGTTCACCCTCCCCTCCCTGAAAGTCCCATAAGCCCTCTCCCCTCTCCCTGTTCCCCAATAACCCCCTCCTCTTTTTATTACCTCTCAAGTTTCTCCTTTAGCACAACTGTCTCACTATTTAAAACATCATCATTTTTCCAATTTCTTTCTTTTCCAGGACCTCCTCAGATGTCACAGACCTTAAATTAGAATTCTTTGAATTTGTTTAGCATGTTGTTCTCTAACTGTGAGGTGCCATCAGGTTCTCCCTTTCAAATCACAATTTAACATTAAAATGCAACTCACCGCCCTTTGGAATTTGTGACAGACAAGACTAAATAACCAGTGGTCACATTTCAATTTCTGCATTTCCTGAATTATAATCCTACAGTGATACACATTATTGGATAGACACACTCTTTGACTTTCTTGAAGTTCCTAGCTCCCTTCTGTGGGGCCAGATAACTTAATACTGACTGATCTCTGTATTTCAGAATTTCCCATGATCATCTTTTCACATACCACTTACACAGAGTTGATTTCTTGTATTCTGTTACAAGATGTTCTATTACAACAAAGGTTACCCCTTTGGGAGTTGACCTTGAACAATTTTTCTCTTGAATTTGCATTCTATATTGTGAAGAATGCCTTATGTATGTTATTTAGATTTTAATTACTTAGATGTTACCTCTTACATATTTTATCTTGGATGGACAGAAGAAAAATAGATAAATAACACCAGAATATATAAAGTGCCTCTCATACTTAAGTCTGTGTATCAAATAAAACAGTGTATGTGAATTATTGAATTGCATCTAAGTAGAATGCTTGTCTAAAATATCATAGGAAGCTGCCCCATGATAAAGGTCATACTAGAGCTCCAGAGAAGAATTTTATACTCTAAATGATGGAAACCATAGACAACATGGAGTCCCACCACCTTTACTCAGTATCTGCATTTATTACTTATATAATTTTTTTCTGCACCTAAACTTAAAATAACTTTTGTTTTTTGGCAGATAGAGTGGTGGTTAATGTAATAGTTCACTCTAATATTTCTTAAAATGTTAGACCTTGAATAAATCTCATTTTATGTTCTTATTAAGTGTTTGTCCAGTATGAGCTTTCAGGTGGAAAACAAGCAGTTTCTGTTATGACTGTTCTGGTCACTTTAAATATTAGATTAAAGACTGTCAGTCTCTACTCTGTTAGCGGGTCTACTACGAGTGTGTGTGTGTGTGTGTGTGTGTGTGTGTGTGTGTGTGTGTACAAGCATGAGGCTCAGATAGAGGGATACTGCTTGTATATATTAGACTGAATCTATAGATGTCTTTTCTTCAGAATATTAATTGTTGCTCTGTAGTTGCATTCAGCTGCTATAAAATTAGTAACATTATCATGTTTCATCCAAATTTGTTCCACTATTTGTACAAACTATTGGGATTTCTTTTTTTAAATGGTTTCTTAATATGGGCATTTTTCGTACTGATATTGGCCTAACTATCGCAATTCAGCTTTTAAATATTTGATTTTCTTTTATATTTAGAAAATATTTTTGCTTTGGTAAATAATACCCATATAAATAAAATGTCTTTAGAGCATATCCACTCTCAGTGCCCACACCAACTCCTCTTGGAGCTGCCTTCACTTTCCTCTTCTTCCTGTTGTCTTGATTCTTCCTTCTCCCATGTCCTTTCTTCTACCCCTAACTTTAATTAGTTGGTGACTAGAGTATAGGAATGGGAAACTAATGGGTAATACTGCTGGAAAAATTATAGACTCTTCTTACCCTGGTTGCCATTAGTTGTAAATAGTTCATCAGGTAGGTGCAGGGTTTATTTCAGCCCTCTTTCTCTCCATACTGGATTGCTGGATAGTTTGACTTTTTACTGGTTTTATTTGCTGAACCCAGCTGATTTGAATGCATGAGTGCCATTATGTTACCATGCCCAGGACATATTTTTTCACAGCAATCTTCCTTTATCTCTGACTCTTACAATATTATTTTCCACTCTTCTTTGTTATTCCCCAAGTATTTAGGAAGAGGAATTTGGGACAGATCTACTATTTAGTACTGAGCACTCCACAGTCACAAATTCCACTAATTTTGACAAGTTATGAGTCTCTGTATAGGCTGCATCAATAAATTTCCCTGATGAGAAAGATTTACATTGGTCTATGGGTTTAAGGGGAAGTGCTTAGAAGGCAGTTTGATACTATATATTTTAAGATAAATAACAGTAGTAGGGCTTATGACTTTCTAAACTATGGGCCCATAAATAGGTATACAGTACCAAGCAGGAGTTCCATCTTTTAAACTGGGCCTTTGGTCCTATTAAAGATGTGTTGGCTATCCCAATAACCACTCATGTTACTATTTTAGCAATGAGCATAACTTGTCTGAGTGGTCATTATTGAGGTACACAAGTTTCACTGTTGTTGAACTGTTGAGAGCTTTTCTCTCAGAGCAGCCTTCACAGTAACTTCTGGCACTGTAAAACATCTTGCCAACACAGAAGAAGCCCCAAGGTCAGTAACAACTTAACTTCTTCATATCCTGTGGCTAAATATACCCAAAGTCACATTGCCATAAATTAAAAGAGCCCAGATTTATATTCAGCACTTTTGCTTGTATTATAATTATAGCCATTAGGCAAAATAATGGTTTTTATTGTATACTATGTCTATTAGGAAAATCAAAGTCTGTTTTCATGTCAGATTTATTTTTACAAATAATCCTTTATTTAGCATATACATTTTTCTTTCGTTCCTTCTTTCTTCTTTCTTTTTTCCTTCTTTATATTTTTGGCTATCATAGTTAAATATCAAGTAAAGGCAGAAGTAATCCAGAGTTCCTAAAAGACAGTCTCTACTAAATCCAATACATTATACAGAATGTATAACAATATATTTGGTCATAAATACCTAATTATTTAATAAAAAAACACTGAGTACTTTCTAAATATCACCATGAAAATTACCTATTGTAATTACTTTAGTAAAGTGACATAATGTGATTCAGAAAACTTAGAAACAGTTATGAAAATGTATTTTTATCCATTTGTATTTTTTCAATCCTTACTAATTCTGTCTTTAAAATCTTATGTCATTACAAATCTCTTCTTCTTTCTCTGCTTACTATATTCTATCCTTAACTCTGTTTTTGTTGTTTGTTTTTGTTTTTGTATACTTGTTTCTATTTCCACTAAATAAAAACTGGCCAGGGCAACAGGACAAGTCATACTTCTAATCAACAGAAATTTTTTTATTACCTTTATATTTTTATAATCACAGTAATGTCCATTAATAATGAAAAGTGTCATGATGCATAATTTAGTCTTAAAATTATAAGGAAAGAGATACAAGATGTTTATACATTAGATGCATGTTATAATTTAAATTTAATTTACATCTAAAGGTACCTTATTTGTGCTTCTTTATTTTTTGTTTCATTTTGTATTTTGTAACAGGCAATCTCTCTTAAGTAGCTTGGTCTGTACTGTAAATACTTTTATCAATCTCACTGACCTTAAACTCAGATAGACTCCTTTCTCTCTCTCTCTCTCATTCTCTCTCTCTCTCTCTCTCTCTCTCTCTCTCTCTCTCTCTTTCTCTGTAAGATTGGAATTGAAGGCTTATCTCACCACTCCCAGTCTCAAAACTTTTTTTAATTAAGAAATGAGACCTCTCAAGCTTCTATAAGACAAAGACCATTCCTTTCAAATAAAGTAGCAGCCTATTTTTACCATCCTCATATCCCATAGAGGAATAGTATCTAATATATAAAAAGAAATCAAGAAGATAGATATAAAAACCGCTAAATAATAAAATTTAAAATTGGGTACAGATCTAAACAAAATTCTCAATGAGGACTATCAAATGGTTGAGAAATAATTAAAGAAATGTTGAAAATCCTAGGTCATCAGGGAAATTCAAATCAAAATGACTTTGAGATTTTCATCTAAGACAAATGATAGCTCATATTGGCAAAGATGTGGAGCATGGGGTACATGCTTCCATTGTTGATGGGTGTACAAACTTGTATAGCCAGTATGGAAATTTATCTGGTGGTTCTTCAGAAAATTGGGAATTAATCTACTTTAATACCCAGCTATACCACTCTTGGTCCTATAGCCAAAAAGACACCACATCCTACAACAAAAGCACTTACTCAACTATCTTTATAAAAGCTCAATTCATAATAACCAGAAACTGGAAACAATCTAGATGTCCCTCAACTAAAGAATCAATAAAGAAAATGGAAGAAGGAATATTACTCAGATGTTTTAAACAATGACATTATGGAATTTTCAGGGAAATGGATTAATGTAGGACTGGGGACTCTTGGATTCATGAAGAGCTGGCCTGGAGCAAGAATGTGGTTGAGGTATATCCAAAAGCCCAAAAATCTTATGCTGAGTTCAGCTGGAGAAAGATGTCACACTATTTCCAACACAGCCATCCCATGCTTTTTCAATATGAGTGCACATAGCCCTGTACCCCCAACTTTAACTTTCTGAGGAGGTCATATAGCCAGGTAGCCAGGTTAAACTTCATTATCCCTTATGAGGTCCTATCTAGTAATACCTAGAATTTCCCCTTATGTAATTGAGGCATCCCCAGGATCCTGATCCCAGCCAGTGATATACACTAACCCCAAAAGCCTCTATCCACCCTCCAAAGATTTAAGTAGCACCCTCCTTTAGTGAGCTGTCTCACTAAAGCTACTTCCTGAGAGTCTGTTCTCGACATACTCACCACTACCTGAAATCTCTTCCACTAGAAAAAGACTCAACATCCTGCTCAACTTCCCATCCCTAGGATCTGCTGGTTGAGATTTTAGGCTTTTACTATAGACTGAGGTGGAGCCAGAACAGTGGATTGACTAGAAGATATTTATTCTGAGTTAGGTAAGACAGACCTTGAAAGATAAATATGCAACTATTTACTGATAAGTGGATATCATTTATTAAGGTAATCATGGTATGATCCACAGACTTGTAGATGATAAAAATCAGGTGATCTCAAAGGAGAATTCATGGGTGTTCCTAGAAAGATGAAATAGAGTAGAATTTGCAAGTGGTGTGAGGTGGGTGTGGACAGAAATGGAAGGGATCAGGTATTGGGGCATGGGATGAAGGGAGAGAGTATGGAAAGAGATGGTTGTAATTGGGGTGGGTGTGGGACTTAGTGCAGTGGAAACTTCCTGGAATCTATGAGGGAGATCCTAGTGAATAATCCTAGTAATGGCTGAAACATAATTTCAACTGGCTATTTCTATTAGACAGGCAAGTCAACCAGTGATGAGACAGGGTTGTATTCAGTTGAGTTATTGGCCAAAGGGGACTGTGAAGATACCCAACAACCCATGCTAGTGATCAATAGGGGCTTACTTGCTGTAAACTGACAGCAAAGCACCATTGCCAGGAACAACATACACACAGCTCATTGAACATGGAGAGGTTAAGTTGGTGCCTGCAAGGAGCCTTTACCCCTAGGTTCTAATCTCTTTAGTACAGTAAGGTCCATACAATTCTTTGGCCTGTTACTATGTATTATAATGCTAAATTCTGGCTCTGGTTGCTTCTGCGATGAGGAGGGATTATTACAAACATTAGTGATACTATGTAACTTTGTCCCTCAAGTTATCCCTCATTCATCAAAAAGATGCCTACAGAATTAGGTGTGTAGGAAAGAGATGGGTAGAATTTCAATTCCTGGCCTTGGTGTCTAAGGAGTATCATGGGGTGGTAGTGAGGGGGAAGAAGAGAAGTTGGAGAGAGGAGAAGATGCTATGGGGTAAGTAACAATCATTAGAATTGTTCATAGCAGCTGACCAGTGAGAGTAAGAAAGGCCCAGACCAAACATGGCAAATCATATCTCTGGGTTATTGATAGGATAGTAGGTATTAATAGCTTAAAGGATTTATACTGGCTCAGCTCTAGTGCTGTTTAAAGGCTTATTATACATATAAAGGTTCTGTGTCTTTTATCTGATAACTGAATAATCATAGGTGGGGTAGAAGCCCTGCTGAAATTACATATTTAGCATGACACGTTATTTTGCAGGCTACAGAAAGTGAAACCTGGTCACCAGCCTAGCCACCAAACCTACTTAGAATATATCCTGTCTACATGTGTTTGACCACTTCTGGATAGAAAATTGTGGGGCTAATCAACTAATGCCTGATTTAACTTGAATTCCATAACTTCTCAGATGTCCAGGACCTGGAGACTGGATAAGTCTAAAGATCTAGAGTTGAAGTAAAAACAACAGGTCTATAAAAACATGAGATGATTTCTAATAATATTCTGTTGTAATCATATATCAGTCTAATGTCCAGTTATAATCAGGTAGGCTTATCCTGCACAGACAGGAACAGATGTAGAGACCCACAGACAGCTATTCCTCAGAGAGAGGGTCTAAATTGGAGGTTTCCATCATGTGCCTCCCTTTTGAGATCAGCGAGTCTCATGAAAAATGGGAGAAAAAAATGTATGATTCAAAGGGAATGGGAAACTTACTAACCAGTATTCACACAAGTTCTCAGGGACTGAATTAACTAGCACTGAGACTGCAAGGGCCTTCAAGAGGTCCTCTGCATGCACATGGGTGTTAACTTAGGGCTTTTGTGGTACTCTAAACTATGAAGGTTGGTGAGTCTTTGAATCTTTTGCCTGCACTTGGGACTCTTTTCCTCTTGTTGGAATTCTTTGTTGAGCTTCAGTGTGAGGCTTTGTCTTACTGTATTTTGTTTTGTCTTGTTTAGTTGTTGTCTCTTAGAAGTTCACCCTAAGGAGTAAGAAGTCTTTCAGAAGAAGGACAGAGTGAGGTGAGGACATTTGGGAGGAGTGCAAAGAAGAAAAACTCTGATAGTAATGTATTGAACAGAATCTATTTTCAATAAAAAACAAAAACGAAAAGAAAACCCCAAACCCTCACATTTCATGGCACCTGTGTTTCTGACAAGAATGACTACCAACAGTTTTATTCTGTTTTTGGAGTAATGTAACAAATATTAAACAACTGTGAAACTACCATTTAATAAAAAGAGTGGGTTTATAGTTACGTGGACTTAGAGTATGCAGCATAGGTATATCAAAAGCAACTTTGTAAATCACTAAAATATATTGTGATCCTGTACATTATTTTTTAGTGGCTGCTGTTCATGTAATCAAACAACTAAAAATAGGGCAGTGACACAAACTGATGGGATTATCATTTGCAGTATCCCTTGCAAAGCTCCTACCTACAAGGAAGCCTTTGTTTCCATAGGCAACGAAGATGCTATGGCACACAGATCCTAAAGCATTGAGATTGCCTCTTGTGCCCTGCGGTAAACAGTTGCCTGCTACACTACATAAACACTGAAAGCAGAACTCTCTTGGTAAAAACTCTGACCAGCATGAATTGAAGGGTAACTGCAGTCTGCTCCAAAAAGCTCACCTCCAACAGCTCCTAGATAAAGCACCCCCAGAGAGAGTGCTATATGCCCTGTGGTTTCAATAATTTCTGCCACTTAGCGATGGGAGTTTTTGTCAGATGTTTGCAGCTTTTTACATTGGTTTGACATACAATAAAGTGCCATTAATGTCATCACTGCCCTTCAAGTTCCAGGGAGAACACTGTTTCTAGGAAATTTGTTTATTTCTAAATCAAGGTGAGCTGAAGGAATTTTCTCGAGCATTGAAAGCAACAGCTTGAGGCATGCATATATATATGATTATATATTCTTGGCTATACATGGAAGTAGGTATAATTAATTTAACACCAATTTCCCCAGTTAGTCTTTCTCATTATTTGTAGGTTCATATGTGCTCCTTGGTGTAATATTATGATATTTCTATAGTGTTTGATAAAATTTACAAAATGCAAGTGACAAAAGAAATTGTGCAACTTTGTCTATTTTATTAAAAATTTGGAAAACCTAAATATTCTCTTTCTAAAACATACACTTTAATTTTTTATTTTATTTTGTTTTGCTTTTTATTTCTTATCACCTTCATATGTGAACACTATATATACTTAATTTTTTGTCTATTTCCAATTCTTCCAGTGTACTTCAATTCTCAAATTCATGACCTCGTGATCTTTAGTTATTATCCTTACATATACATCAACATATAAAATTATGTATGCAATGCATATGTATATATAATATGCATATATATTTTATATGTATACATATATAATATACATATATGTTTCATATATATATATATATATATATATACATATACGCATAAAAACCACATGCTGAATGTATTTAGCGTACATTTATATGTGTTTAGAGTTGATTGTTTAGGACTGGATGACCTATCAGGGTGCATACCCCTAGAGTAGACTCTTTCACTCTCTCTCAGTAGGCCTTAATTGCTGATGGCCTTTCAACTTGGCATAAGAGCTTGTGAGATTTCCCCAGTTTACATCATCATGTTAATTGGGATTGTCATTTTTTCAGGTAAATTTTAGGCACTGTATTGTTGATATTTCTGAGGTGTACCTTTCCTGCCACACATAGAAGACAAAATCTCAAAATTGTGGTCCTCTGTTTCTTAAGATCTTGCTGCCAACTCTTCTGTGATGTTCCCAGAGCAGTTAGTATAAGGGTATGCTATAAATATATGCATTGATTTTGAGAGCACCTCACCATCACTTCAATATTCTATGAATATTGAAAAACAGTGTTTTTTTTTTTTGTGATGGTCACAATTTTTTAGAAAAAGAAGTTTCTTTGATAGTGATTAAGAAGTACACTTATCTGTGGGTTTAAGTATTTAATATACAGTTCAACATTAGCTTAGGGAATATGGCTATAACAGTAAAATACTTGACTTTAAATGTCTAGAGTCCTTGGCTTCACAGGCTCTCATGGTAGGAAAGTAATTTACCATTTCAAACAGAATTTCTTATTATTGAGCAGTTTTTAAGTCCAATTAGACAGCTTTTAATTACTCTTACCATAACATATCAAACTATGTTAACAGGGAAGCAGAAATAGACATCTTTGTAGTTGTATAACTTTTTTTCAGTAATGGCATGGTTTTCTTATAGTCCAAACTCTGTTGTTTATTAACAAGCTCAAGAGTACTAAGGACTGTATTTACAATATTATCTTGGTGATTTTTTTTCTGTGAGGAAAAGCATATAGCACTTGGTACCCCTTTAAGACCAGTTCTCCAGCACAACCAGGTCTTCAGATGGATGTGCTGAGTAATTGAAATGCTGGTTATTGGAAATAACTAAGTAATAACTCATACACTATGGTGAGACACACAAAAGTCCATATATCTTTTGGTAACTATATATTCAAGGTGTAAGTGGTGTAGTAAATATTTGCATTTATATAGGATTCTGTTAATCTATAAACAACCTCAAAATAGTGATGTTATCTTACCTATGAATTATGATTTATAGAATATATCTTTCATTATTCTTTTGTTATATAAATTAGTGAAGAAAATCTCATCTAATGTTAATTAAATTAAATGGAATTTAGGAAACATTATTTTGTAAGCTTTCAAGATTTTTAGATCTTATGGATTTTCTGTTTGTACACTTTCGCTTCATCTTTGCCTTCTCGGAGGTTCATGATAAAAATATAAAAGTAAAGGCTTTTAATATCAGAGATGAAATATACTCTAATTATCATCATTTAGTCAAACAAAATTGAGACAAAATGCATCCAAGTATTAGAGGACTCATCCATACAGAGAACTAAAGATTCATTGACAAAATGTAGATCACATTGCCAAGGTGTAAAAAGAGAAATGGTAACGGAAAGATGATTTCCAGCAGGAGATGCAAAAATATTAATTACCAACATTTGTAAAAAAATGCTTTCAACGTAATGACTTTTTCTCTCAATTATCTCATTTGATTTTCACAGAATTCACATAATTGGGAGGTGTTGGACCAATTTTCAGATGACTCTATATCCTGTGATCTTTTTATTCCTAAACTAATTGGCAAAATGTCCCAAAGTACTTGGCAGTGTTTCTTCTGCTAAATCCCCACCTGGACAGATTCAGTTTCCAGGAGTTCCATAGACTGTGTCTAAACAGTAGCCTTCTGCACTTGCTTCTCCACATCTATCAATGACAAAGAACAGTGCGATGATCAGTCCAAATCCATCTCATATAATGAGAAAAATAGCGAAGTGACTACTGAATATTGGCTAATAGGTAGTGCTGTACAATTGACCTATTATTCTCTAACAGTTAAACAAAAACAAAACAAAACAAAAACAAAGGAAAACAAGTGAACAAACATACAAACAGGAACAAAGGAGAATGTGCCTACCCTTAACCTGATTTTCAACCATGCAACAGTTTCTTCAAGTTCTACATAAAAAAGAGAACATAAAGTTACAACAATTAAAAATGTTGTACAATTGAAGTTTCTACAGAACTAATTTTATGGATGAAGTCATGACTGGTAATGTTATTATTAGATTGCTTATCACCTAAAATACTTGTCAGAAGAATTTAAATTTAGTTTGCAGGTGTTAGAAATTTTGTTATTTAAAGGTACAGTTTGGTGTGATGATGTCTTCTATAAACATTTAGGTCATTTTTCCCATTGACAAAAATAGTTTATATTGGTTGCTCAGGAATGTCTAAACTGGGAACTGATTTCACAGTAGGTCTGAGGATTTGGGTCTCAAATTTAAACAAATTCAGGTTATTTAGTTGCTTCCTATTTTCTGGCTGTTGAGAAGTTGTTTTTATAATATTCTATTTAGCACTTTTTCTTTTTGTTCTGTTTTGTTTTGTTTTGTTTTGTTTTTTGTTTTTGTTTTTGTTTTAGTTTTTTTGGAGACAGGGTTTCTCTTTATAGCCTTGGCTGTCCTGGGACTCACTCTGTAGACCAGGCTGGCCTCGAACTCAGAAATCTGCCTGCCTCTGCCTCCCAGAGTGCTGGGATTACAGGCGTGCATCACCACCACCCGGCCTATTTAGCACTTTTGAAAATACATTTTGTCATGTTAGAATCTCACTTTCTTTAAAAAAAAATGAAATTTACAAGGGAAACCATAAATATTAGAGTAAGTACTACAAGATTTTGACCTTCAATTTAATAGAGAAGGATTTTTCAGGTGAGAGTCAGTTCATCTCTAAACTTATTCACAGAAGGTAGAGATAAGGTATTTTGCCTTTTTTCCCTTGGTTACTTTGTTTATTTACATTTCAAATGTTATCCCTTCTCCAGTTTTCCCTGTGCACATTCCTTATCCAATCCCCCTCCTATTTCATGTCATAGGGCTAAAACCATGGGAGCTGCTAAGAGATTTTAAAATAATAGCCCTCCAGAGCAGAGTTCCTGGGCCCCAACCAGGCGTGGGCTCTGTGCTCTGAGGGGAACCCTGCACTCTGCTTATCCACAGCCATCTTGGTGGTGGGTGCTTAGACCAAGCAGGCAGAAACAGATACCTGAGATTACCCTGAGATATCTCAAGCTTATGATCTCTGGGGGGGGGGGGGGGCGGAATCCTGGCTGCCAGCCAGTCAACTAAGATCAGGAGCTTGGCAGAACAGCTGTCCTGTTTGCCAGCAGGGCATAGGCTTCCTGCTCTGCAGGAGACTCGGCAAGCCGCACTCCCCACTCCCTGAGGTCACAGACAGCAGCCTTGCTGCTGACTTAACTAAGCAAACAGAACCAGAGAAGACAAGCAGCATCAGGTCCACAGAGATAACCGAATATAACATTGCTTAGAGCAAGATACACCAGGGGTCCAACAGCACCCAAGAGAAGAACAACACATCAGCAATCTGTGCCAGGGGAAACCCAGTCATCCAGTGGTGGGGAAATAGCCTTTTAAGCCCACAGGAGGTTCAAGCACCAGCTAGTGACTACAAGACCATCTAAGGCCAGAGATAACCAGTTGGTAAAAGGCAAACGTAGGAATGTTACTAACAGGAATCAAGGCAAAATGGCAGCATCCGAACCCAGTACCCTGACAGCAGTAAGTCCCGGATACCCCAACACACCAGAAAAACAAGATTTGGATCTAAAATCACTGGTCAGGATGCTGATAGCAGAACACATAGATAAATCTCTTAAAGAAATACAGGAGAAAATGGATCAAAAATATGAAGCCCTTTCAAGGCAAACACAAAAATCACTTAAAGAAATTCAGGAGAATGTGGATCAAAAATTAGGAGCCAATAAGGAGGAAGTACAAACATCACTTAAAGAAATAAAGGAGAACGTGGGCCAACAAGTAGAAGTCATGGAAGAGGAAACACAAAAAACTCTTAAAGAAATACATGAAAACACAAACAAGCAAGGGAAGATCTGAGCAAAACCATACAGGATCTTAAAACAGAAGTAGAAACAACTAAGAAATCGCAAAGGGAGACAACTTTGGAGATAGAAAACTTTGGGAAGAAATCAGGGGCCATAGATGCAAATATCAACAATAGAATACAAGAGATAGAAGAAAGAAACTCAGATGCTGAAAATACCATAGAAACCATTGATTCAACAGTCCAAGAAAATACAAAATGCAAAAAGATTGTAATCAAAAACATCCAGGAAATCCAGGACACAATGAGAAGACCAAACCTAAGGATTATAGGCATAGATGAGAGGGAAGATACACAACTTAAAGCGCCAGCAAATATTTTCTACAAAATTATGGAAGATAACTTCCCCAACTTAAAGAGAGAGATACCCATGAATATATAAGAAGTCAACAGAACTCCAAACAGACTGGACCAGAACAGAAATACCTCCCATCACATAATAATCAAAACCCTAAATGTACTAAACAAAGAAAGAATATTAAGGGCAGCAAGAGAAAAAGGCCAAGTAACTTATAAAGGAAGACCTATCAGGATAACACAGGACTTCTCACCTGAGACCATGAGATCCTGGGCAGATATCATGCAAACTCTAATAGAAGACAAACTTCAGCCAAAACAACTATACCCAGCAAAACTCTCAATTGTCATAGATGGAGAAACCAAGGTATTCCATGACAAAAACAAATTTACACACTATCTTTCCACAAACCCAGCCCTACAAAGGATAATAGGGGAAAAACACCAACACAAGGAGGGAAACTGTACCCCAGAAGAATCAAGATAGAAACCCTCTCTCATCAAAGTCAAAAGAAGATAACCACTCAAAAACAAAAATAATATCAGAAATGACAGGAAGAAATAATCACTATTCCTTAATATCTCTTAATATAAATGGATTCAATTCCCCAATAAAAAGTCATAGACTAATAGACTTGATACGGAAACAGGACCCTACATTTTGCTGCATACAGAAAACAGTGTAAAAGACAAACACTACCTTAGAGTAAAAGGCTGGAAGACAATTTTACAAGCAAATGATCTCAGGAAACAAGCTGGAGTAGCCATTCTAATATCAGATAAAATTGACTTCCAACCGAAAGTCATCAAAAGAGACACAGAAGGTCACTTTTTGCTGGTCAAAGGAATAATTCACCAAGAAGAACTTTGAATACTGAACATCTATGCTCCAAATGCAAGAGCACCCTCATTCATTAAAGAAACTCTACTAGAGCTTAAAGCACACATTACACGTAACACAATAATTGTGGGTGACTTCAACACTCCACTATCCTCAAGGGACCGATCAGGAAACCGGAAACTAAACAGGGACACAGTGAAATTAATTGAAGCTTTAGACCAATTGGATTTAACAGATATATAGAGAACATTTCATCCCAAAGCAAAAGAATATACCTTTTTCTCAGCACCACATGGTACCTTCTCCAAAATCAATCATATAATTGGTCACAAGAGAGATGTCAACAAATACAAGAAGATCGAACTAATCCCATGCCTCCTATCAAATCACTATGGACTAAAAGTGGTCTTCAATAGCAAGAAAAACAACAGAAAGCTCACGTTCACATAGAAACTGAACAATACTCTAATCAATGACACCTTGGTCAAGAAAGAAATAAAGAGAGAAATCAAAGACTTTTTAGAATTCAATGAAAATGAAGGTACAACCTATTCAAATCTATGAGACACAATGAAAGCAGTGCTAAGAGGAAAACGCATTGCACTAAGTGCCTCCAAAAATAAACTGGAGACAGCATACACTAGCAGCTTAACAGCACACCTGAAAGCCCTGGAACAAAAAGAAGCTAATTCACCCAGGAGGAGTAGAAGACAGGAAATCATCAAACTAAGGGCTGAAATCAATCCAGTAGAAATAAAGCAAACCATACAAAGAATCAAAAAAAAAAAACAGGAGCTGGTTCTTTGAGAAAATCAACATGATAGAAAAACCCTTAGCCAGAAAAAAACAATGGGCACAAAGACAGTTTCCAAATTAACAAAATTAGAAATGAAAAGGGGGATAAAACAACAGAAACTGAGGAAATTCAAAAAATCATCAGATTCTACTTCAAAAGCCTATACTCAATGCAACTGGAGAATTTGGAGGAAATGGACAATTTCCTAGACAGATACCAAATACCAAAAATTAAATCAGAATCAATTAGATCAGCTAAACAGTCCCATAACCCCTAGAGAAATAGAAGGGTTTATAGAAAGTCTCCCCACCAAAAAAAAGTATGAGACCAGATGGTTTTAGTGCAGAATTTTATCAGACTTTCAAAGAAGAACTAACACCAATACTCTTCAAACTATTAAACAAAATAGAAATGGAAGGAACACTGCCCAACTCGTTCTACAAAGCCACAATTATGCTGATACCAAGAGAGTACAAGAACAGTAAAGTGGGAGGGGGTGGATGCGGGAGCAGGGGGAGGGAAAAGGACATGTGGGACCTTTGGGGGTGGGGAACCAGAAAAAGGGAAATGAATTGTAAATATAGAATATATACAATAAAAAAAATCAAAAAAAAAAAAAAAAGAAAGAAAGAGCAATTCTTAAATTCAACTGGAGTAACAAAAAACCCAGGATAGCTAAAACTATTCTCAACAATAAAAGGACTTCTGGGGGAATCAATATCCCTGACCTCAAGCAGTACTACAGAGCAACTGTGTTAAAAACTACATGGTGTTGGTACAACCCCAGGCAAGTAGATCAATGGAATAGAATTGAAGACACAGAAAAGAACCCACAGAGTTATGATCACTTGATCTTTGATAAAGGAGATACAACCATCAGTGGAAAAAAGATAGCCTTTTCAACAAATGGTATTGGTTCAACTGGAGGTCAATATGCAGAAGAATTGACCCACTTTTATCACCTTGTACTAAGGTCAACACCTATGTGGTTCAAGGACCTCCACATAAAGCCAAGACACACTGAAACTAATAGAAAGGAAACTGGGGAAGACCCTGGAGGACATAGGCATAGGGGGGAATTTCCTGAACAGGACACCAATAGCTTATGCTCTAAGATCAAGAATTGACAAATGGGTCCTCATAAAATTACAAAGTTTCTGTAAGGCAAAGGACACTGTCAGAAGGACAAAACGACAACCAGCAAATTGGGAAAAGATCTTCACCAACCCCACAACTGACAGAGAGCTAATATTCAATATATACAAAGAACTCAAGAAATTAGACCCCAAAGAACCAAATAACCCTATTAAAAATGGGGTACAGAGCTAAACAAGGAATTTTCACCAGAAGAAATTCGGATTGCTGAGAAGCACCTTAAGACATGTTCAACATCAGTAGTCATCAGGGAAATGCAAATCAAAACAACCCTGAGATTCTACCTCACACCAGTCAGAATGGCTAAGATTAAAAACTCAAGAGGCAACAGGTGCTGGAGAGGATTTGGAGAAAGAGGAACACTCCTCTACTGTTGATGGGATTGCCAGATGGTACAACTGCTCTGGAAATCAGTCTGGCAGTTCCTCAGAGAATTGGGCTTGACGCTTCCAAAGGACCCTGTCATACCCCTTCTGGTCATATACCCAGAGGATTCCTCTGCATGCAGTAAAGACACATGCTCCACTATGTTCATAGCAACTTTATTTATAATAGCCAGAAGTTGGAAGGAGCCCAGATGTCCCTCAAAGGAGGAATGGATACAGAAAATGTGGTGTATTTATACAATGGAATACTACTCATCAATTAAAAATAATGGATTCATGCAATTTGTAGGCAAATGGTTGGATCTGGAAAATATCATCCTAAGTGAGTTAACCCAATCACAAAAGAATACACATGAAATGCAATCACTGATAAGTGGATATTAATGAGCCCTGAAGCTCTGAATATTCAAGGCACAATTAGCAAATCCAATGATTCCCAAGAAGAACGAATGAGAGGACACTGGTCCAGAAAAGACTGGTTCCTGTGTTGCAGGAGAGTACCAGAACAGAGAAAGGGTTGGGGGGTGATTGGAGAATGCTTGGGGGGGCGGGGGGAGGACTTATGGGACACATGGTGAGGGGGGTACTGGCAAACAAACAAACAAACAAACAAACAAAGAGTATAGAAAATAAAATTTAAAAAAACGAATTTACCCCAAAAAATAAAAAAAAATTAATAGCCCTCATAGCTGTTTACAATATCTTTAAGATATATTAATGGTCTTTGCACTGGTAGATCCAGGCTATTATGACAAGTTTGGAATGCTGCTGTACTAAGTAATGAGTCCTTACTTTCTTGAATTGGTAGAATCTAAACTTAAGGATGATCTCCACAAAAGACACAAAACAGCAAAGCCTGTGTGATTTAACCTGCTTCAGCATATTTTATAGATCCATTTGTACTGTCTTTGCAAAGATGAGCATCATATGCACTCTTTCATTTGAGGCTCCTTGCATGACATAGTCAGATGTGAGTTCATAGCCTACAGTACTTGCAGAAACCAGGAAATAAAAGGGGACATTTGCCAGAGTGAGATGGAGAAGCAATAAAGAGTGGAAAAGCAGGATATGAGTGATCTGATGGAAGAACTGAGAAAAATGGATAAGGGGTCTAATAAGGGAAGGGGATGGGAATAAATATAGAAGTAGGCAGAGGGCAAAGTAAGAGCATGTGAGAAAATCTCAAAAGGAATCGTGGGATTAACTAGTGACAAGCACCAATAGTACATGTTAATAAGCTTCACAAATTGCAAAGTGAATAAAAATTAAAATTATAATTAGATGTTAGCTAACTTAAAGCAAACTAGCCATTATCAAAAGGTAAATGTAGCTGCCAGGAAAAAAAAACTAGATAGAAAAGGGAAAGTTTTGGAACTATAGAAGAAATGTAAATAAATATATACATTATAGAAAATAATATATTACCTCCTCATATAATTAAAATCCAACTATGGTATGATTTGAACATGTATTCAGAAGAAATAAAATCAATACATTGAAGAATTAGCTATGGCTTATGTTAATTGTATCTTAATTTACAATACCGAAAATGTGGATTGAATCTAAGTGATAATTAAAACAACCAAAGCAAATGAATATATACGTATTGAAATAGCAATCAGCTTTGTTAAAGAAGAGACTTCCATTATTGTGACACCTGAGTGAATCTTTGGGGCATTATACGAAGCAAAATAATTCATGTACTTAAAGACAAATGAAGAATGATTGTCAAATGTCACAAACTTTCAGTAAGTCAGGAAATGTATTGTGTCATGTTCTTACAATAGTGAATAGTAATAAATAATGTACTTGGAAATATTGAAGAAGGCATATAAGATACTACATAAGGAGAGGTGAATTCATGAGAAGCTACAGCTAGCTGACTTAGTCATTTGTCAGCATATCTGCATCTCAAAGCATCATGTGTTATACTTTAAATGCTTACGTGATTTGTTAATGATCCTTAATAAAGTTGGAAAAAAGATGCTAAAAACAGCACCCAAATGCATGCAACAAGTTCGGCATTCTTTGGCTACACCATCATTCAGAGCATAATATGTCTTTGTAATATTTTTGTTTGAGTCTCCAACTTGGGCACTCAGTTTACTACCAAGTTCAATTTTAGAGTACTTATTCTGGGAAGTTGAACGTGAGTCTATCTATATTAACTTATCAAGTAGCTTCAAGGAAACAGAATTGATCACAGGGAAATGCAACGGGAGATGTAAAAGTTGATCATAACCTATCATGCCAGTGGTAACAACAAAGGATCATTGTCAGAGATGATTCAGAGGGTGACACAATAGTTAGGTGCTCTGGTTAGTTTTGTTGTCAGCTTGACATACCTGGGAAAGAGGAAACTCAAGTGAGAAATTACCTTCATAAGATGAATCTATAAAAAAATGTCTGACATTTTCTTGATTGCTACACTGTGTAGGTAGTGCTGTCTCTGGGCTGTGGAACTCAGGATGCAAAATAAGGTAGCTGAGCTTGCCAGTGGTGGTGCAGACTTTTAATTTCTGCACCCAGGAGGCAGAGGCAGGTTCTTCTCTGTGTGTTTGAGGCCAGCCTGGTCTACAGAGTGAGTTCAAGGAAAACCATGGCTACACAAAGGAATCCTGTCTCAAACAAACAAACAAACAAAGATAAGCAAGAAAACAAACAAGAAAAGTAAAACAACAAAAACAAAAAACAAACAAACAACAAACAACAACAAACCTCAAAACAAAAATAAGAAAGTAAGTAGCTGAACACAAGCCTGGAACAAGTCATTAAACAGCATCTTGGCTTCCGTTTTCTGGTTTGGATTCCTGCTTGTGTTCCTCCTTCAGTGTTGTTTAATGATGGACTGTAAGACACAGGATGACATAAACCTGTTCTTTACCAAGTTACTTTTTGAGTCACAGTGTCTTTTCATAACAGCAGAAAGGAAAGTCTGTAATCTCAAGGGAAATGCTGTTGATTTTGTTAGACATCTACAAATATTCATCATGTCAAAACTAAATGCAATGTCCTGTCCTGCCTAACTCAGTGACCTGAGAAGCAAATCCCTAATTATGTGATGTTTAGGATGCTGGTTATGAGCTCTTTTCCTGTTCTGGATAAGCTGTGTTTGACAACTTAAAAGGCTACTTGGACAACCCGTTGTTACGAAAAATGGCATAGTGTGGAAAGCTTACAGACACTGAAGTCAGAGGAGTTCTCGTGGAGGTTTGGCCTAGATCTGACACCATGAGCATTATAGCCTGGCAGACAGCAGAGAGGAGGAAAGGATTATAAATAGAATGTCTTCAAAGAGGTGGATGGAGTTTAGGAAAGAACAATATGCCATGCCATAGTGTTCTTAGACTCATAATTGATAAAAGCCTTCTTACCAATGTGAATGCAAACAGAAAATCAGTTGCTAGGAATTTAACATATCTGCTGGACAGGGAACTTGAAACAAAAGGACATAGGTTATCTACAGTGGTATAGCAATGAAGGTATTTTGAAATATAGATAGAATGTATTCCAAACCTCCTTTTCCTCTGACATATAATAAAGAGAAGAGAAGAGAAGGGAAGGGAAGGGAAGGGAAGGGAAGGGAAGGGAAGGGAAGGGAAGGGAAGGGAAGGGAAGGGAAGGGAAGGGAAGGGAAGGGAAGGGAAGAGAAGGGAAGAGAGAAGAGAGAGGAGAGGAGAGGAGAGGAGAGGAGAGGAGAGGAGAGGAGAGGAGAGGAGAAGAGAAGAGAAGAGAAGAGAAGAGAAGAGAAGAGAAGAGAAGAGAAGAGAAGAGAAGAGAAGAGAAGAGAGGAGAAGCAAGCACAAGGAAATGAATTGAAGCAGTCATTAAGGTCAGTCTTTCTTCATTGGAACTGGGATATGGTTTAGAATGAGGGAGATGAATTCCATCCATTATGTGCATGTATGGTAGATCAATGAAGAGAAATCTCCCATCATTAAATATGGGTGACACATCAATACCCATTGAGTATCATTTGTAGTCCTGTCCTTATTTTGCACATTCAGAATAAAGTCATCATTTGTACCCTGTCAGCTTTGTGGCCAGCAGGAAACACTAAAGTATCAGTCATCATCCACATAGCTTTATTAGCAATAGAAACACAATAGTAATATTTATTTTCATGTTAGATGTGTGTTCCCATTTCTTAACATACTTTTTCTTCCTTAGTTTTCATAATTCAAGTATACTTTTACCCAATTTATGTCTACTCAAATTGAATTAAAATTAGTTCTGTTACTTGCTATCCCACAGACGAACTTGAACAGGTGACTGATACTTCATATTTGTTTCAATAAATATAAGGATTATTTAAATACATATCAAAATTTTTTGGCCAATACATAAAATCCTTCATTAAACTATAGCTAAAAATGATATACTATATATATATATATATATACACATATGTATATATATATATATATATATATATACACATAGTGTATGAGTATAGCCCCAACAATCTATATAATTTATAGTTATTTATATAAATTGTTTACATATAAAATAACCAATTAACCAATGATTATCATTTCTTACTACAAAAATGAAAGTAGAATTTTCTTCATGGTATTACTATAACTATATAATACAATACGTAAAGTCCTTTTTAATCATAATACACTCATATAAGTATGGGGTTTTGCCATTACTACTAATAATGAACTGTTCCCCTTTGATAATTGGCTTTCCACAATAGAGACAATGGGATGAATAAATGTTGCTTTTGTTAACAAAGCTTCAACCTCTACCTCATAGCATTTGCTCTAGGATATGGTAAGTTTGAGCAAAGAAACAGGAGGGACTGACTTAAGGTATCGTCTTTACAGACTGAGAAAATGTTTGGTAAGATAAGGGAATGAGAAGGAAGCTTTATAAATGCACTTAGTAAATATTTTTTTATCAATTGTTGAACCTAACAAAACAAAGTACCTTTTTTCTCCCCAAAGACCTACTTTACATGACTTTTGCCAGCAAAGAAAATGAACAAGGGTAACATAAGAAAGTGAAGGATAACAAGTACATTTATTTGGCATAGATATTAAAGCCTAGTGGCAAGGCAATTATGATTTACTGGTCTCCCTTAATGGAAGTATTAAAATATGTATATGTTATTTATAATGTACAGAAAGCTATATAGTTTTTAATCTCTAAAGAGAACCCATATTTTTTATAGAACAATATCTAGAGGTAAGCCGTTGTATTGAAATATTTTTGGTTTATAATCTATACAAGATTATAAATTAAACCTGTCATAAATTCCATAGTATGTGTCTAAGAGACAGCACCTGTTCATGTGTTTTGTATATGTGTTTATAATATGTATGCATGTGTTATATGAATAAAAATATAAGTATGTGTGTGTGTGTGTGTGTGTGTGTGTGTGTGCATGTGTGTGTGCACTTACATGCGAGTTCCCATATTGATTACTATCAGAAAATTCTTTAAAAATTTGGGCAATGTCGATAATTTGCAAAACACAGATAAATAGAGGATACGTGTCTAGGGTTACCTTGCATCTTGGAAACTTTGAATGCCCTTACTTGCAGTTTGCTAATAGGGTGGGAGAATTGCAAGGACATGGTTTAGAGCCCCTTGGCTTCGTCCTAGTGCAGTCAGGGATAAACCCTGTGACCTTGAGCAACACCATTTTCACCTCTCTGCATCCTAGCATCTTCATCTCTGAAGCACAGAGTCTGAACTCTGTGAACTCTGGGTTTTCACGAGAGGTAGAATTTTATAATTCTCAGTGAGTTAATTATTGAGGTCTTCTGTGGTCAGCTTTGCATCTTTCATTGTTTAAGGCAGCAATAAACAAGAATAACCTCTGCTCCAAAATTAGAATATTCAGTAACTTATTAGAAGTAGATGAACATATTCCTCAAAGAGTGATTATGTGATTTGATCTAGGCATGAGGCTGAAACATTCAAAACAAAGCCTATTTACCATTTCTTTAAGCACTTCTCTTGTTCAAAAACATAGCACCACAGAGACTCATTATTCTCTGTAGTTCAAAGCTCTGGAATACTGTGGGTGCATTGGTTAATGCTTTTGCTGTAATCTTGACTGTCTTCAGATCTGCCACTGCTCCTTGACAGTGCCAGTGACAAAGCATGCTTTCTCTTACAAACACAGAGTGGATTTAAAGAAAGCCATGACAGCATTTTTCCTGTTGATTAGATTTCTTTGGTTGCATGTTATCTCTCATTTCCCCAGTATGAGGCCACTGGCCTGTGTTTCAACTCTAATTCCCCTCACAGATGTTAAAGAAACTAATAATATCCCCGGGGCCTGTCTTAGACTAGCAGAAAAGACAGTCTATCTTTGGGATACTTTAACCTCTGTTTTCATAACCATTGCCAAGTGCCTAGCTTGTGCACCCCATTCTCCCAGGGCTAAATTTCAATATTGTCAACAGCTGGCAAATATTTAGCATTTGTGCCTACTCAAGGACTCTGCCTTACAATAGTGGATTCAGGGATATAATTTTACCAGATGTGAATGTCACAAAGTCCTCTTCGCCTCAGGATCAAAAAGGGAGTTAAAAATCACTGTGGATACATGAGCATCCACATGGGGATTGTATAAATCCTATATATAAAGATTGCATAGGTATATGGAGTATATGAACAAGCAAACGTTGCTTTAAGGTTTAGCCTTCAACAAGGTCATCTTCATTTCCCAAGCCTCAGTTCTCTAATCACAAGGAAGAAAGCTGTATAAACTCTACCTGCCCCCCTCCCCTCGATGGTGTTACCTGGAGTGATTTATGCTTGGGCCTGACAAACTGGCAACTCAAATGGGTTTTCTAAATATTACTTCCTTTCTCTGAGAAAATTATTGTAAGCATAAGCTGAGCATTTGTAATTCCAATGAGCAGAAAACACAGTTAAAAGCAGCATAGCAAACTTGTATAAAAGATCTGAAAGCCAGTACATGCAACAAGTAGACAATGTCAGAGCTAGAGGCTACAATTTATTATTATTATTATTATTATTATTATTATTATTATTATTATTTTGGCTTTTCCTCTTGATTTTACAACAGTTGCAACTGTTCTGGCTCTTTCATATCCAGAAGATGCAATTTTACAACGGTCCTCCCTAAACTCTGGCTCTTGTGTTCTTTCTCCCCCCTCTTCCATATCTGTTCTTGAGCCCCAATGAGAGATGGGATATAGATGCCAAATTCGTGGCTGAGCACTCTGCTGACACTTATTCTTTGCAATTTGTCAAGTTACGAGTTTTTATATTATCCATCATCCACTGAACAAAGAGATTTCGCTGATGACATTTGAAAGCTTCACTAATATACAGGAAGAAAGGTACAAATTTAGGAAGCAGTTTGTATTATATGTCCATTTACCAGCAGATCATAATATGTTCACCCTTGGGGGTCTATGAACTTCCTAATCATGCTGGGGGGGAGTTGAGCCAGATTTTTAATATTAGGCATGTGTTTCCTCCTGTGGAGCCAGCACTGTAAATTCAATCAGAAAGTGGTTGGCAACCACATACAATCTGGGCCACGCTAGCACTTGTGGGCATATCTTGCCCACACTCCTCATATGGCAGTTCACAACAGGTACAACTGGGAAAGTCCTTTGCTGACTTTTACCCCAGCAACCTGCATAACATCTTCCAGTTCTATAACACTGAGCCAGAAGAGAGGAAGCTTCTTGGTCAATACCAATTTGATTTCTACATGTCTCATGCTCACTGTGTGTGTCTTCAGAAACAACAGGCTTACTATCAAGTTCTGGTGAGCAACCATTACCAATGACAATAATCTGTAATCTTCTGGGTGTCTCTGGAACACCTCTTTCCAGCAACTCAGTTGCGTAAAGTTGTACTGTTTTGGGTGTCTAAGAAACACCTCTTTTCAACTACTCAGTGGCAATAAACTGTATTATTTTGTGTATCTAGAATCATTTTATAACCGTGTATATGTATCTATATGAAATATAAGTATCGTATTATATTATAACATCATATCATATATCATATCATATCATATCACATTATATTATATTATATTTCCATGCATATTTTTCAAGCACTCAGTATTAGATGTCCATCCTCCAAACCACTTTTTTGCCCTAATTTTACTTTCCTCCCTCTATCCATGTTTGCATTAGAGTGAGCTAGATAGTGCTTCTTGATGCTGATTTGAGGAAACAGTTGGCACTTATGATAGGCTCTGTGTTTGTTATAGCAGACCTCACTAATATTTTCCGGATATCTTTTCAAGCCACAAGTCCCAAAAATTAGTTAGCACTTCTTAGAAATCTGCACAGGTTAACATAATGCTATCCCTCAAGTGTTTTACAGATTTAGAAAAATACTCAAAAGAATGGAAGCACAACATTCAAATAACGTGACAGATCTTATATTACATAGATAGAAAGTGTCACCTGGATTCACTTGGGAGTTGAGTAAAGATTTCTGTCCTAGGTTTAGTTACCATTCATTGGGTTGTTGATGAGAGAGGGCCCAGTGTCCTCAGGAACTGTAAGGTCTATTGCTACCACTCGATCAGTGGTTCTCAACCATTTTAATACTATGATTCCAAAATATAAAATTATTTTTTATTGTTTACTTCATAATTGTAAGTTTACCAGTTTTATAAAGTGTAAAGCAAACATCTGTTTTCTGATGGTCTAGGCAAACACTGTGAAAGGGTCATTAGATGCTCAGAGTTCACAATACACAGGCTGAGAACACCAGCACTAGGTGTTTGGTTTTAATGATAAATATATTCTGTTTGATTTTATAATGTGGAGACATCAAGATGTGACGCTTCAGATACAAGCTTCTCCATGCTTGCTTTCTTTCACAATACTGGAAAGCAATATTCATTTTGACTTTTCAGAGAGAATTGTTACTAACAGTTCTATATAGTTAGGTACCAATGTGCTATCAAATGCTAGATATCTCAACTGGCAAAATAGCAGAACAATTATTGTGGGTAAAGCCAACTACCTTCTCACTTGGAAGGGATGGAAAACATTATAGGATAGGGAAAATACTTGTGGGTGAGAACTTTATGAGGTTCAGTAGGTAGGTCACTGCTCATGTTCTGTTAAGTCAGAATTCTGTGACTATGGCATCCAATTTAAAACATCTGTAATAATATTCAGATTACTGTTACTTACCAATCTTGTTTTCTAGTGGAAAGAATTTTCTGTTTTGGCTATGGACAATGGTGTCTGTGATAACTCATTAGTTGATTAAGCTGCTAAGAATACATCGCAGTTTTTAAGGTAAAATAGTTCAATACTAAACAAAAATTGGAGAGAACAACCCCATATCTAAGTTACTCCTTCCAAGTTCCAAGAGACCAGGGGAAGAGGGGAGAAAGGAATGTAAAGCAAGAGGAATAGCTATTGCGTGGTATAGTGATTTCCTCTGAGCTGAAACATTAGCAGGAAGTAGTAGTAATTTCATAAGATTTAGGAGACTAAGGACTACCCCTACACACACACACACACACACATACACGCACACACACACACACACACACACACACACACACACACACACACACACCTTTTTCTCAGCCTTATCTGTCCAGGCGAAAGGGCCATGTTATGGTTCAGAAGAGTGCCCTCATCACATTTAGCATTTCTGCCTCTGAGACTTCTCAGTATTCTGAATTGTTAAAACCCATTCCTTTCCTTTATAAACTGCCAATCGATAGTATTACATTTCAGGATAAGAAAATGAACCATACACTGGTGCTAGAATGGACCAAAGCATCATTGTGGGGGAGTACAAGAACAGGGAGGTGGGAGGGGGTGGATGAGGGAGCAGGGGGAGGGAAAAGGGCATGTGGGACCTTTGGGGGTGGGGAACCAGAGAAAGGGAAATGAATTGTAAATATAGAATATATCCAATAAAAAAAAAGAAAATGAGCCATAGACAGTGGTTAAGTGAACAATAAGACATGATGTTACAATTATGTTAATAAGAATAATCTAGACCTTGAGATTTTCATTCAGGAAATAGGAATTCCATGGATATCCTATTGGAGAGCAAGTGTCCTGTTGTATTGAAACTATAGGAAATAAAGAAAAGCCATGGGTTAAAAAAAGAGGCTTGCCCATTTACCACCCTGCACTGCTGCATATTTCTATTCATCCTCCTGGCTATCTGGGCTTCTCTCCTTTCTGCCACCATGCCAGATTCTGCTGCCCCCTTTCCCTCTTCCCTTCTAAAGTAGGATTGAAACATCCTCACTTGGACCTTTCTTCTTGTTAAGCTTCATATGTGTCTGTGAGTTGTATTATGGGTATTCTGAATGTTTTGGCTAATATTCACTTATCAATAAGTGCATACCATGTGGATCGTTTGGGGTTACCACAATCATGATATTTTCTAGTTCCATCCATATGCCAGCAAAATTTATGATGCATCAGACACCAGGGATGTGGGATGCTCCCAGGACCCAATGGGGATGGCATTAGTCAAAATGCCCAACAGTGGAGAGATAGAACCTGAAGAGACCACCTGCATTAGATAGACATGGGTCCCAGTTGAGGGATGGGGTCACCCACCCATCTCAAAATTTATAACCCAAAATTTATAACCAAAATCTATAATTGGTCCTGGAAATTCAGGGACAGAGTGGAACAGAGACTGAAGGAAAGATCATCCAGAGAACGACAGTTTTTGAGATCCATCCCATGTGTAGGCACCAAACTCTGACACTATTTCTGATGCCAAGATGTACTTGCAGACGAGCCTGGCATGGTTGTCTTCTGAAAGAATCTGTGCTCACCTGACTGACAGCCATGGATGCTCACAGCCAACCTTTGAACTAAGCCCGGGGACCCCCATGGAAAAGTTAGGGGAGGAACTGAAGGAGCTGAAGGCAACTCCATAGCTTCCAATGGGGAAATTAATACAACAGTAACTAGTTGGACCTCACAGAGCTCCCATTGCATATATGGGCTAGGCAATAGCCCCTGCTATATGTGTAAGAGAGGACTGCTGTGTTTGGACTCAGTGGAAGGGGATATGCTTGGTCTTGTGGAGGTTTGATGCTCCTGAGGAAGGGGAAGCTATAGAGGTGAGGTGAAAATGGGTGGGTAGGTGAGGGTGCACCCTCTTAGAGGCCAAGGGAAGGGGGAATGTGGTGGAGGTCTCGTGAAGGGGGAACTGGGAATGAGAACATTTGAATTTATAATAAATAAAATAATAAAAATACAATAAATTTCATAAAGGTCTGGAGCTGGAGAGATGGCTCAGAAATTAAGAGTGCTTACTGCTCTTACAGAGGTTCCTGTAACTAAAGTTCCTAGGGTATCTGATGCCCTCCTTATGTCCATCCAGACACCTGGACTCATGTGCGCATGTCTATATTACAACAAGGACACCTGGGCAATTAGAATTTGCAAAACCTGGAAACTACTTAGGTATAACTAGGGATGTTACCAGCTACTGTGTACCTAAATCATTGTCCAAAGCAGGATAGTTTTTGGCACTCAAAAAATGGTAACTGAAACTGGAAACCAAATAAGTTTTCTACTGTTCTCTCTGTACTTTCTATCATTGTGACTTTCTGCCAAGAATATGCAATAATTCCAAAGAATATGAAAGTCTAATTGAGGGGTCTGGAGAGATGGCACAGTGGTTAAGAGCATCGACTGTTCTTCTGAAGGTCCTGGGTTCAAATCCCAGCAACCACATGGTGGCTTATAACCATCCATAATGGAATCTGATACTCTCTTATAGTGCTGTCTGAAGACAGATGCAGTGTGTTTAGATATAACAATAAATAAATCTTTTTTTAAAAAGTCTAATTGAGGTATAGAAAAAATGTACACTCTGATCTTCTCCAGGTTCAAAATTCTTAATGATTGTCCAACAACATAAAGAAAATGCACTACTACAAATGCTTCATGTTTCTACAAGCTAATGCTAGGAGAACATACTGGCCAAACAGTATTATTTAGATGTTAAGAAGGTTTTCTGTTCCTTCTAGTGTAGTTCAAAATATTAGCCCATTTGTAGATTATTATAGTTTTTGTAATATAAGCCTTTGTTATCCCCTTAATGTTCAAGATATTTATTACAGTGTCTATGCTTTCATTTCTGTTATTAAAATTAGAATGTATCCTCCTCCTGCTTCTTCTTCCTCTTCTTGTTCCTCCTTTTCTTCTTGTTCTTCTCCTCCTTTTCTTGTTCTTTTTGTTCTTCTTCCTCTTATCCTCTTCTTTTCCCTTCCCCTCTCTCTTTCTCTCTTTCTTCCTCTTTTACCAAAATTGTTGTTGTCAGGGTTTCCTGAATTTGGGGTTTGGTGCATGACATTAACTTCTAGGGAATACTCAGACATTTTGATTTAATTTTCTTTCTTTCTTCTTCTTGTGTTTCAATTAGAATTATGTAACATGTATTTTGGTAGTCTATGATTCTTGAATATTCTATTCTATTCTATTCTATTCTATTCTATTCTATTCTATTCTATTCTATTCTATTCTATTCTATTTGCTCCTTTATTTCTTCCTGTGATTTTGATTTTTGATTTTCAGTACTTGAATTTTTTAAAGCTGAAAATATCTTCCTCTATTATTGTCCTATCTATACACAGAAGTACAAAATAATTTTTGAGTACTGTGATTTGAATCTAATGTTTGTGTTTCCTTCATATGACTTCTAATTCAGCCTTATATTTATCATCAATTATTTTATACTACTTATTGTATCTTCTAGTCACATTAGCATAGTTTTATAATTCCTAAACTAAACTAAACAATATAATTGCCCTGTTTTACTGGTGTTTGTTCTGTCTCTGTGTTCTTTTCGCCTTTTAGTTTGCCTGAATATTATAATTGTCAGAGGAATCCTTCCATATAAGATTTATAATATGGTATAAAATATGGTGGAATGCAGTCTTTTAAAAATATTTTATTTATTTACATTCCAGTCATTCCCTACCCTGGGTCTTCAGGTAAAGCTATTTCCAATCCAATTTTCTCTGGAAATGCCAGAATCATTTCCAGAGTATTTATACTAGTTTGCAATAACACCAGCAATGGAGGAGTGTTCCTGTTTCTCCACATACTCAGCAGCATGTGCAGTCACTGAGGTTTTGGATTTAGCAATTCTGATTAGTTGAAGGTGGAATCTCAATTCTTTATTTCCTCCTCATTTCCTTTATGACTAAGGACTTTTGACATTTTTTATTGAATATTTTATGTATTTACATTTAGAGTGTTAACCCCTTTTCCAGTTTACCCTCTGGAAATGCCCTATCCCATCCTCTATTCCCCTGTTTTTATAGGGTGTTCCCTTACCTACCCACCAACTCCCACCTCACAACTCTGGCACTTCCCTATACTGGAGAATTAAGCCTTCCTCCCAAGGGCCTATCCTCCCATTAAAGCCTGATGAGGCCAACCTCTGCCACATATGCAAATGAAGCCATATGTCCCTTTTTGGTTGGTGGTATAGTCCCTGGGAGATCTGAGGGGTCTGGTTAGTTGATATTGGTGTTCTTCCTATGGGGTTACAAACCGCTTCAGCTCCTTTAGACCTTTCTCTAATTCCTCCTTTGGGGTCCTTGTGCTCAATCCAATGGTTGTCTGCAAAGCATTCATCTCTGAATTTGTCAGGCTCTTTCAGAGTCTCTGAGGAGACAGCTCTATAAGGCTCCTGTCATAAAGCACGTCTTTGCATCCGCAATAGTGTCTGGATTTGGTGTCTGTATATAAGATGGATCCCAAGGTGGGGCAGTCTTTGGATGGCCTCTCCTTCAGTCTCTGCCCCATACTTTGTCCTCATATTTCCTTTAGACAGGAACAATTCTGGATTAAAATTTGGAGATGAGTAGGTAGCCCCATCTCTCAACAAGGGCCATGCCTAATCTCTGGATATGGTGTCTAGAGGTTCTCTCCACATAGTTTGGCATTTCAGCTTCCCCCATCACCTGTGGGTCCTGGGAGCATCTTGCTTTCCTGGCATCTGGGACTTGCTGGTAGATACGCCCAGTTCCTCATGCCCCATTGCTACACAACTCTGTTCTATTTCCTGACCCTCTGTATATCATCATCTATCTCCTCTTATACCTGATCCTGCCCTCCTTTCTCCTCCTCTCCATCCTCCCAAGGACCTCATACCCTCTACCTCCTGTGAGTATTCTGTTTCCCTTCTAAGAAGGACTGAAGCATCCACACTTTGGTCATCCTTCCTCATGAGCTTCACATCATCTGTGAAGCATATCTTGGGTATTCTGAGATTTTGGGTTAATATCCACTTATCAGTGAGTGTATACCTTGTGTGTATGTTTCTGACTAGGATACCTCACTCAGGATGATATTTTCAAGTTCCATCCATTTGTCTGCAAATTTCATGAAGGCATTATTTTTAATAGCTGATTAGTGTTCCATTGTGTAAATGTACCACATTTTCTGTATCCATTCCTCTGTAGAGGGACATCTGGATTGTTTCCAGCTTCTAGCTATTATAAATAAGGCTGCTATGAACATAGTGGATTATGTGTCCTCATTACATGTGGGAACATTTTCTGGGTCTATGCCCAGGAGAGGTACAGATGGGTCTTTAGGTAGTACTATGTGCAATTTGCAGAGGAATAGCCACACTGATTTCCAGAGTGGTTGTACCAGCTTGCAATTACACCAGAAATGGAGAAGTGTTCCTCTTTCTCTACATCCTCACCAGCATCTGCTGTCACATGCATTTTTGATCCTAGCCATTCTGACTAGTGTCAGGTAGAATCTCAGGGTTGTTTTGATTTGCATTTCCCTGATGATTAAGGATGCTGAACATTTCTTGAGGTGTTTCTTGGCCATTTTATATTCCTCAGTTGAGAATTCTTTGGTTAGCTCTATATCTCATATTTTAATATGAATTTTTGGATCTCTGGAGTCTAATTTCTTGAGTTTTTGTATATGTTGGATATTAGCCCTCTATCAGATGTAGGATTGGTAAAGATCTTTTCCTAATCTATGGACTGCCATTTTTATATTGACAGTGTCCTTGGCCTTATAGAAGCTGTGCAATTTTATGAGGTTCCATTTGTCAATTCTTGATCTTATAGCCTAAGCCTTTCGTGTTCTATTCAGGAAGTCTTCCCCTGTGCTCAAGTATTTGACGCTTTCCCCCACTTTCTCTTCTATTAGATTCAGTGTATTTGGTTTTATGTGGAGGTTCTTGATCCACTTGAACTTGAGCAGATAAGAATGGAGCAATTTGCTTTCTTCTACATGCTGACCTCAGGTTGAAGCACCACCATTTGTTGAAAATGCTGTCTTTTTTCCACTGGATTGTTTTACCTCCTTTGTCAAAGATCAGATGACCATAGGTGTGTGGATTCATTGTTGTATTTTCAATTATATTCCATTGATCAATGTGCCTGTTTCTGGACCAATATCATGCAGTTTTTTTTATCATGGTTACTCTGTAATACAGCTTGAGTTCAGGAATGGTGATTCCCCAGATGTTCTTTTATTGTGGAGAATCGTTTACACAATCCTAAGTTTTTGCTTATTCCAAATGAGTTTGTGAAATTGCTCTTTCTTTCTTTTTTTTTAAATTGGAAATGCCATGTGAATCTTTTTTTTTTAATTTTCTATATTTTTTGTTTACATTCCAAAGGCTTTCCCCTTTCCCATATCCCCCCCACCATATGACCCATAAGTCCTCTCCCCCGGAACTATTCCCCAATCATTCCCCCACCACCATCCCCATTTCTCTGTTCTGGTTCTACAAAACTTGATCCAATCTTTTCAGGCCCAGGGTTCTTTTCTTTACCCAATCACAAAAGAATACACATGAAATGCAATCACTGATAAGTGGATATTAATGAGCCCAGAAGCCCTAAATACTCAAGGCACAACTAGCAATTCAAATGATTCACAAGAAGAAGAAAGGAGAAATTTCTCTTTCTAACTCTCTGAAAAACTGAGTTGGAATTTTGATGGGGATTACATTGAATCTGTAGATTGCTTTTAGCAAGATGGCCATTTTTACTATATTAATCCTGCCAATCTATGAGCATGAAAGATTTTTCCATCTTCTGAGAGCTTCAATTTCTTTCTTCAGAGACTTGGAATTCTTGTCATACAGATCTTTCACTTGCTTGGTTATTGGCCATTTTATATTCATTCATTATGAATTTTCTGTTTAGCTCTGTATCCCATTTTTAATTGGTTATTTGTTTGGTTTTATTTTTTGAAGGTTAACCTCTTAAGTTCTTTATACATCTTGGATATTAGCCTTCTATCAAATTATCACATATAGGAGTAGTGAAGATATTTTTCCTAAACTGTAGGTTTCTGATTTGTCCTATTGATGCTGTCTTTTTCCTTGTAGAAGCTCTTCAGTTTCATGAGTTCCCAGCAGGCACCCACATTTGTAAAGAAAACTTTACTGAAGGTCAAAAGACACCTTGCCCATCACACATTAATAGTGGGAGACTTAAACACCCCCACTTTCACCAGCAGTTAAGTCATTGAAACAGAAACTAATGAGTGAAACAGTGAAACAAACAGAAGTTATGAAACAAATGGATTTAAGAGTAGTCTATAGAACATTCATATGATTGTCTCATTAGAGGCTGAAAGAGTTTTTGACAAAATACAACATTGAATCATATTAAAAGTTTTGGAGAGATAAGGAATTCATGGCATATAACTAATGATAATAAAAGTAGTATATAGCAAACTAACAGAAAATATTAAATTAAATGGAGAAAAACTTGAAGCAATCCCACTAAAATCAGGGACAATAGAAGGCTGTCCCTTCCTCCCTATCTATTCAATAGTACTTGGACTCCGACCTAGAGCAATTAGAAAACAAAAGATCAATGGGATAGAAATTGGAAAGGAAGAAGTCAATGTATACCTATTTGCAGATGATATGATAATATACATATGAAACCCAAAAAGTTGTACCAGAAAACTCCTATAGGTGATAATCAATTTCAGCAAAGTTTGGAAACAATACCCTTCACAATAATCACAAATGCTAATACATCTTGGTGTAACTCTTACCAAGCAAGTGGAAGATCTGTATGACACAAACTTTAAATCCTTGAAGAAAGAAATTGAAGATGATCTCTGAAGATGGAAAGATCTCCTATGCTCATGGACTGGTCGAATGAACATAGTGAAATGGCCATCTTACCAAAAGCAAATACAGATTCAATGCAGTTCCCATCAAAATTACCACACAATTCTTCACAGACATGGAAAGAGCAATTCTCAATTTTACATGAAAAATCAAAAACTACAGGATAGTCAAAACTATTCTCAACATTAGAAGAATTTCTGGGGGTATCACTATCCCTGACCTCAAACCATACTTGGATTACTAAGTAGGGTTGTACTTTATATATGTTATTATTCTGGTGTGATTTTAATGAAGAATGGTTTCAAACTTGAAATGCTTACTTGGTATATTCATTTGATAATCATCAAAAGAAAATTCATTGAATGTGCATGTGCCAATTTCTTTTACTGTAGATACTATTTTTAATTTGCCAAAGTTGCTTTGCAATTAAGTCTCTGATGTCATGATTCACACAAGCAATTTTCTATGTGAGTGTTAACTATGTACTGATAATTATTAGCACTTTTTGGTCTTAACAAGTGTTATGAGGTTATAATGCAGAGAAATCATCTAAAGTGTGTTCTGCTTTGATTAAGGTTAGCTGTTAATATATGGTTGCAGTGCTTAAGATTGAGAAATTAAATTCTTATAGCATGATTCATGTTCAAAAGGAAATACAACTTTACTGATGTCATTTGTGAGGTAGATACATCTGTCAAGTTTTATAATACATATATGTATATTTGCTTTAGGCACATCACATAGTCTAGCTTAATACTAAAGACGCAGAATGCATAGGATAAGCATCTACCTGCATCATTATATATTCCTTGCTACATGAAGTTTACAGATCATCTCTTATGTTTCTAAATTGAATTAAGAAAAATTCTAGATACAAGGAAAGATAATATTTTTCTTCATATCACAATTTAATTGGGGAATATTTTAAATAGCATATATATATATACAGTAGTGATCATATTTTCTTGAATATATATTGCAAATTTGCTTATATATATATGGTACAAAAGAGGGTACAAAAGATGGAGCAGTCTGATATTGAAGTCTTTCTGTATCTAGTCAAGAAGCAAAACATGTGCACAAAGTAATTGCTTTTCAATGATCTCTTGCTGTAGATGCTATTACCGATGAAATTTGTCTCTATCCATTGAAGGATAATTCCACTGAAGGAATATAAATGTTCTATGCTTGCTGTTTGTCTGTTTCTTTGCCATCTATCAGGCCATATGTACAACTATGTTGAGATTAATGAAAGGAATAATCTCAGAATGTTAATAAAATGAGATTCCCAATGAAGTACCTTGTTCATAGGGGAAGGGACCCTCTAGAAACTTTTCCTATTAGTATTGTTCACACTGAGTTTCCAGCAATTCACAAAGACTGTGCAAGCTTTCACACTTAGGGACTGGTTCCTATAAAGTTCTCACTCATGATTTTCTGCTATAGAAAGCATTATTTCTTTATTTTCTTCTCTCCAAATTTAGAGACATGTGCTTTGCCACTTGTCTTCTCTTATGGATGCAAAAAGACTTGATGTTTTCCAGTTTGTTCAGATTTTGACTTGTGTAGAATGAATATTCCCGTCTTCCTTACTTGTGGAACAACAACAACAACAAAAGAAGAAGAAGAAGAAAACAAAAAACAAAATAAACAAAGCAAACAAAAAAAAAAACAGAAAAGTCTTAGGTCTGAGATGCCTGGATCTTCTACTGTAGATTATATCACATTTGATCTTTTATAAGTTACCAGAAACCACCCAACATAAGCTTTGATCTTTAGAAATTCCCAGTCACATGTTACCAAAAAGGATAGCTGTTATCCCCAGAAGAACAGGAGCACCTAGAATAGAATAATTAAACACTTATAGATAGAATATAGTAAACAAAATTAGACAAAACCCACAAACCTGAGTTATTAGACCTCACAGAAAACCAAATTAAGCATTATAATTCTTCTAAGTAGAAAAAAACAAAGATAGTTATCTTAATTATTCATGTTATATTAAAATGCTTTGTTCACACTGTACATACTGGCCATAACCTCTTGCTCCAGGCTCAAAATAATTTTTTTCAGGAGTGCATTATACGGGGTTTCTTTCTTCCATCTTTCCCTGCTTTGTTCTGGCTGCAATTTTAAATATATATATGTGTCAAGAACAGGTATATCAAACTAAAGAAGTGAGACATGATTAGATTTAAAATGACAGACTATCCCCAATTCAGTGATAGTTATTGAGTTCAGTACCCTTCTGTCACAAAATAAGTCATCAAGACACAAACAACACAATGGAGAAACATACAAATTAAATAGTATCAATGGAACTAATAGACATGTACAGAACATTCCACCCAAACACCAAAGAATACACATGTTTTTAGCAGCTGATGTAACTAATTTCCTCCAAATTTGTCTATATGTTAGGATAAAAAGTAGGTTTTAGCAAGTATAGGAAAATTAAAATGCCATGCTGCGTACTGTTTGGCCCGGGGAGAAGAAAGCTGGGTATCAATAGCAGTAGAATCTACAAGTACATTAACTTGTTAATACTTATCAGCATGTTATCAAGTGTTTATTAAGTCAAGTAAGAAATCAAGAACATAATTTAAAATTTTCTAGAGTTGAACGAAAATGAAAACACAACATACCAAGTATACATGGGTCACAGTGAAGGCAGAAAAGCAAGAAATAAAGTGCTGAGCACATGTGAATTCACAGTAACAGTGATTGCATGCTTAAGACTTGTACAAGACTAAACCAGCCAAAATTGCACTGTGACCAGTTGCTGAGGAGTCTACTTCTAATTTGTGGCTGCTGAGGGAGAAAGGGTCAATTGTTTTTCAAGGACACAATCATGAGAGGTCCCTTTTGCTCCATTAAATCATCCTATACTCATTCTCCTCAGGGGATTCCATGGGCTTTTAAAAAAAGAGCACAGGAAGAAAATCTAGTGGGGAACACAGGGAAGGAAGTGAAGGGAAGGGAATATAGGATCAATTTATTTAAAATATATTGTATGCATACCTTAACATTTGAAGCTCTTAAAAAAATAAAAGGGTTTTGTGAGTATGATAAAGTCAAAGGTATTGAGATGTAGGGATCAGGCTAGAGTATATCCTAGTTAGCTAAAATTGGCAGAGAAAACAGAAAACTGAAGATTCTGAGCCATTAGTTTTGAAGACACAGAAAGTGATGAGCAAGAATGAGCAAGTTAAAGAGGAAGAGTCAAGGAAGAAAATATATTCAGTCCTCTCAAAAGTGGGGTTTGATCATACATACCACATTTGTAATATTAAGCCATAGAAGTGTGAGATAGTGTTCTAATCTATGTGTTTAGAGACTGATTATAAAATCTACAGGAAAATATATAAATGTTTGGCATGACTATATTAATGTCTTGAAATTAGAAACCATAAAAATAAAAGACATAAAATATTTCTAAAAATAGGAAGCAATTTTAAAAAATAATGGAAACATAAAAATTAAGTATATAAGCACTACTGTGTGTTAAAAATGTAGAAAAATAACCATAATGAATAATTAGAAAATAGAATCTGCAATAAGTTCTGGAAAGGCCTTTATATTTTTAACATCATCCTAAGGATATTTATTATTGGAAGTAATATTTATTTGCTTAGTTATTGAGGAGCTCTTAATTTAAATGTTAGCTCAAATAGGCTATTTCTAGATATAGTCTATTATTAAACAATGTCCAGTTGGAAAATATATTGTAGAAAGTAATAACTATGCAAAATTAATTTATTACTGGGGGTTGATTTCTTTACCATGTGTTCTTAGGTTTCTTACCTCTTCTTCAACTGTAAAAGAAAATTTTGCAGAATTTGGAAAAGTAGAAAAGCAACATCTCAGACTGCAATGAGTGGAATGCTCTGTTTTCATGGATGGATTATATAAGTCATATAATAGTTTTTCTACTGCACATTGTCCCTCCTATAACGCATCTGGCATTTTCATATACATATCCAATACACACAGACCTAGAAAATAAGTGCTTCTCTCTGAAGTTTAATTGTAGATATAGTTTTTGCTTTGTAGGGTGCCAAATCAAAGTCATCTACCATTGGACCAGCACAAATATTTGGGCAATATCTGAAAAAAAAATCCAGTTTTTATTGTTGTTACTAAGCTTAACAGAGTGCTATGTGTGGCCTTGATGTTGGTGAGGTTCTCTGTTTCTAGTAGGTTATTAATTGCACATGTTACTTGTAAATAACACTCTCAGGATGCCAAGTGTATCATTAGAAGAGGGCTATGTATATAGAACAACCTTAGTAGAATCCTACCTTACTAAAGTGTTTTGTATTTTTATCTGCCTAATATTTATATAAAAATTACTGTGCTGGGTGGTTGTGGGACACGCCTATAATCCCAGCGCTTGGGAGGCAGAGGCAGGCAGATTTCTGAGTTCGAGGCCAGCCTGGTCTACAGAGTGAGTTCCAGGACAGTCAGGACTACACAGAGAAACCCTGTCTTGAAAAAACAAAAACAACAAAAAAAATTACTGAAATTATTTTGTAGAACAGATAACATGATGTTTATCTTAACATGAAACCTTAATCATACTTCAATATCTAAATACATAATTTAAACAAATTAAGTAAATATACAACTAAAGAAATTAGAAATACAGAAAAGGAGGAGATAAAAAATGTTATGATACACCATAATGGAGACCAAATTGAGTATTTTATTTATTATTTTAATTTTTTCCTTTTGTGTCCCTACCTTCCCACTGCACCCCACCAGATCTCTCCACTCCCTGGGGCCTCAAATATCTTGAGGGTTGGGCCTCTCTCTGAGGCCAGGCCAAGCAGTCCTTTGCTATATACGAGTCATGGGCCTCATATATGTAGCTGCCCACAGCTACATTTGAACAGGTTACTGGGTTCCCTGGAAAGAAAGCTGGGGATAGGAACAGGGTGGCGAGAGAAACATGGAGTCAAGACAAGATTTCATGCCCAAGGTTCAAAGTTTAGTGGAGGTCTCCAAATATATATAGGTGGGGAAGACCCTTCCCCCAAAGGCTGAAAACAGGTCTGCAGAATTGGTTCTGCTTGCTCCTCAGGAGGCTGGCATCAGGTGGCTAGTGTCCTTGGAGAACAACGGGCTTCCACCCTAGGTGGGAAGCAGTGGTTAGCAGAGTTCTGAAACTCCAGATCAAAGAGGCTGGGTGGAGGGCACAATATCAGCTAGTGTATGCTGCCTGGCTGGTGGTGCAGTGTCTGAGACATCTTGGAGGTCCAGGTTAGTTGAGACTGCTGGTCTTCATATGAAGTCACGTGCCTCAGCTTCTTGCAGCTTCTCCCTAATTCAACCACAAGGGCCCCTGGTTTTTGTCAATTGGTTTGGTGTAAGTATCTGCATCTGACTCTTTCAGCTAGTTGTATGTCCTGTCTGAGGGCAGTCATGCTAAAATCCTGTCTGTAAGCGCACGCCATAGCATCAGTACTACTGTCAGGCCTTGGAGCCTCAACTTGACCTAGATCCCAATTTGGTCCAGTCACTGAAACTTCTTTCCCTCATTCTCTTTTCAATTTCGTCCCTGCAGTTCTTTTACACAGAAAAATTCTCGGTCAGAATTTTTGACTGTGGGATTAGTATTGACAAGGGTAATTGGTCTGAAATCCTCTTTCTTTGTTGGGTCTTTTTATGTGGTTTATGTTTCAGTGTAACTGTGGTTTCAAAGAACAAATTAGTTAGTGTTCCTTTTGTTTCCATTTTGTGAGATGGTTTGAGAAGTATTGGTGTTCTCTTTTAAAGATCTGATAAAATTTAATACTAAAACAATCTGGACCTGGGATTTTTTTTTTTTTTTTTTGGTTGGGAATTTTTTTTTCTTTTCTTTTTTTTTTCTATATTCTTTGTTTACATTCCAAATGCTTTCCCCTTTTCCGGTTCCCCCCTCGCCATATGTACCATAAGTTCTCTTCCCTCCATCCATTCCCCAATCACCCCCTCCCATTTCTCTGTTCTGGTACTCCCCTACAATACTGGATCAAGTCTTTTCTGAACCAGAACCCTCTCCTTCCTTCTTTTTGGGAATCATATGATTTGCTAATTGTGTCTTAAGTATTCAGAGCTTCTGGGCTAATTAATATCCACTTATCAGTGATTGCATTTCATGTATATTCTTTTGTGATTGGGTTAGCTGACTTAGGATGATATTTTCCAGTTCCAACCATTTGCCTACAAATTTCATGAATTCATTGCTTTTAATTGCTGAGTAGTATTCCATTGTATAAATGTGTGCTTCTGTTTCTTTACAGGATATAGAAAAATACTCAATAAAATTCTCACAAACTGCATCCAAGAATACATCAAAACAACCATCCACATGACCAAGAAGGCTTCATCCCAGTGATGAAGTGATGGTCCAATATATGGAAATCTATCAACATAATCCTCTATATAAGTAAACTAAAAGTAAGAAACCACATGACCATCTCATTAGATGCTGAAAAAAGTGTTTGACAAAATAAAAAAAAAACACTTTTTGTTAAAAGTGTTAAAAGTTGAAAGATTAGAAATTGAAGGCACATACTTAAACATAATAAAAGCAATATTCAGCAAACCAACAGCCAACATCAAATTAAATGGGGAGAAACTTGAATTAATCCCACTAAAATAAGGGACAAAAGGTTGCCCACTCTCTCCCTATTTAATCAATATTCTACTCAAAGTTCTAGCCAGAGCAATTAGAAAACAAAAGGTCGAGCAATGCGTGGTGGCACACGCCTGTAATCCCAGCACTTTGGAGGCAGAGGCAGACAGATTTCTGAGTTCGAGGCCAGCCTAGTCAACAGAGTGAGTTCCAGGACAGCTAGGGCTACACAGAGAATCCCTGTCTCAAGGAAAACCAAAAAAAAAAAAAAACCAAAAAAAGGAAAACAAAAGGTCAAAGGGATAAGAATTGGAAAGGAAGAAGTCAATATATTTGCAGATGGTATGATAGTATACACCAGTGACCCAAAAAATTCTATCAGAGAATACATACAGCTGATAAACAACTTCAGTAAAGTGGCTAGATATAAAATTAACTCTAAAAAAATCAGTAATCTTTTTCTACTTAAAGGAAATTTGAGCTGAGAAAGAAATTTGGGAAATGACACCCTTTATAATAGTCACAAATAATATAAAACATCTTGGTATAACTCTAAGCAAGGAAGACAAAGATCTGTACAAGAACTTCAATTCTCTGAAGAAAAAAATCAAAGAAGACCTCAGAAGATGGAAAGATCTCAATTGCTCATGGAGAGGTTGGATTAACATAGTAAAAATGACCATCTTACCTAAAGCAATCTATAGATTCCATGCAATCACCATCAAAATACCAACTCAATTCTTCACAGAGGTAGAAAGAGTAATTCTCAATTTCATCTGGAATAATAAAAATCCCAGGAGAGCCAAAACCATTTTCAATATTAAATGGTCTTACAGGGGAAATTACCATCCCTGATGTCAAGCCTACTGCAAAGAAATTGTGATAAAAACTGCAATGTATTGGTACAGAGACAGACAGGTAGATCAATGGAATAGAATTGAAGACTCAGAAATAAACCCACACACCTATGGTCACCTGATCTTTGACAAAGAAGCTAAAATCATCCAATGGATAAAAGAGAGGATTTTTAAAAGTATTATTCTTTAATCCTTTCTTTTTTTTTTACAGTACAGTCTTTATCCCCCTTCTGATCTACTCCAGACCTCTCCCCACCCCAAAACTCCCCATACGAAGGAGATGTCCCCAGCCCTCCACCATCACCACATCAGAATTTTCTACTCCCTGAGGCCCCAATCTCTTGAGAGTTAGGTTCATCTTCTCTCACTGAAGCCACGCCAGGCAACCCTCTGCTGTTTACACATAGGAGGCTTCATATCAGCTAGTATATGCTACCTGATTGGTAGCTCAGTGAGAGATCTCAGGGGTCCAGGTCAGTTGAGACTGCTGGTCTTCCTATAGGGTCACCCTCCTCCTTAGCTTTTTAACAAATGATAATTGTTCAACTGGCAGTCACCATGTAGAAGAATGTAAATTGTTCCATTTTATCTCCTTGCTCAAAGCTCAATTCCAAGTAGAACAAGGACCTCCACATAAAACCAGAAATGCTGAATCTAAGATTCTGTTTGCCGGAACAGAACACCAATGACTCAGGCTCTATTTTAAAAATTAACAAATTGAACCTCATAAAATTGAAAACATAGAGGCAAGGTGCAGGATTGGGTAGGGGCATTACAGACAGGAAACTGGGAAGGGGTACAATATTTGAAATGTATATAGATCAAATAGCCAATTTAAAAAAAAAAATTTGCCCTGCAAGGCAAAGGGCACAGTCAGTGGGACAAAATGGTAACTTACAGATTGGGAAAAGATCTCTAACATCCTTACATCTGATAGAAGGATTATACAAAAATATACAAATAACTCAAGATGTTGGAGTCCAGAGAACCAAAAACCCTACTAAAAATGGGATACAGCGATAAACAAAGAATTTTCTACTGAGGAATCACCAATGCCCAAAAACACCTAAAGAAAAATCCTTAGTCATCAGGGAAATGCAAATCAAACAACCCTGATATTATAACTCACATCAATCAGAATGAGTAAGATCAAAAACTCAGAGGACAGTAGATGCTGGCAAGGATATGGAGAAAGAGGAATACTTCTCCTTTGCTGGTGGGATTGCATACTGGTAAAATCACTTTGGAAATCAATCTGGCAGTTCCTTAGGAAACTGGAAATAGTTCTACATGAGGACCCAGCTATACCACTAATGTACATATACCCAAAAGATGCTTCAACATATAATAAGGATATGTGCTCCACTATGTTCATAGCAGACATATTTATAATAGTCAGAATCTGGAAAGAACCGAGATGTTCCTCAACAGAGGAATGGATACAGAAAATGTGGTACCAATTGTACCAGTTTATAATCCCAGAAACGATGGAGGACTGTTTCTCTTTCTTCACATCCTTGCCAGTACCTACTATCACCTGAGTTTTTGATCTTAGTCATTCTCACTGGTATGAGGTGGAATCTCAGGGTTGTTTTGATTTGCAATTCCCTGATGACTAAGGATGTTGAAAAATTCCTCAAGTACTTCTTAGTCATGAGAGATTTCTCAGTTGAGAATTCTGTGTAGCTCTGTGCCTGATTTTTAATAGGGTTGTTTAGTTTTCTGGAATCTAAATTCTTGAGTTATTTGTATATAATGGATATTAGTCCTCTATCAGATGCAGAGATTTTCCCAATCTCAGGGTTGCTGTTTTGTACTACTGACAGTGTCCCTTGGCCTTGTAGAAGCTTTGCAATTTTATGAGGTCCCATTTGTCGATTGTTGTTCTTAGAACATAAGCCATTAGTGTTCTGTTCAGGAAGTTTTCCCCTATGGCCAAGTATTTGATGCTCTTTCCCACTTTTTCTTCTATTAGATTCAATTTATCTGGTTTTCTGTGAAGGACCTTGTTCCACCTGGACTTGAGCTATGTACATGGAGATAAGAATGGAGCTATTTGCCTTCTTCTACATGCAGATGGCCAGTTGAACCAACACTGTTTGTTGAAAATGCTGTCTTTTCCCACTGGATGATTTTAGATTCTTTGCCAAAGACTATAGGTGTAAGTTTATTTCTGGGTCTGTTTTCAATTTTATTCCGGGGATATACTTGCCTGTCTCTCTACTAATACCATGAAGTTTTTATCACTATTATCCTATAGTATAGCTTGATGATTCCCCTAAAAGTTCTTTTATTGTTGAGAATAGTTTTTGCTATCCTGGGTTTCTTGTTATTCCAAATAAATTTGCTAATTGCTCTTTCTAACTCTATGAAGAATTTTTATGGGGATTGCATTGAATCAGTTACAAGTAATTGAATCAATTACTTTTGGTAAGATACCCATTTTTACTGTATTAATCTTGCCAATACATGAGAATGAGATAGCTTTCCAACTTCTGAAGTCTTCTTTGATTTCTTTCTTAAGGGATTTGAAGTTCTTGTCATACAGATCTTTCACTTGCTTGTTTAGAGTCATACCAAGATATTTTATGTTATTTGTGACAACTGTGAAGAATGTTGTGTCCCTAATTTCTATTGGTTTGTGGTATATAGCCTCTATTATATTTAGGTATGAATGTTTAACTCCTGATTTCTCTAATAATTTTAGCATGAATTCGTGTTGTATTTTGTCAAAGATTCTTCAGCATCTATTGTCCAAGCCAGCTCAGTCAGTCAACGTGCCTTCCAGGGCAAGAGTAAGAATTAAAAAGGAAAAAAGACAATTAGACATCATTGTAGCATCACCCTAGCCAGTTCTGAGGCTGAAGCAGGTATATTTTTTCCAAGTCTGCTTTTATACCTTTTAATTACATGCAAATAATAAAGACAAGCAATAAACACCACTAGTCAAGGAAGAAGCAAGGTAAAAAGCAAAGTCCCATGATCACTGTTTTTTAAGTGCTAATCGGGATGAGCTATATATCTGAGCCTACTGCCTAGTCCTAGCCCAAAACCAGATTCTTGCCTGAAGCCTCCTCCTTTGTTTTACCCTAAAATTAGATTCCTGCCTGACTTTACTTCCTTACTGCCTAGAATTAGAGTCCTATCTGAACTTAATTTCTTGTAGTGGCCCAATGCCTGATTCCTGCCTGAAGCCCATTTCTTTGTCCTTGGCCAATGTGAGATTCCTGCCAAATAGCCCCAAAATCTCTGTACAACATAGTGAGATGATAATATAGTTTTTCTCATTGAGTTTTTTTACATAGTGGATTACATTGGTGGATTTCTGTACATTGAACCATCCCTGCTTCCCTGGGATGAAGCCTACTTGATCATGGTGGATGATCTTTTTAATGTGTTCCTCGGTTTTGTTTGAGATAATATTATTATTATTGCATTGATATTTATACGCGAAATTGGTCTGTAGATCTTTCTTTGTTGAATTGTTTTTTGTGGTTTTTGTATCAGTGTAACTGTGGCTTCATAGAAACAATTGGGTAGTGTTCCTTCTGTTTCTATTTTATGGAATAGTTTGAGGAGTATTGGAATTAGATCTTCTTTGAAGGTCTGAAAGACTTCTGTACTAAAACCATCTGAACAACAGCTTTTGGGGGTAGACTTATAATTACTGCTTTTTATTCTGTGGTTGGTTATGGGGCTGTTTAGATGGTTTATTTGATCCTGATTTAACTTTGGTACCTGATATCTGTCTAGAAAATCATCCATTTCATACAGATTTCCCAGTTTTGTTGATTATAGACTTCTATAGTAGGATCTGATTATTTTTTTGAGTTCCCTCAGCTCCTGTTATGTCTCCCTTTTCATTCCTGACTTTATTTGTATACTTTGTATCTCTGTGCCCTCTGGTTAGTTTAGATAAGTTTATCTATGTTGTTGATCTTCTCAAATAACCAGTTCCTAGTTTTGTTTATTCTTTGTATAATTCTCTTTGTTTCTACTTCGTTGATTTTAGTTCTAAGTTTCATTATTTCTTGCCATCTACTCCTCTTGGGTGTATTTGCTTCTTTTTGTTCTAGAGCTTTCTAGAGTGTCTGTTGAGAATTCTGGTATAATTCTGATAGGTCTGCCTTTATATACTACTTGGCCTTTGTCCCTTATTGTTTTCAATATTCTATCTTTGTTCTGTTCATTTGGTGTTTTAATTATTATGTGACAAGAGGAGTTTTTATGGTCCCATCTGTTTAGTGTTCTACAGGCTTCCTTTATGTTTATGAGTATTTCTTTCTTTAAGTTAGGCATGTTTTCTTCTATAATTTTGCTGAAAATATTTGCTGACCCTTTGAGTTGGGATTCTTTACTCTCTTTCATACCTGTTATTCTCAGGTTTGGTCTTTTTATTGTTTCCTGGATTTCTTGAAGGTTTTAGGTAGTAGCCTTTTGCTTTTTGTATTTTCCTTGACTGTTGATTTTTTTTATGGTATCTTCTACAGTGTGATTCTCTTTCCTATCTCTTGTATTCTGTTGGTGATGCCAGTATCTGTGACTCCTTTTCTCTTTCCTAGGTTTTCCATCTCCAGGGCTATCTCTCTTTGTGTTTTCTTTAATGTTTCTATTTTCATTTTTAGGTACTAGACAGTTTTGTTCAATTCCTTTACCTGTTTTATTGTGCTCTCCTGTATTTCTTTAAGGGAGTTTTGTTATGTCCTTCATAAAGTCTTCCATTATCTTCCTGAAATGAGAATTCAGATCTGAATCTTGCTCTATAGGTGTGTTGGTGTATCCAGGACTTGTTTTGGGAGAACTAGGTTCTGATGTTGCCAAGTCAAATTGGTTTCTGTTGCTTATGTTTTTGTACTTGTCTCTTGCCATCTGGTTATGTCTGGTGTTATCTGGTCTCACTCTCTGTGACTGGAATCTGTCTGTCTTATGAGCCTGTGATCCTGTGATCCTGTGATCCTGTGATCCTGTGATCCTGTGATCCTGTGATCCTGTGGTCCTGGATGTGTCAGAATACCTGAAGAGTTGAGCTTGTCATCCTGTGATCCTGTAATCCTGTGGTCCTGGATGCCTCAGAATACCTGAAGAGTTGAGCTTCAATTGTGGTGTGGGCTATATGGGTTCAGACAATGAACCAAGGCTCTGCTCCTGGCACAGGTAGAAACTGGAATGCATGTGTGTCTCTTCTTGGGTAGGGAACCTGTATCTAGGGGTTGCAGGGGTTCTGGAACACCAGGTATTAGGGTGGGGTTTGGGGTGTCACCTGTGATTCTGGATGTATCAGAATACCTGGAGAGTCAAGCTGCAACTGGGATGTGAGCTGTGTGGCTACAGATCTTGAGTGGAGGCTCTGTTCCTGGCTCAGGTTCCATTTCATAATTTTAACCCAGAATTGTCCCGATCTCAAGGAAACATGGGGACAAAAATCAAGTAGAGAATTAAAGAAAGGCTATCAATTAACTACCCCACTTAGGGAACCATCCTATCTGTAGATACCCAACTTCCAACTCTGACAATATTGTTGATGCCAAGAGCTGCTTGCTAATAGGAGCCTGGTATAGGTGACTCCTGAGAGGCTCTGACATCACCTGTCTAATAGAGATGTAGATACTCACAGCCAATCATCTGACTGATCCAGAGACTTCACTGGAAGAGCTGGGGAAAGGAATGATGGAGGTGAAGGGATTGCAATACTATAGAAAGAATATTTAAAATCAAAATCATGTTATAAACTATATAATTCTAAAGCTCATAAACCTAATGTAGCTTGATTCCAACAAACAGATAATGAAATAAAATATATGTGCTCAATTTTATTAACAATAAAATGATTCCTGATGATATACAAATAAAAGAAATCCAGTGGTGATTGAAATGTACATATATTTAAATATAAATAAAATAAATTCTAATCATATCAAGACAGATTCATTTGCAAGAAGAATATGTAACTGGTCATTTCAGAAAACACTAATAGATAAGTAAGACAGTGATTATATCAGTGGAGGCAGTGAATTTGAATTGTACTAGGAAACAGCTGTCTACTGTGGGTAGAGAGGGGTGTTTCAACTGGAAAGGTCTAATTTCTAAAAGGAGATTTCTATTTGAATCATCTTTAGAGAAAAGAAAAAAGTTCGGTTGTCTACAAATGAATCTGTGTCATGGGTGGGTTGAGAACCACTGTTCATAATTAGAATACCACCAAATAATTCTGTATTTAAGAGCTTTGAATAATCCATAAATTATTCACATAAGGCAAAACATTCTTTCAGAAAGTATATAATTATTTTGAAAATTCACAGTTTTTTACATACAATGTATGGAAAATATCTGTATTTAAAATATGTCCATGAGCTTTTATCATCTTTTCCATTTTAGTGGCTTTGCAGTCTTTGTGTGTATGTGTGTGTGTGTGTTATAATTATTTTCATATATATTTTAATATAATTACAAAATATACAATTTACACTCATTTCTCCATTTCTTCCATGTACTTTTTCCTCTCTCTTAAATCCATGTCTGTCTAATTTAAGTATACATACAAATATAATATTCATATATTCCTAAATATATAACAACAACCTACTCACCTCACATAGTATTACTCTATATACATGATCTCAGGGCTGTCCACTTTATATTTGTCTGGCTGAGAAAACATAAACAGCAATGACAGCAGCAATGACCACACTAACATGGAATGGGGAAGCTCACAGGACCTCAACCCTAAAAAAAACTACAAGCAAAATGATTAGTTGTTTTTTGAAAGAGATTTTATGTAAGAAGGTAGAGACCATATTCAGAGGTTTCGCACAACTCCCAGTTAAGGGATGGGGCCACCCACCCATCTCAAAAATATTAACACAGACTTGTCCCTATCTAAAGAAAATGTGGGGACAATGAGTGGAACAGAGACTGAAGGAAAGTCCATCCAGAGATTACCCCACCTAAGGATCCATCCCATCAGTAGACACCAAACCCAGGCACTATTGGTGATGCCAAGAAGTGCTTGCAGACAGGAGTCAAGTATGGTTGTCCCCTGTGAGGATCTGCCAGAGCTTGACCAATACACATGTGAATGCTCTCATCCAACCATGAGAGTGAGTACATGGACATAAATGGAGGAGTTAGGGGAAAGACTGAAGAACCTTGCAACCCCACAGGAAGAATAATATAAACCTACTAGACCCACCAAAGCTCCACGGGACTAAAACACCAACCAAAGAGTATACATGGAAGAACCTATGGCTCCAGCTGCTTATGTAGCAGAGGATTACATTAATCTGGCATCAATGGAATATGAAGCCCTTGGTCCTGTGGATACTAGATGCCCCAGTGCAGGGGAAGGTTAGGACAGTGAGGTAGGAGTGGATGGAAGGATGTGGGAGCTCCCTCAGACAAGGAGAGGGAGGGGGATTGAATGGGGGGCTTGCAGAGGGGAAACCAGGAAGGGAAATAACATTTGAAATGTAAATAAATAAAATAACTAATGAAAAAGTGTATATATATTTGTGCGGTGGGGAAGCAAGGAGCTATTGACATCCTGAAGAGATATTTTCTCAACAATTTCTCAAAAGAAAAATATATGGGGCCCTATTAAAATTAATATTAATCATTTAAAAATGAAATTCACTCATTAAATGTGTTAAATTGAGGGAAACCCTGCATTGAAGAAGCCCACGAGTTTACACACACACACACACACACACACACACACACATACACACACACACTATTTAAAGCAGTCTGCAACTGCTCTCCTCAGGGTAATGACATACAGCTTGGTCTATTTTCTTTGTAATGTCTCCTTAGCTTTGGACACATTTTTCCCTAGATAAACATAAAAGTGCATCCTAATTAGACTTCACTGTGGTGGTTTGAATTACTTCATCCATTCAGAAAAACAGATAGAAAAATGGTTAGGTTGGGAGATGAGCAGAATGAGAGTGAAGGTTACCATGGTGATTTTTAGCTTTAGGCTGGTTACATGGAATTTTCAAGGATCCAGCCTCAAAGCCGGGACATAAATAATATTCATAAGCAATGTGTTTATTTCAGTGCCTTTGTAGTTGTAATCCTGCTTTTATTCCTTGAAATAATTTAGTTCCTAATACTGTCCTATCAGCCAAACAACATAAAACAACACTGAATTATTTAATAGCGAATGAACTCATGCAAACTTGTACTGGGGAGTATCTGTCTTTACAGTCATACTGTTATGATTCCTTAGGAACACGATTTCTTACCTTGGGTATTGAAGATTTCCTTACCTATTGATTATATCCAGAGCATAGTATTTTTTATTTGAACACTCTAGATGTCCTGCAGATGTTTACATGGTGTCCTACACATTCTCATCATTAAGTTTCCTATATATTATGTGGCATCTTTTAACTTCAAGCTTCCTGTTTATGGCATAAATGTCTTTTTCTATTACAAAATTAGGATCTATTGTATAAAATGTGTAACATATAGAAATCATAGTGTATAAATGTTTAACTCATTAAACTCATCTGATCTGGAAAAAAAACTATAATTTTCCTGCAGATGGTAGAAGAGAATACAGTTCAAAGTTAAAAGTTTAGCTGATAATTTCCTTACAGAAAAAAATTAGACTACTTTCCAAACACATCTCATTTTAGTCTTTCAGTGAAAAAGATACCCAAGAACATTAATTTTTATAGCAGCATTTTATTTTGTGTCATTTCCCTATATTCTATTCCCAATTTTGTTATAAATATGAGAAAATGCCATGAAAATCATTTACTAATCATCATATATCTATCAAATTCTACTGTGATGTTCACAAATTTGTTTACACTGCCTCCATTGGTTAATGAACTTCATCAATATCCATTTCTAGCCAAAGGTATGAGGATTCTTTACTTCTAAACTCTTCAAAGTGAACATGAAAAGCATAAGTTAAAATCTTATGGTCTGTCTTTTAGGTAAAACTAACAAAGAATGATATGTACCAGACTTAAGCATACTGTTCCATACTCATTTCATTATATTGATATCCAGTGGTTAAAATTACTGCTGTGTCAAAAGTCCATGTCAAAATTTATATCCTGTTAGGCTTATGCAATCTTATTTATAGATACAAAAATGTAAGCTGTTTAATGATTAAGTTACTTTAGCTAAATTTCATTTTGAAAATCAATAATATAATGTATTATACATAAGTATTTGTTTGAATATATTTTAGCAAGAACTTACTTATTTGCTCATTATTTTTATGTCCCATGTAATTGTTCAATCCTTTAATGTGAGAAAAGTCCACATTAGCTATCAATGACTATAAAAAGATAAGACTTGTGAAAAATAAGCATACAATAGCATGCCTCAGTTTATTAGATTGAACTATATAGTCTTATTTAAAAATGCTTTTGTCTGATTCAATTAATGCTTTTATTTTATGTGGCTGTACTGATTTTGTGGGCTTATAATGACTTTAGTAATCTATAATTTCACTTTATAGAGAACAAAAGTATATAATTGCATAGAACTGAAACACAAAAGAATAATATGTCATTTGGATATACATATATATGTTTATTCATGTTGATTCTTAAAAAAAACCTCACTTTTTATTTTTACGACATTATGCAATTATCTTTTTCAGTTGAGGCAAATATAGTTTTTGTAACACAGTTAGGAATTCAACAAGACATAGAATAACTTTTCTGATTGTGAAATGATCACCTTATTATTGAATTTTAACACTGCTGTTAATTATGTGGGATATCAAAGCTTTTAAAATATTTATCTCTGTGTCTCTTACAACACCACACTTTAATAATACTTGCTGTCTGTTATAACTGACACATCTCATTTTTCTCATCATTCATATTTGCTAAATGCCGACAATTTCTAGCATATTTTTTGAAAAATGTTCTTTAAAAAGTCATAGTTGTGAACATAGTGGAGCATGTGTCCTTATTACATGTAGGAGCATCTTCTGTGTATATGCCCAGGTGTGGTATAGCTGGGTCCACTGGTAGTACTATGTCTAATTTTCTGAGAAATTGCCAAACTGATTTCCAGAGTGGTTTTACCAGCTTGCAATCCCACCAACAATGGAGAAGTGTTCCTTTTTCCCCACATCCTCTCCAGCATCTGCTGTCCCCTGAGTTTTTCATCTTAGCCATTCTGACTGGTATAAGGTGGAATCTCAGTGTTGTTTTGATTGCTGCCTTATTTATAATAGCCAGAAGATGGAAAGAACCCAGATGTCCCTCAACAGAGGAATGGATACAGAAAATATGTTATACATACACAATTGAGTACTATTCAGCTATTAAAAATAATGAATTCATGAAATTATTGGGCAAATGGATGGAACTAGAAAGTGTGATTCTGAGCAAGGCAACCCAATTACAAAAGAACACACATGGTATGCACTCACTAATAAGCAGATTTTAGCCCAAAAGCTCAAAATTAACAAGTTACAATTCATCAAACGCAAGAAGAAGGAGAACTTAAGTGAGGGTGCTTCGGTTCCTCCAAGATAGGGAACAAAATAGTCACAGGAGCAATAAGGGAGACAGTGTGTGGAACAGAGACTGAAGTAATGGCCATCCAGAGACTGCCCTATTTGGGGATTCATCCTATAAACAGTCAACAAACCCTGACACTACGATAGCGTATACCAAAAGGAGCATGCCATGGTTGTCACAGGAGGGATCCTGCCATAGCCTTACAAATATAGAGGCATATGCTAACAACCAAGTATTGGACTGGGCATGGGGTCTCCAATGGAGGAGCTGGAGGATGGTCCAGAGGAGCTGAAGGGGTTTACAGCTCCATGGGAAGAACAATGATTTCAGCCACCCAGATGCCCCAAGACTCCCAGGGACTGAACCACCAACCAAGGGGCATACATGGTTCCCGCCAAAAATGTGGCAGAGGACATCTGTGGGAGGAATGGTCCTTGGTCAAGTAAAGGCTCAACAGAGGCCTGAACAAAGGGAAATTGAGCTGGGGGGGGGAGGAGGGAGTATGTTGGATGGAGAGACATTTACGTAGAGGCAGGGGGAAGGAGGAAGGGAAGGGATTAGGGGTCTTAGGGGAGGGAGAATATCAGAAAAGGTTTTACCATTGGCAATGTAAATGAAGACGATATTCAATTAAAAAAGTCATAGTTGAAGTTCAGTGAATAGGAAGAGATCAAGAAAAGTCAGTAATCAATCTGTGCTTGATAGATTATCCATAATAGTAAATGATATAAAATAATTTTATAAGAATTGTGGGATTAAGATGTAGTGTTCAAAATTTATGCCTTATAATATATTGCCATTGTTATTGCTAGTCCCGCACCAACACCCTAGCATTCCCCTGTGTTGCATCATGGAGCCTCTACAAGCCTCGGAGCGCCCCTCCCATTGATGCCTGATAAGGCCATCCTCTGCTGGATGCAGCTGGAGCCATGGGTCACTCCATGTATACTCTGTAGTTGGTAGTTTATCCCTGGGAACTTTTGGGGGTCTGGATGGTTGATATTGCTGTTCTTCCTATGGGGTTGCAAACCCCATTAGCTCCTTCAATCCTTCCCCTAACTCCTCCATTGGTGTCTGCACGCTCAGTCTGATGGTTAGCTGCATGTTTCTACATCTGTATTGGTCAGGCTCTGTCAGAGCCTCTCAGGAGAGCTCTAACCAGGCTCCTGACAGCAAGCGCTTCTTGGCTTCAGCAAAGGTTGATGGTTGTAGATGGAATCAATACCTAGGTGGTGCAGTCTCTAAATGGCCTTTCCTTCAGTCTTTGCTCCATTCTTTGTTCCTGCATTTCATATCTATAATAAATGCATTATTTCATTTATAAGAATAAAGTTTTCCCTTAATTGCATTACAATGATAGTAAAACATCAGCATGAATTTTAAGGAGATGCACCACAAAATTAGGTGTAAACCTTGAGTAGAAGATAGATTTCAGGTGCTTCATGTGTATAGGGGAGAGGAGTCAATGACGAGGCAGTGTACAAACTAGAAAATATGCCTAATTGGTTACTTTTCCTAAAAGATTACCTCACCACAAACAATGGGCCTGTTTTATGAAGTTCTAAGCATATGATGTACCACCAAATATGCATAGCAAAACAGATTAGGGCAGCAGAAGCAATAAAAGTCATATTGGAATGAATTAAAATAAGAGAGAAGAAAATAGCTGATTTTCTAGAGCAACATGGTAATTCTTAAGTTGATAAGCTACAGTTAGTACTATAGAATGTTTAGTTCAGGGTGAGACAATAAAAAAATGGCAAGGACTCAGAAATACTGACTCACGTTGTTACTGAAACATGAAGATGTTGCCTGGGAAATAAAGAGTTTTTCTTTAATTATATCATGGACTCGTTTCAAGTTGGATGGCCAATTTCTTCTTTTAAATTAGCTACTTTGGATTTTGAAAAGATCTCAATTTTTCATGTTACTATAGAAACATTCATATCTTTTCAAAGGTGACATTTCTTCCAGACTAATAAATTTTATAAATTTGGAACACTTTATCTAAGGTGATTTGAATAATTCCATCATAGAATATTTGGTTGGAGAACAAAAAAATTCTAGTTTTTTCACACAGGTATACTGTGTCAGTCATCACCAGAGATTGTGTGGCCATAATTTTCCTACGTAGAAGATGGGCTGCAGTGAGAAAGCAGATCAATAATGATTTTCATGGAAGAAGGTCTATGATGGCATATTCCAACTTTACCAGATGAGTTACAGAGGGCCAGATACTTGCTTTAAACTTATACATTGGTATGTCTGTAAAGTGTTTACAGAAGATATTAATCTTTTCCTCTGTGGACTGTAGAAAGCAGATTGCCTTTTCAAGTATTGACATGATCCATAGAATACATCAAAATAAGAACAGTATACAATCCTTAAACTGAGTCCATTATTCTGACTTCAGGCTAACATCAGGCTTCTTCCATAATTCTGACTTACACAGAGCATTGGCTGATTTTCTGGTCTTCATAAGAAGGCTGAAACACAAATATAGGCTGTCATGAGTTTCAAGTTCAGAAATACTAATATTATTTCTTAACTTCTATACTTGCACACAGATCTTGATTTTAAATCTGACTACTTTCCATTTCCTGTTGTTTTACACAATCTTCCTTATTGTCTTAAGATCCTTTTGCTCTGCCAAATATTACTAATACAAATAGTGTATTGGTAAATAATATAAATATTACTATTGCTAAAATTATTTGTAATTATCATTACAAAAAAGTACACATTATTTTTGAAGCACGCTATTAATTATTTTGTAATCTACCTAGGTAAATTAACACCTAAGTGGCTACTGGAAGCAATCACGATTTGTCAAAGCAGGAAGATGCACAAGGCTGCTGTTGGTGCAAGCAAGCAGAGCACATGGCTTTGTACTGTTTTACAGTACTTGCATTTCATCAAATAGAAAGGGTACACGCTAACACAATCATAAAATATATAGGACATTAAATAAGTAAACCAGTGTCAGTCATTTATTATCATTATCCAGAGTCATATTTCACGCATAACTGCAATGTGCCATACTTTTATACATCTGACAGCACAGTAAATTTATTTACACCATTACCATGAATATATGAGTAATGCATTGTGCCTCAACTTTATGACAGCCACAGTGTCAGTGGTGAGAGAGATCTTTCATCTCCTTTATAAGCCTATGTAACAAACAAAGTTTGTCTCTTACAACAATATGTGTCACATATGAGTTTATACAAACATTTACATTTCATATAAAATCACAAATGAATACATGACATTCATATTTATTTTCACATGTATAGTTTTGCAGTTCAAGTGCTGTGAAGTGAGGTTAAATATACTTTTAAATTAATGTCAAGCTACTTAAACAGAGTAAATAGACCCAGGCAAATATGTCATATAGGAAGGAAGTAATATACATGGTGAAATTTGGAAAAACAACATTTACAGTATTTATTCTGAGATTTTTAAAACTTTTGTTTTCTTAGAAAAAATTGCCATGTATCCCAAGTTGTCCTTAGACCCTTGTTTCTCCTGACTCAGTCTCCCACAAGCTAGGAGTACATGTGTATACCAGGATACATAACAGGGCCTGTAACTTGTAAATCCTTAAAGGTTCAAGGGTGTAGCTTAGAGGCTTGTCTAACACATGGAAAGATCTGAGGGCATTGATCCCTGTCAGCATTTAAAATGTTGTGGTTTTTTTATCTGAAGAATTGGTATCTGCCAGTAGAACACAGCAAAGAGAAAATAAAAAAAATCTAATCATACTTGTTTTTGAATCCTAGATGCATTAATTTCATAATCTCATGAGACTATAAAAATATTTTCCCAGAATTTGTTTCTATGGATACTACCTAAGACTTCAAAACATATAGAAGAGATATAGCTTCCAAGTCCCTTGGGAAACAGAACAGAGTAGTTATTCTTCTTCTCTGTGCTACCACTGCTTAAGATAGAGAATTAACTATATGATGGCTTTGGAATAACTAAACTTAGTTCTATGTATAGTTGAAGGATTTCTACTCTGAGAAGCCACAAGAGAATTGATAGAATGTCAACATTCTGGAACATACTATTTCAGTTGTTTAAAGTACTAGTTAATCATAAAAGGTATAGCAGGACAAACTGGTGCAAATAGAGAACAGGTTAAGTGGGAGAATACAATTTTTTTTTCTCCAGTAGTATCAGCACAGCAGAGATAGGAAAAGCTGGAATTGAGAGATGGAAGTTCCACTTTGAAACTTAAATTTCCAGTTTTCTCACTGAAATTATGGGAATCTCAGGGAATAAGTAAGATAGTTCATATTCCCAAATAGCCCTTTAGGCAAAGACATCTTTGACAAATTTTCAAGCTTAAAGTCAGTTATGGCAACCAACTGGAATAAAAATCAGTTGACATAAAAACGGTGCAAAACTGACTTCTAGTTATATTAAAATATTATGAAGATTGGATAAGAAACCACACATGGATCCACGAATTGGTATGACATGCATTCTTTTTTAAATTATTTTTATTGGGTATATTCTATATTTACATTTCATTTCCCTTTTTTTATTACCCCACCTCCCTAAGGTCTCACATGCCCTTTTCCCTCCCCCTGCTCCCTCATCAACCCCTTCCCACTTCCCTGTTCTGTTGTTCCCCTACACTGATGCTTTGATCCTTTCCAGCACTAGTGTCCATTCCTTTCTTCTTGTTAGACATCATTTGGTATGTGAATTGTTTCTATGGTGTCCCAAGATTCTATGCTAATATCCACTTATCAGTGACTGCATACCATGGGTATTCTTTTGAGACTGGGTTACCTCACTTAGTATGATGTTCTCCAGCTCCATCCATTTCTCTAAGAATTTCATGAATTCATTGTTTCTAATGGCTGAATAGTATTCCATTGTGTATATATACCACATTTTTTGTATCGATTCCTCCATTGAGGGACATCTGGGTTCTTTCCAGCTTCTGGCTATTATAAATAAGGCTGCTATGAACATAGTGGAGCATGTATCCTTATTGCATGCTAGGGAGTCTTCTGGGTATATTCCCAGGAGTGGTATGGCTGGATCCTCCGGAAGTATCATGTCCAGTTTTCCGAGGAACCTCCAGACTGATTTCCAGAGTGGTTGTACCAGCTTGCAGTCCCACCAGCAGTGGAGGAGTGTTTCTCTTTTTCCACATCCTCACCAACACTGGATGTCTTCTGAGTTTTTAATCCTAGCCATTCTGACAGGTGTGAGGTGAAATCTCAGGGTTGTTTTGATTTGCATTTCTCTAATGACTAATGATGTTGAACATTTGTTAAGGTGTTTATCAGCCATCTGAATTTCTTCAGATGAAAATTCTTTGTTTAGCTCTGTACCCCTTTTTTTGATAGGGTTATTTGATTTTCTGGGGTCTAACCTCTTGAGTTCTTTGTATACATTGGATATTAGCCCTCTGTCGGATGTGGGGTTGGTGAAAATCTTTTCCCAATTTGCTGGTTGCCGATTTCTCATTTTGACACTTTCTTTTGCCTTACAGAAACTTTGTAACTTTATGAGGTCCCATTTGTCTATTCTTGATCTTAGAGCATAAGCGATGAGTGTTCTGTTCAGGAATTTTCCCCCTGAGCCAATGTCCTCAAGGGTCTTCCCCAGTTTCTTTTCTATTAGTTTTAGTGTGTCTGGTTTTATGTGGAGGTCCTTGATCCACTTGGAGTTGAGCTTAGTGCAAGGAGATGAGTGGATCAATTCTCATTCTTCTGCATGTTGACCTCCAGTTGAGCCAGCACCATTTGTTGAAAAGGCTATCAATTGGCCATATATGTGTGGGTTCAATTCTGGGTCTTCAATCCTATTCCATTGATCTATTTCCCTGTCACTGTACCAATACCATGCAGTTTTTAACACTACTGCTCTGTAGTATTGCTTGAGGTCCAGGATATTGATTCCCCCAGAAGTTTGTTTACTGTTGATGATAGTTTTAGCTATCCTGGGTTTTTTGTTATTCCAGATGAATTTGAGAATTGCTCTTTCTAAATCTATAAAAAAACTGAGTTGAGATTTTGATGGGGATTGCATTGAATCTGTATATTGCTTTTGGCAAGATTGCCATTTTATCTATATTAATCCTACCAACCCACGAGCATGGAAGATTTTTCCATTTTCTGAGGTCTTCTCCAATTTCCTTCTTCAGAGACCTGAAGTTTTTGTCATATAAATCTTTCACTTGTTTGGTTAGAGTCACACCAAGATACTTTATATTGTTTGTGGCTATTGTGAAGGGTGTCATTTCCCTAATTTCTTTCTCGGCTTGCTTATCCTTTGTGTATAGGAAGGCTACTGATTTGCTTGAGTTGACTTTATAACCAGCCACATTGCTGAAGTTGTTTATCAGCTGTAGGAGTTCTCTTGTGGAGTTTTTTGGGTCACTTAAGTATACTATCATATCATTTGCGAATAGTGATAGTTTGACTTCTTCCTTTCCAATTTGTGTCCCTTTGACTTCGTTATGTTGTCGAATTGCTGTAGCTAGTACATCAAGTACTATATTGAAGAGATATGGTGAGAGGGGGCAGCCTTGTCTAGTCCCTGATTTCAGTGGGACTGCTTCAAGTTTCTCTCCATTTACTTTGATGTTGGCTATCAGTCTGCTGTAAATTGCTTTTACTATGTTTAGATATGGGCCTTGAATTGCTGTTCTTTCCAAGACTTTTAGCATGAAAGGATGCTGAACTTTGTCAAATGCATTTTCAGCATGCAATAAGATGACCATGTGGTTTTTGTCTTTGAGTTTGTTTATGTAGTGGATTACATTGATGGATTTCCGTATATTGAACCATCCCTGCATCCCTGGGATGATGCCAACTTCATCATGGTGAATGATCATTTTGATGTGTTCTTGGATTAGGTTGACAAGTATTTTATTTAGTATTTTTGCATCAACATTCATAAGGGAGATTGGCCTGTAGTTCTCTTTCTTAGTTGGATCTTTGTGTGGTTTTGGTATCAGGGTAATTGTGGCTTCATAGAATGAGTTGGGTAGTGTTCCTTCTGTTTCTATTTTGTGGAATAGTTTGAAGAGCATTGGTATTAGGACTTCTTTGAAGGTCTGATAGAATTCTGCACTAAAACCATCTGGTCCTGTGCTTTTTTTGGTTGGAAGACTTTCTATGACCCCTTTTATTTCTTTGGGGGTTGTGGGTCTGTTTAGATGAACTATTTGATCCTGATTTAATTTTGGTATTTGGTTTCTGTCTAGGAAATTGTCCATTTCCTCCAGATTCTCCAGTTGTGTTGAGTATAGGCTTTTGTAGTAGGATCTGATGATCTTTTTGAATTTCCTCAGTTTCTGTTGTTATATCTCCCTTTTCATTTCTAATTTTGTTAATTTGATTACTGTCTCTGTGCCCTTTGGTAAGTCTGGCTAGGGGTTTATCTAGTTGATTTTCTCAAAGAACCAGCTCCTGTTTTTGTTGATTCTTTGTATGGTTCTCTTTGTTTCAACTTGATTGATTTCAGCCCTGAGTTTGATGATTTCCTGTCTTCTACTCCTCCTGGGTGAAATAGCTTCTTTTTGTTCCAGGACTTTCAGGTGCACCATTAAGTTGCTGGTGTATGCTCTCTCCTGTTTCTTTTTGGAGACACTCAGGGCTATGAGCTTTCATTTTAGCACTGCTTTCATTGTGTCCCATTGATTTGGGTATGTTGTACCTTCATTTTCATTAAATTCTAAAAAGTTTTTGATTTCTTTCTTTATTTCTTCCTTGACTAAGGTATCATTGAGTAGAATATTGTTCAGCCTCCAAATGTATGAGGATTTTCTTTTGTTTTTGTTACTATTGAAGAACACTCTTACTCCATGGTGATTTGATAGTAGGCATGGGATTAGTTCCATCTTTTTATATTTGTTGAGGTCTGTCTTGTGACCAATTATATGGTCAATTTTGGAGAAGGTACCATGAGGCGCTGAGAAAAAGGTACACTCTTTTGCTTTAGGATGAAATGTTCTATATATATATATATATATATATATATATATATATATATATATCTGTTAAATACAATTGGTTCAACATTTCAACGAGTTTCCCTGTGTCTCTGTTTAGTTTCTGGTTTCCTGATCGGTCCATTGAGGATAGTGGAGTATTGAGGTCCCCCACAATTATTGTGTTAGGTGAAATGTGTGCTTTGAGCTTTAGTAAAGTTTCTTTTACAAATGAGGGTGCCCTTGCATTTGGAGCATAGATGTTTAGAATTGTGAGTTCTTCTTGGTGAATTCTTCCTTTGACTAGCAAGAAGTGACCTTCTGTGTCTCTTTTGATGACTTTGGGTTGAAAGTCAATTTTATCTGATATTAGAATGGTTATTCCAGCTTGCTTCTTGCAACCATTTGCTTGCAAGATTGTCCTCCAGCCTTTTACTCTAAGGTAGTGTTTGCTTTAACTCTGAGATGTGATTCCTGTATGCAGCAAAATGTATGGTCCTGTTTCCATATCCAGTCTGTTAGTCTATGCCTTTTTATTGGGGAATTGAGTCCATTGATGTTAAGGGATATTAAGGAATAGTGATTATTTGTTCCTGTCATTTTTGATGTTATTTTTGTTTTTGAGTAGTTATCTTCCTTTGAGTTTGATGGAAGAAGGTTACTATCTTGCTTTTTCTTGGGTGCAGTTTCCCTCCTTGTCTTTGAGATTTCCTCCTATTATCATTTGTAGAGCTGGGTTAGTGGAAAGATATTGTGTAAATTTGGTCCTGTCATGGAATATTTTAATTTCTCCATCTATGTTGATTGAAAGTTTTGCTGGGTATAGTAATCTTGGCTGGCATTTGTGTTCTCTTAGGGTCTGCATGAGATCCTCCCAGAATCTTCTAACTTTCATGGTTTCTGGAGAGAAGTCTGGTGTGATTCTGATAGGTCTTCCTTTATATGTTACTTGGCCTTTTTCTCTTACTTCCTTTAATATTCTTTCTTTGTTTAGTACATTTGGGGTTTTGATTATTATGTGACGGGAGGTATTTCTGTTCTGGTCCAGTCTGTTTGGATTTCTATAGGCTTCTTGTATATTCATGGGCATATCTCTTTTTAAGTTAGGGAAGTTTTCTTCCATAATTTTGTTAAAGATGTTTGCTGGCCCTTTAAGTTGTAGATCTTCACTCATGTATCCCTATAATCCTTAGGTTTGGTCTTCTCATTGTGTCTTCGATTTCCTGGATGTTTTGGGTTACAAGCCTTTTGGATTTTGTGTTTTCTTTGACTGTGGAATCAATGGTTACTATGTTATCTTCAGCATCTGGGATTCTTATCTCTATCTCTTGAATTCTTTTGTTGATATTTGCATTTATGACCCCTGATCTCTTCCCAAGGTTTTCTATCTCCAAAGTTGTCTCCTTTTGTGATTTCTTAGTTGTTTCTACCTCTGTGTTCAGATCTTGGATGATTTTGCTCAGTTCCTTCATTTGTTTGTTTCTGTTTTCTTGTAATTCTTTAAGAGATTTTTGTGTTTCCTCTTTCATGACTTCTGCCTGTTGTTTCCTCTTTCATGACTTCTCCTGCATTTCTTTAACTGATTTTCTTATTTCCTCTTTATTGGTTTCTTTCCGTTGGGCTATATTCTCCTGGAGTTCTTTAAGTGATTTTTGTGTTTGCATTGTAAGAGCTTCTACCCTATTGATGTTCCTCTGCATTTCTTGAAGAGATTTGTTTATGTATTTTTTGTGTTCCTCTAGCAGCATCATGACCAGTGCTTTTATATCCAACTCTTGTTTTTCTGGTGTGCTGGGGTATCCAGGACTTGCTGTGGTTGGCAAATTGGGTTCAGATCCTGCCATATTGCCTTGATTTTGGTTTGTAACATCCCTACATTTGCCTTTTGCCATCTGTTTATCGCTGGAGTTAGTTGGTCTTGTTCTTAGTGGTTGGTGTTTGAGGCTCCTGTGAGCATGATGTTTGGTGCTGCTGTCGTAGATGGCGTCCGAGCTCCCGGGTTGGAGACCAGGAGGTTTCAGTTACTGGGCTCTCAGTTACCTCCTCAGCTCTGCAGTGCCGGATCTAAGTCTTCCCGAGGCTTGCTGCTGGACCTGCAATTGGCCTCCTGCTGTCTCCTCCTGGCCTGCCTAGTTGCTAGCTCTTAAGAATCAGATTTTTTTTCTCCACAGATCTGGGCTAGTCTCTTAGATCTTTATGGTGTCCTGGGTTCCTCTGTTGGTTCTCTATGGTGGCCTGTTCAGACCACCTGCTCCAAAATGGTGGCAGATCTCAGGGCTCTGTCTAACCACTGGGTTCCCTACAGGACTGAAGGTTCCCTGGTTGGGCTGCTAGAACCTAGATGGTAGTACTCTCAGTCCACAGGGCTCTGTCATGTTAGCTGTCTGTGGTGTCCTGAGGCACGATGTCAGCCTCTGGCTGTACTCCAGGCCCTGACTCACTAGCAGGTTGGTGCCCCCTTGGGTTGGTGCAGAGACCGCTTGCCAAGCTCATCTGGCTCTGTGTGCACTGCCAACCTGTTGGTGCACAGACCTATCTCCAACCTCCTTTGGCTCTGGGCGCGAGCAAGAGCCTGACCAGGTGTTCTTTGCCAGGTTAAGTCTCTGTCCAAGCACCTGAACCCAGCCACCAGCAGGCAGTCCGCAGTGACCCGACCCGAGGGAAGATGGCAGCCAGCTGCAAGCCTGCTAGCTGGTCCTCAGGGATCAGGGACAGCCTCTGAGCTGCAGGTGCACAGAGTTCCTGCCGACCTTTCCTGGCTCTGGGGGCCAGCAAGGGCCCGACCAGGTATTCCTTGCTAGGCCGAGTCTCTGTCCATGCACCTGACCCCAGCTGCCAGCAGGCAGTCCGCAGCAACCCGAGGGAAGATGGCGGCCGGCTGCAAGCCTGCTAGCAGTTCCCATGACATGCATTCTTTATGATTTTCATTTGGAAATATTTATTCTGGATACCTTGAACTCAATGTGGTTTATCAGTATAGTTCAAATCAGATTAAATATGATATCACAAAATGAGGGAAATATTGGGTTCTACTAACCATTTAAGTTCCCATTAATTTTCAAGACAGCAAATGACTTAAGAAAATTCATTTCGATCTATCTCAACAGTTTTTTTTTTGAATACCTCTTCTTAAATAGTTTCTATGGTAGAGCTAAGCAAAGATAGCTACTGTTTTCGAAGAAACATTATTTGGAAAATGAGAAGTAGATTTGGGCATGGAAAAGTTAGTGTGGGAACAGCAGAAAGGAAATAACAAAATGGCAGTTAAATACTCATTGTTTTTTACTGTAAAATTTCAAAATACATTTTCACATAAAATATAAATTATTTTGATGATATATAACACCTATTTTTATTTGGCCACTAAGGTATATTGAAACTATAAAATATTTGCCATATTTTACGTTCTAGTAATTTGTAGTAAAAAAAAAAAAAAGGTACCAGATAAAATTGTTATACTAATGATAACTTGTATCAGGAAATGATTCTTAGACATCAAACAAACAAACAGAAATTGCTAGCAAAGCAACATATCAGTTTTATTTTAGTTTATTTTTACTAAAATGAGCAACAATGTAATCATTAAGTGTGAATATTGCAGAAAGATGATAATGCAAAATACTCATGTACAAAATAACATTATGATATAATTTTAATTACATGTAAATTTTACTGGAAATTAATTTGTTGTTGTTATGAACTAAAAATCAATAAAACAAAGAAACCTTGTAGCCATGAAGAATTAATTAGAAAGCAATTACTCTTCAAAAGAAAAAGTGACCAGAGACTTGTAAACAATGTATCTTTCATTCATATTTGTTGTTCATTCACTTTCATACTAATCACTACTTAAGTATTAAATGAGTGCCATATTCCTATCTATGTTGTCTAAATTAAAACATAAAGCTACATATCAGAGTGTGGTTCTAAAGCTCTATTTCTGCACAATGTCCTAAAGCTGGCTGATCTCCTGCCTCTGCCACCATATTATTTTCTAATATGATGTTAGCAACCTGTGAGGTGGATACTTTTTTTTTTAAATATTTTACAAAAGCACAGGGTATGCTGATTGGTTAAAAGGCTCTACTACATGCAAAAGTTTGACTATTGGTAGACTCCAGCCTATAAGCATCTATATGTCTGTCTGTACCTACCCTCTTCTTTGGAGATTTCATGGTTGTCAGTCATTCTTCCTGGGGAGACAAGAATACACAACTCACCTCAGATGACGAATAATGGCAGAACAAAATATGAACATTAGTGAAGCCCAACTCAGTTAATCAATGAGTTTTATTGGGGTTATTTACAGAAATGTGGGTGAGAAATACTAACAGGAACAGAGATGACATAGAAAGCTGTGTCATCAAAGCCCACTCCAGCACAGGTGAAATCTGGATTATGTTGCCCAGTCTTCAGGTAGCTCAACAATTTGAAGGAGATATTTTTCCTATGGCCTAGTTGTCTTGAGATTCTTCTAACAGCTCATCCACTCTTCATTTATTTTTGGCTATCTAGCTAGTCTCTGCATCTTTAAGACTGCTTGCCTGATCACTGTTTCTTGTAAGTTGCATGGCTCGATCCTCTTCTAATAGTCTTAACCAGTCTGAGATTGACTCTCAGCAGCCATTTTTGCTTGTATACTCTTGAAAAGGGAAGGTACAAGTGAACCTGTTCAGTTCCAGGGACTTCATAAAGCTATTTTCAGATATTATTTCTGTGTTAGTGAGGTTCTATTCAGGTGGAAGTTTTGCCTCTACTTAGAACATTATTTTAATTCATCTCTTTGCAAACATTCTTCTTAAGTATCCTGTTGTTTCATTTCATTTTTAAATCATAGGTCTAAGAAGTTTTCCTCCAAGATTGAATGCTTCAGTGGGAACTATGATATGTCAGTAGCCAGTGAGATACTCAGAGTTGATGGCTGAAAAATCTAGATTCACTCAAGTTCTGGCAGGATGAATACTCCCGTACTGAGGTCTCCAAGAATATGTCCACAGCTTTAAGTACTGGAAAGGAACCATTCCAGATTCATTCAACAATTAATGAGGCTAGTCCAAATAATTCAACATGGACCTACACTCTGTAAACTGAAATAAACTGGGGAAGTTTCTGTTATAAGATCATTTATTTATAAACCTCTTGCTTTTAGAAGGAAATGAGACAAATTGATAAAAGGGGTTTGGTTAAATTTGAGACAATATTTTTAGAGTTTTCTCTCTTTTTTCTGTTGCAATATTACAGTTTAATAGACAAGATGAAAGATATGCTCATGTTCATTTAAGTCAAGAGAAAAGTGTCAATATCTTCCTAGGTGGAGAGTTCCTTCTATGGTTGACACTTAAAGGAGGCTAAAGGAGCCCCTTCAGCCTCTTTAAATTCACAATTAGGGATACTTGAGAGATTTGTCATTTTGTTTAGTTCACTGCTTCAATTTTTTGAGTCCAGGGAGATTATACCATCTATACAGGTTACATTATGTGTACACTGCAAGTAATAGCAATCATAATAAGATCCAGAATTGGATACTTTGTGCCTAGCTCTGAATTTAATGCTCGGTATGGTGCAATTGATCTTTATACTTCATCATGATCTCCTTTTTACAGATATTAAAGTGGAAGCCCACGTTTTCATGATTGGTCCACTGTTACAGAGTTAGAGAAATTTTCTCTGATATTAAAAATTGTGAACAATTTTTAAAAGTTAAAAGGAACTTAGTTTCTATGCATAGTGCCAAGAATTGTAAAAGGACAATGTCTTGAGTTCCCCAAACAACTTTGGTCAATCATTTGAATTTGAAAGGTCATTATTAATAATTTCCTCTTAATATAAAGGAGATCAATTCATGGAAAGGAATAAGTGTAGATGTTGGATGCTTTTCTCAGTCATGCTCCACCTTATTTTGTGAGGTATGGGTCATTAAGCCAGCTAAAATCCTAGGCAGCCAGCCCAGGGAATCCTCCCACCTCTCCTGTATCAGCACTGAAAATGCAGGTACACTTCTCTGTTTCAGACATTTGTGTGGATTCTGGTGACTGAAATAAGGTCCTTATGTGACAAACACTTTTCTGATTTCACAGTCTTTCCTGTTGAGTAGGTATTAGAAACTAATAAAATACTTTGAAGTGGAAATTCCCAATTTGTAATTTTTCTTACTTTGTTATTGATTCTTTTAGTCTTATAAACTATGTTTCTAACTGCAAGTGGCTAAAACAGAATTTGGACTTTTTTTTATACTTTACCATAGTGGTTCTCAGGACTAAATTATAACAATGGTGACCAAAGTGCTTATAGTGGGGCAGTACATGTTTGAACCAGGAATGGAGTAATACATGTTAATGGCATGATGTTTTCCCACTATTTAATGTCTTATACTGCCTTCTTGCTATGGAGGAGAACATCTAATTCATGCTACATTTCTGTTCACATTAACTCTACATTTTAAAAACTTCCCTCATGACTGCAATAAATATTGGAAATAATCATATCCAGGGCAGGGGCAAACATAAGTTAATTCTAGCAGCAAGACACTTTTTGCACAACATCCATTCCTACCCAGATGTACTCAAGTGCAGATCAATTGGACACCAGGAACTATAGTCATTAGCACCAGAGGCTTCATTGTAGATAGAGCTATAAGAACCGATGTATAGTTTCTTCACATTCAATTATGTCTCTTTTAAATTCTTGAAATATTAATCAGGTATTTCACAGAATAATTATCACCAGTTTTCTTTCACCTTCATGTGTTTCATTCAAGGAGACAGCTTTTGAAAGAATAATAGATATAGGTAGATATGCACCAGCCTTAAAATACAGGTTTTGTCCTTTTTCATGAAACAAATATGTTCTTGAAAACCACCATTAGATAAAAAGAAAGAACATTACCAGTCATTTATATGCTTGTCTTGTGCTCTATTGCAACCACTACAACAATGCAGTGTCTACTAGTGTATTTGGGCATAAAGGCGTGCTTGGGGGAGTGAATATGATCAAAACACCTGTACAAAGTTCTCAATGTTTGAATAAAATATTAAAACAGTAGCACAATTTTATCATTTATATAAATAAAATAATACAATATGCTTAAATTATACTTAACTTATAGATTAACTCTTAAGAACAAAGTAACTCCATTGTGTCTTCTAATTTATGAATGTAAAATCTTTCACTTTATTTAAATTTTTGACTTTTTCTCAATTTTTTTATAGTTTTTACTATGTTGGTGTTGCATATATATGTGTTTATATATATGTGTGTGTATATGTATATGTATGTGTGTATGTATGTATACATATTTCTATTATTATTCTATATTTTTATAACTTTATACAAGTTAAATGTACATTTTCTATAATAAACAATCATGACATGCATTAAAATAGGACCATAATTTTTGTAGAACAGTAAAGATTTATTTTATCATTAAATAAATTGATAATATTTAAAGTAAATTCATCTCATATTATATAATTAATTCATGTGAACTGCTAAAATTTAGTTTTGCCTTTATATTTTATTATATTAATTATGTTTATGAAGTACAGTGTAAAAATGTAAAGATGTGATTTAATGGGTGAATTCTTGACTCAACATATGTGACACTATTAGTCTATGTCCATTATTATTAAAAATGTGTCATACTGCATTTGCATTTAAAGAGTATTATCTGTCATGACACAGTTAAAAAGTGAATTCATATACTATGTGACAGTCAAATAAGGATTGTTAACATTTTAGTTACACTCATGCACACAAAGATAAATATCAATATATACAAATATATTACATCAATATATACAAATATATTACAAATATACAAACATAATGTCTGCTTGTGGGTGTGTGCAATTTTCCAATCTGCTGCAGGAGGAAGCCTCTCTGATGACAACTGGACAAGGTAGTGATCTGTGACTATACTAGAGTATCATAATGAATCATGCTGTAAATTGTTTTTATCTATTTATTTTTATTTACTTACTTATTTATTTTTTATATTTGGTCTCACATATAATACATCTGGGCCACAGTATCCACTTTCTTCATTCCTCCCATGTCTCCTGCTATTTTTCCTCCTCCCCAAATCTACTTCACCTCCATCTCCCTTCAGAATATAACAAGCTTCCTAGAGACTACAACCAAGCATGATAAAACAGGCAAAGACAAGGCATGCATCCTCACACCAAAGCTGAACAAGAAAACTTAACAGCACAACAAAAGAATGAGGAGCTAAAGTCAGAGATATACCTCCTACCACAGTTAGGAATCCCCCAAAACACCTAGCTAACAGTCAAACATACACAAACAAACGGGACCTGGTACCTATCCACGGAGGCTGCTTTCTTGCTGATACAGTTTCTGTTATTCCATATAAGTCAAGCTCAGTTAATTCAATGGACCATGTTGTCCTGGTGTTCTCTTCTTTGATGGAGACCTCCAATTTATACTCTCTTAACATAATGTCTGCTTGTGGGTGTGTGCAATTTTCCAATCTGCTGCAGGAGGAAGCCTCTCTGATGACAACTGGACAAGGTAGTGATCTGTGACTATACTAGAGTATCATAATGAATCATGCTGTAAATTGTTTTTATCTATTTATTTTTATTTACTTACTTATTTATTTTTTATGCCAGTCATGGTTTTATCCTAGGACTTTGGAGTATTCAGTTTATTGTTCTTGACATCCATGCAGTGTCAGTCATGGGCTCTTTCTTGTGAAGGGAGTCTCAAGTTATATCAGACATTTGCTGTCATTCTACGTTCTGTGCTACCATTGCCTCAGAATATCTTAAAATTTTGTAGGCTGGACAGATTTTTGGTCAAAACGTTTGTGATTGGTTTGGTGTCCAGATATCTTTTTCAGTAGCCCACAGAATACCTTCCTATATTAAGAGACTAGAATGCAGGGGTGAAGGCATCATACAGGCAACTACTAAACCTCACTAGATTGAATAAATTTTGTAAATGTTGTCCTTGGAGGTGGTGACCCACTATCAGTTGGCAGAGAGAAAAGCTCTGTCCTAATATCCTGGGATTTTGGAATCCTTGCAGGAAGCCTTTGGCCAACAACTCAACTGAATGCATCCCAGTGCCAGTACTCCCAAAAGGTTCAAGAGATGACAAGTTGAGACCTCACATTATATTCTACTACTATGACTCTCGACTAGGATTCCAGAAACTTCTACTGTACTATATTTTCATACTTTTCCCTAAATACCAGCCAATTTCACCTGACTCTCCTTGCATTATCTCATTCCATCTCCTTTCTTCTCTGTGCCTGATCCACCCAGCTCCCAGAGCCACTGCTCCTAGTCTACCCACAAATCTATTCAATTTTCCCAGTTCATAGAGATCCATGTGACTCCTAAGAATGCCCTTTACCTAACCTCAATAGGATTTGAATTATAGCTTGGTTATCATTTGGTTAACATCTAGTACTGCTTATATGGAAAATATATCATATTTTTTTCTGGGTGTGGGGTACTTCACTAAGGAGAATTTTCTGTTTTTTAGTTCCATCCATTTGCCTGAAAATCTCATAATGTTATTATTTTTAACATCTGAGTAGTATAAATGAATAGTGTAAATGTGGAACATGGTATTTATCCATTATTTGATTGTGGGACATCTATGTATTTTCTGAATGTTATGAATAATGGCTCAATGAAAATAGTTGAGGAAGTGCCCTTGTGGAATAATTGAGCATCCTGTGGGTATATGCTCAAGAGTGGTGTAACTGGGTCTTTATACAGATTGAGTCCCAATTTTCTAAGGAACTGCAAATTTGATTTCTGTAGTTCCTGTACAAGATTGTATTCCCACCAGCAAAAGAGAAGTTCTTCTCTTGCTCTACATCCTTGCCAGCCCGAGATGTCACTTGTGTTAATTGTCTTAGCTATTCAACAGGTGTAAGTTTTATCTCAAAATCATTTTGAGTGTGCATCCCTGATGAATATTTCTTTGTTAATTGAAAATAGATTCTTGTCTCACAAATGCATCTCAATTACCAGTCCCTCTCTGTACTCTTGCCAGCCCCCCTTTCCCCAGATCCACTCCTCCTGTTTTTCCCTTCAGGAAAGAGCAGTCCTCCAATATACAATGAAACATGATAAAACAAGATACAATAGGATAAGATGAAAGTCCTCATATGGAGCCTGGACAAAGCATCCTAATAGGAGGAGAAGAATCTCAAGAGCAGGTAATAGTCAGACATATCTGCTCCAACTCTTAGGATTCCTACAAAACACCAAACGAACAGCCAAACACCCAGGGAGAGAATGAGGTGCAGACCCCCACAGACCCTATTTTGTCATTTAATTCTCTGTGAGTCTATATAAGACCTGATTAATTGCTTCCAAAGGATATTTTCTTCTAGGGTCCTCCATCCCATCTGACTTCTAAAATCTTTCCTCCTTGTCTTCTGTAGGGTTCTCCAATTTCTGAGGGATGGAAGATTCTAATGGAGACCTCCAAGATTATCTATCCTTATAATGTCTGGTTGTATGTCTCTTCATTTGTGGCAGGAGGAAGCCTCTCTAATGACCGGTGGAAAAAGACATTGATCCATGAGTATAGCAAGATTTCACTAGGAATCAGGTCATTGATTGATTTTTCTTTTTTTAACCCTATTTCTCGGGGCTATACCATCTCTGGTTCTTGGCCATCACAGCAGTATAGGCCATGGGGTACCTCTAATGGAATGGCCCTCAGGTAAAAGTGTTTCGCAACCATTTGAAATTCTTCTGTTGAGAATTCTATATAGATATATACCACATTTTAAAATTTTATTATTTGTTTATTGTGTACTTGTTTCTTGAGTAGTTTATATATTTGGGTATTAGTGTTCTATCAGATGTTGAACTTGTAAAAAAATTTTCACATTCTGTAGGCTACTGCTTTGTCTGATTGATGGTGCCTTTTGCCTTACAGAAGTTTTTTAGTTTCATTAGATTTTATTTGCTGTTGCTCTTAGTTTCTACATTATTAGTAGTCTGTATAGAAACTTGTCTCCTGTGGCAATGTATTCAAGGCTATTTCCCATTTTCTATGTTATCAGATTCAGTGTATATCGTTTTATGTTGGGGGTACTGGATCCACTTGTACTTGAATTTTGGGCACGGTGATGAGTATGAATCTATTTGTATTCTTTTTCAAGCAGACATCCCATTTAACTAGCAGCATTTGTTAAAGATGCTATCATTTTACCAGTGTATATTTCTAGATTTCCTTTGTCGCCAGATTTATGTCTTAGTTTTAATTCTGTTCCATTTATTCAACATGTCTAGTTTTTAGCCAATGCCATACAGTTTTACTACTATAGCTCTTTATATCTGGGAACTGTAACAGTTCTTTATCGTTCATAATTTCTTTAGCTATGATATGTTTCTGTTTACCCATAGTAAGCTGAGTAGGGCTCTTTCAATATCTGTAAAGAATTGTGCTGAAATTTTGATGGGGTTTGAATTAAATCTGTAGATTGTTTTTGACAAGATAACCATTTTTACTTTGTTAATCCTACTGATCCATGAGCATGTGAGCTCTTTATTATCTTCTGATACATTCCTCAATTTCTTGTCTCAAAGACTTGAGAATTTGCGTGGTTAGAGTTAACCAAAGATATTTTATGTTTTTTGAGGTTACTGTGAAAATTGTTTCCCTTATTTCTTTCTCAGTCTATCATTTTTATATAGGAGGACTACTGAATTTTTTTGAGATAATACTGTATCTAGCCACTTTGCTGAAAATATTTATCACCTGTACAACTTCTTAGTAGAATTTTTGGGTTGCTTATGCATATTATATCTGCAAATAAGCATAAATTGCCTTCTTCTTTCATATATATATATATATATATATATATATATATATATATATCCACTTGATTTTTATTGGTTGCCTTATTTCTTTGTGGGGTGGTGAGCTGTGACAGGCAGCCTGGTCTCTGGTTGAGCTCAGGCTTAAGACCCCCCAGTGACTCAGCAGGCAACTATCACCTACAAGGGATGGTAGGCATTTGGCCATGTGCCTTGAGCCCCTGGCTCCTGTCACATAGCTACAAGCTCCTGCAACTCCCCACAGAGAGGTCTGTGACTATAAGTCATGTAGGAGCAGCACCAAACCCTTCTACATGCAGTTAAAGTATCTCCAAACTCTCAGACCAAGCCAATGAGAAAGAATTACCTGCTATCAGACATTGACCCACCCCAAAACTGTATATAAGAATCTGGAAGGAATAAAGGTATGTGAGAACTACTCTGTAGTCTGAGATCTTCTGTCATAAGAGCTGTACCAGTTGGGAAGAGGTCTGCTCTCGTGAAATGCCACCTGAATCTCCCCTGCACTTCTCGCTGGCTAGTGGGCCTCTTATCAGCCCAGCAAGGCCCAACTCAGCACAGGGAAATTTGGAGTAACTAAGAAAGCAGAGACTGAGGTAAAGCCAGCTGCAACAGCAGAGGCATAGGTGATGACTCCCCCTTTCAGCTTGCATTTTATCCCCTTTGCCTAAACCTTTGCACCTAGCCAGGCCACAGATCTCTGTGGAAAGCCTCCAGTACACAGGCTCACATTTCTATATCTAAAATTTCAAAATTCAAAGGACTACCTTTCCGTGTTCCTGAGTTTAGTAGAACTGCTTTGAGTTGCTCTTCATTTAATTTTATATTGACCATAGAATTGCTATAAATTGTCTTTATTGTGTTTAGGTATGTCCCTTGCATCCACGATCTCTGCTAGTGTCTGATGAAATGGTGTTGCATTTTGTCAACGTTGTCTTTTCAGCATCTAGTGAGATTATCATTTTTTATTTCCATTTGTTTACATGGTAGACTATATGGATGGATTTTCATATATTGTACCATGCCTGCATCTCTAGAATATAGCCTACTTGATCATGGTGAAAGATCATTTTGGTGTATTTTTGTATTAAGTTTCCAAGTACTTTATTGCATAGGTTTGTATTTATGTTCACAAGGAGAATTGGTCTGTAATTCTCTTTCTTTGTTAAGTTTTTACATGGTTTGAGTATCAGAGTAATTGTAATCGCTTCTCAGCCTTTTGGCTAAGATCAAGTGCAGAGTAATTGTAGCCTCATAAAATGAATTGGGCATTGTCCCTTCTGTTTCTATTATGTGGTACAATCTGAGGAGCATTGGCATCAATTCTATGAAAGTCTGTTAAAGTATTTTAATAAATTCATATGGCCCTGGCTGTGTTTTGGTTGGAAGATTTTTAATGACTGCTTTAATTTCACTAGGGGTTAAAACTCTATTTAAATTATTTATCTGATTGATTTAACTTTGGTAAGTGGTACCAATTGAGAAAATTACCCATTTCTTTTCAATTTTTCTTTCTTTTTTTTTTTTCCACAAAGGATAAGCAGGCCGAGAATGAAATTAGGGAAATGACACCCTTCACAATAGCCACAAACAATATAAAGTATCTTGGTGTGACTCTAACCAAACAAGTGAAAGAATTATATGACAAAAACTTCAGGTCTCTGAAGAAGGAAATTGAAGAAGTCCTCAGAAAATGGAAAAATCTTCCATGTTCGCGGGTTGGCAGGATTAATATAGTTAAAATGGCAATCTTGCCAAAAGCAATATACAGATTCAATGCAATCCCCATCAAAATTCCAACTCAGTTCTTCACAGAGTTAGAAAGAGCAATTCTCAAATTCATCTGGAATAACAAAAAACCCAGGATAGCTAAAACTATCATCAACAGTAAACGAACTTCTGGGGGAATCAATATCCCAGACCTCAAGCAATACTACAGAGTAGTAGTGTTAAAAACTGCATGGTATTGGTATAGTGACAGGAAAGTGGATCAATGGAATAGCATTGAAGACCCAGAATTGAACCCACACATATATGGCCAATTGATATTAGACAAAGGAGCTGAAAACATCCAGTGGAAAAAAGATAGCTTTTCAACAAATGGTGCTGGCCCCTGTTTATTTCTGATTTTGTTAATTTGGATATTCTTTTTCTGTCTTTTAGTTAGTTTGTATAAGATTTTGTCTATCTTGAAGTTTTTAAAGAAAAAAAATCTCTTTAATTGATTCTTTGTGCAGTTCTCTTTGTTACTATTTTATTGATTTTAGTCCTTAAGGTGATTTTTCCTGCCATCTACTTCTCTTCCATGTGCTTGCTTCTGTTTGTTATACACCTTTTAGGTGTTCTGTTAAATGGCTAGTATGAAATTTATGCATTTGTTTTAAATATAGGCACTTTGTGCTATGAAATTTCCATTTTTATTTATTTCTGTCTTCACTGACTTTTCATTCATTATAGAGTTGTTCATTGAGTTTGTATATTTATGTTGTTTCTGTTGTTGTTGGTATCCAGTTTTAATTTATGGTGGTCTGACAGGATGCAGAAAGTTATTTCAATTTGCTTTTATCTGTTGAGACATAATTGCTTTCAGTCCAAGTATGTGTTCAATTTTAGAGAAAGTTCCATGAGCTACTAAGAAGAAGGTATAGCTTTGTGATTGGTTGAAATGTTCTGTAAAAATGTGTTAGATCCATTTGATTTATAATGTCTGTTAGCTCAGCTATTCTTTTTTTTTTTTCCGAATGACCTCCTCATTGGTGAAAGTGAGGTTTTGAAGTCTCATGGTGTCCGTGTGTGGTGATCAATATGTAATTTAAGCTGTAGTAGTGTTTTTGTTACAAAAGTGGTTGCCCTTGTTAAGGAGATGTCATTCTGGTAGATTGTTTACTTTTCATGACAATGTCATGTGATTTTAAATCTCTTTTATTTAATTTTTGTTTGAAGCCTATTTTGTTGCACATTAATATGTATACAATCAGCTTGCTTCTTTGGTCCATCGGCTTGGAATACTTTTTTCTAAGCTTTTACACTGAGGTAATATTTATTTGTGATAATACAGTTGTATACTTATTCCACAGGATGTATCTTATTTCGACTTCTGTTAGTCTGTGTACTTACATTGGGGAAGTGAGACCATTGATAAAGAGATAAATCAATGGCCAATGATTCTTTTTTTTATTTAATTTTTATATTCTATATTCTATGTTTACATTCCAAAGGCTTTCCCCTTTTCCAGTTCCCCCCCACCATATGTCCCATAATTCCTCTCCCCCCCCAACTATTCCCCAATTATCCCACCCCAAGATTTCTCTGTTCTGGGTCTACAATACTGGATCCAATCTTTACAGGCCCAGGGTCCCCTCCTTTCTTTTTCTTGGGAGTCATTTGACTTGCTAATTGTGCCTTGAGTAATTAGGGCTTCTGGGCTCATTAATATCCACTTATCAGCGATTGCATTTCATGTGTATTCTTTTGTGATTGGGTTAGCTCACTTAGGATGATATTTTCCAGATCTAACCATTTACCTACAAATTGCATGAGTTCATTACTTTTAAATGCTGAGTAGTACTCCATTGTATAAATATACCACATTTTCTGTATCCATTCCTCTTTTGAGGGATATCTGGGCTCCTTCCAATTTCTGGCTATTATAAACAAGGCTGCTATAAACATAGTGGAGCATGTGTCTTTATTGTATGCAGGGGAATCCTCTGGGTATATGCCCAGGAGTGGTATACCAGAGTCCTCTGGAAGTGACATGCCCAATTTTCTGAGGAACTGCCAAACTGATTTCCAGAGCGGTTTTACCATTTGGCAATCCCACCAACAGTGGAGAAGTGTTCCTTTTCCTCTACATCCTCGCCAGCACCTGTTGTCTCTTGAGTTTTTAATCTTAGCCATTCTGAGTGGTGTGAGGTGGAATCTCAGGGTTGTTTTGATTTGCATTTCCCTGATGACTAATGATGTTGAACATCTCTTAAGCTTTTTCTCGGCCATCCACATTTCTTCTGGTGAAAATTCTTTTTTTTAGCTCTGTACTCCATTTTTTGATAGGGTTATTTGGTTCTTTGGGGTCTAACTTCGTGAGTTCTTTGTATATATTGGATATTAGCCCTCTGTCGGATGTGGGGTTGGTGAAGATCTTTTCCCACTTTGTTGGTTGCCGTTTTGTCCTTCTGACAGTGACCTTTGCCTTACAGAAACTTTGTAATTTTATGAGGTCCCATTTGTCAATTCTTGATTTTAGAGCATAAGCTATTGGTGTTCTGTTCAGGAACTTTCCCCCTGTGCCTATTTCCTCCAGGGTCTTCCCAAGTTTCTTTTCTAATAGTTTCAGTGTGTCTGGTTTTATGTGGAGGTCCTTGATCCACTTGGAGTTGATCTTAGTACAAGGAGATAAGAGTGGGTCAATTGGCATTCTTCTGCATGTTGACCTCCAGTTGAACCAGCACCATTTGTTGAAAAGGCTGTCTTTTATCCACTGCATGGTTGTGGCTCCTTTATCAAAGAGCAAGTGACCATAAGTCTGTGGGTTCATTTCTGGGTCTTCAATCCTATTCCATTGATCTACCTGCCTGTTGTTGTACCAATGCCATGCAGTTTTTAACACAATTGCTCTGTAGTACTGCTTGAGGTCAGGGATATTGATTCCCCCAGAAGTCCTTTATTGTTGAGAATAGTTTTAGCTATCCTGGGTTTTTTGTTGCTCCAGATGAAATTGAGAATTTCTCTTTCTAGATCTATGAAGAATTGATTTGAGATTTTGATGGGGATTGCATTGAATCTGTAGATTGCTTTTGGCAAGATGGCCATTTTTACTATATTGATCCTGCCCATCCAGGAGCAAGAAATATTTTTCCATCTTCCGAGGTCTTCTTCGATTTCTTTCTTCAAGGACTTGAAGTTCCTGTCATACAGATCTTTTGCTTGTTTGGTTAGAGTTACGCCAAGGTACTTTATGTTGTTTGTGGCTATTGTGAAGGGTGTTATTTCCCTAACTTCTTTCTCAGCCTGCTTGTCCTTTGAGTACAAGAAGGCTACTGATTTGCTTGAGTTAATTTTATAACCAGCCACTTTGCTGAAGTTGTTTATCAGCTGAAGAAGTTCTATGGTGGAGTTTTTTGGATCGCTTAATTAGACTATCATATCATCTGCAAATAATGATACTTTGACTTCTTCCTTTCCAATTTGTATCCCTGTGACTTCCTTATGTTATCTAATTGCTCTCGCTAGAACTTCAAGTACTATATTGAAAAGATATAGAGAGTGAGGGCAGCCTTGTCTAGTCCCTGATTTTAGTGGGATTGCTTCACGTGTCTCTCCATTTATTTTGATGTTGGCTACTGGTTTTCTGTAGATTGCTTTTACTATGTTTAGGTATGGTCCTTGAATTCCTGCTCTTTCCAAGACTTAGCATGAAAGGATGCTGAATTTTGTCGAATGCTTTTTCAGCATCTAATGAGATGACCATGTGGTTTTTTTCTTTTAGTTTGTTTATGTAGTGGATTACATTGATGGATTTTCGTATATTGAACCATCCCTGCATCCCTGGAATGAAACCTACTTGATCATGGTGAATGATCATTTTGATGTGCTCTTGGATTCGGTTGGCAAGAATTTTATTTAGTATTTTTGCATCAATATTCATAAGAGAAATTGGCCTGTAGTTCTCTTTCTTTGTTGGATCTTTTTGTGGTTTAGGTATCAGCATAAATGTGGTTTCGAGGAATGAGTTGGGCAGTGTCCCTTCTGTCTCTATTTTGTGGAATAGTTTGAAGAGTATTGGTGTTAAGTCTTCTTTGAAGGTCTGGTAGAATTCTGCACTAAAACCATCTGGTCCCGTACCTTTTTGGTTGGGAGGCTTTCTATAACCCCTTCTATTTCTTTAGGGGTTATGGGATTGTTTAGCTGATCTACTTGATGCTGATTTAATTTTCGTATTTGGTATCTGTCTAGGAAATTGTCCATTTCCTCCAGATTCTCCAGTTGTTTTGAGTATAGGCCGTTGTAGTAGGATCTTATGATCTTTTGAATTTTCTCAGTTTCTGTTGTTATATCCCCCTTTTCATTTCTAATTTTGTTAATTTGGATACTGTCTCTGTGCTCTTTGGTTACTTTAGCTAAGGGTTTTTCTATCTTGTTGTTTTTCTCAACGAACCAGCTCTTGGTTTTGTTGATTCTTTGTATGGTTCTCTTTGTTTCTATTTGATTGATTTCAGCCCTTAGTTTGATGATTTCCTCTCTTCTACTCCTACTGGGTGAATTAGCTTCTTTTTCTTCCAGGGCCTTCAGGTGTGCTGTTAAGTTGCTAGTATATGCTCTCTCCAGTTTCTTTTTGGAGGCACTCAGGGCTATGAGTTTCCCTCTTAGCACTGCTTTCATTGTGTCCCAAAGATTTGGGTAGGTCGTACCTTCATTTTCATTGAAGTCTAAAAAGTCTTTGATTTCTTTCTTTATTTCTTCCTTGACCAAGGTGTCATTCAGTAGAGTATTGTTCAGTTTCCATGTGTGTGTGGGCTTTCTGTTGTTCTTCTTGCTATTGAAGACCACTTTTACTCCATAGTGATCCCATAGGAGACATGGGATTAGTTCGGTGTTCTTGTATTTGTTGAGGTCTGTCTTGTGACCAATTATATGATCAATTTTTAAGGAGGTACCGTGCGGTGCTGAGAAAATCTTTTGCTTTAAGATGGAATGTTCTATATATATCTGTTAAATCCAATTGGTCCAAAGCTTCAATTAGTTTCACTGTGTCCCTGTTTAGTTTCTGCTTTCCTGATCGGTCCATTGAGGAGAGTGGAGTGTTGAAGTCACCTACAATTATTGTGTTAGGTGCAATGTGTGCTTTAAGCTTTAGTAAAGCTTCTTTTATGAATGAGGGTGCCCTTGCATTTGGCGCATAGATGTTCAGTATTGAGAATTCTTCTTGGTGGATTTTCCCTTTGACTAGCAGGAAGTGACCTTCTGAGTCTCTTTTGATGACTTTAGGTTGAAAGTCAATTTTATCTGATATTAGAATGGCTACTCTAGCTTGGTTCCTGGGATCATTTGCTTGTAAAACTGTCTTCCAGCCTTTTACTCTAAGGTGGTGTTTGTCTTTGACACTGAGATGTGTTTCCTGTATGCAGCAAAATGTAGGGTCCTGTTTCTGTATCCAGTCTGTTAGTCTGTGTCTTTTTATTGGGGAAATTGAGTCCATTGATATTAAGAGATATTAAAGAATAGCAATTATTACTTCCTGACATTTTGTGCGTTATTATTATTATTATTATTATTATTATTATTGTATTTGAGTGGTTCTCTTCTTTTGGGTTGGATGAGATGGTGTTTCTATCTTGTTTCTTCTGGGGTGTAGTTTCCCCCCTTGTGTTGGTATTTTTCCCCTATTATCCTTTGTAGGGCTGGGTTTGTAGATAAGTATCTTGCAAATTTGGTTTTGTTGTGGAATACCTTGGTTCCCCATCTATGGCCATTGAGAGTTTTGCTGGGTATAGTAGTTTTGGCTGAAGTTTTTGTTCTCTTAGGGTCTGCATGAGGTCTGCCCAGGATCTTTCATGGTCTCAGGTGAGAAGTCTGGTGTAATTCTGATAGGTATTCCTTTATATGTTACTTGTCCTTTTTCTCTTACTGCCTTTAATATTCTTTGTTTAGTACATTTGGGGTTTTGATTATTATGTGATGGGAAGTATTTCTGTTCTGGTCCAGTCTATTTGGGGTTCTATACGTTTCTTGTATATTCATGGGCATCTCTCTCTTTAGGTTGGGGAAGTTTTCTTCCATAATTTCGTAGGAGATATTTGCTGGCCCTTTAAGTTGTAGATCTTCATTCTCATCTATCCCTATAATCCTTAGGTTTGATCTTCTCATTGTGTCCTGGATTTCCTGAATGTTTTGGGTTACCAGCTTTTTGCATTTTGCATTTTCTTTAATTGTTGAATCCATGGTTCCTATGGTATCTGCAGCATCTGTGATTCCGTCTTCTATCTCTTGTATTCTATTGTTGATATTTGCATCTATGACTCCTGATTTCTTCCCAAGGTATTCTATCTCCAACATTGTCTCCCTTTGCGATTTCTTAGCTGTTTCTACCTCTGTTTTTAGATTCTGTATGGTTTTGCTCAGATCTTTCAATTGCTTGTTTGTGTTTTCCTGTAGTTCTTTAAGGGATTTTTGTGTTTCCTCTTTTATGACTTCTACTTGTTGACCCATCCAATGATTCTTTATCACTGTTATTTAGGGTTTTTGGTGGTGGTGGTATGTCACGTATAGTTTTCTTTCTTTCTTTTTTTTAGATATATTCTTCATTTACATTTCAAATATTTCCCCTTTCCTGCCCCCCCCCCCAAATCTCATAACCCATATTCCCAACCCCTGTTCTCCAGTCAACCCTCTCTCACTTCCCTCTCCATGCATTCCCCCACACTGTGGCATTGAACCTTTCCAGGACCAAGGGCCTCTCCTTCCGTTGATGTCCATCAAGGACATCCTCTACTGGCTATGTGTCTGGAGCCATGAGTAACTCCATGTGTACTCTGTGGTTGATGGTTTTGTCCCTAGGAGCTCTGGGAGTACTGCGTGGCTCATATTGTTCCTCCTATGGCACTGCAAACCCCTTCAGCTCCTTGGATCCTTTCTCTAGCTCCCCCATTGGGGGACCCTGTGCTCAGATCAATGGCTGGATGAATTCATGAAATTCTTAGACAAATGGATGGAGTTAGAAAATATCATCCTGAGTGAAGCAACTCAATCACAAAAGAACATAAATGGTATGCACTCACTGATAGGTGGTTATTAGCCAGAAGCTTGGAATACCCAGGACAAAATTCACATATCAAATGATGCTCAAGAAGAAGGAAGAACAATGTATGGATATTCTTGTCCTTCTTAGAAGGGGGGACAAAATTCCCACAGAAAGAGATACAAAAACAAACTGTGGAGCAGATTCTGAAGGAAGGAACATCCAGAGACTACCCCAATAGTGTTCCATCCTATATATAGTTATAAAACCCAGACACTATTATTGATGCCCACAAGGAATTACTGACCAGAGCCAGATATAGCTGTCACCTGGGAGGCTCTGCTAGTACATGACAAATACAGAAGGGGACACATATAGTTTTTGCTACCATACTTTAAGCTCTGGGCAGACTCGGCTACCAGCACCCTCCCAGAGAATATTGGATCAGTGGATGAAAGACACTCATGTTGCTCAATTTCAACCTGCCTTCTTGGCTCAAATGCTGGGTTCTTCTTATCTAACATGGCTAGTGTGCCCTACCCAATACTCTTGGCTCTGCCCACTGAATCTTCTCTCAGGTTAGTTATGGTTATAACCATCTGGAGAAGCAGCCTATGTTTGCTCCACCCAAGATTTCACATGGCTGGTCACCTTTTGCACTCTGAAGCATGGGGGAAATCCCTCTCTTTTCCCTGCATCTCCTCTCCTGCCCTTCAGGGACCTCGAATTCCCCTCTCTTTCATTTAATCCAGCTTTTGCCTTTGGCATCTGTACTGATAGATCAAGAATCAATTGGGGAGGAGGACCTTATTATCAGAACCATATCTACAATGGTATCTGTGTGTCTCTGTGTGTAGGTTTGTGTATGTTTTCCTTCTTTTGCTTTGGTGGTTTTATTTCTTATGTTTGCAATATGTGTAGTTTGTAAGGATAATGTTATCAGGCATTATCTAAAATTTATTCTTTTATTTTACAAATGCTGATTTCTTTGCTTCCATATCTGATTGCAAAACATCACTCCCCAATTATCTCCTTATATGTCTATAAAAAGTTAACCAGACAGTGATTGAGAGTAGAGAATAGGACTAGACTTCTTCCCCTCCAGTGGAGGGAAAAGAGAAAAAGAAAATAGGGATTCATCAAAAGGAGAGATTCCAGTCCGCATCATGAGGAAAAACCTGGAGCCCAAAAAACATGCCTGGTACTAAAATACAAGTATCACGGGGATTTTGACTGCAAGATATCCAGATCAGCACAGAGGATTGTTGTTCTACCCTTTCAAGTTTGTTAAATAAATGTAGTAGTTCAGTCTCAATTATTTGGAAGGTAGTTGGGTTAAGAGGAAAACTGAAAAAATATTTGTTAAACAACCACTAACAATAGTTAACTTCCTAGTATTGGAGACTTTTTTTTTAGCACCATCTGTTATAATTGATTTGAGGATATTGTTCATATTTGATTTTATTGTGGGTTATTTTATTTTTTCTCCATTTATAATAATTGAATATTTTGCCAGGTATAATAGTCTTGACTGGTATCTATGGTCTTTTAGAGTGTACAGTACATCTCTGCAGGCTATTCTGGCTTTGGAATCTTTATTATAAATTCTGGTTTAATTCTAATAGACACCATCTCTTATGTCAGTTGACATTTTTACCATGTGTCTTTTAATAGTTTTTCTTTCTTCTCTCTGTTTCATGATTTAATTATTTTGCGTCAAGAAGGCTTTCTGGTCCAATGTATTTACTATTTTGTTTGCTTCTTGAGTCTAGTTGCATTTCCTTTTTTAGGTTAGAAAATTTTTCTGATGTCATTTTCTTGAAAATATTTTCTGATTTGAGCAGGAAGTCATTTTCTTCCCTAATTCCTTTTAGTTTTATAGTTAGCCTGTCCATATTGACCAAGATTTTCTGATGTTTTGTGGCAAAAACTTTTAACATTTAAGATTTCTTTATCTAGAGTATCTAGTGCATTATATTTTCTGTTCATCTTTTTGTACTCTCTTGGTAAAGCTTGCTTCTATCGTTCTACCTTGAATTCCTAAGTTTTTCATTTTCAGAACTCCCTTTTTTTGTTCTTTATTGTTCTATTTCCATATTTGGGTCTTTAATAGTTTCATTCATTTCCTCCACTGTTTTTTGTTTGCTTTTTCCTAGTCTTCACTATAGGATTTATACATGTCCCCCAATAGTTCATATTTTTTGAATTCCTTTAAATGATTTATTCATTTCTTCTTTAGAGTCCTCTATCATCTTTGTAAAGTTTAAAGTTTTTTTCTTATGTTTCAGCTATGTTGGACTATTTAAGGTCTACTTTATAGGGCAGTTTGTCTCTAGTGGACATATATTTTCCAGTCTGTTATTGATTGTGTTCTTTGGTTGGCATCTAAGTGTCTGGATTAGGCATGACCATAGTCCAAGGTATTGTTTTCTGGGTTTTTTGTTGTTGGGTTGGTGCTTTGAGTTTTGGTTACTATTGCCTGTATGAATTTACAAAGGGTGTGTTGGTATATTTTGCCTGTTTTGCTGATGTTCTTAGCTGGTGTCTTCACAGGGAAAACTTCCATGTAAATGGGATTTTTATTCTCCTATAGTAATTGTCTCTGAGGCTTACTGACTTCATCTGCTACCCTAGGATTAGTCCTGGAACCTTGTAGACTCTGGACAATCTAATGTAGGCCTAGAATGCTTTCAGTCTCTGAGACTTATTGCTGAATATGCTCAGCCTTTTTAGTTATTTCATAAGTATGTTGGATGATTTAACTCAGCTCTCACGGGTCAAACTCCAGTCACAGTGAATGATTCAAACTAGCCTCTCTCAGCTTCTGACTGAATTGCTCTTCTTAGTCTCATACCAACCTTGGAAATTTGTTCTAATCTTCTGGCTCCTTCTCATTCTATGGCTTATTCTGTCTTAACAGGCATGCAACTGGTCTCTGAACAAATGTCCAAGTAAAACTGATTGTTCCTCCTCCTCCTGCCCCTTCTCTCTCTGCTCCTCTCTTGTTACCTCTACTCTTCTTGTGAGACTTTGGCATATCCTATTTTGTTAAATCTTTCTCTGACACATTGCTTTGTCTCTCAATTGGATATCACTTCTAAACTCAGATGTTTCTCTCTACAAACTAACTTCATCTTCATTGTTCGGTATTAAAGGTGTGTACCAACAAAGGAGTTACTCAGCACATATGTAGCAGACATTAGCTCAGTCTCCATGTGGGTCCTCTGACATCTGGAGTAGAGGTTCTCTTTAAAGCTGTAGCCTGACTGTGGGGTCCATTCCCCAAGAGGGCCTCAGTGGCAGAGGATGGAGAGAATAACCAGGGTAGTTTCAATTGCTCAAAGTGGGGTAGGAACTCTATGGGTGGCACTGTGGCTCCAGCCCAACTCTTAGAATGTTAAATAAATAAATAAATAAATAAATAAATAAATAAATGTTAAATAAATAAAATCTATTGAGACTGGCCCAACACGAGGCCCACCCCGTGGAAAAGAGCCACTTCCTCCAATACTGCTAATGATATTCTGCTATGCTTGCAGACAAGAGCCAAGAACAACAGTCATTTTAGAGGTTTCATCCATCAGCTGATGGAAACAGTTGAATAGAATCATATCCAAACATTAGGATGAGGTGAGGTAGTCTGTGGTAGAGCTACAGAAAGGGTTGATGGAGTAGAGTTGTGGAGATAGGTGTCAAGAATTCCACAAGAAGAACTACAAAGTCGACTAATCTGAGCCCATGGGGACTCACAGAGACTGAACAGCCATGCATGGACTGGCCTATGCCCTTTACACATATGTAGCTAATGTGCAGCTTGGACATCATGTGGGTTCTCCCAAAATTGAAATGTAGACTGTTTCTGACTTGAATTTTTGTTGCCTGCCTTTGAATACCTTTCCTTTAGTTGGATTATCTTGCCAGGCCCCAGCGGAAGAGGATGTACCAGTGTGGGTTGGTAGCGGATGTCAGAGATGGCAAGTTGAAGAATGGGAGGGTGGAAATGAGAGAAGGGGTTAGGAGTGTGGGTCAGAGAGGAGAGGAGAGAAGGAGCTGCAATCAGCATCTAAAGTGGATAAATTAATAATTTAATTAATTAATTAATGAATGAAAAACCATAGTGAGTATTTAGAATATGTATGCATTCCAGCCATATCAAATAGCATGTTGCTAGATTAAAATTTTTCTACAACTCCTGGTCTTGAAAGCTGTGTAAATAAAGAATATATCTAATAGAAAAGAAAAAAATTAAAGCTGGGGATGCATTGGGAAAGAGGTTAAGAGGTGATGATGGTTTATGGCATCCTCAAGAGTTATGGGTAGTGGCAAAGGGAAGCCACAAGGTGGTAATCTGTTGCACTGATAGGAAGGAGATTGATGAGTTGTGTCTACGGGACCTGAAAGAGTGGAAAAAGTCTGTGGGCAGTCCACATGACTTTCTGGCAATTTTGACCTGCCGTTAATCAGGGGGAATCTGCTTGAGTTTGGAACTTAATATAGCCACAAGTAGGGATAGGAAGTTAGTAGAGGATGATGTGTTGAATCTACAAGAAAGGTGAGCAGGCAAGAATTCAAGCTGCAGCCAATGTTTTGTTGCTGCTCTTGGGAGAAGCCTGAGTAACTGTTTCTGGGGACACAGAGAATAATTTTTAACATTTTCACCTTGGAAATTGAAAAGCTAAAAAAATGTTGCTAAGTATTACATGTTACAGTTACATATACATATGCATATACAGGTACAGATACAGATACACTCACAGAGTGTCCATACTTATTAAAATAGCTAAAATAAGGAAATGATAGAATTGATTATCTATATTTGGTGAGTATATAGTTTAATTTTACAAGTGTATTCTGTTGTATTAATTTGTATGTATGAGGATTTTCTGGTTTGTTTCTGTGTTCTGTGCTTCCAAACGTCAAATATGATATCGGAGTACTTGGATCGGGAGTTACAGGTAGTTTTGAACCAAATCAGAATTTCTGCAAGAGCAGCAAGTGTTTATATTGTTTAGCCAACTGTTTGGTCTGAGGTATTTATCTTTTGTTCATCTACTTATGTATTTGTTTACTTTTTGAGACAAGATCTCAGTGTATATAGCCTTGGTAGTATTGGGACTCACTGTGTAGACCAGGATGGCTTCATACTCACCGAAACTTACTTGCTTCCAATCCCAAGTGTGAGGATACTGAGATTAAATTTGTGTGCCACCAAAATCAACACAGTTCTTTTGAAAAGTTTACTACATAATCTGAAATCATGGGAATATTTGGTTTTAGCATCACATTGTTTTAAATGAGGGGAATACTTATTTACTTTCACTGAACACTTTTATTTTTTTCTTTTTGAACTTCCTATGTTTTCTAGGATGTAACCTTGAACATGAATGGTGAGGTCAGGCATCTCAGTTGTCTTCTCTTCCTATGAAACAAAATAATGTAGTGATTTCCTTTCATGTGCTAGGCTAGCCATATATAGCTTTCAAGCAGCTAGTCAAGCCAAGAGAACTTTACTTTACTTTGTTGATGCATACTTAATTGTTGAAAATTTACTTTATCATATATTCGTACTTATCATTATTTTGAGGTTAACTTCAATATTCAGACTTCATAAATGTACCAATTTTGCAGTAAAATAATAATTATAAGAAGATGAAATTCTGATCACTGAAGGGAAAAATAAGTGTCTTGTATTTTGTTTTGTATTATTATTATTATTATTATTATTATTATTATTATTATTATATTTTTGTCTCTTCAGTGCCTCTCCTTCACAGGGCTTTCTCATAGGACTACAGTGGTAATGAATTAATTACCTCTAATAACTATGATTCCTCATATGCTTCTTTCTTTCTTGTTCTGTTGCTTGTCTTATCTCTCAACTATGGTTCATTTTTGTCATTACCAATATGTGGACTTCATATTTTTGAACATAGGGATAAGCAGTGATTCTGTTCAGGAATTTAGGTTTGTCAGGTTATTGGATGGGCATAAACATCCTTCCAACCTGTTCTTAAGCTGGGTTTGAACTCTGTTATGGCTATAGTTACCAATCATTTATTTCAGTGGTAGATATTTGTATATTGTGACTTTTGGAACTGGATGTATTTTTCCAGCATTCCTGCTCTGTATTCCACTCTCCGAATCTGTGGCCAGACTAGTATGCATGCACCACTTCATTTCATTTCTTTTCATTTCATATATCTCCCATAATCTAAGTGCTTTCACCTATCACTCTGTACAGTTAGGGTGGGTTTAGGGAGGTGATTCTGTTTATTTTTCTAAATAAATTCTGTTTATTTTTCTTGGCATTTCTCTCTCCTAACATGTGTTTCATATATCTATATACTTTACATTTTCACCCATAATCCCTTGTATCCACTTAGTGGGGGGGGGGAGTCCTCAAATGAAGGGGACTTACTCACTGTCCCACAGAAGCCAAAGATTTCTTTCGTCTTTCTTTCTCTGGAGTAGCTAAGTTTCATAGCAGATAATTTTTACTTTGATCACTTTTGTCAAAACAGTGGCCTATGGCTTGGGACAAGCTGAAATTCTTTTTCCTTTCCTAATGTTAGATGGATATTGCTTTCTGTGGGTACCAGTTGAGATGAAAATATGTCACTGCTCTGCTTATAGTCTTTATCTCTTTCACCAATAGCGAACAACAAGACAGAACTGGCAATTGGCTCTAGATCCGTTTTTATCTAGGGCTTGCAAACTTTAAGCGTTGAGTATCAGTTTCTAAGGTGCTAATATTCTGGTCTGCGGTAGCGTTTACGAATTCTCTAACATTTCAGTTCTTTCGTCTAACCACTTTTATGGCCACCCCTTTTTAAAAGAATACAATTCATATTTTCTCTCCCTATTCAGGTATATTTATTGCCCTTATAAAAGACCTTCACATGTTACCTACTGACATCAGAGCATTAGCAACTCAGAGTTAATATCTGAGTCTTTAACTTAGGAACAATATTTACTCATTACTTTTCATGTATTAAGCCATTTATAATAAGAAAACACTTGAAATTACTGCAAAAATTTAATTGACTGCAAAGGATAGTAAAGAATTTTTAAAGTGTAACTCAATGATTAGCTCTTTTGTATAACTTACCATAGTTATTAAACATTAATCTGATTTAACTCTAAAATATTATATGAATTGTAAGTCTAATAAACAATGTTATTAAGATTGAGAAAGGTTTTTCTGGAGTTAAAAGTAAATATTTTTCAAATTATAATAACTATTGATGACTCCATAACTAGAATAAATTCTGGTAAAACATGATGTCCTTTTTTGTGTGTATTTACCTGAGCTTAAAATGAAGGTTTATGATGTGAAAGAATTCTTCTATGATAACTTCTGTTTTTCTTAGTGAGACATTGTTATTTGTGATGCTTATGTAATTATATGCCAGTGTAACTGAAGGATGTAATGACATTTCGCATTGAACGCATTTAAATAACTCAGGAAATTGCTTTAGTGTTCTGTTTCCTGACTTAAACCAACTTTTGCCATGTTCACTTTATTACACAATCTGTCTCATCTCATCCAGGGAAAATATATTCCACGCAGAATAAAGTGCACTGAGTGTTTTATGTGTTGATAACCATATAATTGTATCCACTCTTGCATTTACATTTTACATAGACACTTAGCATATTATACTAAACAGTTTTGTTGATAACATGCATGCTAATAATGTCTGAATAAGATTTTGTGCTCATTTTTCCTACTTTCAGTTATTTCGGTTGATTATAAAATCTGTTATTTCAAAAGTTACTTCTTAATCTCCAGAGTATAACATATTCATGGGTTGATGAATAATAGAAATCACTTGATCAAGTAGTGTTGTATAATTAGTTTAATTAGGACATACGATAATAAACTATAAATCAGATATTTTACCTCCATAAATTTAAAGTTTATGATTGCCCAAATTATGGGGGTGTTGCCCATCAAGTTATTGTTATTTCCTGAAAAAATAAAAAACCTTAACAGTGTTGTGGAATGAAGAAACTCCTTTCAATCAAGTGGTAAAGTACCACAGAAATTGTTCTCAATTACTGAGCTCAACACTGTTCATGAGCAGAGACTTGGGTACCATTAACCACTAAGAGCTTTATCATCATTTTTATTATTAAATCATTTTTGAATGCTATTTCTTATTCTTTCAGAAAACTGATCATGAATACTAAAGTCTGATGTTATTTCCTTTCCATTTCTATGCGTCTTAGACATCCTGAAGGACCTGTGGAGGAATGTGGACACATACTCACCACATAGTAGAAGTGTTAAACCAGAGGAGAGTTTAAAGCACCAGAATCTCACATGAGAAATAGAAACATTGCTAGAAATAGATTTTTTCGACTTTTCCTTTAGAAAATAACTTTTGGCATGTGTTCCAAGAATACTAAATTCTCTTCCTAACAATATCTTTATTGTGCTCTGTTGTAGATTAAATTTCAAGTTTGGAGTAATAGTGGTTCTTTTTATTATACCCATATAACTTTACTGAAGAAAAAAAATGAAAATGAAATGTAGTTACTTGCTTTACTTGATTAGTTTGTCAAACGGGCAGTTTAAACTTTCTTAAAATATAGACTTTTTTTCTGTTATTTTTTTTTTTATCTTTCCGTTCCTAATTCTAAGATTCTGGCCTCATGACCAAGCAATGTCCTGCTAAGGGAATTTTATGAGCACACACCTTGCCTTCTCATTTGCATTTTGCTCCTATCTTAGTCAGCAGCATTTTCTGTGAATTCGAACAGATTACATGGATCTTAGATGAGGTGCACATGACTTAGACACTGTTTGGTCTCTTTGGGTGTTACTTTCTTTTAGACTGCTCCTCTAATGACTGAGCTGCAGTTAAAGAAATGGGTTTTACTTGGACCTTTCGTAGTAGGTAGTAGTATGGTTCTAGATGATAGTTCTTCCTGGGAAGATCAATGGCTATTCCTATCCACTTTTTTATTAAGTGTCCATGGAGAATTGTAAGGAGTAGAATTGAATTGTGGGCCTACATACCATTTTCAAGCACTCAGAACTAAGAGTCATGATAAAGTTCTCTTGTGTACCCCCAAAGAGAATGTCCTTGTGGATGCAAAACAGCAAGACTCAGGAAGTAATGGCTTCAACTGAAGAATGAATTACTGGAGCTCTCCCCCTTGTGGTTAGCTAAGAAAACACGGAAATCTGTAGTCTTGAGTTTCAGAAATTGGCAGCATTATAATTTGGACTTTAGCATTAAAGTTACCTCATTAGAACGTAACATTTCAGTTAAGTAAAGGACATTTCAGCTACATTTTACTTTATATATAACACCTCCATTGTCTCTTCCCAAGACAGATTCTTCTCTTCTTATGTTGTGCATTTTTATTAAATTTTGAAATAGTAAATTCTTGAACTACTTTATTAAGGATGAGACTCTTAATATTCCCAACTTATATTCAACTAACAATTGGTAGTACAAGAGAAAAATTCTAGTGAACTTGTTCAAATTCCTTTAGCTTAACATACAGGGTAGGAGCCAAGGATATTAGCATAGAAGGTGAAATGTGGGTAGGATTACCTGTGCAGACTTATCATATATAAACAATTCTCTACAAAATTTCAATAAGGAGAAGGTTGATTTTGAAAATTCAAATAGAAGAAGCACGGAATTAATGTAATTCATATTTGAACAAAAGAAAAAAGAACTTAATATTTTATTATGATTTTCTTAATTATATGATTAAGTTAAGGGTGAATGAATTATAGTTAGAATAATCTTGTCAGCTTTAGACACCAGATTGAGGCTAATATCAGAGTGATATTCAAATAGCACCTAACTTCAGGTAAAGGACTTGACAAACTGTGAGAAGTCTGCTTAAGTTCACTCAGCTCTGTGGACACATAGACACTAAATTAGGAAACACTCAGCAGAATGGCCCATTTAGTATACATGATTACTGCCAAGCTTGAGGACCCGATTTTGATTGCGGAATTCATGTTGTAGAAGGAGAGCGCTGATTGGCACAAGTTCTTCTGTGGCCTTTATATATACTTCCTGACACATATGTGCAAAAAAAGCCATACAAACTCTCAAGCAAGCAAACAAACAAACCAATATAATAAAAAGAATTTAAATAAAGAAAAAGAGGAGATACTTACTTGGCAATACCCCTCACAACATGAGCAAAGGAATGACAGAGGGGGCAACTGTTTCTTAAGATGTGTGTGTGTGTGTGTGTGTGTGTGTGTGTGTGTGTGTATGAATGAGTGAGTGTGTAAACCTAGATATTCAGAACATGAGGGTTGTTATATACTATATAGGGTCTTCAAGAAAGTGCGCGGTTCTCATGTCATGGTGAAGTCTAAGGTGGCAAATATTGGACAAAGACCTTTAAAGAGTGTGGGAGAATAGAAGTTGACGGGCACCTTTTATTCGAGGAGGATAAACTCTTCCTGGCAATAGCACAGTGTGGGTACAGTGACTGGTGCTATATCAGAATGAGGCATGGATTTCTATTTCTTCTACTAACCCTATTCTCTTATTTATGAAGTATTTGTTCCTCATATTCTAATTTTTTTACTCTTTCTCTAATGTTCAGGAAATGCACAGTGCCCAGAAACCCAGACTATAGCGCTTTTGAATCAGTTCTAGTTTTTCTTCCTATTTTTTTCTTATTCTCATCTATTCCCCCATCCACTGCTTTCTATACATTCTCTCCCTAATCCTCCCCTTTATCTTGTGTGATAAAGAAGAAGGTGGGTACATATAAATCACATTTTTCTTTTTTTGTCCTTAAATATTATGTTCATCTAATTCCAATAACAATAACTAAGAAATCTTATTGTTATGTTAATGTAGTTCATTCAAAACAACCTCTGTTTGTTTTATATTTGATATTACACTTTCAGAGAGACCTACAAATATTGGCTTATTTAACCATTGTTAAAGGCATTTCTGAGTATATTACTTACATGCTTTCGTATTAATGTGTACTTACTGAAGAAATCATAATATATATCATCTTTAACTGTTTGAACATTAAATTATTAGTTTCTTTCTTATTTCAAAGAATAAAATGGAAACCTCATTCTCAGAAAAAAAATCTTAAAATAGTGCTTTAAAAATATCTAGTAAGGGCTGGAGAGATGGCTCACAGGTTAAGAATATTAGTTGTTCCATCTTCTGAGGTCTTCTTCGATTTCTTTCTTCAAGGACTTGAAGTTCCTGTTGTACAGATCTTTCGCTTGTTTGGTTAGAGTTACGCCGAGATACTTTATGTTGTTTGTGGCTATTGTGAAGGGTGTTATTTCCCTAATTTCTTTCTCTGCCTGCTTGTCCTTTGAGTACAAGAAGGCCACTGACTTGCTTGAGTTAATTTTATAACCTGCCACTTTGCTGAAGTTGTTTATCAGCTGTAGAAGTTCTCTGGTGGAGTTTTTTGGGTCGCTTAGGTAAACTATCATATCGTCTGCAAATAATGATAGTTTCACTTCTTCCTTTCCAATTTGTATCCCTTTGACTTCCTTATGTTGTCTAATTGCTCTTGCTAGAACTTCAAGTACTATATTGAAAAGATATGGAGAGAGAGGGCAGCCTTGTCTAGTCCCTGATTTTAGTGGGAATGCTTCAAGTTTCTCTCCATTTATTTTGATGTTGGCTACTGGTTTGCTGTAGATTGCTTTTACTATGTTTAGGTATGGGCCTTGAATTCCTGCTTTTTCCAAGACTTTTAGCATGAAAGGATGCTGAATTTTGTCAAATGCTTTTTCAGCATCTAATGAGATGACCATGTGGTTTTTTTCTTTCAGTTTGTTTATGCTCCTGGATTGGCAGGATCAATATAGTAAAAATGGCCATCTTGCCAAAAGCAATATACAGATTCAATGCGATCCCCATCAAAATCCCAACTCAATTCTTCATAGATCTAGAAAGAGCAATTCTCAAATTCATCTGGAGCAACAAAAAACCCAGGATAGCTAAAACTATTCTCAACAATAAAAGGACTTCTGGGGGAATCAATATCCCTGACCTCAAGCAGTACTACAGAGCAATTGTGTTAAAAACTGCATGGTATTGGTATAGCAACAGGCAAGCAGATCAATGGAACAGGATTGAAGACCCAGAAATTAACCCACAGACTTATGGTCACTTGATCTTTGATAAAGGAGCCACAACCATCCGGTGGAATAAAGATAGCCTTTTCAACAAATGGTGCTGGTTCAACTGGAGGTCAACATGCAGAAGAATGCGAATTGACCCACTCTTATCTCTTTGCACTAAGATCAACTCCAAGTGGATCAAGGACCTCCACATAAAACCAGACACACTGAAACTATTAGAAAAGAAACTTGGGAAGACCCTGGAGGACTTGGGCACAGGGGAAAAGTTCCTGAACAGAACACCAATAGCTTATGCTCTAAGATCAAGAATTGACAAATGGGACCTCATAAAATTACAAAGTTTCTGCAAAGCAAAGGACATGGTCAGAAGGACAAAACGGCAACCAACAAAGTGGGAAAAGATCTTCACCAACTCCACATCCGACAGAGGGCTAATATCCAATATATACAAAGAACTCAAGAAGTTAGACTGCAAAGAAACAAATAACCCTATCAAAAAATGGGGCACAGAGCTTAACAAAGAATTTTCACCAGAAGAAATTCGGATGGCCAAGAAACACCTTAAAAGATGTTCAACATCATTAGTCATCAGGGAAATGCAAATCAAAACAACCCTGAGATTCCACCTCACACCAGTCAGAATGGCTAAGATTAAAAACTCAAGAGACAACAAGTGCTGGCAAGGATGTGGAGAAAGAGGAACACTCCTCCACTGTTGGTGGGATTGCAAAATGGTAAAACCGCTCTGGAAATCAGTTTGGTGGTTCCTCAGAAAATTGGGCATGTCACTTCCAGAGGACCCTGGCATACCACTCCTGGGCATATACCCAGAGGATTCCCCTGCATGCAATAAGGACACATGCTCCATTATGTTTATAGCAGCCTTGTTTATAATAGCCAGAAAGTGGAAGGAGCCCAAATATCCCTCAAAGGAGGAATGGATACAGAAAATGTGGTATATTTATACAATGGAATACTACTCAGCAATTAAAAATAATGAATTCATGCAATTTGTAGGTAAATGGTTAGACCTGGAAAATATCATCCTGAGTGAATTAACCCAATCACAAAAGAATGCACATGAAATGCAATCACTGATAAGTGGATATTAATGAGCCCAGAAGCACTAAATACTCAAGACACAAATAGCAAGTCAAATGATTCCCAAGAAGAAGAAAGGAGAGGACCCTGGGCCTGTAAAGATTGCATCCAGTTTAGTAATGAAACCGAGGGGGGAGGGGGAATGATTGGGGAACAGTTGGGGGGAGAGGAACTATGGGAACTATGGTGGGTGGGAACTGGGAAAGGGGAAAGCCTTTGGAATGTAAACATAGAATATAGAAAATAAAATAAAAAAAAAGAAAGGGGTGCTGTCAGGAGCAGACAGGTCTCCAGTCAAATGATTTTTAATAAAGAAATGTCAATAAACAAACAAACAAAAAAGAATATTAGTTGTTCTTCTACATGTCCTGAATTCAATTCCCAGCAACCATATGATGGCTCATAACCATCTATAATGAGATGCTGGTTTCCCCTTTGGGCTGGCAGGAATATATGTAGGCAGAACTTTGCATACATAATACATAAATACATCTTTTTCAAAAATCTGATAAAAATTATGTCTGTTAAACCCTGGTAGATCCACAACCATGAAGTCAAACACTGAGTCCAAAGAAAAACGGTGCTTTGAGTTATACCTGTGACTACATCACAGGGCATAAAAATATCATTGGTCTATGAAAATTTTATCTACAATGAGATAAAAATGAAAGGATAGATAATTGTTCAGATTTTAAGATGGATATGTGGCATGCAACATACTATTTATTTTGTATGTATGAGGGCCCCAACAAACATACAGTTGAGGACTGCTGGGTCTCTGTTCATTCAGAGATGATGCGCATAACCCGCAAAAGACGGGAGACCCCAGGGAGTTTAGAGATTAGTTGGATTGGGGGCTGGGCACATCCATGTGGAGACAGGGGGTGGGAAGGAGGTGTGGGATGTGGAACAGTCAGAAGGTAAACAGGGTGGGGGATAAATATGGAGTGTAAAAATATAAATTAATTGATTTAAAAAAATTTAAGCCAAATTTTAACTTCAAATTTTCTATTATGTGAAAGTAGAATAGAAATGATTTTTATAGCCTTATTAGAATTCAGCAAAAAGCCTGCAACCTATTTTCTTGATATTATTGCATTAAAGAAATTCTTCCCTTGAGCTCTAACAGAAAGGACATGATATGATGAATTTGACACTTTCAGTAAATTCAATACTGCATCTTTAACAGACGATTCTTCTTTCTCACAATAAAACTGATCATGGAAAAGCAATTGAGCAAGAACAATTACGAAGAAAACAAAAAGGAAGTGGTATTCCCCCAAATGAGTATCTTAACCAATCTACAATTTTTAGAAGACATTTTTGTGACTTTCAATGCACCATTAAATAATTTTCATTTGGATATATGCTCAAGAGTTTTATAGCTGGATCATATGTTATATTTATTTATAGCTTTGTGTTGAATGTTCTCATTGATTTCCATGGTAGCTCCAACAATTTGCAATCACAATAGCAGTGAAAAAGTGCTTCACTTTCACCACATCAATACAAGCATTTGCTAAAATTTTTGTTATTATATCAGCTGGTTCTGAATGGGGTGAAAATGGAAAAGAGGTGACAGGAAAAGTATAAGAGATAGAGGGAAGACAACAAAGAAAACATTTTCGAGACACAACTTTGCCTCTGAAGATAAATACTCACAGCACTTGTAGCAGTATACACAAACCTTACACAAGCTGCTGACAGGCAGAATCCCACAATAGGTAAGGGAACAGACAAGGAACCCCACTACTGGCCAAGAAACTCTTAGCAATTGAGAGCTGCTGAAAGAGAAAGAGTAGTTTCTCTAAGAATGTAGATCCTGATAAGTCTACTACACTTTAGTGGAAGATCACACATCTAAGCATAGTAAAGCAACACAATTTGGCTTTGGTGTGTTTAAATAAAAACAAATGTTCACAAGTTGTATAAGTGGGTGATTGGTCTGAGAAGAATTGTATGAGGGAAAGGATGAAAGGTGAATATGAGGAAAACAGCTTGGACAACATTCTCACTTAGTAAATTCTTAAACAAATATTTTTAGTAGCCATCTACATTGTCTATTTTGCCCCAATAACTGGGGAATCTGGATGAGAGATTCAATTTTGTTCCGAATTCTTCTTGGAGTAATTGAGTGATTCTTTAAAATTGAGCCAAAGAATGCACACTTTATATTTTCTAATACGAACTAACTGCTTCACAGTATGAGAATGTGGCCTTGAGTTTCTATGCTTGTGTGCACACATGCACACACACACTCACTCACACACACAAATACACACACAAATAAAATGAAACAAAAAATAAATTAAAAAAGGAAAGAAAAGTAATGTATTTCACGGACACAAAGCTACAAATGGTGGTGGCTAAAACACACAGCAGATCCTGTTGCTCACAGGAAAGCTTTATTCTGTTTCTTGAAATCTTATAACACTTAAATGAGCAGAATTTATCCGTGCTTTATTTTAACAATTCCCTAAACATTTTAATTTTATCTAGTTCCAGAGAAATGTATTTACTTAAGAGTGTGTTGTGGCACTGTGTACTTCAAGCTGTGATGCTTGAAGTTGTTCTAACCAGAGTTAGACTTATGTTAACTATTCCAACTTGCTGACAACCTACCCAGCTGTGAAGAAATTATAATTACCTATTACAATGACTTAAATCTAAATGTATTTGACAAAATTCAGAGAAAGATCCTCTCCATTCCACACTTGAATTGCTTCACGATTTTTTTCCCATCAGTTTGCTAAATCTATGCTATTATAAACACCATTCTCTTTTATTAATTTTCTAACTATTTCTTCTATATTTAGAAACTGAAGAGGTTGATATGCATTTTTGATCTCTTGAAAAGGAATATTTTATTAAAACTTCTGTGCTTTTTCATAGGACCAATATGCCAAAGTTCATTCTCTACAATATGACCTTTTGTTCTATTGTGAAGAACAATATTTGTTCTATTCATTAGTGAAGCTTTCCTCATTTCTGTGTTCTGGGGTGAAATTACATTTCAAAATAATTTTAGGCAATTTGTTGTACATTACTACTTTGTTACTTTTGTTTTAAAGCACTTTATAATTAGTTTTTTAAAAGACCTTTATAACATTACTAGGAAGTTTTTTTTCCTGAAAATTAGCTTTATATCAAAATAGATTAACTCAGAAAATGGTGGAAGATTATGTGTAACAGATGCATCATTTTGTGACCCTCACAATATATTTAACATAACCATATTTTAACTGTACCAAGATGTCCTAACAGACACCTTTGTTATTTTTTCAGAGAATGATTTCCTGGGAATCCACACTTGACATAAACATAGTTGTAAACTCTTTATTTCTCCAAACTTGTATGCTGGGCGTCACTGCATTTTCCAAAGTCTGCATACATTCAAAAATTGAAACAAGTCTATCATACCAATGAAGATTAAAAATCAATCCGTGCATTAGTCAGGAATCTATCTATCTATCTATCTATCTATCTATCTATCTATCTATCTATCTTGATCTACCTGCCAGTCTACCTGGGGCTGTCTACATTGTCTAACTGGTTCAGGAATCCAGTTGTTGTTCATTCTACAAGGTTGTGTGGCTCTACAGGTCTTTGGTATTCTTCAGATCCCATAACAGCAGGCTCTAATGCTAGGAATGGAAAGAACTTGCTAATGTGGGTGAAAGCAAGTAGAGGAAGAAAGGGTACTTTATTTTTTCCATGTTTTTTCTATATGCTGCTACTAGGTGTTGGCCAGATTAAAGATAAATATTCCTACCTCAAAAGATCTGTCATAAAGGTATGTCTTCCCAGTTAAAATGATTTAATTAGGAAAAAGATCCTCATAGGTATACCAATCTGCTTAGTTTTTATTTAATTCCAGATTTAGTAGAATGTACAAAATATAGATAAATTGATAATTTTACTCATTTTATATATTTCTTGACAATAAATTATTGTTTCTTGTTTTAAAATATTTTACATATCTCAGTTTTCTGAAGTACTACCATATTGATTTCCATAGTGGTTCATTCATTTAGTCAAGTTCATTATTATAACTTTTATTTTAAAACAAACAACAACAAATAAATGAACAAACAAAATCTCCAAACTAAAATAAAAAACATCAGAAAAACAGCAGCTGAAAGATATTCTGGATCACTTCCAAAGGCTTTTTAGTTTTGGGTTTGAGTTGATAATCTTTTCTAAATGAAAAAGATAATAGAAAATAGAGTAACCCACTGGCAATGCAGACCATTAAAGTGCATACTAGTACCTTTGGGATGACACTGTGTCTTAGGAAACATGTTGTAATTCTACGTGTAATTTACATAGAAACAACTAAGACATTAACATCCAGTGCTTAAAGACTGTCTCTGTAGCTCAAGGCAGGCAAACTGTGAGAGTTGGAGGAAGCCTTTTTTGTTCATGCTGAATGGAAATCTATCCTATCAGATACAGAAGAGTGCTTGCTTAGTCTTTTTTTTTTTTATTGGTCAGGTAAAATTTATCATCAAATTCAGCCTCCCAGAGAGTCTCTGCACTATTACTCTCAAATTTATTTTTTGTTTTGTTTTTTAATTTATTTTATTAGATATATTCTTTATTTACATTTCAAATGATTTCTCGTTTTCTGCCCCCATTTCCTGAATTTCGTCCCGCTTCTCTGCCCTGGTATTCCGCTATACTGTGGCACTAGTCTTTCCAAGATCAGGGGCCTCTCCTTCCTTTTTCTTGGGTATCATTTGATATGTGAATTGTTTCTTGGCTATTCTGAGCTTCAGGGCTAATATCCACTTATCAGTGAGTGCATACCATGTGTGTTCTTTTGTGATTGGCTTACCTCACTTAGTATGATATTTTCCAGTTCCACCCATTTGCCTAAGAATTTCATGAATTCATTGCTTTTAATAGCTGAGTAGTATTCCATAGTATAAATATTAACATCTAGTCTTTGCTAAGACATTCTAATAAGAATCTTCTTGGGTTATGTTCTAGTGTCTTTGGTATGGGAAGGTACCATGCATGCTACCAAAAGAGAAATGAATATATGAAAGAAGCCACAAAATTTTTGACCTGCAATGCCATTCTGCCAGAAAAATATTTTTGGGCTATTGTGGCCAAAAGTTTTGGAAATTAACAACGTCTGATACTACTTAAGTCCTACTCTATGAGATGTATACAATACTTGAGTGGTCAAGAAGATGAGTCTAGAGAATTAGGATAAACCAAAATACTAATTGTCTAAAAAGAAAGAAAGAAAGAAAGAAAGAAAGAAAGAAAGAAAGGAAGGAAGGAAGGAAGGAAGGAAGGAAGGAAGGAAGGGAGGAAAGAAAAGAAAAGAAAAGAAAAAAAGAAAAAAAAAGAAAAAAGTAAAAGTAACTACCCAATGACCCCTAATGATATCCTCATATCATATATCAGCGCCTTTATGAGCTACCATTTGAGAGGCTTCCTCCTGCAGGAGATGGAAAGAAATTCAGGGATATACATCCAGACAATACAGAGAGAGAGAGAGAGAGAGAGAGAGAGAGAGAGAGAGAGAGAGAGAGAGAGACCAACAGGGAGAAAGAGACAGAGATAGAGAGAGACTGACTTTTAAACACACAGTTCTAAACAAGATGTCTTCATCAAATCCTTCCTCAGAGATCCTAGTGGAAAAGGAGGCAGAAAGAGCTGTGAAAATAGAGGGGACAGAGGACACCAGGAGAACAAAGTCTTCTATATCAACCAGGCAAAGCTCACATTCTCAGAGACTGAAGTAACAAGTATAAAGTGATGATTCTGTACCATGTCCACTGTAGATGTACTATGGTTTCCAGTTTTATGAAACTCCTAAGTATGTGTATAGAGGGTCATTGACTTACTTTGTCCAACTTTGATTTGTGTGTGTGTGTGTGTGTGTGTGTGTGTGTGTGTATGTGTTGGTCTTGTTTTTGTTTTTTGGGGACTTGGTTTTTTGTTTTCTGTTTTTTGTTTTTTGACTAGTTTTTGTTTTGTTATACATTGCTGTTATCTCCTAGAAGCTTCTTCTTTTCTATATTAGAAACACAAAGGGAGTGGATCAGGATGGGAGTAAAAAAAGAAAGGAACTAGTGGAAGTTGAGAGAGGGAAAACTGTAAACTGGATATAGTGCATGAGAAAAATTCTCTTTATTTTCAATAAAAGGAAAAGAAAGAACTTTCTTGGGTAAACTTGAGCATGTGTATTCTTGACATAGAAGATTCTGACCCCTGTAACTTCTCAAAAGCAGTTTATAGCCCTAAAATTTATATTTTTCTGCTAAATAATCTATACTCTCTCTCATCTGTCTGTCTATCTATCTATCTATCTATCTATCTATCTATCTACCTACCTATCTACATATCTTGTTCTAACCACACAGACTCCAGCCACTGTACAGTATGAGTGATTAATAAAAAGCTTTTTCTAAATTCACAGAGGGAAACTGGACTCTAATCTTAATCTGAACATAAACCCTGTTTGCAAATCCTAATTAGAACCCAACTCCTAATCCTTCTAAGAATTGTCCGTGGCTCTGGCAATGCCACTGTTGTCCTGATTTAAAACCCCAGCCTCCACATCTTTTAAAAGTGGTTGATATCTCTTTGTGCCATTAAATACTAAAGCTTTTAAATAATTTTCCTCTTAAATATACTCATGAGTGGAACTAAATATTTAGATTGCCTAAAATGGAGAGGATGTACTCTACATAAAATTAGACTGACTGAAAGAGTGTTAAGTTAAATCATTTTAGTAGAGTATAACTCAATGAGCAGAATCAATTTCTACAGGTAAACTAAAACTAATGATATGATTGAGTAATTTTCATCTATGAGCTGGGTGCTTCCTAAATATTAAGACACTGCATCAATTAAGATTTGGCTTGGCTGATGTAATGTGGACTTAAACACGAAAGGTTTTATATTGTTGCTTGTTTGTTTGTTTTGTTTGGTTTTGTTTTGTTTTTATTTGAAATAACTTCATGGGCAGGGAATGTAGAGCTGAAAAAATGGCTCAACTTCCCAAAGTATTCACATCCTGGACCAATTCTCATTTTTCTTCCATCCCTATATATGACATCTATTTTTAGCTTTCTAATTTCCTGCTGTAAATTTTCAGTATTTCAGGCATAAGCATGAAATAGAGGGACAGATATAGAAGAGAAAATAGTATGTCTTATCTTTTAAAGCATGTGCTTCATTGAACTTATAAATCTGCAATTCCATTTTTAAGTATGTTTATAACAATGAATAATAAAAGCTAGGAGTTGGAGTTACATAGCAGCGTGATTATGTCATTATTATTTTTAATTAAGCACAAAGGGAAATTTGTGTTAAAATAATATATACCTTATTTCACTAATATAGCAAAAATAAGTAAAATATAACAACACGTATTGATTATGAACAATAATGCACATTTTCTATGTTCTGTTTTTTACCACAATAAATTACTTTTAATTTCTTCTCTCTTGGAAATGGCAATTTCTTTTCATTTTTATTAAAATATATTTAGATGTCTTTAAGCATCTAGATGAAATGCTAGATGAGATGAATTTGGGGCATTTCTAGATGAAATGAATTTGGGGCAACATTCTCTAGAGATGATGGGAAAGGAAGTCTCATCCTCAGCTAAGCCACAAGTACTGTCTAAGGCTGTAGTAGAGTAACACCACTGTTATATAACTCTGGGAGCTTTTGCAGGATGAAACCTCCAGGAGAATCCTGAGCAAGTGAATGATGCAAACTTAAGACATCCTTAAGACAGTTTTGTGCTAACAGCCATATAAATAATACTGAATAAGCCTGTCTATGGCAGCCAGGAAGGGCTGCTTGTATCCTCCAAAGTTTCAGTAATCTTACTGATGACCACTGCTTAGTTTTTACAGAGGTGCCAAGAGACAAACAATTTTGTTCTTCCTCCTGATATTAAGGTAACCTCTGCCCTACCCCAGTCACCTTAACAATATTCAGAGGACTTGGGTGATGCATATCATACCCCTTGCCTCATTGTTCTTCTTTCTCCTGGAGCCATATATGAAAAGTCCAGTACATCAAAATGCTGTACATACAAAGATTGTGAGAAAGCATGAAACCCATCCATGTGGAAGTTCTGAAGAAATCTAAGAAGAGTTGGGGTTTATGTTCCAGGATGATCTTGTATCTCTCGGTAGAGGCATCATAAACTGCAAACAATAGGAAATACATCAAATCTTCTGTAAGAGGCCAGATATCCAGAATTATTTTATTTAACTTAAATGCCTATTTTTTAACAAAATAAATCAAAGAATATATGAAAAAATATGTAAGATAAGACATGGTGGCACACACTTGATATTCCAGCACTTTATAGGATGAATGAGGAGTTTATGAATTTGAGGTAAAAATGGGCAACACCATGAGAATCTGTGGTTAAAAAAATAAATGAATAAAAAACAAAGTAAAAAACAAATAAAACTATGTATGGCTTACTAAAAAATATTAATAATAAACCAGTAAGAAACTGTCACTGCAAAAGAGGTGATGGCTGATCTTTCAGTCAAAGATATTTTTTATTGGTTATTGCATTTATTTACATTTCAAATGTTATCCAACTTCCTGTTTATCCCTCTGTAAACCCCCTTTCCTTTCTCTCTTCCCTGCTTCTATGAGGGTGTTTCCCAACCCAACACTCCGCTCTAACCTCACCACCCTAGCAGTCCCCTACACTGGGGCATCCAGGACCATAGGATCATGGACTGTCCAACCCATTGAAGCCCCACAAGGCCATCCTCTGCGACATAAACAGCAGGAGCCATGGATCTCCCCATGTGTACTGATGGGTTGGTGATTAGTCCCTGGGAGTGCTGGAGTGTCTGATTGGTTGATATTGTTGTTCTTAATATGGGGTTGCAACCCCCTTCAGATCCTTTAGTCCCTCCCCTACCTTCGCCACTGGGGTCTCTGTGCTCAATCCAATAGTTGACACATCTGTATTGGCCAGGTTCTGGCATAGCCTCATGGGGATAGGCATACCAGGCTCCTGTTAGTAAGCACTTCTAGACACAATGAATCTGAATGTAATATGCCAGTCAAAGTGAAAATCAGCATGTCTTTCACTTAGGAGATTCTTTATCACAACCAAGCACAATGAAAGTGGTGAAGGATGGGAGGTGCTAGTGTATGTTTCCACAGTGCACATGACCGTGAGATGATCTGTTGTGAAGCTTATATAACATTATATATGTCTTGAACAGAAAGAACTCTACAGTACATTTCAACGTGGTTAAGATGGTTAATTGTAGCTGGGCATGGTGGCACACACCTGTAATCCCAGCACTTGGGAGACAGAGGCAGGTGGATCTCTGAGTTCGAGGCCAATCTGGTCTACAGAGTGAGTTTCAGGACAGCCAAGGCTACACAGAGAAACCCTGTCTCGAAAAAACAAAAACAAAAACAAAAAAAGAAAGAAAGAAAGAAAGGAAGGAAGGAAGGAAGGAAGGAAGGAAGGAAGGAAGGAAGGAAGGAAGAAAATCTTGTGCCGGGCGGTGGTGGTGCACGCCTGTAATCCCAGCACTCTGGGAGGCAGAGGCAGGTGGATTTCTGAGTTCGAGGCCAGCCTGGTCTGCAGAGTTAAGTTTCAGGACAGCCAGGGCTATACAGAGAAACCCTGTCTCGAAAAAACCAAATCCATAAAACCAAAAACAAACAAACAAACAAAAAAACAGATGGTTAATTGTGTTATGTGTATTTTATTTTAACTAAATCATTAAAGAAAATGTATTATCTTCTTAGAAAATGTTTTGGGTGATGGTGTCACATGCCTTTAATTTTAACATTAAGGAGGTATGAAGGCAAGTAGATCTCTTGACTTTTAATCCAGTATGGATTCAGAGACAGTTCCAAGACCATTATATAGACAATCCCTGTGCCAAATTAAAAACAAATGAACAAAAACTGCACAAAAACGGATGGGCTAAATTATATTGATTGTAGTCTTGTGACCTGATTATTCCTTTTTACTCTGGCAGTGCTTTTTTGGGCTATGGAATGATGGACATGATTTCAATATGACTTCATGCTCCTGCACAGAGCAAGATTCTGAGTGGTTATACTTTATCAAATTTTACATTATTTCAGGGGAGTGATATTGAATTAATGCGTTTATAAAGTCTAGAACAAGCAAGATAAAAGAATAAAAATAAAAGATAGATTGTAGATAGCAAAACATCACAAAATCAGATATTGAAAATATCTATCAAAATTTGACTTGACTTGATTCTTTACAAGAAAACAAATAAGGTTAGTCCCACTTCTGATCAGGCAAAAATACGTAAACCCTGCTAGAGTTGCCATTACAAACTGCAACTTCCTCCAACCCTAGAAAAGAGTCTCAACCCTGATGGAAAACTATTACCATCAAGTCAGAAGTCAGGATCAGGATTTAATGGATTTTTTTTCTAGCCATTTCAGCTGTTTCAAAAGATTCTCTCCTTTTTTTAAATGTTTATTTTTTATATTCTTTGTTTACATTCCAAATGATTTTTCCTTTCCAAGTTCCCCCATCCACATAAGTTCCACAAGCCCTCTTCCCTCTGCCCTTTCCCCAATTAACCCCCCATACTTCCCTGTCCTGGCAATACCTAGATCAAGCCTTTCCAGGACCGGGGCCATCTCCTTCCTTATTCTTGGGAATGATTTGATATGTGAGTTGTGTCTTGGGTATTCAGAGCTTCTGGAGAAAAAGCAATTCTCAAATTCATCTGGAATAACAAAAAATCCAGGATAGCTAAAACTATTCTCAACAGTAAAAGAACTTCTGGGGAAATCAGTATCCTGGACCTCAAGCAGTACTACAGAACAATAGTGTTAAAAACTGCATGGTATTGGTACAGTGATAGGCAGGTAGATCAATGGAATAGGATTGAAGACTCAGAAATGAACCCACACACCTATGGTCACTTAATCTTCAACAAAGGAGCTGAAAATATCCAGTGGAAAAAAGATAGCCTTTTCAACAAATGGTGCTGGTTCAACTGGAGGTCAGCATGCAGAAGAATGTGAATTGATCCATTCTTATCTCTTTGTACTAAGAGTATCAAGGACCTCCACATAAAACCAGACAAGCTGAAACTAACAGAAAGGAAACTGGGGAAAACCCTTGAGGACACGGGCACAGGAGAAAAGTTTTTGAACAGAACATCAAAAGATTCTCTTATTTCTTTTTTTACCCTTCTTTTTTTCATTGGATATATTTACATTTCATTTCCCTTTTTCTGGTTCCCTGTCTCCAAAAGGTCCCCCATGCCCTTTTCCCTCCCCATGTTTCCCCATCCACCCTTTCCCAATTCCCTGTTCTGGTATTCCCTTACACTGATGCTTTGAGCCTTTCCAGAACCAGGGTCCACTCCTTCCTTCTTGTTGGACATCATTTGGTATGTGGGTTGTGTCTTTGGTGTCCCAGGATTCTAGGCTAATAGCAAATTATCAGTGAGTGCATACCATGGGTATTCTTTTGAGACTGTGTTACCTCACTTAGTATGTTGTTCTCCAGCTCCATCCATTTCTCTAAGAATTTCATGAATTCATTGTTTCTAATGACTGAGTAGTACTCCATTGTGTATATATACCACATTTTTTTGTATCCATTCTTCCGTTGAGGGACATCTGGGTTCTTTCCAGCTTCTAGCTATTATAAATAAGGCTGCTATGAACATAGCGGTACATGTATCCTTATTGCATGCTGAGGAATCTTCTGGGTATATGCCCAGGAGTGGTATGGCTGGCTCCTTAGGAAGTATCCTGTCCAGTTTTCTGAGGAACTGCCAGACTGATTTCCAGAGTGGTTGTACCAGCTTGCAGTCCCACCAGCAGTGGAGAAGTGTTCCTCTTTCTCCACATCCTCGCCAACACCTGTTGTTTCCTGAGTTTTTAATCTTAGCCATTCTGACTGGTGTGAGGTGAAATCTCAGGGTTGTTTTGATTTGCATTTCTCTAATGACTAATGATGAACATTTTTTAAGGTGTTTCTCATCCATCCGAATTTCTTCAGGTGAAAAGTCTTTGTTTAGCTCTGTATGTCATTTTTTGATGGGGGTTATTTGGTTTTCTGGGGTCTAACTTCTTGAGTTCTTTGTATATATTGAATATTAGCCCTCTCCCAGCTGTAGGGTTGGTGAAGATCTTTTCCCAATTTGTTGGTTGGCGATTTGTCCTTTTAACAGTGTCTTTTGCCTTGCACAAACATTGTAATTTTATAAGGTCCCATTTGTCTATTCTTGATCTTAGATCATAAGCTATTGGTGTTCTGTTCAGGAACTTTCCCCCTGAGCCAATGTCCTCAAGGGTCTTCCCCAGTTTTTTTTTCTATTAATTTTAGTGTGTCTGGTTTAATGTGGAGGTCCTTGATCCACTTGAAGTTGAGCTTAGTACAAGGACATAAGAGTGGATCGATTCTCATTCTTCTGCATGTTGACCTCCAGTTGAGCCAGCACCATTTGTTGAAAAGGCTATGGTTGTTTTCAGCTCCTTTGTTGAAGATTGGCCATAGATGTATGGGTTTAATTCTGGGTCTTCAATCCTATTCCAATGATCCAGCTCTCTGTCACTGTACCAATATCATGCAGTTTTTAAAACTACTGCTCTGTAGTATTGATTGAGGTCCAGAATATTGATTCCCCCAGAAGATCTTTTCCTGTTGATGATAGTTTTAGCTATCCGGGGTTTTTTGTTACTCCAGATGAATTTGAGAATTGCTCTTTCTAACTCTATGAAGAACTGAGTTGGGATTTTGATGGGGATTGCTTTGAATCTGTATATTGCTTTTGGCAAGATTGTCATTTTAACTATATTAATCCTGCCAACCCACGAGCATGGAAGATTTTTCCATTTTCTGAGGTCTTCTTCCATTTCCTTTTCAGAGACCTGAATTTTTTGTCATACAAATCATTCACTTGTTTGGTTAGAGTCACACCAAGATACTTTATATTGTTTGTGGCTGTTGTGAAGGGTGTGATTTCCCTAATTTCTTTCTCAGCCTGCTTATTCTTTGAGTATAGGAAGGCTACTGATTTGCTTGAGTTGATTTTATAACCAGCCAATTTGCTGAAGTTGTTTATCAGCTGTAGGAGTTCTCTGGTGGAGTTTTTGGGTCACTTAAATATACTATCATATCATCTGCAAATAGTGATAGTTTGACATCTTCTTTTCCAATTTGTATCCCTTTGATTTCCTTATGTTGTCGAATTGCTCTAGCTAGTCCCTCAAGTACTATATTGAAAAGATATGGTGAGAGGGGGCAGCCTTGTCTAGTCCCTGATTTTAGTGGGATTGCTTCAAGTTTCTCTCCATTTTCTTTGATGTTGGCTACCGGTCTGCTGTAAATTGCTTTTACTATGTTTAGGTATGGGCCTTGAATTCCTGTTCTTTCCAAGACTTTTAGCATGAAAGGATGCTGAATTTTGTCAAATACTTTTTCAGCATCCAATGAGATGACCATGTGGTTTTTTCTTTGAGTTTGTTTATGTAGTGGATTATTACATTGATGGATTTCCATATATTGAACCATCCCTGCATCCCTGGGATGAAGTCAACTTGATCATGGAGAATGATGGTTTTGATGTGTTCTTGGATTCTGTTGGCAAGAATTTTATTGAGTATTTTTGAGTTGATGTTCATAAGGGAGATTGGTCTGAAGTTCTCTTTCTTAGTTGGGTCTTTGTGTGGTTTTGGTATCAGTGTAATTGTGGCTTTGTAGAATGAGTTGGGTAGTGTTCCTTCTGTTTCTGTTTTGTGGAATAATTTGAAGAGTATTGGTATTAGGTCTTCTTTGAAGGTCTGATAGAATTCTGCACTAAAACCATCTGGTCCTGTGTTTTTTTTGTTTTTTTTGTTTTTTTTTTTTTTTGGAAGACTTTCTATGACCCCTTCTATTTCTTTGGGGGTTATGGGACTGTTTAGCTGATCTAATTGATCATGATTTAATTTTGGTATTTGGTATCTGTCTAGGAAATTGTCCATTTCCTCCAGATTATCCAGTTGTCTTGAGTATAGGCTTTTGTAGTAGGATCTGATGATTTTTTGAATTTCCTCAGTTTCTGTTGTTATATCTCATTTTCATTTCTAATTTGGTTAATTTGGATACTGTCTCTGTGTCCTTTGGTAAGTCTGGCTAAGGGTTTATCTATCTTGTTTATTTTCTCAAAGAACCAGCTCCTGGTTTTGTTCATTCTTTGTATGGTTCTTTTTGTTTCAACTTGATTGATTTCAGCCCTGAGTTTGATGATTTCCTGTCTTCTACTCCTCCTGGATGAAATAGCTTCTTTTTGTTCCAGAGCTGTCAGGTGTGCCATTAAGTTGCTAGAATATGCTCTCTACTGCTTCTTTCTTTCTTTCTTTCTTTCTTTCTTTCTTTCTTTCTTTCTTTCTTTCTTTCCTTCTTTCTTCCCTTCTTTTTTTGCCTTTCTGTTTTTTTATTGGATATATTCTACATTTACATTTCATTTCCCTTTTTCTGGTTCCCTGCCCCCAAAGGTCCCACATGTCCTTTTCCATCCCCCTGCTTCCTCATCCACCCCTTCCCACTTCCCTGTTCTGGTAATCCCCTACACTGATGCTTTGATCCTTTCCAGCACCAGTGTCCACACCTTTTATCTTGTCGGAAATCATTTGGTATGTGAATTGTGTCTTTGGTGTCCCAAATTCTAGGCTAATATCCACTTATCAGTGAGTGCATACCATGGGTATTCTTTTGAAACTGGGTTACCTCACTTAGTGTGATGTTCAGGGCTATGAGTTTTCCTCTTCTCACTGTTTTCATTGTGTCCCATGGATTTGGGTATGGTGTGCCTTCATTTTCATTAAATTCTAGAAAGTCTTTGATTTCATTCTTTATTTCTTCCTTGACTAAGGTATCATTGAGTAGAATATTGTTCAGCCTCCATGTGTATGAGGATTTTCTGTTGGTTTTGTTGTTATTGAAAACCACTCTTACTCCATGGTGATCAGATAGGAGGCATGGGATTAGTTCGATCTTCTTCTATCTTCTTATATTTGTTGAGGTCTGATTTGTGACCAATTATATGGTCGATTTTGGAGAAGGTACGATGAGGTGCTGAGAAAAAGGTATAGTCTTTTCCTTTAGGATGAAATGTTCTATATATATCTTTTAAATCCAATTGGTCCAAAGTTTAAATGAGTTTCCCTGTGTCTCTGTTTAGTTTCTGTTTTCCTGATTGGTCCATTGAGGATAGTGGAGTGTTGAGGTCCCCCACAATTATTGTTTTAGGTGCAATGTGTGCTTTGAGCTTTAGTAAAGTTTCTTTTATGAATGAGGGTGCCCTTGCATTTGGAGCATATATGTTTAGAATTGAGAGTTCTTCTTAGTGGATTTTTCCTTTGACCAGCAAGAAGTGACCTTCTGTTTCTCTTTTGATGACTTTAGGTTGAAGGTTAATTTTATCTGATATTAGAATGGCTATTCCAGCTCACTTCCTGAGACCATTTGCTTATATAATTGTCTTCCAGCCTTTTACTCTAAGGCAGTGTTTATCTTTGACTAAGGTCAAACTAAGGTGTGTTTCCTGTATGCAACAAAATGTAGGGTCCTGTTTCCATATCCAGTCTGTTAGTCTATGTCTTTTTATTGGGGAATTGAGTCCATCAATGTTAAGAGATATTAAGGAATAGTGATTATTTCTTCCTGTCATTTTTAATATTATTTTTGTTTTTCAGTGGTTATCTTCCTTTGAGTTTGATGGAAGAATGTTACTATCTTGCTTTTTCCAGGGTGTAGTTTCCCTCCTTGTATCGGAGTTTTCCTCCTATTTTCCTTTGTAGGGCTGGGTTATTGGAAAGATATTGTATAAATTTGGTCTTGTCATGGAATATTTTGATTTCTCCATCTATGTTGATTAAGAGTTTTGCTGGGTATAGTAGTCTTGGCTAACATTTGTTTTCTCTTAGAGTCTGCATGAGATCTGCCCAGGATCTTCTAGCTTTCATGGTCTCTGGTGAGAAGTCTTCCTTTATATGTTACTTTATATGTTACTTGGCCTTTTTCTCTTACTGTCTTTAATATTCTTTCTTTGTTTAGTATGTTTGGGGTTTTGATTATTATGTGACGGGAGGTATACCATGTGTTTCCATTGTTCTGGTCCAGTCTGTTTGGAGTTCTGTAAGCTTCTTGTATATTCATGGGCAAATCTCTAGATTAGGGAAATTTTCTTCCATAATTTTGTTGAATATATTTGCTGGCCCTTTAAATTGTAGATCTTCACTCTCATCTATTCCTATAATCCTCAGGTTAGGTCTTCTCATTATGTCCTGGATTTCCTGGATGTCTTGGGTTACAAGCCTTTTGCATTTTGCATTTTCTTTGACTATGGAGTCAATGGTTCCTATGGTATCTTCAGCATCTTAGATTCTTACTTTGATATCTTGTATTCTGTTGTTGATATTTGCATCTATGACCCCTGACTTCTTCCCAAGGTTTTCTATCTCCAAGGTTGTCTCCCTTTGTGATTTCTTAGTTGTTTCTACCTCTGTGTTTAGATCTTGGATGGTTTTGCTCAGTTCCTTCACTTCTTTGTGTTTCCTTGCAATTCTTTAAGAGGTTTTTGTGTTTCCTCTTTCATGACAACTGCCTGTTGACTCAATTTCTCCTGCCTTTCTTTAAGTGATTTTTTCATTTCCTCTTTATTGACTTCTGTCTGGTGATCCATATTCTCCTGGAATTCTTTAAGTGATTTTTGTGTTTCTATTGTAAGGGCTTCTAACCTATTCATGTTCCCCTGCATTTCTTTGTGAGATTTGTTTATGTCTTTTTTTTTTTGTTCCTCTAGCAGCATCAGGACCAGTGCGTTTAAATCCAACTCTTGTTTTTCTGGTGTGTTGGGGTATCCAGAGCTTGCTGTGGTTGGAGAATTGGGTTCAGATGCTGCCATATTGCCTTGATTTCTGTTAGTAATGTTCCTATGTTTGCCTTTTGCCAATTGTTTATCTCCAGAGTTAATTGGTCTTGTTACTGGTTGGTGTTTGAAGTTCCTGTGAGCCTGGGGTTTAGTGCTTCTGTCCTAGAGGGCATCCATGCTCCCAAGGTGGAGACTGGAAGGTTTTTGCTACTGGGCTCTAAAATAACCTCCTCAGCTCTATATGAGTCTAGATGGTGGTACTCCCAGTCCACAGAGCTCTGTCTGGTTAGCTGTCTGCCTAGAGCTGCCAGCCACCCGCAGTGCCCTGAGGAAAGATGGCGCCCTCCTCTGCAAGCCAATTGAGCTGGACCCCAGCGGTCGGCAGAGCGGAGCTGTTGGGGCACAGACCTCCCGCCGCGGCCGAGCTCTTCTTGTTCACTCTTATTTTATTTCAATTAGATGTGTTTACTTCTCTTTCACCTTGGATATGTGTTCCTTTAAAAAACATTCCTTGAGAATTTCACATAAGAATATAATGCTTTAATGAAATAGATCCCCATTTCTTTTTTTTAACCAATTTCGTCTCTTCTCGGCCCTCTATTTTCCCCTCCTAATTTAATGTCGTCTTAACAGAACAAATCAAAACACTGAGTCTATTTGGTGCTGAGTTTATGTGAGTACACACTAGATCTATCCAGACACATTACCAGCATGGATGTGGAAAAGGTTCATGAAGCTCCATAACCAGTTGATATTGGCAATTGATGGCCTAGAAGAAGGGAGAGTCAGTTATTTTTAACAAATGTAGTGCCAGGGACTGGTGAGTGTTTCTTTTAAAATTATTTTGTTTTAGGGGATAATAATAAAATTACATTAAATTATTCTTCCCAGACACCTGATAGTTTTTTTCCTCCTGTAAGCTGGGATATGTGTGTATTTTAACCTTCAAGAATTAAGACCTTTTACTTGTTTGTTTTGGTTTGGTTTGATATTTTGTATTTTCGAGACAGGGTTTCTCTGTATAGCCATGGCTGTCCTGGAACTCTGTAGACCAGGCTGGCCTCGAACTCAGAAATCCACCTGCCTCTGCCTCCCAGAGTGCTGGGATTACAGGCGTGCGCCACCACCGCCCGGCTGACCTTTTACTTGTAAAGACATTTACTTTACCTCTTTATCTATTACATGTCTCTTTAATCAGAATTAAGTTTGTTAGTGAAATGATTTGCTACTTCTAATGTTGGTGCAAAGATATGAAAGCTTATTGTCTCATGCAAAAATGGGCATATAGGCACCTTAAGGAAAATTGGAGAAACTGGAATGGAGGAATCTACAAAGTCTTGTGGATATTTTTTCATGGGCTCTGCTGTGAAATAAACTGTAGAAAGGGAGTCTAATAGACCAGCAAGGATCCTTCATAGAAATAAAGATATAAAGAAAAACAACACTGTTGCCAATTGTTGAAGACTACTACTCTCAAGTTCATGTTGTTACAGTTAAGGGTTTTTTTTTCTCCTACACATACATTACCTTAGATAACAAGGCTCTTAAATACTGTCAGATCTAAGAAGCAAATTTGATATTGGAGCTATAATACTAGAAACAAAGGGAAGTGTTCATGTGTGTTTTATACAGCACAGAGCCAAAGGGAAGGTATTCTCTCTCTCTCTCTCTCTCTCTCTCTCTCTCTCTGTGTGTGTGTGTGTGTGTGTGTGTGTGCACGTGTGCACGCGCACATGTGTTTCAGGTAACATATGTAGATATATAGGACATGTGCCCCCTGTGTCAGTAAATATTTGTAATAAAATACTTGAGGGCATGTGATATTATAGGCTCTAGATCAAAATGGCAGGCAGGTATGCTATGCTAGCGCCAAGCTAGTACCAGGGTACTCTTTAAAAAATGAGTTAATATGAGAAGATACAACATAGGATGATGAAGATTTGAAAGTCTCTTTGTGATCTGAACGAGTCATGGAACCTTTGAAATGACAGCATGCTTCCCATTAAAAGAGCCCAGGATTAATTTAGGAGGATTCAGATCTTCCATAAGCAACACTGGACAAAATATGAAGAAGATAAACTCTTCTTTGAACCATACTTGAAAGATGTCATTCTAAATGGGGAAAAAAGGAGGAAAATATGCAAAAGGTATTTTACTGTCTATGTTTTCAGTATTTTTGTGAAGTAGATAGAGTTTGAATCATACAAATCATTTGTACTGATGATGTCTTACTTTTAATAAATAGCCAAGTAGTTATTTGGGTTTTTTTTTGTAGTAAAACTAAGTCATGAAAATAGGTCATAAATAAAAGTGACATAATTTATAGTGTACTTCCTTATGGCAGTAATCCAATTTAGTTAACACTTTGTGATAACTAAGACTCACACAAACATGTAAACTAGAAACTGCTTTAAAAAAAACCCTGTTTTAGAATTAACAATATATTTATAGTAATCTGAAAGAAATGCTGCTGCTGCCTGTAAGGACAGGCTCCTATTATTATCCCAGCAAAGTTCTTGAAGGTTCCAAACAGACTGAAGTTCCTTTAATCTAGGCTAGGCTAAATTAAACATAAGATAGATCAGCTGTGTTTGTTTTTAATTTGCAAAGGAATTTAGTGTTCCTGAAAGTTGAGGGACTAGCAAATCAGGTTTCAATCAATCAGGAGTATTTTGTGTGTCTCTGCCAGCAGCATTAATGAGAAAGAACTGCTGCTATATAACTCAGAGAGTTTCTGAGAAAGTTCTGAAATGAGAGGAATGGAAATTTATAATAGAACAGGAAGCTGAGAGTTGGTCCAACACAAAAGGGGATATATCTAATTCATAAATTATTTAGCTGAGTTGAAAAACTTCTGGAGTGAAAGATAATTATACTAGATCCAGCAGGTTGCATCAGTAATAGTGTTAGGCCTTGGATCCTACCCTTGAGCTGGATCCCAATTTGGGTCAGTCACTGGACCTCGTTTCCCTCAGTCTCTTCTCCATTTTGGTACCTGCAGTTCTTTTAGACAGGAACAATTTTGGGTCAGCATATTTGACTGTGGGATGGCAACCCCATCCCTGCCCTGGAGTAGAAAGCTTCTGGGAGCTTCTTCTAGTTCCCTCTCCCCACTCTTGGGCATTTCATTTAAGGCCCCTCCCTTTGAGTCCTGAGAGTCACCTTCCAGGTCTCTAACATTTTCTAGAGGGGTCCCCCACCTCTCAGCTCCTCCCCTGGAGGTTGCATATTTCCATTCATTCTGTGCACACATGTGTGTGGAGGCCAGAAATTGACTTGAAAGTTTTTTTTCATTTATGTATTTTTTAAATCATGATCTCTCACTAAAACCTTATCTTGCTGATTCAGTTAGGCTATCTGGCCAAAAACCTCAGGACTCTCTCTTGCTTCTGCCTCCCAAGAAATGTTTCAGGTACAGTTCTAGATCCTTACTTTTACTTTTTTTCCAAGAAACATTAATATTTATTAGCAACTTGGTAATCCTTTGGAATGGCTGGAAACATAGGGGTGGTGTTGGTATTTTAATGAGCCTGTCTTGCAAAGATGCCTTCACAGAAACGGGCGTCTACGGGCCGGGCGTCTGAGTCTATTCCCAGCAGTGTCACACTCCTCAGTTGCTCAGGGACTTGCGGCCCTTCAGCACGAGGTGGAGGATGACCTGCACACTGGTAGGTATGCTCAGCCTGCACACCCAGCCTTGCTTGTGCTTGCACTTGATGTTACTCATTTCCGTGCCCAGCTCGAGCCTGCTGCAGGGAGAGGAGGGGCCAGGCGTCCGGGAGCCCCATCCAGACCCTGGACTGGAGATACCTGCCACTCAGTAGGGCCACCGATCTGGAGGCCCGTTACCCAAAGCGCCTGGCTAGGAAGGTCATGTCCAGTGGTGGGGACCGAGGCCAGTTCCTACACCGATCCTTATTTTTAATATGGGTACTGGGACTTGGGAACATACCCAAGTCATTAGGATATCACAGCAGATATACTGCAAACTGGGTCACCCTCCCTGTGTTAGATATTTCTTGCTTAGTGTATATAATATTTAAGTACTTAAGAATGATAAGATTAACTAGTTCTTGAGGACTTACACTGTAACACTATTTTCAAAAAGATGTATATATTTTAATAGTTTTATGATATCGATGACCTGACTTAGAAAGTATATGTTATCAATATTGTTGTAGTTTTGCACAAAGAAAAGTGACCAGTAAAATGTTTTTTATGTGAACTATTAAGCAGTGAGTGTTGAAGATTATCCGGGCAGGCTTATAATCGATTGCGTAAGAATAATCACTATGGAATTTCCATAGTGTCTTGATACAAGTATAGTGAATTTTCATAGAGATGTATCTTTTCAAATTATTTATTTAATTCTGTTCTTCATCTATATACATTTGCATACTAGGTGTATGCCTAATTCCTATGTAGGCTAGAAGAAGTTATTGAATCCCTCTAGTTCTGGAGTTCCAATTGGGAACGCCACAGATGCTGGGAATGGGACCCATGTCCCTTGAAGACCTTCCATGGATCTGTGCCATTTATCCAAGTGTAGGGGAGAATTTTTCACTGTGGGAACTGTTATGAAATGAATTTCTTTTCATTTAGGTAGATTTTAGATTCTCTTGGCTAAACCTATAAAATTGCATTTAGCCTTTAACATGTTAAAATTATTCTAAACCAGATACTTGGTATTTCTATGAATCTCTCAACATCCTCACTGCCCTTAGTAGTTGCATTAATAGAATAAAATTTCAGTGACCCTTTATTAAACTTTGAAAGGCTATTTCTTTTTAAAAAATTATTTATTAAATGTATAATGTCTTTATTTAGTTTGTGGGTAGAATATTTTCTGCTTCCTTTAAGGTACAAACTATGAAGTTAAGTTTTTCTTTTTCCCTGCCTATTTCATATTTCCTTTGCTTTTTTCCCCTCTAAATATTCTTTCTGTTTTCAAGTTGAGTTCTACTCAAATGGGAAAGACATGGCCATTCCTATAGGAAGATTAGGGAGGAATGGGCTGTCACTGAGGATATTTGTAATGTTTACTGCTGCAATAATGAGTTTCTTTCTGGGGAATATTTTTCTCCTGCTGCATGTTAGAAATATTGGTATGCTTTTCCTGGTACATAAGACAGCTGAAAGATGCTGAGGCTACATTGTTCCATTTTAAACCTGTGTAGATTGTCTTACTGAACTCTGCACCACAACCTTTTATTGAGTTTAGTGTCAATGAAGCAATGTCTATATTAATTTGTCTCTAAATGTAACACTGCCTTTTATTAAAAGCAAATGGATTAGCCTCATTGACTCTATACATTTTAACCATATATCCCTTTTCACTGTTGCATACACAGTTCTTAAATTATTGAGGTTAGAAGGGCAAATCTAATGACACCTTAAATATACCTTTCTTTATAGGCAACTTTCTCATGTAGCTTCCTCTTGCATGGCAATACATATTCTATCCTCTTGCCTGACTCCTTATCTATAAAAAGATCTTAAAGCCTTTTATATATTTTTCTCCATTCCATTGTTCCTTATGAATCAAATTATTGGTTTATTGATCTAAATCTTCTTTTACTATTAGATCAGTAGAATTCTCAGGAGAGCCTAGAAATATGTATATAAAATCAATAAGGACTTTTAAATATTTTACATTTTAATGGTTCTATATATAGTTTATGTAGATAAGTTGGCACAGGATATAAAAATGGCACACTGTCGCTACAGTTAGGGGCATGTACACAAGGCACACTGCCACAGCAATTAGAGTCATGTATGTAGGTATGGCTGTGTATTCTATGATAGAATTTTTGGGAACTTTTGCTGTATTTTGTTTGTGTTCTGTTTTTTGAAACTGTACATAGGGGTTTGTCTCAGCACCTTTATTCTAGGCATAATGAGTGATATAACTTGATATATGTCAAAATGTATTTGAACAGATAATGAGAAACGGGTCACCAAGGATGTGCAAAGGTAAGCTTGAAGACAAAATGACTCATGAGGCTAGACCAAAGTTATGAACAATAATGGAAAAATAGGCTAGTAGTATCCTGATGCTGAAACTTATTTATAAGTATGAATTTGTATTAGTTGAACATTATCCACATGCTGAGAACTTTCCTCAATAACCCTTTGTCTTGTATTCACACATGTTTCTAGATTTATTTGAGGAAGCCTCTCTTCTCAGTGTACACAAAATTCCAACTGAAGTCAGAAAGGATTTGGTAGGATGAGGAAAGGAAAATGGTTAAAATTATCTTGGGTACCAGTGAAGAGCCATGGGAACATAAAAAATAGGAAAGGATATTTTGATGCATCTTGTAGCTAACCATTCTTTTCCTCAACTCCATGTTACTTAATTAGAATCCACAGACAGAAGGAAATAGTGTTCTGTTGTCTCAACCTGATATATTTAAATTTGATGCTCATTGAACTTATGCTTTAAACAGTATTATGACTGCATTTAAGTCACACCAAATTAGACATATAGCATGTATATACTGCCCCAGACTGTAGTTCATGTATGAGGAATACAGAGGAAAATTATCCCTAATAGTTCTATTTCAGTTTCAAGAAAATAGTGGCAAGAGAGAATGATGTGGAAAATAATTTTAAAAAGTGGAAAATATTATGGTCATAATAAAAGTCTTGTGACTATAGAATATCAAAGTTTGAGGAAATTCTGGATTTACATAACTTAATTTCTTATTTGTTAACTTCAGGTCTCACTGTATAGTTCTAAATTGGGATTATAAATCTCAGTCTGTCCACTTCAGCTTCCTGGGAATGTATGCACCATTGTAAAGGCTCTAGTTTTCATTTAGTAGGAAATATGAATTTATTCTTTATGTCTTACTTTATGGCAGATGATGTTGTACATATTTACTTTCTTCATTTGGTTTTATACCTTCAGAAATCCTAGTCAGTCAATGCTGTATTTACAAAGATAACAAATATTTCTCTTCAGGCTATACAACATTTTGAAGATAAAGGTTAGAACCAGAATGGTGTGGTTATAGATATTTATGTTCTTAACTATTTGACATGCCCTTTCTTGAAGAGATACCCAAAGGCAGAACAAAATAAGGATCATGAATGAACCACCATACTCAACTTAGACATTGAATATATAAATTCTGATTGCTATTCGTGATTGTTTAACAGAATCTGAGATATATTTTAGGGAAATTTCCTTACATACTTTTAATAAATTGTTACTTTTGGTAACAATATTATTTACTCAGGGTCATACCTTAGAAGTAAATATATGCAGATATACTTAAATGAAATATATGATTTGCTTATCATTTTTACATACACAATTTATTATCTGTATACATTGAGCAATATAGTTGATAATTTACTCATGCCTCATCATTTATTATTTATGATACTATCACAAGCACAGTGTTAAAAATATTACTGTATCTATTTAATATATGCTAAAACTGGAGGAAAAAATTGGAAAATGGAATCAAATACTACTGTAAAGAAAGAGCAGTTGGTCAGGTCATTAAAACTTTATCTGCAGGAGCCAGATATAGCTGTGTCCTGAAAGGTTCTGCCAGAGTCTGGTAAATAGAGAGGTGGATGCTGACAGCCAGCCAATTGGACTGAACATGGGGTCCGCAATGGAGGAGTTAAAGGACTCAAGAAGCAGAAGGGGTTTGCAAACCCATAGGAAGAACAACAATATCAGGCAGCCAGACCCACCAGAGCTCCCAGGAACTAAACCACCAACCTAAGAGTACACATCCAGGGGAATCATGCCTCCAGCTGCAGAGGATAGCCTTGTCAGACATCAAAGAAAGGAGAAGCCATAGGTCCTGGGAAAGCTCAATGCCTCAGGAATGGGCAGGGAGGCAGGAATGGGTAGGGTGAGTGCTTGAGCACTGTCTTAGAAGCAGGGGGAGGAAGGATGGAATAGGGGATTTCCATAGGGGAAACCTGGAAAGGGGATAACATTTGAAATGTAAATAAATAAAATATCCAATAAAATAAAATTAAAAGCCAAGAGCATACACTGCTCTTTCGGGAGATAAAAAAACAACCACAAAAACAAAACAAAACAAAACAAAAAATTCTAAATAACTACTTTTTCTAATACAGCTTGATACTTTAAATATAATAAGGTTAGACCTACAGAACCAAATAACCCTATTATATCTATTTTTAAAGTGTCAAGCTGTATTATAAAAAGTAGTTATCTAGAATTTTTTGTTTTGTTTTGTTTTGCTTTGTATTTTTTTGCTTTTTATCTCCCGAAAGAGCAGTGTATGCTCTTGGTTTTTTATTTTATTTTATTGGATATTTTATTTATTTACATTTCAAATGTTATCCCCTTTCCAGGTTTCCCCTATGGAAATCCCCTATTCCATCCTTCCTCCCCCTGCTACTATGACAGGTAAAAAAGGGGTACAGAGCTAAACAAAGAATTTTTACCTGAAGAAATTCGGATGGCTGAGAAGCACCTTAAGAGATGTTCAACATCACTAGTCATCAGGGAAATGCAAATCAAAACAACCCTGAGATTCCACCTCACACCAGTCAGGATGGCTAAGAATAAAACTTTAGAGACAACAGGTGCTGGCGAGGATGTGGAGAAAGAGGAACACTCTTCCACTGTTGGTGGGATTGCAAGATGGTACAACCACTCTGGAAATCAGTCTGGAGAAAATTGGGCATGACACTTCCAGAGGACCCTGTCATACCACTCCTGGGCATATACCCAGAGGATTCCCTGGCATGCAACAAAGAGACATCCTCTACTATATTCATAGCAGCCTTATTTCTAATAGCCAGAAGCTGGAAAGAACCCAGATGTCCCTCAATGGAGGAATGGATACAGAAAATGTGGTATAGTTATACAATGTAATACTACTTAGCAATTAAAAAACATGAATTCATGAAATTTGTAAGCAAATGGTTGGAACTGGAAAATATCATCCTAAGTGAGGTAACCCAATCACAAAAGAATACACATGAAATACAATCACAGATAAGTGAATATTAATTAGCCCATAAGCTCTTAATACTCAAGACACAATTAGCAAATCATATGATTCCCAAGAAGAAGGAAGGAGAGGGCCCTGGTCCTGAAAAGACTTGATCCAGTATTGTAGGGCAGTACCAGAACAAAGAAATGGGGGTTGATTAGGGAATGGGCAGAGGGAAGAGAACTTATGGGACATATGGTGAGGGGGGAAGTGGGAAAGGGGAAAGCATTTGGAATGTAAACAAAGAATATAGAAAGTAAAAAAAATAAAAATAAAACATACATACAAAAATAATAAAAAACTTAAAAATTAAAAAAATAGATATAATAAACAACTCATTTGCCTTATTTTTTGCTAAATATATTATTCAAAACACAATGCACTGTCATTTTTGAGGCATTGATTTCACCTCTCTTAAAGAAATGTTCAGTTTTCAAAAACAGGAAACTAGTCAATATAATTCAAAGCAATCACTGCCCCATGTGTGATACACATTATTGGGTGCACGTTATTGTTTATGAGTTGTTTGTGTTTGTGTATTTCTCCTTATTAAACTATATGCAGTGCTAATGTTTACTGAAGAGACAAATTATTTTGCAAGTGAAATATTATAATTGTTATATTTCAACCCTATCACCAAAGGGGGTGTTTTGGGCAAGAATGTTTGCAAGAATATTTATATTTTCATTTTTGTAAGCGCTCAAGCCAGCTTTAATGATATTAAAATATTTAGGTAATTTAAAAATGTTGAAGACCAAGTAGAATAATGCATGAAAACAATAAATAAATAACCAGACAAATTGTATGTAGAGACAGCTGATAGTGGAAGCATTTGAAAAAGGTTTGACCACAATGGTTTTAAAATCCTTTTGATAGTTTTTATTTGTGGTATGGAGAAACTTAAACAGGGGAACCTCACTGCCCTCACGGCAGAGAGGAAACAGTGATGGAAGTAATAGCAAACTTGCCAGACATTGGACCACAATAATAAAATACTGAGCAATCTGGAAGGAACACATAATGGAACTACTCAATCTCTGGCTACCTCCCAAGCCCCAACTTATCTGTAGGCAAATCCCCCATCCATCCCCAGGGGGAAATAGCATTCTTCTAGCAAGCAGACATCTTGGTTTTATCACTCCTACTTGGAAGATACTTCTAACACAGCTAGGGGATGTACCCCTCAGAGGATTTGATAAAGCATCTTCTCCAAACAACCAAATGGAAGTGGTAGTTACACTGACCTAATTACTTTTGCTGTTAGATTTTTCTCTGTGGTTTTAAAATTAAGGCTTTACAAGAAAGAGATACATAAGTTGAATTTCTTTTTTTTTTATTGTAAACTAATTTATTTTTGCCCATTCACTAATGGAAAATAGTTGGAGGTAATATAAACCATTAATCAATGAAGGAATCATTTTGAGTTTTCTCAACTATTTTTTATTTGAATTTTAAACTCCAGATTTTATTACCCTCCTGGTCTACCCTCCAACTGTTCCACATCTCATACTTCCTCTCCATTCCTTATCTCCACAAGGATGTTCCCCCGTCCCACCCCACCAGACCTCTAAACTTCCTGGTCTCTCCAGTCTCTTGAGGGTTAGGTGTATCTTCTCTAACTCAAACCGGAACTGGCAGTCCTCTGCTGTATATGTGTTGGGGGCCTCATAACTGCTGGTGCATGCTGTCTGCTGGTCTTCCTATGGGGCCGCCCTCCTCCTCATCCTCTTCCAGCTTTTCCCTAATTCAACCAGAGGGGTCAGAAATTTCTGTCCATTGGTTGGGTGCAAATATCTACATTTGACATTTTCAGCTGCTTGTTGGGTATTTTGGAGTGCACCCTTTTTGTGAGTGCTCCAAAGCCTCAGTAATAGTGTCAGGCCCTTGGACCTCCCCTCCCGTTGAGCAGGCTACTACTTTGGACCTTCTTTTCCTCAGGCCCCTCTCCATTTCCATGCCTGCAGTTCTTTCAGACAGGGACAATTATGAGTCAGAGTTTTGACTGTGGGATGGCAACCCCATCCCTCACTTGATGACCTGTCTTTCTGCTGGAGGTGGGCCCTATAAGTTCCCTCTCTGTAATATAGGGCATTTCATCTAAAGGTCCCTCTCTTTGAGTCCTGAGAGTCTCCACCTTCCATGTCTCTGGTACATTCTGTCATGTCTCTCCAGCCTCCTACCTCCGAAGACTGCATGTTTCCATTCTTTCTGCTGCCTCTCAGGGATTTCAGTCCTCCATTCCCCCCAACACACACACACACACACACACACACACACACACACACACACACACTCAATACCCAATCATATTCCCCTCTCTACCTTGATTACTATGGTTTTACTCTTCTTGTAATACTTTTATATTAATACAAAAAAATCAGAAGTATTTTTATACCTCTGTGTATGAATTTTTTTCAGTGCTTTTCTCCAATTCAATTGTTTTCTTTTTTAGAAATTCCTAATTGTCGACAGACACATTGAAATTACTTTCCAAGTCATGTTACAAACATATTACCTTACACTAACTTTAACATGTTTGTTTAAAAAGACAAAGAATGGAAATTATGTCCAACAGAGAAGTAATTAGCATGTGACTCTTTTACTATCCTCTAGTGTTAATTAGAAGTTAAACTGTGTCCTTTTGACTACTCTCTGATTTCAATAGTGATATATTTTGGAGAATATATAGGTAAAATCTTAAAAGAACATTCAGTCTTTCTTCTCTGAAAATGAAACATTGGAAGTGTATGGTGGTGCTCAGGTGCGTGTGTGTGCGTGTGTGTGCGTGTGTGTGTGTGTGTGTGTGTGTGTGTGAGTGTGTGTAGGCATCATGACACTAGCCACACCTGCCCTGGGTTGCAGTGGTTATGTCATATCCAGAAGGTAGTTATTCATAGAGCTGCTCTCCATCCTCTGACTTTTTAATTTTTTTCTCCCTGTTTTCCTAGATGTTCCTGACTTTACAGGGATTATTTAGGTTTCTTTTTTTTTTTAAGGCTGAGTACTCAGTAACTCACAGAGTTTTGATTAATCATGAATATCTGTATTAAGTAGCTCTAAGTAACACAAGAATCTTCAATGGCCCTGGCTTACAGAAGCATTAACTACCTTCACTTGGGCATCTATCCTCCACAGAACCAAGCACCTCCAACTCCCACTGATGCAAAATGAAGCAGTCTTCTGCTACATATGTAGCTGGAGCCATGGACCTCCACATGTATGCTCTTTGGTTGGTGGCTTTGTCCCTGGGAGCTCTGAGAGGTCCAGTTAATTGATACTGTTGTTCTTCCCATAGGAAGCATTGCAGTCCCCTTCAGCTCCTTCAGCCCTTGCCCTAACTCTTCTATTCAGGTCCCCATTCTCAGTCCAATGGTTGGCTGTGAGTATATGCATCTGGGTTAGTCAGGTGTTAGAGCCTTTTAGAGGACAGCCATAGTCTCCTGTCTGCAGCTCCTATCTGCAAGTACATCTTGGCATCAGCAGTAGTGTCAGGGTTTGGTGTTTGCAGATTGGATGGATCACACAGCAGGACTGTCAGTCTCTAGATGGCCTTTCCTTCAGCATTTGCTCAGTTTTTGTCCCTGAATTTCCTTTAGACATGGACAATTCTGGGTTAAAATTTTTTAGATGGATGGTTCATCACCTTTCTCCACTGGGGGTCATGTATATCTACTGGAAGTGGTCTCTTCAGGGTCTATCTCCCTGTTGTTTGTTATTTTGGCTAATGTTGTTGACACTGGATCCTGGGAGCCTCTCACATCCCTGTCATCTGGAACTTTCTAGTATTTCCCCAAGTTCCTTACCCCCACTGCTACTTATTTCTATTCGTTCTCTTGGCTCTCTTCCCATACCTGGTCCTACCCTTTTTTATCGTCTCCCTCCCTTCTCCCACAAAGGTGCCCGCTCCCTCTGCCTTCCATGGTTATTTTGTACCCCCTTGTAAGGTTGAAGCATCCTCACTTTGACCTTCCTTTCTGTTAAGCTTCATATGTTTTGTGAATTGTATCATGGGTATTTTGACCTTTGGGGCTAATATGCATCTCTCAGTAAGTCCATACCATGTATATCCTTTTGGGTCTGGGTTACCTCACTCAAGATGTTATTTTCTAGTTCCATCCATTTATGAAGTCATCATTTTAATAGCTCAGTAGTATTCTATTGTGTAAATGTACCATGTGTCTGTCTCTATTCTTCTGTTGAGGGATGTCTGGTTGTTTCTAGCTTCTGGCTATTATAAATAAGGTTGCTATGAACATAGCAGAATATGTGTCCTTGTTATATGTTGAGTATATTCCCAGGAGTGGCATTTTCTTTTAAGTAAAAGAGTTCATCCAGTTTAGTAAAGAAACCGAGGAGGGAGGGGGAATTATTGGGGAACAGATGGGGGGGGAGAGGAACTATGGGAACTATGGTGGGTGGGAACTGGGAAAGGGGAAAGCCTTTGGAATGTAAACATAGAATATAGAAAATAAAAAAAATTCAAAAAAAAAAAGAAGTAGCAATAGCACAAAAAAAAAAAAAAAAGAAATCTGTCATCAGTAAAAAGTAAACTTTATAATTTTTCTTTATAAAAAAATCCTTAAATGTTAATATAATGACTGTGGGTATGAAAGTTTTTATTCTCAAATATGCGTATAGAAATAAAATAAGACATTTGAAAAGCAGTGTAGAAGGAACATTTTTTAGTAGAATTAGTATGAAATATGACAACAGAGAAAGAGTGGATACTCCAAAATCACTCAGATTATCCGAAATGAAATACTGTATATGTATTTATTGATAAGTCAGAGATTCTGAGCACTTACAGATTCAAAGAGATGCCATTTCTAAGTATTGAAATATCCTCCCTGCAGGGATAGGCTGGCTCAGGGACACTCTGTCTCCTATGTTCCTCTTTTCCAGCCTGTGGTTTCCATGCTTTGATCAAAGCCTGCTGTCTTCAATCACTAACCCTGATGCTCACATCATTCCTTCATTGTGAATATGATCAAGAAGTAAAAACAAAAAATTCTACTTTTTCAAGGGCTTAAGGATTGTTTTTGGGGTGTGTGTGTATGTGTGTGAGTGTGTGTATGTGTGTGTGTGTGTGTGTGTGTGTGTGTGTGTGTGTGTGTTGTTTTTTTCTTCTTATAATCGTGTTAGAAGGAGCTCGTACCTCTTATATTACCCTCTTCAGAGAAGGAGCAATTTATGTTTCCAAAACAGTTTTATATAAAGGATGTAACAGCTTGCTGAACAGGTATAATTTCTGTCACTTTACAAGTGAAGAAAAAAAGATTCAAGTCAATGAGAGTATTTTCAAACCTAGATAGTACATACAAATCTTACCCTATCTTATTATATTTCTAGGTATAGATATTAAAACAGTTTCCCACACTACCTCCTGGGGAATAAAGCTTTATTGATAATAAAAGAACAGATTCATCAATTGAAGAAACATAATGGAAAGATGACATGGAGTGCATTCTTTTGTAAAATCTACTATGAGACAACCTGTAAAACAAGACTTTACTCCTTCTAACATTCTGTTTTCCACTGTCTTCCATTACTGTGTGCTGGGCCATTAGTAGATACATGGTGCCAGGATTACAGGCTGAGCTTGAGTAAAGGGCCTTAATGATGCTGAGTTCTCCATAAGCATTCTCATTTATTAATTTTTCAATTAGAATGTATTAATTATACAAAACAAGTTTAAGTGTGACATCTTTATACATATTTGTAGTATATTTCAAGCTTATTCATCATTTATTTTTCAATTAGAATGTATTAATCATACAAAACAAGTTTAAGTGTGACACCTTTATACATATACATAGTATATTTCAAGCTTATTCATGTCATTGTCTTCTTAGCTCTCATTCTCTTGTTTACTTCTCTCCAACTAAGTTCCCGTCTAATTCAACATTATTTATTCATATATACGCACACCTCTCTCTCTCTCTCTCTCTCTCTCTCTCTCTCTCTCTCTCTCTCTCTGTGTGTGTGTGTGTGTATGTGTGTGTGTATGTTTGTGTGCCTGTGAATAGGATCATTGTGATTATTTACATGAATGTGGTTAAAAGTTTGTTAATAGGTACATGTATATATTACCAATAGCTACAGCACTGAACAATATCTCTCCCTCCCCCAACATTTGCTATAGTATCACTGTACAAAAACTAGTGACCCATAAGCTTTTTCCTCTCATTTTATGTTAATTTTAAAAATTTATTCTTTTTTCATATAATTCTCCTTCCTCATCTTATGGCAGTCTCTTACCCTGACCTCATCTCCTTCACTTCCTTTTTATTCAGAAAGGAGCAGATCTCCCAAGGAGATAGCAACCAAACAGGACCTATCAAGTTACAATAAGAGTAGGAACCTCCCCTTGTATTAAGGTTGGATGAGGCAATCCAATAGGAGGAAAAGGGTCCCAAAAGCAGGCAAAAGAGTCAGAGATGGCTCTCAGTCCCACAAGATCAATCTACACATGTATAACCTATATGCAGAGGGCCTATGTCAGATTTATGAAGACACCCTGATTGTCTGTTCAGTCTCTTGAGCCTTTATGAGCACGTTAGTTCTGTGGATTTGCTTATGATGTCCTTTACCCCTTGTCTCTTTCCTCTCCATCTTCTGCAGCATATTCTGAGCTTCATCTATTGTTTCTCTATGGGTTTCTGCATCTGTTTACATCAGTTGCCAGATGAAGCCTCTCTGATGACAATTATCCTAGATGACTTCTACAAGTAAGGCAGAATATCATTATGAATTTTATTTACTTGATTTTTGGTGTTTGGTTATATTCCAGGTTGTCAAGTTATCCAGCCCCTGGTTCCTGGCACTCCAGGCAGTGTCATATGTGGTCTCCCTCTAGTAGCGCAGGTCCCAACTTAGACAAACCATTGATACTTACTCTCAGAATTTCTTCATTATCTTTACCACAGGATATCTTGTAGGCAGGACAAATTGTAGTCCAAATCTGAGATCACAGTCATAGATTGCAGAGTTTCAATTGCACCAAGTTTCTAGCTTGTCCCTGAGATTACCCATAATTTATTTGCCTTCATCCTCCCCCAACCTGATCCTTCCTCTTCCAGTCCTTACCTGGCCCAGTCTACTGGTGATTTCTATTCTATTCTATTCTATTCTATGTTATGCTATGCTATGCTATGCAATGCCATGCTAGGCTATGGTATGCTATGCCATGCCATGTCATGCTATCTCATCCCATCCCATCCCATCCCATCCCATCCCATCCCATCCCATCCCATCCCATCCCATCCCATCCCATCCCATCCCAATCTATCCAATCCTATCCTATCCTATCCTATCCTATCCTATCCTATCCTATCCTATCCTATCCTATCCTATCCTATCCTATCTGATTCCATTCCTTTCTACTCTACTCTACTCTACTCTACTCTACTCTACTCTACTCTACTCTACTCTATTTCTCCTTTCCAGGGTGATTAATATGTCCTCCTTGAGACATCCTTGTTATGTTGGCCTCTCTGGGTCTGTGGATTGCAGCATAATTATCCTTCACTTTACTGGTGATATCCACATATAAGTGAGTACATCCTATGGTTGTCTTTCACCATCTGTTACCTCTCTCATGATGATCTTTTTTAGTTTTATCTATTTACCTGCAAGTTCCATGTTGTTAGTTCCATGTTGTTATTTTTTAAATATACCACCATTATTGTGTAAATAGACCATTCTTTAAATTAAGGATATCTAGAATGTTTCCAGTTCCTAATTATTATGAATAAACTTGCTAAAAAAACTGTTGCACAAGTGGTAGGGTGGGCTATTCATTTGGTGTAAGCTATGGAGTTGTATAGCTGAGCCCTGAGGTAGTTTGATCCCAATTTTTTGAGAAACTACCATATTGGTTTGCATATGGCTATATAAGTTTGTACTCTCACCAGCGAAGATGAGTGTTTCCCTTGTTCCACATCGCCACATTCTTGCCAGTATGAGTTCTCACTTGTGTTTTTGATCTTAGCCATTCTGACAGATTTAAGATGGAATCTCGGAGTCATTTTGATTTTAATATTTCTGTTACTTACAGGCTTCTTTGCCATTTGAGATTCATCTGTGGAAAATATTTTATTTAGATCTTTATTCCAATTTTAATTTGATTACATGGGTAGTTGCTTAGTTTCTTCACTTTTTATATATTTTGGAAATTAGTCCTGTATTATATGTGGAGTCACTGAAAATCATCTCCAGTTTTGTAGGCTGCTTTTTTTTGTCCTATTGATGATGTCTTATACCTTACACAAGATTGTCAGTTTTATAAAATCCCACTTACTGATTGGTGATTTAGTGCCTATGTAATTTATGTTCTGTTCAGAATATTGTCTACTGTGCCAAAGTGTTCAAGGCTATCCTCACCCCTCTCTGATATCAAGTTGAGTGTATATAGTTTTATGTTAAGTGCTTTGATTCACTTAGACATGAAATTTGTATAGGTTAATAGATAAGCATCTATTTGCATTCTACTATGCAACTGTGAACTTTCCCACACATGCAGTAGTTCCCTGAATTAACCAATTTGAAATTAAAATATATTTGCAAATACCTAAGCCATATAGTTAAGTTCATTCCCAGACTAGCTCATAGAATAATACATAATTTATTCTAATCTGAATTCTGCATGTAGATAATTAAATCTGCTCAGTATTCATGTATGTCCACCTTCATGTCCCTTGGCAAATCCTCCAGTGCTTGGTTCTATTCCATGTATCCTCGCCCAGCCTTTGATCAGGGGTGGGGGCTTGGAAAATGGGTTTGAACCTCTGCACTAGCCCTTGAAATTCTGGCCTTTGTTCTCCATAGAACAATGCAGCCTCTGGTTTATTACCTGCAAGCCACTAGCCAGCACCTGGGGCAGAGCACTGAAGTCCTTTGTTCTGCCAGACCTACAGTTTCCTGAATCAAGCAGGCTACCCGCTGAGCAGTGTGGAACATTGGAGCCAACACCCAGGGAGTTTGGGGGAAGGGACTTGCCCCAAAATGCTGTATATTGTGAGATCCCCATTAAATATTGGGTCTTAATCAACAAACTATTGTTATGGTCTTTCGTTCTTCTTTGGCGCCCCCACCCACCCACCCCACCCCCCGCATCTATTCCCAACTTTTCTTCCAGGGACCCAGTTCGCTGTAGCTGTGGGCAGCAACAATCTCAGAATCTTTTCTCCCAATAGGATGTACCATTTTCTATTCTCCTATTTTCTATAGTAGGATATATGTTTTTTAATAGTGATATACCCATACAGTATAGAAGATCTTCTCTCTTCAATTTCCCTTTTAGTTCAATAAAAGTTTCTTTTTTTACATCAATAATCTCTACACAATAATACCAAATATGAAAATCTATGAAAGAAGATAGTCACAAAGTCCAGTACATATGTATTTGGCAACTTTGGAGAAAAGTATTGTGCTATCCTATCCTTGTGAGTTCAGAGTTCTATATATACTTATCATAATTTACATAGAACTAAAACACTTTTTAAAAATATTCTAAATAATAAACTTATGTTTAAGACTATAAATATTTATAGAGACTTGCTAAAGAACAAATATTACATAAGTATGAAGGAAGTGCAGGAAAGTAGTTTCTAAAATGATTGAAATGACAGAGACAATTGGATGTCTGGACAATTACCCAATTTTATTTTTATAACATTGATACATCCATCTTTGCCCTTTTAAAAGCCCCGGATACTATCTCCCTTATTTTGTTTCCTAAATGTCAAAGACCATAACAACTTGTAGCCACCCTTTAAATGATAACAAATATTCAATACCCATTGAGCAACTCAAATTTATCTACACCCCCTCTTGGAAACCAGGACACAGATTACAGCGTACATCTCACCACACTTCCACGTGGTAACACCCAATTGGATACCATCAGTAATTGAAGATGCTTTCTTTTGTAATTGTATAATTTTGGCTTTTTTTTTAAATCAAAAATCAGATGTCCATAGGTACTTGTATTTTGTAAACAATCTGATTTTCAACATGTTTGTTTTTATGCTACTACCATGTGGTTGTTATTCCTATATCTCTCTAGCAGAGTTTCAAATTGTGAATAGTGATACTGCCAAACGATCTTTTGTTGTACAGAATTGTTTTAGCTATCATGGGGTTTTGTTTTTGTTGATTTGCTTTTGCTTTTTCATATGAATTTGAGTATTTATTGTTTCAAGATCTATAAAAATTTGTGTCACAATTTGGATAGATATTGCACACTCTGTAGATAGCTTTCAATAAGATGGCCATTTTTTACTATGTTAGTTTAATTGATCCATGAGTATGGGAGATATTTTCATCTACTGCTCTTTTCTTCAAATTCTTTCTTCAAAGAATTGAAGTTCTTGCCTGACAGTTCTTTAACTTGTCTATGTAAAGTTGTGCCTATTGTAAAATGTGTTCTTCCTCTGATTTGTTTTCTGTGCCTCAGTTCATTTATCTTGTGTATATAGGAAAGTACTGATTTTTTAAAAATTAATATTCTATTCACCCACTTTGCTGAAGGTGTTTATCAGCTGTAGGAGTTCCCTGGTAGAAATGTTGAGGTTGGTTATGTATACTATCATATCATCTGTGAATAGAAATGCTTTGATGTAGTTATTTCTAACATATATTCTCTTCCTCTCTTTGAGTTGTCTTATTGTTCCCAGAGAACTTCAAATACTATATTAAATAGATGTTGAGAGAATGAAGAGCCTGTCAGGCTCTTGGTTTTCGTAGGCTTGCTTTGAATTCCTCTCCATTTAATTTGATATTGGCTATAGGTTTGACATACATTGTCCTTATTAGGTTTAGTTATATCTCTTGTATCCTTGATCTTACCAAGACTTTTATTAGGAATGGTTGTTGGATTTTTGTCAAATGTTTTCAATATCTAATGAGTTGATCATGTGGTTTGTTTATATGGTAATTTACATTCGCAGATTTTCATATGTTGATCATCCTTAGATCTCTGGGATGAACCCTACTCGATGATGGGAGTTGATTTGATTTTTATGTGGTTTTGGATTCCGTTTGTATTTTATTGAGTATTTTTACACAAATGTTCATAAGGGAGTTTGGCATGTAACTCTTCTTTCTTTGTTGCTTACAAACAGGAGTCTAGTATGGCTGTCCTCCAAGAGGCCCAACAAGCAGCTGACTGAAACAGATGCATATACTTACACCCATAAAATGGACTAAAGTCTGGGACCCATGTGGTTGAATTAGGGAAAGGCTGAAAGAAGCAGAGGAGGAATGGGAATACCATAGGAAGACCAGCAGTCTCAACTAATCTGGACCACTGAGATCTCTCAGACACTGAGGCACTATCCTGTCAGAATATCCTAGCTGGTTCAAGGTCCCTCGACACACATACTGCAGAAAACTGCCTACTCTGACCTCAGTGAGAGAAGATGCAAGTAACCTTTGAGAGACTTGAGGCCCCAGGGGCTGGGGAGGCCTGGCAGGAGATGCATCCTCTGGGAGACTGGGGAGAGGAGGAATGGGATGAAGAATTGTGGGAGGGCAAACCAGGAGTGAGGTTACAACTGTTACTGTTAAAAAAAGTAATAATAAAAAATAATAAAAATCTTCATTTAATTTTTAGAATGAATTGCATAGGTAATGCATGTATTGTAATGTAGTATATTATTTGTACTTCATTCATGACACATATGGCATTTTGCATTAAATGGGAAAGAGACAAAAAATACTGTGTCATCCCTTAAAACAATGGCCTTCTGAAAAATTTTATCCTTATTATCTTATTAAATAACTTGATGCATTCATGACTTTCATAATTGTATTTAACTTAAGATTTTTTTCTTATTATCCATGTTATATTTATATTACTGTGTTTATTTATAACCTGTGTAAATAGCATTTCCATGATATTTCCTAGCTCTAGGATAAGGGAGTTACATAAATTTACTAATATAGTCGGCTATGAAGGGACTCTTTTTACGTTAATAAATATATTTGATACCTGTTATATTTCACCTGGTTATCAACTAACTACTTTCTCTGGATTGTTTTTTTATATGCTGTCTAAATTCAATGTTTTTTTTTAAATTTTTATTTTCTATATTCTATGTTTACATTTACATTTTTCTGCTAGTAGCTTGAAAATATTCATGCAGCTTTTAAAAATTCTTAATTTATTTCCACATAGGAGATCATATATTGGAAACACCTAACAGCATGAAAAATTTACAGTAGAAATATTTTGCCATAGTAAGTGTCCCTAAAATGAGTTAGCACAGAATGCTTGCCACCTTCTTATAGCTTTATCCTCTTATAGGATTGTATTCAGTCTTACAGCTTGATTGTCACACTGAGAATTTTTAAAAAGAACTGTGGAAATAACTACTTGTCTGTTGAAGTTACCCCTGAAACTGTGAATGCTGAGGTTCAACATGACATAGAAGGTCCTCATGTTTTTCCCCACTTCATCTCTTTGAGAAAATCATTAAAAGGTTTGGAAATACTTTTTTTAAATTTTTTAAACAGCATCATTAGTTTGATTTTTTGTATTATTTTATTTTATTTTTATTATTTATTTTTCTACATTCCATATTTTATTCCCTACCCCATGAACCCCTGTCCAACCTCTAACTATTCTATATCCCATACCTCCTCCTGCCTCCCACCCCTCCCATTTCCACATGGATGTCCCTATCCCCCACCCTACCTGACCTCTAAACTCCTTGGGGCCTTTAGTCTCTGGAGAGTTAGGAACATCATCTCTGAATGAACACAAACCTGGCAGTATGTTATTGTATGTATGCTAGGGGCCTCATATCAGCTGGTGTATACTACCTCTTTGGTGGGCCAGTTTGAGAGATCCCAGTGGCCCAGATTAATTGAGACTGCTGGTCCTCCTTCAGGGTCACCTTCAGCTTCATTCAGCCTTCCCTAATTCAACAGCAGGGGTCAACTGCTTCTTTCCATTGGTTGGGTGCAGATATCTGCATTTGACTTTATTAGCTGCTTGGTAGGTCTGTGGAGTACTGTCATGGTAGGTCCCTTTTGTGAGCACTCCATAGCCTCAGTAGTGGTGACAGGCCCTTGTGCTGGATCCCCCTTTGAGCCCTTCACTGAACCTTCTTTTCCTCATGCTCCTCACCATTTCCATTCCTGTAATTCAGACAGGAACAATAATGGCTCAGAGTTATAACTGTGTGATGGCTCCCCTCTACCTCATTGGAAGCCCTGTCTTCCTGCTGGAGGTAGGAAAAGACATGAGCTAACAAACTGGATAGGCAAACAAGATCCAACATTTTGCTGCATACAAGAAACACACCTAAATAACAAAGGCAGACACTACCTCAGAGTGGAAAAGATGGAAAAAGCATATGGTTCCAGAAAACAACAGGAGTTGCCATGTTAATATCCAATGAAATAGACGTTCAACCAAAAGTTGTCAATCATGATGAAGGACACTTCATATTCAATATGGTAAAAATCAACCAAGATGAACTCTTAATTTGAACATCTATGTCCCAAATGGAAGAGCACCCACATTCATAGAAGAAACTTTAATAAAGCTCAAAACACACATTGAACCCAACATAACAATAGTGGGATATTTCAACACCCCACTTTCACCATTGGACAGGCCATTGAAACAGAAACTAAACAGAAACAAAGTGAAGCTAAGAGAGGTTTTGAACCAAAAGGATTTCACAGATAACTACAGAACATTTCACCCTAAAACAAAATAATACACCTTCTCAGCACCTCATGGTACCTTCTCCAAAATTGGCCATATAATTGGTCACAAATCAACCCTCAACCCATACAAGAAAATTGAAATAATACCATGCTTCTTAATCAGATCACCATGGCATAAAGATAGTTTGATTCTTACATTTTTAATTTGATTATCTGGTTTAAATGCCAGTGGTTGGAATAATTAAGTCCACTTCATGATTCCAAATTAAGAATTGCACGACTTTAGAAAAATCTAAAGGCACCACCTTGTATCTCTTTGCTTCCATCTAGAATATCTTTCCTTTGTATGATTATAATAAACCCACTGACACAAATCAAATTAAGCTTATTTATTGCACAGGAGTTGCACAGTATAATTTAACCAGGTAATCAGAAATCATGAATTTAGACTGGTTATCTTCTTTGGAAAGTCACAGTAGAGGGAATAATTTAAAAAAACCCATTTGTTTTTTTCAGCAGTCACTGAAATGGGCTGTTCTATAAACTTGAAAATGATATCTAGTATTTTTTTTATTTTTTTCCAGGAGTAAATACACAAAGGGTGGCATATTATTTCATCCAAATGAGTGAAAAGCGATCTCTTTCTTATTGTAGATGCTCAAAGGGGGTGGTCTACCACTGCTGAGGTACCTCTAGAGCTTTCTCCTAAGATAGAAAAAAAGACAGTGGAGTGTCTTCCCTTAGGTAACACGTGTTTGAAGAAATCTGTCACTCTTTGATTTTATGAATATGTCTTTAGAGTTTTATTTGAAGAAATACTCTTTAAAAATATAAGCTCTAATTATTTCATTCATGTTTGAGTGCATTTAACAGCCCTTTCAGACAGCAGGTCTGATGTGTGGTGACTGGGAGAACAGAATCTGCTCTCGTGGTATTTACCAGTGACTATTAACATACAGAAATAAATGGAGTTGTTAATCACTTTAATTTTTCTGTTTCATTTCATAAGACTGTGTGAGAAGATCCAGTTTTTCACTTAGTCAATTTAAGAAATTTAAATAAATTTATATTCTTGAAGAGTGTGATTTTCCTCATTTAATCAAAGTAAGCATGTTTATAAGCTATTCTAGTAATTTCTCCTTTATTCTAATTTTGAAAATTGCTTCACTTTTTACTTTGACAAATTTGGTATAGTGTAGGGTTTTGATCTACAACATGCGTTGATCTATACATACATTTTACACTACTAGAATAAAACAATCATTATGCCTATTATTGCACACTCTCATCTTTTTTAATGAAAACACATACATGTCACAGTGACATACAGTAGAATAAGACGTTGGTTTGTCTCAGCTGAAGAGCAGACAGGCAGAGACACTATAAATAGCTGGCAAGTCAAGAACTCTAGCTCAGTACAGTACAATCTTCAGCAAGGGAAAGTGGAGGATTATAATAAAAATCTTCTGGTAAATATTTTCAAGAATATAATACATGGGTCTAATTATTGGACTAGACAGTCATTCTCATTAACTAATTCTACCAAAATCTTGTGTCCTTTGGCTGAAATCTCTCCCCTTGAATGCACTTTGCCAGTACTGTAGCTCATGGTAATCATTTATATTCTGTTCATATAGTATATATATATATATATATATATACACACACACACATATATATATATATATATATATATATATATATGTACACTATTCTATTCTATTTTAAATATAAATGAGACCACGGTAAAATAAAAAAGGGTGAATGTCACATGAAAAATCTATTTTTAAGGTATGTATGTTGCATTGGCATTAATATTGGAATTTTCTAAAATTTAAAACTTTAGAAAGAATAATAGGCAGGATTTAAGTAGTATATAAATAATAAGCTTACATTTGAAACAAAGGAAGACATGCCTGCTTGCCTCAAAGCCTTCTACCCACCTTTTAAAGTTTCAGAGTTCTCATGGAATGTTAAACATACAGCCATTTTCTCTTTAATAGGAACTTCTACAATCCCATGGCTGACTTTCCTAGTTAACAACTTCTTGAAGTGGGTAACTTTTGTGAATAATTAAAACTTAAGTGTGGCTGAAATTATTTTTCTTTGTATCATAGATATGCTTGTTTTTCTGTTAGAGTCAGGAAGCAGAATTTAATGAGAATACAGCAGGTTTTATCATTTACTAATGTTCTGAAGTCAAATTTTAAAGTCACCCTAGGGATTCCACTGCCTATAAAAGCCAAATTGGCATCTTCAGCTATGAAGTGTGAACTTACCTCAGCTTCCCATGCACATCTTTTGAAAATGAAGGACAAGACTCTGAGGTTGTCCTAGTCCTTTGAAGAATAACATGGTGAGATTTTTTTTTAATTCCCCTCAGCAGCTACCAGAGGCAATACAATGAGACCTCAGTTTGATGTCTCAGCTGAAGGGCAGACAGGCAGAGCCATTATTAATACCTGACAAGCCAAGAACTCTGCCTCAGTGCAGTTAAAACTTCAGCCTGGGAGAGTGGACGTTTATAATTTATAAGGATTGAAATGGATCTAGAGTCTATTTTCTTGGAAGAAAATAAAGTTGTAATGCATTTACAACTGAGGTATACCTGCACTTAAAGTACCCTCTAGAGCATTCCATTAATTGGTATTCAGGGTTATTTAAAATAAAAGGATAAAATATATTAAAAGTGTTGAATTAATTTCTTTATACTTTCTTTAAACCCAGGAAAATTTGGTGTCATTTCAGCATATTTGACAAATGTATACTTAAAGGCAAACTCCTGTAAAGGCAAATTACCATCTAAAACCATATGGTAAGATGTCTGTCTTTGTGATTACAAGGCCTTGTTTTATATTACCCCGGGGATATAATAAAATTGGAGGATAATTTTTTAATTAAAAAATGCACAATAGCCTCAATGTAACACATACTTCATGGACCAGAATACCACTTAAAAAAGATGTAACTTAAACTCTTACTGGATAGGCATTGTACCAAAAAAGACTTCATGTCAGAAAGAATTTATCTGTCGAAGAAATTTGAAACATTAATGTTGTAGCTAACATTAAATAGTTTATTCACACAATGCCTGAAAAATTCATGATATCCTGGTTTTTAGTAGCTGAATACTTTAACATTGTATAAAGGAACCACAATTTCTGCATTCATTCCTTGGTTGAGGGACATCTGAGTTGTTTCCAGCTTCTAACTATTATGAATAAGGCTGATTTGAATATAGTAGACTATGAGTCCCTATGGTATGGTGGGGTATCTTTTGGGTATATACCCATGAACAATATAGCTAGGTCTTCACATAGAATTATTTCTAATTTTCTGAGGCACTAACAGATTGATTTCCAGAAGGGTTATACCAGTTTACAATCCCATTGGCAATGGAGGAGTATTCCTCTTTCTGCACATACTCACCAGCATCTGCTGTCACCTGATTTTTTGATCTTAGTCATTCTGATTGGTGTAAGGTGGAAATTCCAAGTCATTTTTACTTGTATTTTCCTGATGGCTAAGGATGTTGGACATTTATTTAAGTGTTTCTTGGCCATTCGAGATTCTTCTGTTGAGAATTCTCTTTTTAGGTCTGTACCCCATTTGTTAATTGCATTATTTGGGTTTTTGGAGTCTAGGTTCTTGAATTCTTTATATCTTTTAGATATTAGCCCTCTGTTAGATGTAGGGTTAGATCTTTTCAGTCTGTAGGTTTCTGTTTTGTCTTGTTAATAGTATCCTTTACAGAAGCTTTTCAGGTTCCTGAGGTCCAATGTGTCAATTGTTGATCTTAGAGCCACTGGTGTTCTATTCAGAAATTTTCCCCAATGCCAATGTGTTTGAAGTTATTTCCCAATTATTATTCTATTTGATTTAGTGTATCTGGTTTTATGTTTAGTTCCATGATCCACTTGGAGTTGAACTTTGTACAAGATGATAAATATGGATCAATTTGCATTCTTATACATGCAGACTGCCAATCAAACCAGCATCATTTATTGAAGATGCTTTCTTTTTTTCACCACTGTATTGTTTTGGCTTCTTTGACAAAACAAGTGTCCATAACTATGTGTGTTTATATCTGGCTCTTCAGTTCTATTCTATTAATTGACCTGTCTGTCTCTGTTACTTATCATGTGGTTTAAGGTAAGCCAGATTGAAAAGTAAATGATTGGTATGTACTTACTGATAAGTTGATACTAATGAAAAATGACAGAATACCCATAATACAACCCACAGACTGTAACAAGAAGGAAGGCCCAAGTGATGATGTTTTAATCCCACATAGTAGAGGGAAAAATAATCACAGAAGCCACAGGGAAGGAGGGAACGCTGTGGGAGAGTGGAGGGAGTGTAGAAAAGGGGGTAGGAAAATGTATGAGTGTAGACAGAAGAGAAGCTAGAGGGCCAGGGTAGTGAATGGAAATATGCAGCTGGGGGATGTGTCTAAGGGATAGAGGAACCTCTTGAATGTCCAAGAGATCTGGAATTTAAGAGGTTCCCAGGCTCAATTTGAGTAACCTTAGGTAAAATGCCTAAATGTGGGGAGATGGATTCTGAAGAGACCATGTCCAGTAGACAGACAGCGCCCCCAGTGAATGGTGTCACCAAACTACCTCCAAAATTTTGACCCAGATTTGTTTCTGTCTAAAAGAAATGCAGGTTTCAGGAGCCATAATGGGACAAAATAATAATTAGCAAATAATCTTGAGATGGCCTGCTTCGGATTGTTATATAATCTGTGATAGATTCGCCCTAATGAAGCAAGGCTGTATGGGTTCATTTTAGGAAAGATTCCTGCTATTAATATGCTTTACCTATTATTATTAAACATATAAAACAATCACTAAGTAATAGCATACCCCTTTTGAGCAGACCTCTTCAGATTCACAAAGAATGATGCTATAAAGATAAATAGATGACTTCTTAATTCTTAATGATGATCCTATAAGGATTCCTAAAATTATATCTGTAATTATTAAGCTCTTTTATAGTGGAACTGCTATTAAGTCCTTTTCTAATAGTCAAAACTGCAATGAGAACTCTGCCAATCTCCCAAGTGTCATCAGTTAATTGCTCTTAGATAGTAACTAGACTTTTTCCTATTCAGAGCATATTCTAAGAGGTTGTAAAACAATTAACCAAAGGTCATAAAAAGGGAACTAATGATTTATTATATGTGCTAGGGCAGAATATAAAATATTGGCTGGGTTTATCTATACAAAATTTCACTAATAACAGTTATGGTTGTAAACCTTCAGTGAACCTATGGAGCTTAGACAGGTGATGGATGTTTAGCCAGATAATTACTTCATTTTTTGGGTATATTCTTTATTTACACTTCTAATGTTTTCCCCTTCATTGTTTCCCCATCCCCAGAAAATCCCATAAGCTATCTCCCCTTCCCCAGTCAATCCACCCCTGCTTCTCTGTCCTGGTATTCCTCTACACTACAGTATCAAGTCATTCCGGGACCAAGGGCCTCTCCCCCATTTGGTGTTCAACAAGATTATTCTCTGCTGCCAATGTGTCTGGGGCCATGGGTAACTCCAAGTGTACTCTTTGGTTGATGGTTTTGTTCCTGGAAGCTCTGGAATTACTTGGTGACTCATATTGTTCCTCCTATGGAGCTGCAAACCCCTTCAGCTCCTTTGGTCCTTTCTCTATCTCATCCATTGGGGACCCTTTGCTCAGTTCAATGGCTGGCTGAGAGATTCCCCCTCTGTTTGTCCTATTGACAATGTCCTTTGCCTTACAGAAGCTTTGCAATTTTATGAGGTCCATTTGTTCATTTTTGAGCATAAGCTATTGGTGTTCTGTTCTGGAAAATTTCCCCTGTGTCCATGTTCTGAAAGTTAGAGCTGTGCAATTTCTGCTGAGATAGAATAGTAAAAGTCCACATTACTTAATCCTCCCTTGTTAGGCTACAGGTATTAATCACCTAAGCCAGTATCCTTCAATCCTCAAAAAGAGCAAAAAAAAAAAAGTTTTTAGGACTTTTTAGAAGTTATCAGCAGAATTTTAGTACAGATTAGAGAAGTAGAAAGTCCTGAGAACCTCAGACTCTAAAGCCATCACCAGAGTCCTCTCTGTGCTCTCACCATTACCTTTTCTGAGCCTGGAGGCTCCTGGCATGCTGGAACAAAAGCAGAGCAGAAACTGAAGGAAAGGCCATCCAGTGACCATCTCATCTTGGCATCCATCTTTAGGGTACCACCAAACCCTGACACTATTACTATTGCCATGTTGTGCTTGCAGACAAGAGCCTATTGTGGCTGTCCTCTTAGAAGCTCTACCAGCACCTGACTGAGACAGATCCAGATTTTTTTCTCTGCAGATTTTTTTTCTCTTTTGATCTTAGCCATTCTGTCTGGTATGTGGTGAAATCTTAGGGTTGTTTTGATTTGCCTTTCCCTGATGACCAAGGAGTTTGAACATTTGTGTAGATGCTTGGTCATTGGCTCTGGAAAGACTTGATGCTGTAGTGTAGAGGAATACCAGGACAGGGAAACTGGGGTGGGTTGATTGGGGAAGGGGAGATGACAGATGCAGATTCTTACAGCCAGCCATTGGACTGAGGTCAGGAAGAGAGTTAAGGGAAGGATTGAAGGACTTGAAACAGATGGCAACCCTATAGGAAGACCAACAGTGTCCACTAACCTGACACCCTGGGAGATCCCAGAGACTAAGTCACCAAATAAAGAGCATACATAATAGGCTTGTCCATAGCCACAGGAACATATGAAGCAGAAGACTGCCTTGTCTGGCCTCAGTGGGAAAGGATTCACTTAATCCTGTAGAATGGATGCCCCAGGAAAAGAAGATGCAATGGTGAGATAGGTGTGGCTGGGTAATTTGTGGGTGGTTTGGAGGGGATGCATGGGTAGTAGAGAACCTTCTCAGAGGCAAAGTGGATGGGGATGAGGTGAGAACTCTGGGAGGGGAAACTGGGAATTAGAGCAACATTTGGAATGTAAATAAATAAAATGACTAGAAAAAAGATGAAAAGAAAGCTAGTTTATGCACATGGCCTTCAGAACAGATGGGAACAAAAATCCAAAAGCTCAGAATGTATACCAAATCTGGATATATCAGTGATGTTATGACAGGAATCATTTATTTAATATTTTATTTCATTAAAATAATCTTACTTATCATTTTAAAAATACTATTTATTTGAGAAAAATAAAACTGTAAATAACATAACTTATGTGTGGTATATGAACTTACATAATTAATGGAAAAACAAAATACTGGGTTTTACCCTTTGCTGTTGTTGGTTATTTTTATTCTCATTTTATTATTTTTTATTTTTTTTGGTATTTTTGATTTCCTCATTTTTTTCTTACAATATTTTATTGGATATTTTCTTTATTTACATTTCAAATGTTATCCCCTTTCCTGGTCTCCCCCTAGAACATCTCCTTTCCTGATGCTTCTCTAAAGCATCCTCCTTCTTCTTGAGCTTCATGTGGTCTGTGAAATATATCTTGGGTATTCTGAGCTTTGGGTCTAATATCCACTTATCAGTTAGTGGATACCATGTGCTCTCTTTTGTGATAGGGTTACCTCACTCAGGATATTTTCTATTTCCACCCATTTGCCTAAAAATTTCATGAAATCATTGTATTTAATAGCTGAGTAGTACTCCTTAATATCTCTTTACATAAATGGACTCAATTCCCCAAGAAAAAGACAAGACTAACAGACTGGATACAAAAACAGAATCCAGTATTTTGTTACATATAGGAAATGCATCTCAGTGACAAAGATAGACACTACCTGAGAGTAAAAGGCTAGAAAACAATTTTTGAAGCAAATGATTCCAAGTAACAAGCTGGTGTAGCTATTCTAATATCGAATAAAATTGGCTTTTAACCAAAAGTTATCAAAAACAAAAAAGGAAGGACACTTCATACTGGTCAAAGGAAAAATCTACCTCAATTCTGAACATCTATGCACCAAATACAAAGGCAACCACTTTCATAAAAATAGCTTTACTAAAGCTCAAAGCACACATGCACTCCACACAATAATAGTGGGAGAATTCAACACCCCACTCTTCGAAATGGTTAGATCATGGAAACCAAAAATAAACAGAAACACAGTGAAATTAATTGAAGTTATGAAGCACATGTATCTAACAGATATTTATAGAACATTTCATCCTAAAAGAAAATAATATACCTTTTCAGCAACTCATAGTACCTTGTCCAAAATTGACTATAAAATTGGTCGCAAAACAGGTCTCAACAGATACAAGAAGATTGAAATAATCCCATGCATCCTATCAGATCACAACAGACTAAGTCTGGTCTTTAACAACAACAACAACAACAACAAACAGAAAGACAACATACACATGGAAGCTGAACAATGCTCTACTCAATGATAACTTGGTCAAAGAAGAAATAAAGTACAAAATTAAAGACGTTTTAGAATTTAATGAAAATGAAGACACATCATACCAAAACTTATGGGACACAATGAAAGCAGTGTTAAGAGGAAAACTCTTTCTGGTTTTATGAAAGATCTGTATGACAATAACTTCAAGTCTCTGAAGAAAGAAATCAAAGAAAATCTCAGAAGATGGAAAGATCTCCCATGCTCATGGATTGGCAGCATTAATATAGCAAAAGCAGCCATCTGGCCAAAAGCAACATACAGATTCAAAGAAATTTCCATCAAAATTCCAACTCAATTCTTCATAAAGTTAGAATGAGCAATTTTCAAATTCATCTGGAATAAGAAAAATCACAGGAGAGTTAAAAGTGTTCTCAACAATAAAGAACTTCTGGTGGAATTACCATGCCTGATCTCAAGCTGTACTGCATAGAAGTAGTGATGCATGGTATTGATAGAGACAGGAAGATAGGTTAGTGGATTGAAGACCCAGAAATGAACCTATGCATCTATGGTCACTTGATCTTTGACAAAGGAGCTAAAACCATCCAGTGGGAAAAAGACAGCATTTTCTTTTCTTTTTTTTAAATTTTCTATATCTTTTGTTTACATTCCAAACACATTCCCTGTCCCCAGATCTCCCCTCACCAGATGTCCCATAAGTCCTCTTCCCTCCACCCATTCCCGAATCACCCTCCTCCCCATTTTTCTCTTCTGGCACACTCCTACAATACTGGATCAAGTCTTTTTGGGACCAGGGCCCTCTCCTTCCTTCTTGTTGGGAATCTTTTGACTTGCTAATTGTGCCTTGAATATTCAGAGCTTCTGGACTAATTAATATGCACTTATCAGTGATTGCATTTCATGTGTATTCTTTTGTGATTGGGTTACCTCACTTAGGATGATATTTTCCACTTCCAGCTATTTGTCTCTAAATTTCATGAATTCATTTATTTTAATTCCTGTGTAGTATTCCATTGTATAAATATGCCACATTTTCTGTATCCATCCTTCCATTGAGGGACATCTGGGTTCTTTCCAGCTTCTGGCTATTATAAATAAGGCTGCTATGAGCATAGTTGAGCATGTTTCTTTGGTGCATGCAGGGGAATCCTCTGGGTATATGCCCAGGAGTAGTATGGCAGGGTCCTCTGGAAGTGTCATACCCAATTTTCTGAGGAACCACCACAAATGGTCCTGGTTCAACTGACAGTTAGCATGGAAAAGAATGTAAATTGATCCATTCTTATCTCCTTATACAAAGCTCAAGTGGATCAATGATAAATATTTCTCTAATGAGAGCTGGAAATAATTTTTCAGAAAAATTTTGGAGAAAATTCATCTCTTAGAACATTTTATGTCAATGAGATAGCAACTCAAAACAAATATTTTTAAATTCTTTATAGTTTACACTTTTGTAACAAATATGTTCTTTTAATGACTCCTTTAAATGTATTTATTACATCTAAGTAGTTAACTCTCTAAAAATCAAAATTAGTAGTCATTTGTTACTTACATCTTATTTATCATACATAAATAGCCTTTATGCTGTTGAAGCATAAAAGTGTATAAGTTTTATTATGTGTAAACATGTGTATCTTCATAGTGATTTCAGCTAATCATAAATCTACATTAATGTTACTATGAAGTGTCATATAAGCCAATGAATAGCTTTCATTCTAATGTACAGCACTGATCACTTGAATGCTCTGCCCTACTAGTGAATTTATGTTTGAGTGCTAGTATTATTCAAGCAGAACTACTTAAAAGTTATGGGAATATCAATGTAGCAGATAATTAAATGTGTACAGAATCTATTAATGTGTATAATGAAGATAGAACATCACTGGAGTTTATTATGAAATTATAATATCCCATAATCATCCTGAAAGGCACTGTTTGTCAAGGCATATTGCTTAATGATGGCCAAGCAGTTCATGTTTCTAGAAGAAGTGATTAAGACAATTAGTATGTAGTGAGGCCAAGTTATAAAAGCCGTAATAAAAATATTAGCAAGTATAAATGTGAGCTAAAGAACTAGATTTTAACATGCAACATTTCCTTTGAAAGAGATTTAAATTTATTCTCTTGTACTCTTCTCAATTAAGAATGGATAGAAGTGCTCCATTCTCCTTAGCAGTCAGTGTACAACAGTGAAAATCACTGTTATACACTTTAGCACTGATATAACTAAATGGAAACTTATAAGAGAAACATAAGTTTCTTTATAGCAATTAAACATCTCTATGGCTCAGTATTCTCATGTGAATATTGGCGATGGGCCGTAAATGATTTTAATGAAGAGGACAAATTCCATGCACTAATATAATAAATAGAAAATGTCAGATATCATCATTATTATTAAATTAGTCCTCATATATTGAACTGATTTTGTTTTTACTGATTTTGCTTGGCTATTGCTTAGGATGTATAATGTGCTATTCTTTTGATTTTCTGATTTAAAACACCAAGAAAAATCTTTCTTTTTGAAAATATGCCCAATAAAGTATAGACTTTCAATGGTCTTTGAAGCTAAGTGGACAAATAGCATATGAATTAAATCATTCAAAGAATAATTTTTTCTTTCATTTTTGTTTCTGGTCTCTTTGTACAAAGCTTGGGAGAATTGACATATGCCATCATTCAAGTTCATTGACATTTTTATCTTAACTTGTAATATACTGGAAATTTCTCTTATTTTAAGAGTTTCTGCAAGGAGAATACAAATTCTGTTTTCCCCTATATTCTGAATCGTCTCATCTATAATCCTTTGTTAGTGCTGATTTCCTCAAGGATGTCTTTTGTGTAATTATGGTAGTAAAATTATAGACAGAGTTGGTTCAAGACACAAAGGAGACAACTTAATGCACATGCATGAGATTATATTAAGATATATTGTCTTCAAAGTGAAAAAAAGAAAATATATTACTGAGAAACAGTATAAGCAGAGAAGTTTTATATGTATATTTTCTATTATATCTGTTTACATTGAATCTAAAGAAGGAAAATAACTTGCTTCATGTACCTGGCCACTTGATAGGAAAACTTTCAGAAAGTTCTAGGAGAAATTATGTATCAGACTACTCTATTGAAAAACAAAGAGGAGATTGCACATTCAACTTAGTTTCCCATTGGCTAAGGAGCTCCTGTCTTTGCATAGTTTTCATGGATATAGAGAGTAAGTTTTCATCCGGTTTCAAAGGTTTCCTAAACATGCCTGATTCTTAGATTGAATCCCAGACTAACAAACATAAATTACCATATTGCTTAATCTAAAGTTATTATATATTAACTGATTAATAAATATTAGTGAATCAGAAAGGCTATGAAATTCAGTTAAACTTGTCTACTAGATAAAATTTGTCAAAAGTTTAAAGACTATTAAGGTGAACTATACAAAAAACAACTAAGCAACCAAACAAGCATAATTTTTGTTTTCCTTATTTTAGATCTTCCAGTGAAATTTGATATTCTGATATTTAAGATATGAGCATCAAAAGTCACTGAAAACTCAAAATTCTGAGCACTGTTAAAAATTACTTTTCTAGCTTTATATTTTGGCAAGGCCCAAGAAGTCTCTGAAAATATATGCTTATTTTGAACATAGAATCCCAGGACAAGTCTCTAAAGTTTGAAATCTATGCTAAAACACATATAAATGTTATGTAAAGAAAAATCCATAGTTAAAGATTATATGAAATGAGAAACTTATTTCAGATTTATTACATGTGAAATGAATTTGCATGATTTTGTATTAGATTTTGAACACTAAAGCTACAATGTTCTTTGTTGTGTCCAAATTGTGTAAGTACCAACTTAGCTTGAGGTAGTACACCAAGAGAATGGTGTTTAATTTCACTTAAGAATGCACAGCAACAACAAGAACTTTGGAAGTTCTTTCAAATTTATCATTTCTTTACATCTCAGCTTCCTAATTTGGAAACCAATCGGAAGATATATTTACTTTTACGGGAGAGTGTTTTCATATAGTGAATTTTTATAGCCAGGAAATAGAGATGCCTTTGCCAACTGGAGGTATTGAAAGACCTCTGAGGTCTCAGTTCACCCAGATCTTTTGACTCAAGATGCCATTAACCACAAAATTAAGGCAAATACTCCTTAGTTAAATGTTTCTAGTATCATGGTCAGAAAATATCCCTGCAAAATACCACTTAGCAAATAAGAGAGTTAAGCCAGACTCCTCAACATATTGATTTTCAAAAATGTATTTCCCACAGACTTCTAAAACATTCAGGTTATAAACATAAGCCTCAAAGGTCAGTCTAATTATACAATGAATTTTGAATTGATTTAATATCTATGTCAAATAGATATCAACAGATTTAATGATAATAATTTCACTTAATGTGAAACCATATGACAGGATGCTGGTGAAATCAATTGCAGAATCACTGATGAGTTCCTCACTGAATAGAAGCCTTTCTAGTGCACTTTCTTACTAGTTTCTGTGGATACATGCAAGATTTGTGGTACTGACTTATGTCTCAAAGGCCAATGAAGTACTAACAGATAAATAAAGCAGTTAGTTATATTCATAGTTATCAGCTATCATTATACTATTTAATGCATTATAATTTATAGTTTTTCATTTTATACCATATTATACATTTGAATAGAATATATTTAATATAGAAAAGGTAATGATCATAGTAAAAAATCTTCTTGCAAACAGTGCCTTAGAAGCCTTATGACTGTATTTATTGATGATAGGCCAGAGATTTCCTGAATACTATTGTTTGAAGATCATAGGAATGAATGGAAAATTCAAATTTCATTCGCATGAAAGCTGGGCTTATAGAGCCCAGTGCTTAGGAGCAATTGTTAGATTTGCAGAGCACCTTGGTTCAATTACCAGCAAGCAGTAATAGGTCACAATCATAAATAACTCAAATTTCAGCAGATCTGAAGGCCTCTTCTGACTTCTGCAGTTACCATTCAAACATATGGTGCACATACATGGCACAGGCAAAACACTCATATACATACTCTATAAAAAACCAAAAATATAAAAAATAAAAAATAAAACTTAGAGGACTGCTTAAAACTTGATTTATGATCTTGATGACCAAGCAGCAGTATTTTTTGAAGATAGAGCTAAGAAGTAAGTTTCTGTCTTAAAAGCTCCCAACACTTTTATAGCACAGGACTGCCTGGTCTGGCATTAGTGGGAGATGTGACTAAGAGACTTGAGTCTCCTTGGACTGTGGGGGCCATGGTCATCGGGAGCATTCTCTTGGCGAGTCAGTTGGGTGCAAGGAGGAACAGGATAAGGAACTGTGGGAGGGGGAACTGGCTGGGGAGCAATGGCTGGATTGTAAATAATTAAAAAAAATTCTACATTAAAAACAAACAAACAAAAAAAAAAAAAACAAAGAAAAAACAACCAAATCAAACCAAAACAGCAGTAGTAAATAAAAAAAGGTAAAGCTGGATTCATGGTAGTTTTAAAATTAAACAAAACAGGAAAATATAGTTAATCTTAAAAATAGTCTTCAATGACCATCATGAAAATATGATTTTGATTTAAAGAGTATTTTATTTATGTGGATATCTGGAATTAAGAGAAAAGAACATAGCATTCATTGAATTGAAGGGAAAATGTTATCACGGATTTAAGAATATAATTTTTTACAGAATCCAGAATTTGTCACCTCTCAGAGCGTAATGAGTGATATTTGCCATCTGTTCAATTCATCAACTCATAAAAATTGAGTAGATGTGGGATTTAAACAGCCCTAAGAGTGTTTAAGGCATATGAAAAACTAGAATAAATGGAATAAATTCCAGCACAATTAATTAAAATATCCATAGTAGGTTGAGTTGAGTAGACTATCAAAAAAGAACCAGTTAATACTTAACTATAGAGTAAATCATATGAATATATCTATAAAGAAAAGGAAAGATAATAAATCTAGCAGTTTATTTGAGTCCACCATGAAAGTTACTTTTGTCTTTCACATTCCATATTAAATAATCACCCCTATAGAAAACTTTCATGTAACTTCATTGGCACCCTTCCTGCCCTTTCAACATACTTCCAAATTGTTGGCTCTGTGATCATAACCTTCACATGATTCCATTAAAAGTTACATTGTTAATCAATTATAGGATAGAGCCTTCTTGGTCTTTTTGTTTCTGCAAGTCTCAATGCTTACTCTATGCAACTTATTCTGTACTTCTTATCTGTTAAATAACTAAAAGGGACATCTTATATCCTTACAGAAAACATTACACATGAGAAAATATCAGATTGTTAGAGGAAACTAATAGATAATTTTATGTACTCAACTGAGCTGAGGGAATCCAATAAATAAATATTTTTGATTCTGTCCATAAAGATATAGTCTTAATTTTTGTATGAAGGCACAAAATAAAACTTTTTGAATTTCTTCCCTAAGTTCATTCCCCTATTTTTCTAGCTTCATGGCAAAAAACTAGAAAAATAAAAGAAAAAAGATCTCACTATTTTCTCTGTCTTACCTGAGATTTATTAAGTAGAAAAAGATGCCTTTGAACTCACAGGTATCCAATAATCTTTGTCCGCAAGTATTGAGATTAAAGATGGTTACCACGATGGTCTCCCATATAAATATATTTTAAGTTTATAGATTTGCAACTTGAAAATTATGAGAGAAACTAGTATACTGTAGACACATAAGATGCATGATGTAGAAGTCTTTGTTTCCAAGATAAAATAATCAAGTGATCAATTAAGTAAAAATATATGAGGAAAACAAAGACAGGAGATATCAATGAATGAACAAGCATACAAAGCTCAAAATGAACCAAAATCGACATATCTGATCTTGTTTGTTTTGTTCATGGATTAATACTCCTTCTATTGTAACTAAGGAGGGATTTCCCAAGGCCATTTGAAACTTGTTTTATAGAAATTATGAACACATAGTTAGCTTGAGGTATAAGTGTCAATTGAAGATTTTGATAGAAACCAAAAATCTGTAGCAAAATTCTAATGAACATGAAATCAATGAAGGAATATATATATTTTAGTATTTGCTCAGTTGATTAACTGCTTGTTCCATTCTTGTGTCAGCCAGTAAGAACCCACTAAGAATCTAGCCAGGTGTCATAAAATGAGCCAATGTCTAACCTGTTAGAATTGAGAGGACATAAGTGTTGCTGTGCATTCTGCTGTGCATTATACTGTGTGCACACACACATGCAAAACTACAAACACATATGCAAATGCATAAGAACACACACATACACACATTCATATATATCCAATATCAAATATATAGATTCTTGGTTATATATAATATCACTATATAATATATTTAAACTGAATTTGTTACAGCAATGTGATAGATAATTTTATGTTCTGGACTGAGCTAATAATTTTAATAATTCTCAGCTTCTTTATAGATTAGTTACTATCATACTTAAAAACATAAACATAGGTATCTACACTCAACTAAAGAATAGATCATCAAGTAAAGTTGTAGCATCACCTAAAGAAGTTAGTTTCCAAGGCAAATAACTAGTTATGAAAGTATAAGATCCAATGTTAAACTTGACAGGTATTGTCTCAAATATCTATTATGATTGTATATTTCATGGAAATACATAAATTAGGGTGTTGTCAATTTGGTTATGTGATATTTCTTTTATTTGCAAGGTTATCATAAAATAGGTTTTATAAAATAAAAAATATGGTGTACTTTTTGTCCCCAAAATCAAACCAAAACAAACAATCAAAAGAAGGCAGATGTTTCTGCACTCACAGAACTCATGACAATGACCTTCATCTGTTTCCCCAAAACTCCAACTTGAAATGTTTACAGCTTTATATTTAGAGGACTCTGTTAATAAGAAAGGAAAAGATAAAATAAAAATAAAAATGCATAAATGTTAGTAAAGCTGATATAATCAGTGTTTCTTCAGTCTGTTTCATCCATACTTCTTGTTTTCTCATGAAATACATTTTCTCCAGGCATTTAATGCATTTATTCTCCAGTCTGTAGAAAGAAATGTGGGGTGGAAGTGCTGTTTTATAAGGATTGTCTGCAGAAGCCAATGATCAAGATCCATGGTGGTAGAGTTGCTTTGAGATAAAGAGTAAAAAGTATGTGATATGAAAGAAGATATGGGATAACACCGGCAATAGAAATGCTTAATGGAAAATGGGTAAGAAAATAAGGGAGAAAGGGAGAGTAGAGTAACGGAAACCAAAATGAAGTATTAGAAATAAGGAAATATCATAGAGAAATCTACTTCTTTATGTTTAAGAAAACACAATTTTCAAAATTTTGGTCAATTTTGAAATAGTATTTAAACTACAGTTTGTCTTTCCTTTCCTCATTCCAAACCCTCACATATAACCCAACTCACTGTATTTTTGATTCATAAGCCCTTTTCCCCATGTTATTGCATGTATATACGTATATGTATAAAAATATATATTTCAAAATATAAGCTCTCCAGAAACCATAGTTTTTTAAAGGGAAATATTTGAGTGTATGACAATTAACTCTGAGTTGTTTAGTATTTATCTCTTAGAGAATCCCCAAATAACAGAGTCTGTTTACCTCTCTAAAGGAGATCAGATCTGGGAGAATGGAGCCAAAAACTGAAGTATACTAAGGCCTAAACACAAGCCAACTTTATTCAAAGCATCCAAAAGTGTATACTCTGATAGTGAAAAAGAATGTAATGAGTTAGATGTGTAATCACAAGAATAAGCCACATCGGGAGGCATGTAATCAAACAACAAATAGCCAGCTCCAATGAATAATCTGAGGTAAATAACTTCCTACCTACTATATATATGTGGGGTAGGCAGAAAAGAACATACCAAGAACATGATTGGCCTAGAATTTTACATCAAAAAGAATATTAAAGGCAGTAAGAGAAAAAGGACATGTAACATATAAAGGAAGACCTATCAGAATTACACCAGACTTTTCACCTGAGACCATGAAAGCTAGAAGATCCTGGGCAGACCTCATGCAGACCCTAAGAGAACACAAACTTCAGCCAAAACTACTATACCCAGCAAAACTCTCAATTGCCATAGATGGGGAAACCAAAATATTCAACTACAAAACCAAATTTGCATGATACTTATCTACAAACCCAGCCCTACAAAGGATAATAGGGGAAAAATACCAACACAAGGGGGGAAACTACACCCCAGAAGAAACAAGATAGAAACCCCATCTAATCCAACCCAAAAGAGGAGAACCACTCAACTACAATAATAATAATAATAATAATAATAATAATAATAACACCCAAAATGTCCGGAAGTAATAATTACTATTCCTTAATATCTCTTAATATCAATGGACTCAATTTCCCAATAAAAAGACACAGACCAACACACTGGATATGGAAACAGGACCCTACATTTTGCTGCATACAGGAAAGACATCTCAGTGTCAAAGACAAACACCACCTTAGAGTAAAAGGCTGGAAGACAGTTTTACAATCAAATGGTCCCAGGAAACAAGATGGAGTAGCCATTCTAATATCAGATAAAATTTACTTTCAACCTAAAGTCATCAAAAGAGTCTCAGAAGGTCACTTCCTGCTTGTCAAAGGGAAAATCCACCAAGAAGAATTCTCAATACTGAACATCTATGCGCCAAATGTAAGGGCACCCTCATTGATAAAAGAAACTTTACTAAAGCTTAAAGCACACATTGCACCTAACACAATAATTGTAGGTGACTTCAACACTCCACTCTCCTCAATAGACCGATCAGGAAATCAGAAACTAAACAGGGAAACAGTGAAACTAATTGAAGCTTTGGACAAATTGGATTTAACAGATATATATAGAACATTCCATCCTAAAGCAAAAGAGTATACCTTTTTCTCAGCACCGCACGGTACCTTCTCAAAAATTGATCATATAATTGGTCACAAGACAGACCTCAACAAATACAAGAAGACCGAACTAATCCCATGTCTCCTATCAGATCACTATGGAGTAAAAGTGGTCTTCAATAGCAAGAAGAACAACAGAAAGCCCACATACACATGGAAACTGAACAATACTCTACTCAATGACACCCTGGTCAAGGAAGAAATAAAGAAAGAAATCAAAGACTTTTTAGACTTCAATGAAAATGAAGGTACGACCTACCCAAATCTCTGGGACACAATGAAAGCAGTGCTAAGAGGAAAACTCATAGCCCTGAGTGCCTCCAAAAAGAAACTGGAGAGAGCATACACTAGCAACTTAACAGCACACCTGAAGGCCCTGGAACAAAAAGAAGCTAACTCACCCAGGAGGAGTAGAAGAGAGGAAATCATCAAACTAAAGGCTGAAATCAATCAAGCAGAAACAAAGAGAACCATACAAAGAATCAACAAAACCAAGAGCTGGTTCTTCGAGAAAATCAACAAGATAGATAAACCCTTAGCTAGACTAACCAAAGGGCACAGAGATAGTATCCAAATTAATAAAATTAAAATGAAAAGGGGGATATAACAACAGAAACTGAGCAAATTCAAAAGATCATCAGATCCTACTACAAAGGCCTATACTCAAAACAACTGGAGAATCTGGAGGAAATGGACAATTTCCTAGACAGATACCAAATACCAAAATTAAATCAGCATCAAGTAGTTCAGCTAAACAGTCCCATAACCCCTAAAGAAATAGAAGTTATAGAAAGCCTCCCAACCAAAAAATGTACGGGACCAGATGGTTTTAGTGCAGAATTCTACCAGACCTTCAAAGAAGACTTAACACCAATACTCTTCAAACTATTCCACAAAATAGAGACAGAAGGGACACTGCCCAACTCATTATTCGAAACCACAATTATGCTGATACCTAAACCACAAAAAATCCAACAAAGAAAGAGAACTACAGGCCAATTTCTCTTAGGAATATTGATGCAAAAATACTAAATAAAATTCTTGCCAACCAAATCCAAGAGCCTATCAAACGATCATTCACCATGATCAAGTAGGCTTCATTCCAGGGATGCAGGGATGGTTCAATATATGGAAATCCATCAATGTAATCCACTACATAAACCAACTAAAAGAAAAAACCACATGGTCATCTCATTAGATGCTGAAAAAGCATTGACAAAATTCAGCATCCTTTCATGTTAAAAGTCTTGGAAAGAGCAGGAATTCAAGCCCATACCTAAACATAGTAAAAGCAATCTACAACAAACCAGTACCCAACATCAAAATAAATGGAGAGAAACTTGAAGCAATCCCACAAAAATCAGGGACTAGACAAGGCTGCCCTCTCTCTCCATATCTTTTCAATATAGTACTTGAAGTTCTAGCGAGAGCAATTAGACAACATAAGGAAGTCACAGGGATACAAATTGGAAAGGAAGAAGTCAAAGTATCGTTATTTGCAGACAATATGGTAGTCTACTTAAGCGATCCAAAAAACTCCACCAGAGAACTTCTACAGCTGATAAACAACTTCAGCAAAGTGGCTTGTTATAATATAAACTCAAGCAAATCAGTAGCCTTCTTGTACTCAAAGGACAAGCAGGCTGAGAAAGAAGTTAGGGAAATAACACCCTTCACAATAGCCACAAACAACATAAAGTACCTTGGCGTAACTCTAACCAAACAAGCAAAAGATCTGTATGACACGAACTTCAAGTCCTTGAAGAAAGAAATCGAAGAAGACCTCAGAAGATGGAAAAATATTTTTTGCTCCTGGATTGACAGGATCAATATGGTAAAAACGGCCATCTTGCCAAAAGCAATCTACAGATTCAATGCAATCCCCATCAAAATCCCAACTCAATTCTTCATAGATCTAGAAAGAGCAATTCTCAAATTCATCTGGAGCAACAAAAAACCCAGGATAGCTAAAATTATTCTCAACAATAAAAGGGCTTCTGGGGGAATCAATATCCCTGACCTCAAGCAGTACTACAGAGCAATTGTGTTAAAAACTGCATGGTATTGGTACAGCAACAGGCAGGTAGATCAATGGAATAGGATTGAAGACCCAGAAATGAACCCACAGACTTATGGTCACTTGATCTTTGATAAAGGAGCCACAGCCATCCAGTGGAAAAAACATAGCCTTTTCAACAAATGGTGCTGGTTCAACTGGAGGTCAACATGCAGAAGAATGCTAATTGACCCACTCTTATCTCCTTGTACTAAGATCAACTCCAAGTGGATCAAGGACCTCCACATAAAACCAGACACACTGAAACTATTAGAAAAGAAACTTGGGAAGACCCTGGAGGACATGGGCACAGGGGGAAAGTTCCTGAACAGAACACCAATAGCTTATGCTCTATGATCAAGAATTGACAAATGGGACCTCATAAAATTACAAAGTTTCTGTAAGGCAAAGGACACTGTCAGAAGGACAAAATGGCAACCAACAAAGTGGGAAATGATCTTCACCAACCCCACATCCGACAGAGGGCTAATATCCAATATATCGAAAGAACTCAAAAAGTTAGACCCCAAAGAACCAAATAACCCTATCAAAAAATGGGGTACAGAGGTAAGCAAAGAATTTTCACCAGAAGAAATGCGGATGGCCGAGAAGCACCTTAAGAGATGTTCAACATCATTAGTCATCAGGGAAATGCAAATCAAAACAACCCTGAGATTCCACCTTACACCAGTCAGAGTGGCTAAGATTAAAAACTCAAGAGACAACAAGTGCTGGCGAGGATGTGGAGAAAGAGGAACACTCCTCCACTGTTAATGGGATTGCAAAATGGTAAAACCGCTCTGGAAATCAGTGTGGCAGTTCCTCAGAAAATTGGGCATGTCACTTCCAGAGGACCCTGGCATACCACTCCTGGGCATATACCCAGAGGATTCCCCTGCATACAATAAAGACACATGCTCCACTATGTTTATAGCAGCCTTGTTTATAATAGCCAGAAATTGGAAGGAGCCCAGATATCCCTCAAAAGAGGAATGGATACAGAAATTGTGGTATATTTATACAATGGAGTACTACTCAGCAATTAAAAATAATGAACTCATGCAATTTGTAGGTAAATGGTTAGATCTGGAAACTATCATCCTAAGTGAGCTAACCCAATCACAAAAGAATACACATGAAATGCAATCACTGATAAGTGGATATTAATGAGCCCAGAAGCCCTAAATACTCAAGGCACAATTAGCAAGTCAAATGACTCCCAAGAAGAAGAAAGGAGAGGACCCTGGGCCTGTAAAAATTGGATCCAGTATTGTAGACCCAGAACAGAGAAATCGTTGGGGGAGGGGAATGATTGGGGAATAGCTGGGGGGGAGAAAAATTATTGGACATATGGTGGGGGGGGGAACTGGGAAAGGGGAAAGTCTTTGGAATTTAAACATAAAATATAGAAAATAAAAATTAAAAAAAATAAAAACAAAAAACAGACCACATGCAAACAGCGGGCACACCTGGAGTCAGGTGCGTGGCCAGAGTTATAGCTTAGCTTAGCTCTGCAGGAGATCCAGGCACAGAAAGCTCAGCTGCGGGTGCAGACTACTGTGGCTGGGGCCGGCTCTCTGAGCAGGCTAGCAGTGAGGGGCCTCCTTGTCTAGGGACACAGCTTGGAATTCTAGCAGCTGGAGTCAGGGGCTTGGACTGAGAGCTAGCATAGTCCAGCACAGACAAAGCTGCCAGAAGAGATCAGCAGAGCCAGGTACCAGCAGCTCAGCCAAGGTCACGCTGTGCTCTCAGTGGGGCCACCATCTTGCCTCAGGATACTGGCGCACAAACAGTGGGCACACCAAGCACAGAGAGCAGCTGGTGTCAGGTGTGTGGCCAGAGATATAGCTTAGCTTAGTTCTGCAGGAGATCTGGGCACAGACAGCTCAGCTACGGGTGCAGACCACCCCTGCTGGGGCTGGCTCTCTGAGCAGCAAGGGGGCAATCTTGCCTCAGAACACAGCTCAGAATTCTAGCAGCTGGAGTCAGGGGCTGGACTGAGAGCTAGCATAGTCCAGCACAGACAACACCACCAGAAGAGATCAACAGAGCTGGGTACCAACAGTTCAGCCAAGGTCACTGTCTCCTGGGGACAGGCGTGCTGTGCTTTCAGCAGGGCGCCATCTACAATAAGACCAACTAACTCCAGAGATAAACAGATAGCAAAAGGCAAATGGAGGAACGTTATTAACAGAAATCAAGGCAATATGGCACCATCTGAACCCAATTCGCCAACCACAGCAAGTCCAGGATACCCCAGCACACCAGAAAAACAAGAGTTAGATATAAAAGCACAGGTCATGATGCTCCTAGAGGAACACAAAAAAGACATAAACAAATCTCTTAAAGAAATGCAGGGGAACATCAATAGAATAGAAGCTCTTACAATCCAAACACAAAAAACACTTAAAGAACTCCAGGAGAATATGGGCCATCAGACAGAAACCAATAAAGAGGAAATGAGAAAATCAGTTAAAGAAATGCAGGAGAACTTGAAACAACAGGCAGAAGTCATGAAAGAGGGAGCACAAAAATATATTAAAGAATTACATGAAAACACAAACAAACAAATGATGGAACTGAGCAAAACCATCCAAGATCTGAACACAGAGGTAGAAACAACTAACAAATTACAAAAGGAGGCAACTTTGGAGGTAGAAAACCTTGGGAAGAAATCAGGGGTCATAGATGCAAACATCAACAACAGAATACAAGAGATAGAAATAAGAATCTCAGATGCTGAAGATAACATAGTAACGATTGACTCCACAGTCAAAGAAAATGCAAAATCCAAAAGGCTTGTAACCCAAAACATACAGGAAATCCAGGACACAATGAGAAGACCAAACCTAAGGATTATAGGGATGGATGAGAGTGAAGATCTACAACTTAAAGGGCCAGCAAATATCTTTAACAAAATTATGGAAGAAAACTTCCCTAACTTAAAGAGAGAGATGCCAATGAATATACAAGAAGCCTACAGAACTCCAAACAGACTGGACCAGAACAGAAAGACCTCCCATCACATAATAATCAAAACCCCAAATGTACTAAACAAAGAAAGAATATCAAAGGCAGTAAGAGAAAAAGGACAAGTAACATATAAAGGAAGACCTATCAGAATCACACCAAACTTCTCTCCAGAAACCATGAAAGCTAGAAGATCCTGGGCAGACCTCATGCAGACCCTAAGAGAACACAAATGTCAGCCAAGACTAATATACCAAGCAAAACTCTCAATCAACATAGATGAAGAAATCAAAATATTCCATGACAGGACCAAATTTACACAATATCTTCCCACTAACCCAGCTCTACAAAGGATAATAGGAGGAAAACTCCAATACAAGGAAGGGAACGCCACCCAAGAAAAACCAAGACAGTAAACTTCTTCCATCAAACTCAAAGGAAGATAACTACTCAAAAACAAAAATAACATCAAAAATGTCAGGAAGTAATAATCTCTATTCCTTAAATCTCTTAACATCAATGGACTCAAGTCCCCAATAAAAAGACATAGACTAACAGACTGGATGCGGAAACAGGACCCAACATTTTGCTGCTTACAGGAAACACACCTCAGAGTCAAAGACAAACACTACCTTAGAGTAAAAGGATGGAAGACAATTTTGCAAGCAAATGGTCACAGGAAGCAAGCTGGAGTAGCCATTTTAATATCAGATAAAATTGACTTTCAACCCAAAGTCATCAAAAGAGACACAGAAGGTCACTTCTTGCTAGTCAAAGGAAGGATCCACCAAGAAGAACTCACAATTCTAAACATCTATGCTCCAAATGTAAGGGCACCCTCGTTTGTAAAAGAAACCTTACTAAAGCTCAAAGCACACATTGCACCTAACACAATGATTGTGGGGGACCTCAATACTCCACTATCCACAGTGGACCGACCAGGAAAACAGAAACTAAACAGAGACACGGAGAAACTCATCAAAACTTTGGAGCAATTGGATAGAACATATATATATATATATATATATATATATATATATATATATATATATATAGAACATTTCACCCTAAAGCAAAAGACTATACCTTTTTCTCAGCCCCTCATGGTACCTTCTCCAAAATCGACCATATAATTGGACACAAGACAGATCTCAACAAATATAAAAAGATCGAACTAATCCCATGCCTCTTATCAGATCACCATGGAGTAAGAGTGTTCTTCAATAGCAAAAAAAAAAAAAAAAAAAAAAAAAAAAAAAAAAAAAAAAAAAAACAAAAAACAGAAAATCCCCATATGCGTGGAGGTTGAACAATATTCTACTCAATGATACCTTAGTCCAGGAAGAAATAAAGAAAGAAATCAAAGAATTCTTAGAATTTAATGAAAATGAAGGCACAAAATACCCAAATCTATGGGACACAATGAAAGCAGTGCTTAGAGGAAAACTCATAGCCCTGAGTGTCTCCAAAAAGAAACAGGAGAGAGCATATACTAGCAACTTAATGGTGCACTTGAAAGCTCTGGAAGAAAAAGAAGCAATTTCACCCAGGAGGAGTAGAAGACAGGAAATCATCAAACTCAGGGTGGGAATCAATCAAGTTGAAACAAAGAGAACCATAAAAAGAATCAATAAAACCAGGAGCTTGTTCTTTGAAAAAATCAACAAGATAGAATAACCCCTCATAAAACTACAAATTTTCTGTAAGGCAAAAGACACTGTCAAAAGGATAAATTGGCAACCAACAAATTGGGAAAAAACTTCACCAATCCCACATCGACGGAGGGCTAATTTCCAATGTATACAAAGAACTCAAGAGGTTAGACCCCAGAAAACCAAATAACCCTATCCAAAAATGGGGTACAGAGCTAAACAGAGACTTTTCACCTGAAGAAATTTGGATGGCTGAGAAACACCTTAAAAAATGTTCAACATTAGGGAAATGCAAATTAAAACAACCCTGAGATTTCACCTCACACCAGTCAGAATGGCTAAGATTAAAAACTCAGAAGACATCAGGTGTTGGCCAGGATGTGGAGAAAGAGGAACACTCCTCCACTGCTGGTGGGAATGCAAGCTGGTACAGCCACTCTGGAAATCAGTATGGCGGTTCCTCAGAAAACTGGACGTGATACTTCTGGAGGACCCAGCCATACCACTCCTCGGAATATACCCAGAAGATTCCCCAGCATGCAATAAGGATACATGCTCCACTATGTTCATAGCAGCCTTATATATAATAGCCAGAAGCTGGAAAGAACCCAGATGTCCCTCAACAGAGGAATGGATACAAAAAATGTGGTATATATACACAATGGAGTACTATTCAGCCATTAGAAACAATGAATTCATGAAATTCTTAGAGAAATGAATGGAGCTGCAGGACGTCATACTAAGTGAGGTGACCCAGTCTCAAAAGAATACTCATGGTATACAGTCACTGATAAGTGGATATTAGCCTAGAAACTTGGAACACCAAAAACATAAATCACATATCAAGTGATGTCTCACAAGAAGAAAGGAGTGGACACTGGTGCTTGAATGGACCAAAACATCATTGTGGGGGAGTACAAGAACAGTAAGTTGGGAGGGGGTGGATGAGAGAGCAGGGGGAGGGAAAAGGACATGTGGGACCTTTGGGGTTGGGGAACCAGAAAAAGGGAAATGAATTGTAAATATAGAATATATCCAATAAAAAAGAAAGAAAGAAAGAAAGAAAGAAAGAAAGAAAGAAAGAAAGAAAGGAAGAAAGAAAGAAAAAAGATCTCTCAGGACTCGGGCCACCAGCCAGTCATCTAAGAATGGGAGCTTGGCAGAGCAGCAGTTCCTGTGTTCCAGCAGGGCATGGTTTCTCTGCCCTGTGGGAGACTCTGCAAGCCACACTCCCCACTCCCTGCAGCCACCGCCAGTATCCTTGCAACTGTCTAGACTAAGCGAACTGAACCAGGTACCTGTGAGATCCAGAATTTGGGATCTCTGGCGACTCAAGGTCACCAGGCAGCGATCCGGGCAGAGCAGTGGTTCCTGGGCCCCAACCAGGGGTGGGCTCTGCGTGCGGAGTGGAACCTTGCACTCTGCTGAACTGTGTCCATCTTGGTGGCAGCTGCTTGGATTGAGCAGGTAGAACCAGATACCTGAGATATCTCAAGCTTAAGATCTCTGGGGACTCAAGCCACCAGCCAGTCTAAGAATGGGAGGGTTCTCTGCCTTGTGGGAGACCCTGCACTCTGCATTCCCCACTCCCAGCGGCCTCTACCAGCATCCTTGCTGCTGACTGGACTAAGCAAGCAGAACCAGAGAAGACAAGCAGCATCAGGTACGCAGAGATAACTGAAAATAACATTGCTTGGAGCAAGATACACCAGGGGTCCAACAACACCCAAGAGGAGAACAACACATCAGCAATCTGTGCCAGGGGAAACCCAGTCATCCATTGTTTGGAAAATAGCCTTACTAGCCCACAGGAGGTTCAAGCACCAGCTAGTGACTACAGGACCAACTAAGGCCAGAGATAACCAGATGGCAAAACGCAAATGTAGGAACTTTACTAACAGAAATCAAGGCAATATGGCAGCATCTGAACGAAGTTCTCCCACAGAACTAAGTCCCGGATAACCCAACACACCACACAAAAAAGATATGGATCTAAAATCACTGGTCAGATTGCTAATAGCGGAACACATAGACAAATCTCTTAAAGAAATACAGGAGAAAATGGATCAATAATTAGAAGCCCTTACAAGGAAAACACAAAAATCACTTAAAGAAATTCAGGAGAATATGGATCAAAAAATAGAAGTCAATAAGGAGGAAATACAAAACTCACTTAAAGAAATACAGGAGAATATGGGTCAAAAAATAGAAGTCATGAAAGAGGAAACACAAAAAATCTCTTAAGGAAATACATGAAAATACAAACAAGCAAGTGAAAGATCTGAGCAAAACCATTCAGGATCTAAAAACAGAAGTAAAAACAATTAAGAAATCGCAAAGGGAGACAACTTTGGAGATAGAAAATCTTGGCAAGAAATCAGGGACCATAGATACAAATATCAATAATAGAATACAATGGATAGAAGAAAGAATCTCAGATGCTGAAGATACCATATAAACCATTGATTCAACAGTCCAAGAAAATGCAAAATGCAAAAAGCCTGTAAACCAAAACATCCAGAAATTCCAGGACACAATGAGAAAACAAAACCTAAGGGTTATAGGCATAGCTGAGAGGGAAGATATACAACATAAAGGGCCAGCAAATATCTTCTAAAAAATTACAGAAGAAAACTTCCCCAACCTAAACAGAGAGATACCCATGAATATACAAGGAGCCTACAGAACTCCAAACAGACTGGACCAGAACAGAAATAACTCCTGTCACATAATAATCAAAACCTCAAATGGACTAAACAAAGAAAGAATATTAAAGGCAGTAAGACAAAAAGGCCAAGTAACATATAAAGGAAGTCTTATCAGGATTACTCCAGACTTCTCACCTGAGACCATGAAAGCTAGAAGATCCTGGGCAGATATCATGCAGATTCTAAGATAATACAAATTTCAGCGAAAACTATTTTACCCAGCAAAACTCTCAATCATCATAGATGGAGAAACCAAGGTAGTCCATGACAAAACCAAATTTGCACATTATCTTTCCCCAAACCTAGCCCTACAAAGGATTATAGGGGAAAAACACCAACACAAGGAGGGAAACCACACCCCAGAAGAAGCAAGACAGAAACCCCCTCTATTCAAACCCAAAAGAAGATAACCACTCAAATATAAAAAAAATAACGTCATAAATGTCAGGAAGTAATAATTACTGTTCCTTAATATCTCTTAACATCAATGGGCTCAATTCTCAATAAAAAGACATAGACTAACAGACTGGATATGGAAACAGGACCCTACATTTTGCTGCATACAGGAAAAACATCTCAGTGTCAAAGACAAACACTACCTTAGAGTAAAAGACTGGAAGACAATTTTACAAGCAAATGGTCTCAGGAAACAAGATGGAGTAGCCATTCTAATATCAGATAAAATCAACTTTCCACCTAAAATCATCAAAAGAGTCACAGAAGGTCACTTTTTGCTGATCAAAGGAAAAACTCACCAAGAATATCTCTCAATACTGAATGCTAGGTTCCAAATGCAAGGGCACCCTCATTCATAAAAGAAACTCTACTAGAGCTTAAAGCACACATTACACCTAACACAATAGTTGTGGGTGACTTCAACATTCCACTATCCAATCAGGAAATCAGAAACTAAACGGGGACACAGTGAAACTAATTGAAGTTTTGGACCAAATGGATTTAACAGATATATAGAGAACATTTCATCCCAAAGCAAAAGAATATACCTTTTTCTCAGCACCACATGGTGCCTTCTCCAAAATTGATCATATAATTGGTCACAAGACAGATGTCAACAAATACAAGAAGATCAAACTAATCCCATGTCTCCTATCGGATCACTGTGGAGTAAAAGTGGTCTTCAATAGCAAGAAAAACAACAGAGAGCCCACATACACAAGGAAACTGAACAATACTCTACTCAATGACACCTTAGTCAAGGAAGAAATAAAGAAAGAAATCAAAGACTTTTTAGAATTCAATGAAAATGAATGTACAACGTATTCATATCTATGGGACACAATGAAAGCAGTGCTAAGAGGAAAACTCATAGACCTGAGTGTCCCCAAAAAGAAACTGGAGAGAACATACACTTGCAGCTTAACAGCACAACTAAAAGCCCTGGAACAAAAAGAAGCTAATCCACCCAGGAGGAGTAGAGGACAGGAAATCATCAAACTAAGCACTGAAATCAATCAAGTAGAAAAAAAGTAAACCATACAAAGAATCAACAAAACAAGGAGCTGGTTCTTTGAGAAAATCAACAAATTAGATAAACCCTTAGCCAGAATAACCAAGTTATTCTTGGTTATATTGGGATATTGGGGCACACAGTATCCAAATTAACAAAACTAGAAATTAAAAGGGGGATATAACAACAGAAACTGAGGAAATTCAAAAAATCTTCAGACTCTACTACAAAAGCTTATAAAGGCAACTGGAGAATCTGGAGGAAATGGTCAATTTTTTAGACAGATACCAAACAACAAAATTAAATCATGGTCAATTAGATCAGCTAAACAGTCCCATAACCCCTAGAGAAATAGAAGGGGTTATAGAAAGTCTCCCAATTAAAAAAATTATGGGACCGGATAGTTTTAGTGCAGAATTTTATCAGACTTTCAAAGAAGATCTAACACCAATACTCTTCAAGCTATTACACAAAATAGAAGCAGAAGGAACTCTGCTCAACTCATTCTATGAAGCCACAACTATGCTGATACCAAAACCACACAAAGATCCAACAAAGAAAGAGAACTATAGGCCAATTTTCCTTATGAATATTGATCCAAAAATACTAAATAAAATCCTTGCCAATAGAATCCAAGAGCACATCAAAACGATCATTCACCATGATCAAGTAGGCTTCATTCCAGGGATGCAGTGATGGTTCAATATATGGAAATCCATCAATATAATCCACTACATAAACAAACTCAAAGAAAAAAACCACATGGTCATCTCATTAGATGCTGACAGAGCATTTGACAAAATTCAGCATCCTATCATGCTAAAAGTACTGGAAAGAACAGGAATTCAAGGCCCATACCTAAACATAATAAAAGCGATATACAACAAACCAGTAGGCAACATCAGAATAAATGGAAAGAAACTTGAAGCAATCCCACTAAAATCAGGGACTAGACAAGGCTGCCCTTTCTCTCCATATCTATTCAATATAGTATTTGATGTTCTAGCCAGAGCAATTAGACAAAATAAGGAAGTCAAAGGGATACAAATTGGAAAGGAAGAAGTCAAACTATCATTTGCAGATGATATGATAGTATACTTAAGTGACCCAAAAAACTCCAGCAGAGAACTCCTACAGCTGCTAAAGAAATTCAGCAACGTGGCTGGTTATATAATCAACTCAAGCAAATCAGTAGTCTTCCTATACTCAAAGGACAAGCAGGCTGAGAAAGAAGTTAGGGAAATAACACCCTTCACAATAGCTACAAACAATATAATGTATTTCGGCATGACTGTTACCAAAAAGTGAAAGATCTGTATGACAAGAACTTCAAGTCTTTGAAGAAAGCAATCAAAGAAGACCTCAGAAGATGGAAAAATATTTGTTGCTCTTAGATTGGCAGGATTAAAATTGTAAAAATGGCCATCTTGCCAAAAGCAATCTACAGATTCAATGCAATCTCCATCAAAATCCCAAATCAATTCTTTATAGATCTAGAAAAAGCAATTCTTAAATTCATCTGGAGTAACAAAAAACCCGGAATAGCTAAAACTATTTTCAACAATAAAAGGACTTCTGGTGGAATAAATATTCCTGACCTCAAGCAGTACTACCGAGCAACTATGTTAAAAACTGCATGGTAATCGTACAGCAACAGACAAGTAGATCAATGGAATAGAATTGAAGACCCAGAAATGAACCCACAGACTTATGGTCACTTGATCTTTGATAAAGGAGCTACAACCATCCAGTGGAAAAAAAGAAAGCCTTTTCAACAAATGGTGTTGTTTCAACTGGAGGTCAACATGCAGAAGAATGCAAATTGACTCATTCTTATCACCTTGTACTAAGATCAACTCCTAGTGGATCAAAGACCTCCACATTAAGCCAGACACACTGAAACTAATAGAAAAGAAACTGGGGAATACCCTGGAGGATATGGGCGCAGGGGGAAAGTTACTGAACAGAACACCAATAGCTTATGCTCTAAGATCAAGAATTGACAAATGGGACCTCATTAAATTACAAAGTTTCCGTAAGGCAAAGGACACTGTCAGAAGGACAAAATAGCAACCAACAAATTGGGAAACGATCTTCACCAGCCCCACATCCGACAGAGGGCTAGTATCCAATATATACAAAGAACTCAAGAAGTTAGTCCCCAAAGAACCAAACAACCCTATTAAAAATGGGGTACAGAGCTAAACAAAAAATTTTCATCAGAAGGAATTTGCAAGGCTGAGAAGCACCTTAAGAGATGTTCAACATCATTAGTCATCAAGGAAATGCAAATCAAAACAACCCTGAGATTCCACCTCACACCAATCAGAATGGCTATGATTAAAAACTCAAGAGACAACAGGTGCTGGTGAGGATATGGAGAAAGAGGAACTCTCCTCCACTGTTGATGGGATTGCAAGATGGTACAACCACTCTGATAATCAGTCTGGTGGTTCCTCAGAAAATTGGGCATGACACTTCCAAAGGACCCTGTCATACCATAAATATATGCATGCAATAAAGACACATGTTCCACTGTGTTCATAGCAGCCTTATTTATATTATCCAGAAGTTGGAAGGGGCCCAGATGTCCCTCAAAGGAGGAATGGATACAGAAAATGTGGTATATTTATACAATGGAATACTAGTCAGCAATTAAAAATAATGAATTCATGCAATTTGTAGGCAAATGGTTAGATCTGGAAAATATCATCCTAAGTGAGTTAACCCAATCACAAAAGAATACACATGAATTGCAATCACTGATAAGTGGATATTAATGAACCCAAAAGCTCTGAATACTCAAGGCACAATTAGCAAATCAAAAGATTCCCAAGAAGAAGGAAGGAGAGGACACTGTTCTTGAAAAGACTGGTTCCAGTTTTGCAGGAGAGTACCAGAACAGAGAAAGGATTGGGGGGTGATTGGGGAATGAAGCAGTGGGGAGGGGAGGGAGAAGAGGATTTACTGGACACATGGTGAGGGGGGAACTTGGAAAGGGGAAAGTCTTCGGAATATAAACATAGATTATAAAAATAAAAGAAAGGAAGAAAAAGAAAATCACTAAAAAAATTTAATCCCAAAACAACCATTTTGTAAAGAATATTTTCTATCTATATTTGTAAACCCAGTGAGTCAAGCAATACATATTTTCATATTTTCCCATATTTCATTATGGGAAAATATAAATATAAATATTCACACGCGTCTGTGTGTTTACATGTTTCTATCTTACTGTATATTTATGTGTATCTTTCTATCATCTATCATCATTCCATCTATCTATCTGTCTGTCTTTCTATCTATCTATCTATCTATCTATCTATCTATCTATCAGTCCATCATACAATTATCTTTAACATGTGTATTTAAAATATATTCCATGCTAGCATTTAAAGGAGATGGAGATTTCTGTGTTTTGTTTTTTGAGGGTTTTTTTGGTGGGGGAGTGTTGTCTTTCACTTTAGATGAGACTAGCCTAAAAGTGTTCAGTACTACTGACTTTACCTCCTAAAGCATGGTAGGTATGGGCATGTTCCAATTTTCTTATAGACTTACAGTTAGTATTCAAGTTATCCTCGGATATCATTCACTGAAACCTTGTAATAGGCAAATAAATTACAAAATTACAATTTAAAGAATTCATGAAAGGAAAATAGAGATGGTATTTTACCCTATATAATATTGTTCACAATTTTCTTGATACAAGAATGTATAAGATGGATATTTTTGTTAGGATTGTATGCTTTCAATCAATAAATTCATGGCTTGTGAAGGCTAAAGAAATTATGTAGATTGAGCACTGGTACAAGGAATTCTAATCTTTTGAGTGGATTCCAAATTGAATTGTAAAAATAGGAGGTGAAAAATAACTTGTATCAGGGCCAAAGACAAGGCTCATTTGGTAACAATATTATTTATGCAAGCCTGACCACCTGTGTTTTATTATTGGTACAAAGGTTTAAAGGAGCCAGGTATGTCTGCAGTCTTAGCACTCCTACAGTAATATTAAAAATACAGATAAATGAATCTATTAGAAAATAGCAAGCTGGGGGGGACACAGAGAAATGTAACACAAGATGCAGCTCACCTCAAGGCGATGGATAACAAGACCCAACACTTGAAAGCTGTCCCTTGACTTCTACATGCCAGCCACAGAATACATTACTTACATGAAGTACACTCACCCATGCATACTAATTTAGTTAATTAATTAAACTATAACTCACACCCAACATTCGTACACAGTGTCAATTGTCATTTCATGTTCTAAAAGCAATAATTCTATTACATTTAGTTAGAATGGATTTTTCAGTACTTAACATATATAAACAACAAGATCTTTGTTAATGTGGTAGCAGTTTTATGTATGTGTAAACAAGCATGGAGAAAATATTAAGGTGACTATAATCATAGAACTGGCAGAAGAAGAATTTAGAATTGAAACATTGGGGTATTATACTCCAAGAAAGGCAGGCTCATAACCATGATGCAATCTGCTTTTCCAATTTTGCCAAATACATCAAAATATTAATCTATGCAGTAAAACCATCCAGGAACATTTTAAAAACAAATTCCATCTGACTTTAATTTATCTTGAGTTAGTTATGTTTGCTGATGTCATTTTTCATTTTCTCACCATACTTTGGTCAGAGAAAAACGGGTTTTTGAGAGTTTATTTTTTAGGTAAAGTGGGTTTTTTTTTATTTTGTTTTGTTTTTTTTTTTTTGTAATGGTACATTCAAGGTAACATCTTAATAATTTCTATACTTGAACAACATTGGAACTCAGAAGCCGCAGGAAGGGAAGAAATGAGTTTTCAACTACCTATAACTGACCTGGAGATTCCCTGTAGCAAAGACACAGACCTTTCAACCTCAAACAGACTTCTATGAAGCACCCTGGAGATCATAGGAAAGGAAGATTTGGAGCCTGGGAGGAAGGGAAACTCAGTTGTTCATCCTATGCTGCAAGCATTCCTTTGAGTGGAGTTGAATAATGAAATTAGGTGGCAACAGAACATACTCTCTGGACATCGACTTTGATGATGACATTAATAATTCAGGTGTTTTAAGGGATGGAGTCGGCTCTTAAATAATACAGGTTCTTTGGAACCTATGCTTTTTATTTCTTTTTTTTTTCTTTTAGTTTCTTAGCTTGAAAGGGAACATGATTCAGAAATAAAAATTAACTCGTTAAACTTGTAATGATAGCTTAATTAACTTTTAACTCTGAACAAAGCTTTATATATTTTTTTCTTGAGTTATAGAATGGTTTCTTGTGAATTAGCTGAGATTTTGGGTCTTCTACACTAAATGTTAAAGATTATCATATTTTTATTTGTTGGGCAATTCTTCTAAGATGTGGAGTTGCCCCCAAAATAATTAGACATTTAATGTTTTATACCCAGGTTTAATTCATTTCATTCTCAACATCTCTGTTCTCTGCCCTTACAGTGAATGGTGATACAGATTACTTCATGATTATTTCCCAAAATGATGGTGTCATTATTCCTCCTTTTTCTCTAGTTCCAAGTCAGCAGCCATACTTCTCATCTCTCAGGAGCTGCTTTGGATATTTCTTTTCACTTCTGCTATAAGCCAGATTTTTTCCATTAATATGTGCTCCTAGTTTTATATAAACATATAAAGTTTATATAAGATGTCTTTCTCAGTCCTTCTCCACACTATTTTCTGAGACAGAGTTATTCATTGAGCCTAGATTCCACAGACTTGCTATTCCGAGGGATCACCAAGGCCAAGGGATCCATCTGCCCTTGTCTTCCTATCCCTGGGATAGAACATGTGTACCAGAAACTCTGTCTTTTTCCATAGGTCCTGACAATCATCATTTAAAACCATATTCTTCACTAGCAAATACTTGACCAACCAAGTTATCTCCAAACACTCTATATTAATTTTAAAAATTCCATTGACATTTTATTTAAGTTTTTACCTTGAAAGTTTCCAAATAAGACCCAAGTATAATATTAATTTTGTCTGTTCTTCAAAGAAAGTCCACTTCCCATCAAGACACAGCCTAATTTCATTGTTCTTGAATATGGGCTGACATTTAACTGCTTCAAACAAAATGAAGAATAAGAGGAAAACAATGTGGTGCAACTTCAGATGTTAGATGAAAGAAAGCCAACCTGTCCACCTGGTTCTCTTTAAAGGTTTACTATTTGGATACTTCCTACAGAGACATGTACATCTCTGTAAGAAGCCCAGGACACACGAGATTGCACATTCTTGCATTCTCTGATTTTCCCTCCAAACTTAGCTCATTGTTCCTGTTTCAATATCTCATAGGACTGGGGGATAGAGTTTCAGGTTAGCAACTTTAGAAACTTTTCAGAAATATAATCAGATAATATAAAGCAATAACAAGTAATAAGAGGAAAACTGCTGTGCACAATTCTTACCTGGAGTCTCTGTAACCATAACAATATAGTCATTGTTTTATTCCACTGGAATTTATGACACTTAGTTTTGTGGCAACAGATATCCTGATCATTTTCTTCTAAGGGATTTTAAGTTCTGTTTAAAATAGGAGGTATTTCCTATGATAAGATAACATGTGCTCAGCACTTGTTAGAAATCAAAGCTATGGAACCACCATACTGTTACATCTATTATATCTTATCTTTTTACTATTACACTTTTATTTCTATTTCCTATATAAATATACAAGAAAAACAACTTTAGCTACATTTTATTCTATGTATCCCACTAAAAGTTTAATGTTTTCACCATGATATTTAAGTGAAGCAATACATCAACATTCAATTCTATGTTCTTTTGCAATTTTTTCTCATTTCATTTGTTATATAATAATTTTGTACAGCTTAGTTCGATCACATTCACACCTCTCCTCCAGTTCCATTTAAATCCATGACCTTTCTCTACTCATCCAACTCTGTGTCTTTGAAAAAGAATTCCATCAAGGATGACCTAGGCTGTTTTTTATTCCTGGATGAATGGCTTTTTAGAACACAGGGCTCAAAACACTAAATTTACTTTAAAACTTTTATACTACACAATACTCTACCAAATGTATGTATTTTTCTTTAAGTGAAAATTATATTTCTGTGATTAACTAAGCACCTACTGTTATAATTATCTTTTATGTTTATGTATAGTATATGTTTAGATTTCATTTTAACTTACTCATCAGTTTCTATTCCTTTCCCTCAATATGCTTACTCATATTCTTTAGCATTAAATTTATTTGCATTATAAACAACTATTTGGTTTCCAATGGTCATCAAAAACAATGAACCCATTCCTATAGTTTCAAAAGATGAAACAATAGGAAAGCAAAAAGTCCCATTGGATGCATATGATATATTTTAACTTTTATACACTATGACATTAATTTGGTTTTAAATCCTTTCAACAATTGAGATAAGAAAGCAATATTGAACTCTGCTATGAAAGACTTACATACCTCTAATGAGCTACAATAAATTATTTTTGATATACATACATATACAAGAGTACAAATTGGCCTTTATTTAGTAAAGTATATTTTTAAAAACCGTGAATGCAAATTAGCCCTAACCCATACTGGTACTAAGGGTTACATTTATTGCTATATAGTCTTATATGAAGGCTGTCTAAACAAAATTGACAAATAATGCTGGGATAGAACCCCATCTGGGCATCTCTTGTTGCTAAATAAGGCCTCCAGTATAGGTACTGAGTTATGTCTAATTGAGTTGTTGAACAAAAGACGTTCCAGGAAAACTCAAATAAATTGGGCTGTTCCATTACTAATATCCAAACTAACCGCTAGTACTCATTACTAAAGATGTCACCTACATGCTTAATTGAATATGGAAAAGCTGAACTGGTGCCTATGTAAAGTTTTTGCTCCTACACTTTAGCATCTGTCATATAGAAAGTTACTGGGCACAACATCAAAGGAAAAACATAAACACAAAAACAGTTACAAGCTGTTACTATCTTTTAAAGAACAGTTTGTTGCAGTTTGTCTCTTAACCAAGCTAGGTCCCAAATAATTGAGACTAGACTATTACATTTGTTTAACAAGCATTAAGGGTATAATAACTGAGCAGTATTACTCCATGTTATTTTAATTTATCTTATTTCTTTTGTATTGAATACTTTATTTACATTTCAAATGTTATTCCTTTCACCTGTTTTCCTTTAAGATACTCCCATCCCATTCTCCCTCCCCCTATACCACCCACTCACTCCCTTCTCCCTGCCCAGGCATTCTGCTACACTGGGGCATCAAGCATTCACAGGACTCAAGGCCTCTTCTTCTATTGATGTCCAATAAGGCTATCCTATGTTTCATATGTGGATGAAACCATGGATCCTTCTTTGGTTGGTGCTTTAGTTCCTGGGAGCTCTAGGTATTCTGGTTGGTTGATATTGTTGTTCTTCCTATGGGGTTGCAAACCTCTTTAGCTCCTTCAGTCCTTTCTCTCATTCCTCTATTGGGCAAGCATCCACCTCTGTATTTGTCAGGTTCTGGCAGAACCTCTAAGGAGACAGTTAAATCAGGCTCCTGTCAGCAAGCGTTTCTTGGCATCAGCAATAGTGTCTGGGTTTGGTGTCTGTATATGGGATGAATCCCTGATGTGGGCAGTCTCTGGATGTCCTTTCCTTCAGTCTCTGCTCCACACTTTGTCTCCATATTTCCTCCCGTGAATATTTTGTTCCCCCTTCTAAGAAGGTCTGAATTCATGGAGTTCTTAGGCAACTAGATGGAATTAGAAAATATCAACCTGAGTCACAAAAGAATACACATGGTATGCACTCACTGACAAGTGGATAATAGCCTAAAACCTCAGAATACCCAGGAAACAATTTACAAACCACATGAAACACAAGAAGAAAATATTACTCTATTTTAATTCTCTAAACTAATCTGACCACCTCCCAGTCAAAAATCCCTAAGATACTTGCATTTTAATAGTCATCTTGCTCTATGAACTTCAAATGTTTTCTCAGGGTATCTCCTTGACGTTCTTTTCTCTGCTTCTCTCCTCCCCTGGCTAGATGGAAGTCAAGTACCATTTTCTTTTCTGTTCAGTCATTTGTTGATTATCTATTATTATTGATCAATCAAGGAATAGTTTGAAAATATTTTGCTAACAGATATGGGACACAGAAATCATTTGAATGATAAAAAGATACTCTTTACAGAGTACACAGTAACATTATACCTACATTTCCAACTTTTAGTCCAAAAAGGCTGTTTCTCTTACAATAATAATATTTACATTTATGAATTTGTAAACCATGGAGAAAGTATTCTGTGATCTGTTCTATTTTGGTGAGTTTAAATTTTTATACATAAATCAATTTCAATCATAAATTGTATAGATCAAAAATATTTTCTTAGATCTTAATTGTGAGATTGTAACTATCTAGTTTTCAAACCCCAAAGAAAGTTGATAAGGAATAAATACTACCTATGTATGATGTAGGAATTGCAGAGCAAGCAACTTCCAAAACTATAGAAACGACAGAAATAGTTGGCTGCCTGGAGAGTCCACCATAATTTCTCTGTAATATTGGAGCATCTATCTTCTGCCTTCCATCCCAAATATCTGATGGACCTTTCTGTGAAGCAGAGTTTCTGAAGGATTTGTCTACCTTGTCTTTGTAGTTTGCCATTTGACTGTCCTATGTCCAGTTTGTACAGTTTGTGAAGTATTCTGTCTGGAGCTGAAGTAGTGGCATTCTTTTTTTGTCCAGAGACTGGCTTGACAAATTTGAAGTAAACTCCATATGGAGGTGTTGGACAGTAAAACCATGAAAGGGAAGGTAAGGCAGGTTGAGACCCAGAGATACAGTGGAGATACACATTAGACTCAATTACTCCACACCGTGTTAGATTCCAGGGCTAGAATAGATGTCACACATGCCTCCTCACATACATGAAACCACACTGTAAATCAGTCTAGTAGTTCCTCAGAAAATTGGACATAGTACTACTGGAGGACCCATCTATACCACTCCTGGGCATATGCCCACAAGATGTTCCAGCATGTAAGGACAAATGTTCCACTATTGTTTATAGCAGCCTCATTTATAATATCTAGAAGCTGAAAACAACTCATATGTCCATATGTCTCTCAACAAATAAATGGATATAGAAAATTTACATAGTGGAGGACTAGTCAGACATTAAAAACCATGACTTCCTGAAATTCCCAGGCAAATGAATAGAACTATCATCCTGAGTGAGATAACAATCACCAAAAAACACACATGGTATGTACGCATTGATAAGTGGATATTAGGGGAAAAGCTCAGAACAACCCATGATACAACTTACAGACCATATGACGCTCAAGAAGAGGAAGGCTAAAGTGTAGATGTTTCACTTAGAAAGGGGAACAAAATAATCTTGGGAGATAGAGGGTGGGAGGGACTTTTGAGGAAGAGAGATGGGAGAAAGGAAAAAAAAGGGGGAGGCAGGATCAGGTATGAGAGGAGACAGGGGAGATATACAGAATGTCAGGAAATTGAACAGATGTGTGTGACAATGGAGATTGGGAACTGGGTATAGCCAGCTAAGTCCCACACACCAGAAAAGCAAGAGGCTCCCAGGACCCAACAGGAATCACATTAGTTGAAATACACAACACAGAGGAGAAAGAACATTTAAAGACCATATCCAGAAGTTAGGCACAGCCCCCAATTAAGGGATAGGGCCATACATAATTCTCAAAAATTTAATCAACAGTTGCTCCTGTCTAAAGGAAACACAGGGGTGAAGTGTGGAGCAGAGACTGAAGGAAAGGCCATCCAGAGACTGCCCACACGGGGATCCATCCCATATGCAGTCACCAAACCTGGTCACTATTGCTGATGCCAAGAAGTGCTTTTTGACAGGAGCCTGATATGGCTGGCCCCTCAGTGGCTCTGCTAGAGTCTGACAAATACAGATGCAGATGCTTGCAGCCAACCATGGAACTGACCACATGGATCCCAATGGAAGAGTTAGGGGAAGGACTGAAAGAGCTGAAGGGTTGGAAACTCCATAGAAAGGACAATAATATCTATCAATCAGAGTCCCCACCCCCAGTGTGTCCAGGGACTAAACTAACTACAAAAGAATATATATGGAGGGACCCATGGCTTCACCTGCATATATGGCAGAGGATGGCCTTATCTGGCATCAATCAGAGGGAAGGCACTACGTCCTGTGAAGACTTGACACCCCAGCGTAGTGGAATGCTAGGGTGGTGAGGAGAGCATGCTTGGGTAGGGGAGCACTCTCATAGAAGGAGGGGGACTGGGATGGGATGAGGGTTTGTGCAGAGGAAAGAGAAGGGGGATAACATTTGAAGAGGGTGACCATCCCACAGTCACAATTTTGACCAATAATTGTTCCTGTCTGAAAGAATTACAAGGATCAAAATGAAGAAGAGCCTGGGGAAAAGAAGGTCCAGCGACAGGCCCAAAGAGGGATCCAGCTCAAGGGGAAGTCTCAAGCCCTGACACTAAAACTGAGGCTTTGGAGCATTTACAAAAAGGGACATAGCATGACTGAACTCTGGAAGACCCAACAAGAAACTGAGTCAGAAGCAAATATTTGCATCCAACCAATGGACAGAAGTTGCTGACACCTGTTGTTGAATTAGGGAAGGCTGAAAGAAGCTGAGGAGGACAATCCTGTAGGAAGAACAGCAGTCTCAATTAATCTGGACCCCCGAGATATCTCAAGCACTGGATCACCAAACAGGCAGCATACATCAGCTGATGTGAAGGTCCCCCAGCTCACATACAGTAGAGGGCTGCTAAGTCTTGTGTTCATTCAGAAATGATGCACCTAACCCTTAAGAGACTGGAAGTCCCAGGATGTTTAGAGGTCAGGTGGGGTGGGGGCTGGGGACATCCATGTGAAAACAGAGGGGTGGGGAGGAACTATGGGATGTGGAACAGTCAGAGGGTAGGAAGGGAGATATAATATGGAGTTTAAAAGTAGACTAATTAGTTAAAAAAGAAATGCAAAGAATAAAATAAACAATAAAAAATAAATTAAAAAAAGATAACTGTCCTATGGTCACATAGACCTAAAAAAGAGTTCTCGATGCTAATGAGGTACCTAGAGGCCCAGAGGGCTTAACCTTTCCAGACATTCTTCCCTGCCAAAAGTATTTAGTCTCAGGTTTATGCTGAGAAGAGAAGTAGGTTTGGATCATTATTCACCCATTTTCTACCATAAATAACTAATAAAATGTCTAGAACCATGGACTGTCTCCTTCATCAAGATCTGCTGTGGGGAGCCACGGAGAAGGCCTTCGAATACAGAGCCACAGCTTAGTTCTTCCATATAAGGCCTCCGTGCTCCCAGCCACAACCAGCACTAAGCCTACCTCTGCCAAGCTAAAACCAATCACTACAGGGACAAGCCTGAGCATCCCCCCACCACACACACACACACACACACACACACACACACACACACACACAAACACACACACACACACACACAGATGCTGTACCCAGCCCTCCTCCAACTCAGTTCTCTGCTCCTCCATGACTCTCGTTCTTTAGATGTCCAAGAGGCTGGGAACCTCATGGCCCCTACCTCCTGGCAGGCCTGGGGATTCCTGAACCAGCTCTGTTTTCACATATTTCAGACTGTGCTTTCCCACCCTCTGATCAGAGTGGGATAAGCTCAGTCAAAATCCAGAGGAGGCTATGCACAGTGGTGGGGCTGACAAGACTCATATGACTCACATGGAGATTCTTTGATGCTCATCATTGCCTTTGAAGTAGAATGGTGAGGTTGTCATGACCTGACCTGGTTCATTGTCAAAAAAATCTTAGATTAATAAAATCTCTTTAAGTGCCATATTCTGTAGATCCCTGAGGTTTTTGAAGACCGTCTATCTATTTGTAATATATCTAACTATTTGTTTATTGCTACTTTTATCTGTTGAATCTAGAAAACATATTTTTGTAATTAACTAAACTGTATGAATCTGATTGTCTGACTGATAATTTGCATTTATTAATTATCCCAAACAGTTTTTGGTTGCAGGTTCCAAAAGAACTAAAACTTAACCACCCATTTTTATGAAATGCACAGGTAAAATTCTTTAGCATGTTGTTGAGTATATAAACATTAATCTGTATTAATATACAAATCTTTATACCAATGTAGCTAAGTACAATCTTAATTTGTATCAATATACAAAGATTTATACCACTGTAGGATTTATGGGTTATTAATACTCTTTGATAGAACTGACATAAACCATCCATTCACCCTACCTTTAAGGAATGGTGTATATTTCTCTTAAAATTGCTTCCTGCTAGTTTTGGATGTTGCTTTTATTTTAGTTTCCCAAAATATTGGAGAGATTTCCCAATTTTAAGAAAGCTAGCTGTAAGCCGGGCAGTGGTGGCGCAAGCCTTTAATCCCAGCACTTGGGAGGCAGAGGTAGGCAGATTTCTGAGTTCCAGGCCAGCCTGGTCTACAGACTGAGTTCCAGGACAGCCAGGGCTACACAGAGAAACCGTGTCTCCCAAAACCAACTAACCAACCAAACAAACAACAACAACAACAACAACAAAAAAAGAAAGCTAGCTGTAATACTTGATGTCCAATCTCTCATGCTGAGAAATTTCAGGCTTAAATGAAGAATGATATCCTTACTGGAACAGTCTGAAAGGCTGGACTGATTTGGGGTTGGCACTTTTTGTTTTTGTTTTGTTTTTTTTTTCTTTTTTTTTTATTTTCTATATTCTATGTTTACATTCCAAAGGCTTTCCCCTTTCCCAGTTCCCACCCACCATAGTTCCCATTGTTTCTCTCCCCCCCATCTGTTCCCCAATAATTCCCCCTCCCCCCTCGGTTTCTTTACTAAACTGGATGCAATCTTTACAGGCCCAGGGTCCTCTCCTTTCTTCTTCTTGGGAATCATTTGACTTGCTATTTGTGTCTTGAGTATTTAGGGCTTCTGGGCTCATTAATATCCACATATCAGTGATTGCATTTCCTGTGCATTCTTTTGTGATTGGGTTAATTCACTCAGGATGATATTTTCCAGGTCTAACCATTTACCTACAAATTGCATGAATTCATTATTTTTAATTGCTGAGTAGTATTCCATTGTATAAATATACCACATTTTCTGTATCCATTCCTCCTTTGAGGGATATTTGGGCTCCTTCCAATTTCTGGCGATTATAAACAAGGCTGCTATAAACATAGTGGAGCATGTGTCCTTATTGCATGCAGGGGAATCCTCTGGGTATATGCCCAGGAGTGGTATGCCAGGGTCCTCTGGAAGTGACATGCCCAATTTTCTGAGGAACCGCCAAACTGATTTCCAGAGCGGTTTTACCATTTTGCAATCCCACCAACAGTGGAGGAGTGTTCCTCTTTCTCCACATCCTCGCCAGCACTTGTTGTCTCTTGAGTTTTTAATCTTAGCCATTCTGACTGGTGTGAGGTGGAATCTCAGGGTTGTTTTGATTTGCATTTCCCTGATGACTAATGATGTTGAACATCTTTTAAGGTGTTTCTCGGCCATCCGAATTTCTTCTGGTGAAAATTCTTTGTTTAGCTCTGTGCCCCATTTTTTGATAGGGTTATTTGTTTCTTTGCGGTCTAACTTCTTGAGTTCTTTGTATATATTGGATATTAGCCCTCTGTCGGATGTGGAGTTGGTGAAGATCTTTTCCCACTTTGTTGGTTGCCGATTTGTCCTTCTGACAGTGTCCTTTGCTTTGCAGAAACTTTGTAATTTTATGAGGTCCCATTTGTCGATTCTTGATCTTAGAGCATAAGCTATTGGTGTTCTGTTCAGGAACTTTTCCCCTGTGCCCAAGTCCTCCAGGGTCTTCCCAAGTTTCTTTTCTAATAGTTTCAGTGTGTCTGGTTTTATGTGGAGGTCCTTGATCCACTTGAAGTTGATCTTAGTGCAAAGAGATAATATTGGATCAATTCGCATTCTTCTGCATGTTGACTTCCAGTTGAACCAGCACCATTTGTTAAAAAGGCTATCTTTATTCCACCGGATGGTTGTGGCTCCTTTATCAAAGATCAAGTGACCATAAGTCTGTGGGTTAACCTCTGGGTCTTCAATCCTGTTCCATTGATCTGCTTGCCTGTTGCTATACCAATACCATGCAGTTTTTAACACAATTGCTCTGTAGTACTGCTTGAGGTCAGGGATATTGATTCCCCCAGAAGTCCTTTTATTGTTGAGAATAGTTTTAGCTATCCTGGGTTTTTTGTTGCTCCAGATGAATTTGAGAATTGCTCTTTCTAGATCTATGAAGAATTGAGTTGGGATTTTGATGGGGATCGCATTGAATCTGTATATTGCTTTTGGCAAGATGGCCATTTTTACTATATTGATCCTGCCAATCCAGGAGCAAGAAATATTTTTCCATCTTCTGAGGTCTTCTTTGATTTCTTTCTTCAAGGACTTGAAGTTCCTGTTGTACAGATCTTTCGCTTGTTTGGTTAGAGTTACGCCAAGATACTTTATGTTGTTTGTGGCTATTGTGAAGGGTGTTATTTCCCTAATTTCTTTCTCTGCCTGCTTGTCCTTTGAGTACAAGAAGGCCACTGACTTGCTTGAGTTAATTTTATAACCTGCCACTTTGCTGAAGTTGTTTATCAGCTGTAGAAGTTCTCTGGTGGAGTTTTTTGGGTCGCTTAGGTAAACTATCATATCGTCTGCAAATAATGATAGTTTCACTTCTTCCTTTCCAATTTGTATCCCTTTGTCTTCCTTATGTTGTCTAATTGCTCTTGCTAGAACTTCAAGTACTATATTGAAAAGATATGAAGAGAGAGGGCAGCCTTGTCTAGTCCCTGATTTTAGTGGGAATGCTTCAAGTTTCTCTCCATTTATTTTGATGTTGGCTACTGGTTTGCTGTAGATTGCTTTTACTATGTTTAGGTATGGGCCTTGAATTCCTGCTCTTTCCAAGACTTTTAGCATGAAAGAATGCTGAATTTTGTCGAATGCTTTTTCAGCATCTAATGAGATGACCATGTGGTTTTTTTCTTTCAGTTTGTTTATGTAGTGGATTACATTGATGGATTTCCGTATATTGAACCATCCCTGCATCCCTGGGATGAAGCCTACTTGATCATGGTGGATGATCGTTTTGATTTGCTCTTGGATTCGGTTAGCAAGAATTTTATTTAGTATTTTTGCATCTATATTCATAAGAGAAATTGGCCTGTAGTTCTCTTTCTTTGTTGGATCTTTTTGTGGTTTAGGTATTAGCGTAATTGTGGCTTCGAAGAATGAGTTGGGCAGTGTCCCTTCTGTCTCTATTTTGTGGAATAGTTTGGAGAGTATTGGTGTTAAGTCTTCTTTGAAGGTCTGGTAGAATTCTGCACTAAAACCATCTGGTCCCGTACTTTTTTTGGTTGGGAGGCTTTCTATAACCCCTTCTATTTCTTTAGTGGTTATGGGACTATTTAGCTGATCTACTTGATGCTGATTTAATTTTGGTATTTGATATCTGTCTAGGAAATTGTCCATTTCCTCCAGGTTCTCCAGTTGTTTTGAGTATAGACCTTTGTAGTAGGATCTGATGATGTTTTGAATTTCCTCAGTTTCTGTTGTTATGTCTCCCTTTTCATTTCTAATTTTTTTAATTTGTATACTGTCTCTGTGTCCTTTGGTTAGTCTGGCTAAGGGTTTATCTATCTTGTTGATTTTCTCAAAGAACCAGCTCCTGGTCTTGTTGATTCTTTGTATGGTTCTCTTTGTTTCTATTTGATTGATTTCAGCCCTGAGTTTGATGATTTCTTGTCTTCTACTCCTCCTGGGTGAATTAACTTGTTTTTCTTCCAGGGCTTTAAGGTGTGCCATTAAGCTGCTAGTATATGCTCTCTCCAGTTTCTTTTTGGATGCACTTAGAGCTATGAGTTTTCCTCTTAGCACTGCTTTCATTGTGTCCCATAGATTTGGGTAGGTTGTACCTTCATTTTCATTGAATTCTAAAAAGTCTTTGATTTCTTTTTTTATTTCTTCCTTGACCAAGGTGTCATTGAGTAGAGTATTGTTCAGTTTCCATGTGTATGTGGGCTTTCTGTTGTTTTTGTTGTTATTGAAGACCACTCTTACTCCATGGTGATCTGATAGAAGGCATGGGATTAGCTCGATCTTCTTGTATTTGTTGACATCTGTCTTGTGACCAATTATATGGTCTATTTTGGAGAAGGTCCCATGTGGAGCTGAGAAAAAGTTATATTCTTTAGCTTTAGGATGAAATGTCCTATATATATCTGATAAATCCAATTGGTCCAGAGTTTCAATTAGTTTCACTGTGTCCCTGTTTAGTTTCTGCTTTCCTGATCGGTCCATTGAGGAGAGTGGAGTGTTGAAGTCACCCACAATTATTGTGTTAGGTGTAATGTGTGCTTTAAGCTTTAGTAAGGTTTCTTTTATGAATGAGGCTGCCCTTGCATTTGGAGCATAGATGTTCAGTATTGAGAGCTCTTCTTGGTGGATTTTTCCTTTGGCCAGCAAGAAGTGACCTTCTGAGTCTCTTTTGATGATTTTAGGTTGAAAGTCAATTTTATCTGATATTAGAATGGCTACTCCAACTTGTTTCCTGAGACCATTTGCTTGTAAAATTGTCTTCCAGCCTTTTACTCTAAGGCAGTGTTTGTCTTTAACACTGAGATGTGTTTCCTGTATGCAGCAAAATGTAGGGTCCTGTTTCCGTATCCAGTCTGTTAATCTATGTCTTTTTATTGGGGAATTGAGTCCATTGATGTTAAGAGATATTAAGGAATAGTAATTATTTCCTCCAGACATTTTTGAAATTATATTTATTTATTTTATTTATTTTTTATATTCGAGAGGTTACCTTCTTTTGGGTTTGATGAGAGGAGGTTTCTATCTTGCTTCTTCCCGGGTGTAGTTTCAGTCCTTGTCTTGGTGTTTTCCCCCCTATTATCCTTTGTAGGGCTGGATTTGTGGAAAGATATCGTGCAAATTTGGTTTTGTCATGGAATACCTTGATGTCTCCATCTATGGTGATTGAGAGCTTTGCTGGGTAAAGTAGTTTTGGCTGAAGTTTGTGTTCTCTTAGAGTTTGCATGACATCTGCCCAGGATCTTCTAGCTTTCATGGTCTCAGGTGAGAAGTCTGGTGTTATTCTGATAGGTCTTCCTTTATAAGTTACTTGGCCTTTTTCTCTTGCTGCCTTTAATATTCTTTCTTTGTTTAGTTCATTTGGAGTTTTGATTATTATGTGACGGGATGTATTTCTGTTCTGATCCAGTCTGTTTGGGGTTCTGTATGCTTCTTGTATATTCATGGGCATCTCTCTCTTTAGGTTGGGGAAGTTTTCTTCCATAATTTTGTAGAAGATATTTGCTGGCCCTTTAACTTGTACATCTTCATTCTCGTCTATACCTATAATCCTTAGGTTTGGTCTTCTCATTGTGTCCTGGATTTCCTGGATGTTTTGGGTTACAGCCTTTTTGCATTTAGTATTTTCTTTGACTGTTGAATCAATGGTTCCTATGGTATCTTCGGCTTCTGATATTCTGTCTTCTATCTCTTGTATTCTATTGTTGATATTTGCATCTATGGCTCCTGATTTCTTCCCAAGGTTTTCTATCTCCAATGTTGTCTCCCTCTGCGATTTCTTAGTTGTTTCTACTTCTGTTTTTAGTGCCTGGATGGATGTGCTCAGATCTTTCGCTTGCTTGATTGTGTTTTCATGTATTTCTTTAATAGATTTTTGTGTTTCCTCTTTCATAGCTTCTACTTGTTGGCCCACGTTCTTCTGTATTTCTTTAAGTGATTTTTGTCTTTCCTCCTTATTGTCTTCTTCTTTTTGATCCATCTTCTCCTGCATTTCTTGAAGTGATTTTTGTATTTGCCTTGTAAAGGCTTCTAACTTTTGATCCATTTTCTCTTCTATTTCTTTACGAGATTTTTCTATGTGTTCAGCTACCAGCATCCTGACCAGTGATTTTATATCCAAGTCTTGTTTTTCTGGTGTTTTGGGGTATCCAGGGCTTCCTGTTGTTGGCGAACTGGGTTCAGATGCTGTCATGTTGTCTTGATTTCTGTTAGTGACATTCCTTCGTTTACCTTTTGCCATCTGGTTATTTCTGGTGTTAGTTGACCTTGTTGTCACTGGCTGGTTTTTGAATCTCCTATGAGGCTGGGCTTACCTGTTGTTTCTCTACTGGTGGTTATGCATGATTGCTGCTCAACGGGATCACGAGCTGGCTGCCACCTGCTGACTTTGTGCACGGCCTGAGGTCTCCGGGAAGTGTGGGGGAGTGCAGCAGAGCCTCGGCAGGTGCTGCTGGGCCTGCCTAGTAGCGAGAGCCTAGCAGATCCCCCCCACGTGGTAGCCCCTGATGGAATCTGTCTACCTGTTCCTTTCCAGCTGTGTTCTGGTTGCAGTATGGAGGCCTGCCTCTATCGCTGGTCCGGGCTCCTGGGGAGCTGGGTGGTTCTGGCTGCCTCGGTGCACGGCCTAAGCTCGCAGGGACGTGCTGCAGAGCCTAGGCGCCTGGGCCCGCCTGTGGGCGAGAGCTTAGCAGCTCTCCCTGCTCTAGCCCCAGACGAAGTCTCTATCTGCACCTTTCCAGCTGTGTCCTGGTTGCAATATGGAGGCCTGCCGCTATAGCTGGTCCTCACTCTTCTTAATAAACAAGAATTGTTGCTTATCCTGGTTCCGTGGGCAGGGTCTGAGCACCTGGCAAGCTGGCTAGGTCTGGCTGACCTGCTACCGGCTGGATGGGAAGCTGCAGACAAGATGGCGTTGCCTGCAGGGGGTTTGGGGTCTGGCCTGCGAGCGCAGAGCGCAGGCATGGCCACTGTACTCCAAACCGCTAGGCTGTGCGCAGTTCCTGCCCCAGACCTGAGTCCCTGGAGGTCTTAAACTCGGGCTGTCTCTGGTACCTGGTTCTGCCGGCAGGGTCTCAGCCCCTGGCAGGTTGGCTAGGTATGGCTGACCTGCTACCGGCTGGATGGGGAGCTGCAGACAAGATGGCGCTGCCTGTAGGGGGTTCGGGGGTCTGGCCTGCGAGCGCAGAGCTCAGGCACGGCCGCTGTACTCCAAACCGCTAGGCTGTGCGCAGTTCCTGCCCCAGACCTGAGTCCCCGGAGGTCTTAAACTCGGGCTGTCTCTGGTACCTGGTTCCGCCGGCAGGGTCTCAGCACCTGGCAGGTTGGCTAGGTATTGTTTTTGTTTTTTGAAGCTGTCCTGGAAGTCGAATTAGGCAGGAGTCTTGAATAAGTATATCTCAGCATTTTTTTTTTTCAGCATCACTAATGTTGAATCTTTTCAGGACCACATTGTCTTCTTTGGGGTCTCATCCTTTAGTTCTGCAGATATATTAAAATCCTGTATTAACATATGTATAGAATGTGCAGTGTGCACAAATTAGCTAAAGATGATAGGATGGAAAAAATGTATAGTTCATTTGGGTCAGAGGAAATTAAGCCTAAACTCAAGACATAAACTACATTCCTATATTTGGTAAGGTGATGTTAGGTATTGTGACAAACTCCATTACTCCTGCAAATGGCAAATATCTATGGCTTTATCTGCAGTTAGCTAGGTAGCAAAGAAATTACTTATAATACCTCAGTAATAATGAACATAGAAACAGAATTGTATCACCTGGGGATGATTATCTTTGAACAATATTCTTCTATTGTGCATATATTAAAATTGTATAAGAAGATATAAGTCTCATCAACATGACCAAGTAAAGATGAGCTGCACCAAACAATACTGGTGGATTGGTCAATAGACCAGAGTAGATGTAGGAAAAATTATGGGGCATTAATTGTACAAAAAGATCTACAAGTAACTAAAGAATGCTATGAGCTAGAGAAATAATCTTCCTCAGAGATGACCACTTGTATCAGTTATACAATACCAATTGGTCAACACTCAAAACATACATACAGGTAACATCATTTACCCTATTAAGATTATGTTTAGGAATATGATATATATTATATTACATATTTATATGCTGTTGCCTGTGCCCTGGGAGTTAGGGGCAAGTTGGTGCAGTCAACCACACAGATTCCAGGAACAGGTGAGAAATGCTGCATCAAGCTCTCTGAGCACTGCTGCATGCTCTTTAATACCCTCCACCTGTGTCCCCATTGGTCCCAACAAAGCATCCCTTCTAAGTAACAGTTCCTGACTTGTTGGCATTATTTGCACTCGCAATCCTTGGTATCTCAGGCAGTCTTCAATTAGGTCCTCCTGCAGGAATGCTGGTGTCACAGGAAGTGTTCAATTAGGTCCTCATGGAGGAGATGCTTTTGTGGCTGCAGAGCCCCCTCAGTGTTTACATAGAGGCAGCCCTGCGTTCCTGCTACAATATGTGTGACAGATATTTATTTTTGCAATGACAACATTAAAAAGAGAGCATGAATTTGAAAGACAGCAAGGAGGAGTATATGGAAGTGTTTGGAGAGAATAAATAAAGGAGAAATATTGTCATTGTCTTTTAATCTCCGAAAAACAAAGAAGCTGAGCAGTTATTTCTGCTTTTATAAAAATAACTTTATATTTATAGAAACCCATGATAGTTAAAACACATCACTAGTAATAATTCATTTTATCTCTCTATATTAGTTGAAATATATATTTGACAATTTCATAAGTACATATTATATAGTTTGCTTACTCTGACCTCATATTTTTATACTTTTCTTAATGTCCCATCCCTCCTAAAAATTCCTGTTTTACATTAATATCTTTTTTTCTAACTCACTGAGTTTAACCGCAACCCTGTGTTTAATCATAGGTTTGGACCAATCAATCATAATGTTTTACACTCACTACTGGGTAGGAAACATGTGAAAACAACCACCCTTTCAGAATATGTATGTTTAATAGTTCACCAGGAAGAAGTGAAGAGACGGGGACCATGAGAACATTCTCCTTCCATGACTGATTGTTGGCAGGACAATTTTGTGAAGGCTCAGTCCAGGCAGGTTATGGCAGCTGCTGTGGGTTGTTGATTGCAGTGGCCATTCCATGCCCACTCCAAGTTTTACTTCTTGACCAAGCCCTCTCACAAGTTGCACCTAAACATATTACAGTTTTCAAGGCACAGATTTGTTCATAAAAAAAGGTGAGCCAGTATTTTCTGTCTCTGGCTATTTCCATAAGGAATGGTTAAGAGTATAGTTTCCATATTTGTATATTATGAACCTAAAACTTGAATCATCACCTTGTAAAAAGAATATTTGATAAAATGGTCTATATGTACTGTGACTGCAAGGTATGATCTCTTAAAACTAACTATAAATGTTAGCTGTAATTATAAATATTAGTCATGTATAATATGTTAGGAAACATTAAATTTCAGGTTTAATTGTTCCTTAGGTATTAGTTAGCATAACCGGTTATCTTGAGCATGGTGAAGAACATTGTAACTTTTTGAAATATGCTCACAATTTTCTACCCATAGGATTTACATTGAGTTTGGTATACTTGACTAACTCTCAGATAGAACTTAGAAAAATGTATTATTCCAAGATTTCAATTAAAAGCCACTGTTTTGAAAATAAACATTCAGGCAACCCACAGTAAGCCTTGTGCTTGCTCTACTTAGATGGATTCTAAAAACACTTCTCTTCTCGTTCACACTGAGATGAACTATTCAAACGATAGATTGCCCATTTGGAGATCCTTGTGAGGAAAAAATGAAACATAGCTATTGAATACAATTTTTACAGGGAAAGTCCAGAAAAGCAAGTTCTTGCATAAAAAGGAAAGTGAGCAGTCAAATCATCATGGAGCAGACAAAATGAAAATGGTGAAATGTATAAACATCTGCATTTCAGAAATGATGCCAAGGAGTGGTACTCTACACTGAAAACCCTAGAAAACTGTAAGCAAAAAGCTGAGTGACAACCTTGGGGTTCTTGTGAAAAAGATGTACAATTTAGACCACTTATTAAAATGATCAGTTATTTTGTAAAACACAAAGTCCTTAGACATGGTTATTGTCATTAAGTATTGACAGTAGAACAGCAAGCCTATCATGGGAAAATGCCATAAACCAGGACTATGTTTGATTCATGGGTAATAGGAATATTCTTATTATGCCAAGACTAGTAGATATAGTATAAAATAGTATGGATATATTTTATTTATTTATTTATTTATTTATTTATTTATTTATTTAGTGAACGTTCCAAATGCTGCCCTCCCCAATAGAATTAATTCCTTTCCGCATTCCCTTCGCCTCTGAGAAGGAACCCAGTCCCAGTATTTCTAAACCTGGGACATCAAATCTGTACAGAATGACTCATTCTTTCCCACTCAGGCCAGACATGGCAACCCTCTATTACATATGCGTCAAGAGCCTTGGACCAGCCTATGTATACCTTTTCGTTGGTGGCTTAGCTTCTAGATCTCTCAGCAGTCCAGATATTAGTTGACACTCTTGGTCTTCCTATGAGGTCGCCATCTCCTTGACGTCCTTGAGTCCTTTCCCTAACTCTTCCAGAGAGGTTCCTGACCTCCATCCAATGTTTGTCTTTGGCTATCTGGATCTTTCTTATACAGCTGCTGGGTAAAGCTTCTCAGAGGGCTACTATGCTAGGCCCCTCTCTGCAAGCACAACATAGCATCATTAATACTGTGAGGGATTGGTACCTGCCAGTGGGATAGTTCTGAAAATTGGCTGGTCTCTGGTTGAATATTCCTCTGACACTCTCTTTTGTCTCCTTACATACCTGATCCTGTGCCCTATTCACCTCACTCTCCCTTATTCCACCTAGGTCTCTCCCTTCTTCTGCCTCCCATGATTATTTTGTTCCCCCTTCTAAGTGGGATCCTCACTTGGGCTTCCTTTTTTGTTTAATTACTTTGGATCTCATGGGTGTATCATAGGTATGAACTTTTTGGCTAATATCTATGTATTAGTAGATATTAGTGAGTACATAGCATGCATGTACTTTTGCGTCTAGGTTACCTTTCTCAGGATATTTTTTTTTACTTCCATCCATACGCCTGTGAATTTCATGATGTCCTTGTTTTGAAAAGCTGAATAGTATTTCATTGTGTAATGTATCACATTTTATAAACCCATTTTTCAGTTGAGGGACATCTGGGTTGCTTCCAGCTTCTGGCTATTATGAATAAAGCAGCTACAAACATAGTGGAACCAAGTCAAAGACCCAGAAATAAATCCACACACCTACAGACACTTGATTTTTAACAAAGAAGCCAAACTAAATAAAAGCATCTTCAATAAATGGTGCAGGACTAACTAGATGTATGCATGTAGAAAAATACAAATAGATTCATATTTATCACCCTGCCCAAAACTCAAGTCCAAACAGATCAAAGACCTCAACATAAAACCAGACACACTGAATCTAACAGAAGAGAAAGTGAGAAAGAGCTTTGAATGCATTGGCACAGGAGAAATTATCCTGAACAGAACACCAATAGCTCAGGCACTAAAGCCAAGAATTAATTAATGGGACCTCGGGAAACTAAAAATGCTTCTGTAAAGCAAAGGACATTGTCAATAATAAATAACGGCGTCCTAAAGATTGAGCACAACTTTTTTTAATTTTTACTTTTTTTTATTAATTTGATTTATTTACATTTAAAATGATATCCACTTTCCTCATTATCCCTCTGAAAATCCCCTATGCCATCCCCCTCCCCTGATTACAAACCACCAGCCTCTTTCCTGACCTGGCATTCACCTACACTGGGGCATCGAACCTTCACAGAACCAATGCCCTTTCCTCTCATTGATGTCTGAAAAGACCATCCTCTGCTACATATGTAACTGGAGCCATGAGTCCCTCCATGTGTACTCTTTGGTTGGTGGTTTAGTCCCTGGGAGCTCTGGGGACACTGGTTGGTACATATAATTGTTCCTCTTATGTCACTGCAAACCTATTCAGCCCTTTAGGTCTTTTTTCTAATTGCTCCATTGGGGACTCTATGCACACACTATTGGTTGGCTGTGAGCTATGGGAATTTTAATCCACCTCCTAAGAAAGTATCCACGCTTTGGTCTTCCTTCTTCTTGAACTTCATGTGGTCTGTGTGTTGTATCTTGGATATTCTTAGTTTTGGGGCTAATAACCACTTATCAGCAAGTGCATACCCTGTGTGTTCTTTTGAGATTGGGTTATCTCACTCAGAACATTATTTTCTAGCTCCATCCATTTGCCTAAGAATTTCATGAATTCATTGTTTTTAATAGCTGAGTAGTACCCCACTGTGTAATGAACCACATTTTCTGTACCCATTCCTCTCTTGAGGGACATCTATGTTATTAACAGCTTCTGGCTATTATAAATAAGGCTGCTATGAACATAGTGGAGCATGTGTCCTTATTACGTGTTAGAGCATCATCTGGGTATATGCCCAGGAGTGGTATAGCTGGGTCCTCTGGTAGGACTGTGTTCAGTTTTCTGAGGAAGCACCAAACTGATTTCCAGACTAGTATTACCAGCTTGCAATCCCACCAGGAGTGGAAGAGTGTTCCTCTTTCTCTACATCCTCTTCATCATCTGCTGTCCCTGAGAAATTGATCTTAGCCATTCTGATTGGTATGAGGTGGAATCCCAGGGTTGTTTTGATTTTCATTTCCCTGATGATTAAGGATGTTGAACATTTCTTTAGGTATTTCTGACCCATCTGATATTCCTCAGTTGAGAGTTCTTTGTTTAGTTCTGTACCACAATTTTTAAAAAAATTTATTGAATATATTCTTCATTAGCAATTCAAATGTTGTACTCTTTCCTGGTTTCCCCTTTCCAGAAATCCCCCCAAACCATCCTCCCACCCCCTGCATCCAAGAAAATGTTCCTCTGTTCAAACCACTCCCATCTACCTCCCCTCCTTAATTTCCCCAAGCTGGGGCATCTATCTAGCCTTCATAGGACCAAGGACCTCTCCTCCCACTGATGCCCAACAAGACATTCCTCCACAACACTTGTGGCTGGAAACATGTGTGCCTGTTGATTGATGGCTTAGTCCCTGGGACCCCTGGGCAAGGAGTATCTGGTTGGCCTAAATTGTTCTTCCTATGAGGTTTCAAACTCTTTTAGAAGACCTCCCTCTAACTCCTCCATTGTGGACCCCATTCTCAGTCCAATGGTTGGCTGCTAGCATCTGCCTCTATATCTGTAAGGCTCTGGCAGGGCCCCTCCAGAGACAACCATAACAGGCTCCTTTCAGCAAGCATTTCTTGTCATTCATAATAGTGTCTGGGTTTGCAGACTGTTTATCTGATGAATTTCCATGTAGGACAGTCTCTTTGTGGCTTTTCTTTGTCTCTGCTCCACATTTTCTCAGTAATTGCTCCTGTGTGTATTTTGTTCACTTTCTCAGAAAAACCAAAGCACACACACTTTGGTCTTCCTTCTTCTTGAGCTTCCAGTGGTCTGTGAATAGTATCTTGTTTGTTCTGAGCTTTTGGGCCAATAGCTGCTTATCAGTGAGTGCATACCTTGTATGTTCTTTTGTAATTGTGTTAACTCACTCAGAATGACACTTCCTAGTTCCATATATTTGCCTAAGAATTTCATGAATTCATTGTTTTTAATAGCTCAATAGTACTCCATTGTGTAAATATACCACATTTTCTGTATCTATTACTCTCTTGAGCAATATCTGGGTTCTTTCCAGATAGCTATTATAAATTTCTGGCTATTTTAAATAAGGCTGCTATGAACATAGTAGAGTTTGGGTCCTTATTACACATTGGAACAGCTTCTGGGTATATGCCCAGGAGTGGTATAGCAGGGTCCTCAAGTAGTGCTGTCTAATTTTTTAAAGAACCACCAAACTGATTTCCAGAGTGGTTTTTCCAGCTTGCAATCCCACAAGCAATGAAGGAGTGTTCCTCTTTCTTCACATCATCGCCAGCATATGCTGTCCCTTGAGTTTTCCAACTTAGCCAATCTGACTGGTGTGAGGTGGAATCTCAGGATTGTTTTAATTTGCATTTCCCTAATAACTAAGGCTGCTGAACATTTCTTTAGGTGCTTCAAAGCCATTTGAGTTTCCCTAGTTAAGAATTTTTTGTTTAGGTCTATACCCCATTTTTAATAGGGTTATTTGACTCTCTGGAATCTAACTTCATGAATTCTTTGTATACATTAGATATTAGACCTCTATTGGATGTAGTATTGGTAAAGATGTTTTCCCATTTTTACTATATTGATCTTGCAAATCCAGGAGCAAGAAATATTTTTCCATCTTCTGAGGTCTTCTTCGATTTCTTTCTTCAAGGACTTGAAGTTCCTGTCATACAGATCTTTCGCCTGTTTGGTTAGTCAGGCCAAGGTACTTTATGTTTTTTGTGGCTATTGTGAAGGGTGTTATTTCCCTAACTTAATTCTCAGCCTGCTTGTCCTTTGAGTACAAGAAGGTTACTGATTTGCTTGAGTTAACTTTATAACCAGCCACTTTGCTGAAGTTGTTTATCAGCTGTAGAAGTTCTCTGGTGGAGTTTTTTGGGTCGCTTAAGTAAACTATCATATTGTCTGCAAATAATGATAGTTTGACTTCTTCCTTTCCAATTTGTATCCCTTTGACTTCCTTATGTTGTCTAACTGCTCTCGCTAGAACTTCAAGTACTATATTGAAAAGATATGGAGAGAGAGGGCAGCCTTGTCTAGTCCCTGATTTTAGTGGGATTGCTTCAAGTTTCTCTCCATTTAGTTTGATGTTGGCTACTGGTTTGCTGTAGATTGCTTTTACTATGTTTAGGTATGGGCCTTGAATTCCTGCTCTTTCCAGGACTTTTACCATGAATGGATGCTGAATTTTGCCGAATGCTTTTTCACCTTAAGATATGTTCAACATCATTAGTCATCAGGGAAATGCAAATCAAAACAACCCTGAGATTCCACCTCACACCAGTCAGAATGGCTAAGATTAAAAACTCAAGAGACAACAAGTGCTTGTGAGGATGTGGAGAAAGAGGAACACTCATCCTCTGTTGGTGGGATTGCAAAATGACAAAACCGCTCTGGAAATCAGTTTGGTGGTTCCTCAGAAAATTGGGCATGTCCCTTCCAGAGGACCCTGGCATACCACTCCTGGGCATATACCCAGAGGATTTCCCAGCATACAATAAAGACACATGATCCACTATGTTCATAGCAGCCTTGTTTATAATAGCCAGAAAAGGGAAGGAGCCCAGATATCCTTCAAAGGAATGGATACAGAAAATGTGGTATATTTATACAATGGAATACTACTCAGCAATTAAAAATAATGAATTCATGCAATTTGTAGGTAAATGGTTAGATCTGGAAAATATCATCCTAAGTGAGTTAACCCAATCACAAAAGAATACACATGAAATGCAATCACTGATAAGTGGATATTAATGAGCCCAGAAGCCCTAAATACTCAAGGCACAATTGGCAATTCAATGATTCCCAAGAAGAAGAAAGGAGAGGAACCTGGGCCTGAAAAGATTGGATCCAGTTTTGTAGATCCAGAACAGAGAAATCATGGGGGGGATGATTGGGGAGTAGTTGGGGGGGGGGAGAGGACTCATGGGATGTATGGTGGAGGGGAACTGGGAAAGGGGAAAGCCTTTGGAATGTAAATGAAGAATATAGAAAATAAAAAATAAAAAAAATTAAAAAAGATGTTTTCCCAATCTGTTGGTTGCCATTTTGTCCTATTGACAGGTTCCTTGGCCTTACAGAAGCTTTGGAATTTTATGAGGTCCCATTTGTCAATTCTTGATCTTAGAGCATAATTGTTTTTCTGTTCAGGAAAACTTCCCCTGTGCCCAAGTGCTCCAGATTCTTCCCCACTTTCTCTTCTATTTGGTTCTTTTCTATTGGTTTTATGTGGACGCCCTTGATCCACTTGTACTTGAGCTTTATATAGGGAGATAAGAATGGATTGATTTGCATTCTTCTGCATGATGATCTCCAGTTGACCCAGCACCATTTGTTGAAAATGGTGTCTTTTTTCCACTGGATGGATTTAGCTCCTTTGTGAAAGATCATGTGACCATAGGTGTGTGAGTTCATTCCTGTGCCTTCAATTCTATTACATTGATCTACCTGCCTACCATTATAAGAATACCATGCAGTTTTTGTTATTATGCTCTGTAGTATAGCTTGCGGTCAGGGATGGTGATTCCCCCAGATGTTCTTTTATTGTTGAGAAATTTTTTTTTGCTATCCTTTTTTTTTTTTTGTTATTCCAGATAAATGTGGAAATTGCTCTTTCTAACTCTGTGAAGAAGTGAGTTGGAATATTGACCGGGATTGCATTGAATCTGTAGACTGCTTTAGGCAAGATGGCTATTATTACTATATTAACCCTGCCAATCCATGAGCATGGAAGATCTTTCCATCTTCTGAGATCTTCAATTTATTTCTTCAGAGACTTAAAGTTCTTCTCATACATATTTTCCAGTTGTTTCTTTAGAGTCACACTAAGGTATTTTATAGTATTTGTTACTATTATGAAGGGTGTCATTTCCTTAATTTCTTTCTCAGCCTCTTTATCTTTTGAGTACAGGAAGGCTACTGAGTTTAGTTAATTTTCTACACAGCCACTTTGCTGAAGTTGTTTATTAGGCTTAGGAGTTCTATGGTGGAATTTTGGGTGTCATTTAAGTATACTATCATATCATCTGCAAAGTGATACTTTGACTTCTTCCTTTCCAATTTGTATCCCTATGACTTCCTTTTGTTGTCTAGTTACTTTGGCTAGAACTTTGAGTACTATAGTGAATAGGAAGAGAGAGTGGGCAGTCTTGTCTAGTCCCTGATTTCAGTGGGGTTGTTTCAAGTTTCTTTCCATTTAGTTTGATGTTGGCTACTGGTTTGCTGTATAATGCTTTTACAACATTTAGGTATGGGCCTTAAACAGATGGTGCTGGCTCAACTGGAGGTCAACATGCAGAAGAATGAGAATTGATCCACTCTTATCTACTTGCACTAAGCTCAACTCCAAGTGGATCAAGGACCTCCACATAAAACCAGACACACTAAAACTAATAGAAAAGAAACTGGGGAAGACCCTTGAGGACATTGGCTCAGGGGAAAAATTCCTGAACAGAACACCAATTGCTTATGCTCTAAGAGCAAGAATAGACAAATGGGAGCTCATAAAATTACAAAGTTTCTGTAAGGCAAAAGACACTGTCAAAAGGATAAATCAGCAACTAACAAATTGGGAAAAGATCTTCACCAACTCCACATCTGACAGAGGGCTAATATCCAATCTATACAAAGAACTCAAGAGGTTAGACCCAAGAAAAGCAAATAACCCTATCCAAAAATGGGGTACAGAGCTAAACAGAGACTTTTCACCTGAAGAAATTCGGATGCCTGAGAAACACCTTAAAAAATGTTCAACATCATTAGTCATTAGGGAAATGCAAATCAAAACAACCCTGAGATTTCACCTCACACCAGTTAGAATGGCTAAGATTAAAAACTCAGAAGAATCTGGTGTTGGCGAGGATGCGGAGAAAGAGGAACACTCCTCCACTGCTGGTGGGAATGCAAGCTGGTACAACCACTCTGGAAATCAGTCTGGCAGTTCCTCAGAAAACTGGACGTGATACTTCCGGAGGACCCAGCCATACCACTCCTGGGAATATACCCAGAAGATTCCCCAGCATGCAATAAGGATACATGCTCCACTATGTTCATAGCAGCCAGAAGCTGGAAAGAACCCAGATGTCCCTCAACCGAGGAATAGATACAAAAAATGTGATATATATACACAATGGAGTACTATTCAGCCATTAGAAACAATGAATTCATGAAATTCTTAGAGAAATGGATGGAGCTGGAGGACGTCATACTAAGTGAGGTGACCCAGTCTCAAAAGAAAACCCATGGTATGCAGTCACTGATAAGTGGATATTAGCCTAGAATATTGGAACGCCAAAGACACAATTCACATACCAAATGATGTCTGACAAGAAGAAAGGAGTGGACACTGGTGCTAGAATGGACCAACATATCAGTATAGGGGAATACAAGAACAGGGAAGTGGGAAGGGGTGGATGAGGGAGCAGGGGGAGGGAAAAGTACATGTGGGACCTTTGGGGGGTGGGGAACCAGAAAAAGGGAAATGAATTGTAAATATAGAATATATCCAATAAAAAAATGAAAGAGAAAAAATCCTGAGCTTTCCAAGACTTTTATCATGAAAGGGTGTTGGGTTTTGTCAAATGCTTACTTAACATCTAATAAAATGATCATGTGTGTTTTTTTCTTTGAGTTTGTTTATACTGTGGATTGCATTGATGGATTTCTGTATAATGAACCATCCCTGCATTCCTGGGATGAAGCCTACTTAGTTCTGGCCAATGATCATTTTTGATGTGTTCTTGCATTCAGTTGGCAAGAATTTTATTGAGTAGTTTTGCATTGATATTCATAAATGAAACTGGCCAAAAGTTCCATCTTTTTGTTTTGTCTTAGTGTGGTTTAGGTATCAGGGTATTTGTGGCTTCATAGAACAAATTGGTTAGGGTTCCTTCTGCTTGCATTTTGCTGAATAGTTTGAAGAGTTTTGCTATTAGGTCTTCTTTGAAGGTCTTATAGAACTCTGCACTAATCCCATCAGGTCATGAGCTTTTTTGGGTGCTTCTATATCTTTAGGTGTTATGGGGTTGTTTAGATAATTTATCTGACCCTGAATTAACTTTAGTACCTGTTATCTGTCTTTTTTTTTCTGTTATCTGTCTTAAAAATTGTCCATTTCATTCAGATTTTCCTGTTTGGTTGAGCATAGGCTTTTGTAGTAGGATGTGATGATTTTTTGAATTTTCTCAGTACCTGTTGTTATGGCTCCCTTTCCATTTCTCATTTTGTTAATTTGGATATTTTCTTTGTGCCTTCTGGTTAGTTTAGCTAAAGGTTTATCCACATTGTTTTTTTCCCAAAGAACCAGCTTCTGGTTTGATTGATTCTTTGTATAGTTTCTTTTTGTTTCTACTTGGTGGATTTTAGACCTTAGTTTTATTATTTCCTGTTGTCTAATCCTCTTGGCTGTATTTGCTTCCTTTAGTTCTAGAGCCTTTAGATGTGCTGTTAAGCTGCTAGTGTATGCTCTTTCCATTTTCTTTGTGGAGGCACTCAGATCTATGAGTTTTCCTCTTAGCACTACTTTCATTGTGTCTCATAATTTTGGGTATGTTGTACCTTCATTGACAATAAATTCTGAAAAGTCTTTAATTTCTTTCATTATTTCTTCCTTGACGAAGTTATCATTGAGTAGAATGTTGTTCAGTTTGCAAATGTTTGTAGCTTTCTATTGCTTTTGTTGTTATTGAAGACCAGCCTTAGTTCATAATTATGTTTTCATAAATGTTTTAATAAAACTTTTCATAAAAGTGGGTGTTCTTGCATTTGGAGCAGATGTTCAGAATTGAGAGTTCATCTTGGTAGATTTTTCCTTTGATGAGTATGAAGTGCTCTTCCTTATCTTTTTTTATTAGTTTAGGCTGAAAGTCAATTTTATTTGATAGGAGAATGGCTACATCAGCTTGTTTCTTGGGACCATTTTCTTGGAAAATTGTTTTCCAGCCTTTTACTCTGAGGTAGTGTCTGTCTTTGTGCCTGAGGTGAGTTTCCTGTATGCAGCAAAAAGTTTGGTCCTGCTTATATACATAGTCTTTTAATCTGTATCTTTTTGTTGAAGAATTGATTCCACTGATATTAAGAGATACTAAGGAAAAGTGATTGTTGCTTCCTGTTATTATTGTTATTAGAGGTGGACTTATGTTTGTGTGGCTCTCTTCATTTTGGCTTGTTAAAAGATTATTTTCTTGCCTTTTCTAGGGAGTAGTTTCCCTCCTTTTGTTGATGCTTTCCATTCATTATCCTTTGAAGGGCTGGATTTGTGGAAAGATACTATGTGAATTTGTTTTTGTCATAGAAAACCTTGGTTTCTCCACCTATGGTAATTGAGAGTTTTGCTGGGTATAGTAGCTGGAGTTGGCATTTGTTTTCCCTTTGGGTCTGTATGACATCTGCCCAGGATCTTCTTGCTTTCATAGTCTCTGGCAAGAAGTCTGGTGTAATTCTGATAGGTCTGCCTTAATATGTCACTTGACATTTTTCCCGTACTACTTTTAATATTCTTCCTTTGTTTCGTGTATTTGGTGTGTTGATTATTATATGACCTGAGGAATTTCTTTTCTGGTGCAATCTCTTTGGAACTCTGTAGGCTTCTTGTATGTTCATAGGTATCTCTTTAGGTTATGGAAGTTTTCTTCTATAATTTTGTTGAAGACATTCACTGCCCCTTTAAGCTGGAATTCCTTGCTCTCTTCTATACTTATAATTCTTAAGTTTGGTTATCTCATTGTGTCCTGGATTTCCTGTATGTTTTGGGTTAGGTGCTTTTTGCATTTTGCATTTTCTTTGACTCTTATGTCAATGTTTTCTATGGTATCTTCTGCACCTGAGATTCTCTCTTCTATCTCTTGTATTCTGTTGCTGATGCTTGCATCTATGTCTCCTGACTTTTTTCCTAAGTTTTCTATCCCCAGAGTTGTTTCCTTTTGTGATTTCTTTCTTCTTACAATTTTAGCTCCTGGATGGTTTTGTTCAATTCTTTCACCTGTTTGGTTGTATTCTCCTGTATTTCTTTAAGGGAGTTTTTATGTCCTTCTTGAAGTCCTTTATCAGCATCATAAGCTATAATTTTAAATCCAAATCTTCCTTTTCTGGTGTGTTGGATTATCCAGGACTTGCTGTTGTGGGAGAATTGGGTTTGGATGTTGCCATGTTGCCTTTGTTTCTGCTGTTAATGTTCTTATGTTTGCCTTTCACCATCTGGTTATCTCTAGTGTGTGTTGGTCCAGCTTTCTCTGGTGGCAGTCCTCCTGTGGGCCTGCAAGCCTGTCTCAGCTCTCCTGGAGACCAGCTCTACACTGGCACAGAGAGCTGTGGCTCAGCCTAGCTCCTGGGTACAGATAGTGCTCAGAAGTACCGTGTCCCTCCTGCTCTGCCACTCTTATGTTCCCTGTAGCTCCTGGCCTTACCGCATGCACAGTCACTAGAGAGAAAATAGAGGTTTCACCTCCAATCTTAGTAGTCAAAGCACTCTCTGGACAGCAGTTCTACCCTGTGTACTCCTGGGTGCAGACAGACCCTGAAAGGACCCTGTCCCAGCTGCTTTGCCACTCTTGTGTTCCCTATGTTTCTGGCCATATCTGTCTGCACGTTCACTGGTGAGAAAATGTCTGGGAAATGAATTTTCCTCACTCTTCCTCAGAGAGAGGGTTAATTTCCAAAATATATAAAGAACTCAAGAAGTTGGAATCCAAAAAAAAAACAAAAACAAAACAAAACAAAACAAGTATCATCATTTAAAAATGGGAAATAGAGCTAAACTGAGAATTCTCAACAGAGGAATCTCAAATGGCTGAGATGCCCTTAAATAAATAGTCGACATCCTTAGTCATCATAGGAATGTAAGTCAAAATGATCCTGAGATTATACTTTACACCAATCAGAATGGCAAAGATCAAAAATTCAAGTGACAGCACATGCTGGCGAGGATGTGGGGAAAGAGGAACACTCCTCCACTACTGTGGGAGTGCAAACTTGTACAACCACCCTGGAACTCTAGTTGGCAATTTCTCAGAATACATTTCATTTTAAATAAGATAATTTAGCAGCACAGTAATTTACTTAAGAAGAATGAAATTTTGCTCCTGTGGTGACCTATCCCAAGAGAACTTTATACATTTGGATAAAAGTATAAGAAGATTAATAAGGTATCATACCACTCTCAGGCTGCTTTAACCAATGCATTCTGATTCTTGTCAATATACAAATGTTTAACTTAAGATAGTTTTTGTCATTTAGGTAATAATTATTATTATTTTACTTTTTAATGTATGATTCTAATGTCTTTATATATCAATGTCCTAAAAGTTTTAAAGTCTTTAAGAAAATAATTCATAAAGCAAACGTTTAATAAATCTATAAATATGTATTGTCATACCTAAATATTATCTCTAAATATATTACATGAAGTTTTACCCTGTTAAATTACATTGATAGATGATCAATATTTAATTATATTTATAAAATGAATGCTTTTACAAATTTATTTTAATAAAGATATATCAAATCATATTGAAAACTATAAAAATGAAACTATAATATAAATATTGCCTATTAGGCTATCTTTGATTTATAAACCCCAACCTTCACAAAACCTGATAATGTATACATTTTTAGGACACGTTTTATTTCCTTGGAATGCCAGATCTCCTTTGATATCTCCTATTGTTTTTTGTCTTGTGTTATCTAAGGTTTATTTTGAGATTCCTAAGCATAATTAAAGTAAGTAAGTAAATACTTAATGTATATGTATAACGTGAAGATAATACCCATAGCTCTATATTTCAGTATATGCAATGACTTATAAGAAGATCAAATCAGAGAATTTAATCTTTAAGATTTGCTAGATCATCTAATTCCCTCTATTTTTGAAACATTATTATGAATTTGGAATTCCTGTTTAAGAATGAAAAAGAAAAACATTAGTCTTAGTCACTAGAAATTAGCCAGATTTAAAAAATTAATCTTTAAATAATATGTGACTTAATAATTTTTTTTAATATTGTCACCGATTACTTGGATTTGGAAACAAGAAATAAAACTGGCCTGTTACGAAAGACAAGGTAACATTCAAATATAAAGTTTCCTAAGTACTTTACATCATATACAATCAAACTGTTGCTAAACTTCACAGAATGGCAGGGTTCAGGTCTTATGTATTGTTTTAAGTTAATAGTTTTAATGTCACAGTAATAATCACAGGTAGTACCTGTTGTTGCATTATTTCACATCTCTATGCTTCTCATTAATCCATCTTTTATTTCAGCAAATATGTATCAATGTTCACAACATCCTAGAGAAAGTACTTGAACCAAGTATAGCAGAATGCAGGTTCAACTCTTGAAAGACTTAGAATCCAATATTTTATAAAAATTGTTTAAATGTACAGTGGTTAATATACATAATTCACATATAGATAGACTCAAGCTTGGGTAATTAGAAGGAAATGTAGTTGTGAGTTTTGGTACACTGCTTTGTCTCCTGGCATATTGTACATGCACCTGCCCAATAGCTATTTTTGGATCTGTGAATGAAAGACACACACACACACACACACACACACACACAAACACAAACACTTGTTTTACAACATGCCTTACTATCTTAGTGGTTGGGCACTACTAAGGCTCTTGCAGCTAGCATGCCCTTCCCTCAAGTACTACAGGTATTAAAACCTTCTAAATCTTCTTTTAACTTGGCTGCCCTGTAACTTTTTGTGAAGACTATTGGTCTTCCATGCCCAAGTGGCTTCTGAGCAGCCTTTCACGGGGCCACTTTCCCTTACTCCTACATTTCAGATGAGCTCCCCTCTGCAGTTCTAAATCTATTCTGTCTGTCTCTCCAGGGTCATGGAGATTCTTTCTTCCTGTTCATGTATCTTAGCCCAGGAAACTCTAAGGGTCCTTTCCCATCTCACTTTGCCGAGCCATTGGCTGCATGTCAGTTTTTTTAACTCAATTTTTTATTAGATATTTTCCTTATTTACATTTCAAATGTTATTCCCTTTCCCATTCCCCACCCACTGGGAAATCCATTCCCAGTCCCTCTTCTATGAAGGTGTTCCCCCCCCCCATCCACCAACTCCTGCCTCTACATCCTCGCATTACCCTACACCGGGGCATCAAGCCTTCAATGGACCAAGGACCTCTCCACCCATTGATGCCCAACAAGGCCATCCTCTGCTACATAGGCAGCCGGAGCCATGAGTCGCTTCATGTGTACTCCTTGGTTGGTGGTTTAATCCCTGGGAGCTCTGGGGTGTTTGATTGGTTGATATTATTTCTTTGAGTTTGTTTATGTAATGGATTACTTTGATGAATGTCCCTATACTCCCTGCATCTCTGTGATGAAGCCTCCTCAATCATGGTCAATGATAGTTTTTAATGTGTTCTTGGATTCGGTTTGCAAGCATTTAATTGAATTTTTTTCATAGATGTTCATAAAGGAATTGGTCTGATTCTCCTTCTTTGTTAAGTCTTTGTGTGGTTTAGGTATCAAATCCAGCTGGAAGCAGGATTCCTTCAGTCTGTGTACAGAACACGGAAAACAGTTATTTTGAGTAATACAATTAGCAAGAGAACACCAGCCGCTACATGTACTTATTTACACAAAAATATCCACACAGAAATACGCAAGTGTGATGTCAGATTTTATCTACCCTCTCTTTTTTACGTATTTTAAAAAGATTTTATTATGTTTATTTGTGTGAGAAGTGTTTATGTGTGTATGTATATGTGTATGTGTATAAAGTGAGCATTGTGTAGTCAGTAGACAAATAATGTGAATTTGTTTGCTTCTTCTGCCTTATGGGAATTGAATTCAGGTCATCAGTCTTGGTGGTGGGTTTCCTTACCCACTGAAGCCTCTTGGCAGCATGACTTATATATAATATTATGTCAATTTTGATCATGCTCTTGTCTGTATTTTATGACTTAGAATAGGAACTGCACCACATACAATGCAAGCTGTGTACAGCATGACACCCACACTTTGAACTGCTGCACTTTCTATTTTTTAATTCCTTGGTTCTACTTACCACATAAATTGCCTTACCTTTTTTAGGAAACTTTCAAATACAAATGAAATATAAACAGTATATATTTTCTACTCTACTTGAATGTACTTTAATACCTCAAATATTCACATTTACTGGCTACAAAGACTCTTTTCTATGTAAACACTCTGTAGACTCTTAAAATCAGATACATTATGAAATATCTAAGGCCATTAAATTTCCCAACTGTAGATTCATAGCTTGCATAACTTCTCATGTCTTTGTACTCTCTGCTTTCTTTTGGAAACAGTTAATCTTTCCTTAAATTTTATAATCTTGACACTTTTGAAGACACAGACACCTTTGAATTTTGTTTTTGTAGATTTACCATCAAATTAGATTTATCTGATGTTTACACATAGTTTTCTTTTGCAGATTAAGTATCTGCTGGCATTCTATCAGGTGGCATGTGTTCTTGTTTGATTCTTATATTATATGCTCTCATAATTCCTCAGTTAGGATGTTGTTTTCCAGGCATCTTCAAAGAATGCTTTTACATTCTGCTTGGAAATTAATAAATACTTACACTAAGGTACACCCAAACTTCTTGGATGTACTTTGTTTCTAATGAATAGCTCTGTCTCTCTATTTTAATTAACTGTTTAGATTAATTTCTCACAGTATTTATTTTTGTGTTCATATTATCTAGACATAATAATCAATGTCCCCTGAAGTTGATTTCTCTCTTCTTCTGAGATGCTTATGCTGTCCATTGACTCACTTCTTATACTGTGGGATAGTCAGCTGCTTTTGAATAACTTAGCCATCCATATCTCTTTTCCAAATCATAACTCAGTCATTTCTATGCAGGGATTTGCTTTTTTGTTTGAAAAATACTTTCTATAAATTCAGGGTTTTGGAGTTATTGAGCTCATCAGTCCTCCTAACATACACACACAAACATACATACACACAGAGACACCCCCACACACATAGAGATATACAGACAGACACACACAAACACATACACATACACTTACACACACACACACACACACACACACACACACACACACTGTATGGAAGTAACCACTAGCTGATTGCTATGTATTGGTTAGTGTCTTGACATATGATATGTGACTGAATAAGAAAAACATGCTGCTATGCCTTTATTTATACAATGGAATACTATTCAGGCATAAGATGACATTCTGTGGGTTATAGTAATATGGATGCAACTGAATTTGTTTTGTAAGCAAAAAGGACATTTGCTGTAAAACAAGTGTTTCATATGGATCCTAAAAATCAGAAATCTTCCAAGATGAGAATAGAGTGATAGTTATCTGCACACACCAGGATATCAGTTATCACACATTTTTTTAGCCTTTCCTCATTAAACTGCTTCAATCACATAAACACACACACACACACACACACACACACACACAAATATATACACCATAACTATAAGACATATTAATGTAATCATGAAGTGCTTGCTATTATTGTATCAGTAAATGTCCTGACATTGAGTTGCAAATGATAATTATTCCATAGCCCAATGACATATAATTGTACTTCCAAATGATATGTATATATATTTATATGTATATACATATCAGTTATTATAAAAATCAGTTATTAATAAATAGTTTGATCATTATCAAATTTCTGGTGTCCTCTGCTAATTATTATTCAGTTAATTTTAGTCTGGAGTAGTATATTATTACATGCCTTGATTCAAAATTAATTACTGAAAGTGTTTTAGATGCTAGCAATTAATTAATTCTATATTCATGACTTTCATTACACTTATGATACAGTTATTACATTCAGGTATTTGATAGAATGTTATAGAGTATGAGGCTCCTAAAGCTAGTTCAGTTTTGTGTTGTAATTATTATATTACTCTTAGTTTACACAGTATTTTTGGATAGAGAGAACTTGCTTACTTCAAATTTATGCAATTATTTTCCTCTAAATATTTTTATAAATGTCTTGGGTAAATGGTACATGGCTGATCTTTGGCTTCTTTACAACATAATGTATATTAAGCAACATTTAATGGAATTCTAATATTTTATAACTCATGTTTACAGGGTTATTTGTTAATTCCTTCATATTCAAAGTAGATGTTAGTTTTTAACTCGTTTATATTTTATTTTGATATTTTGACCCATTACTAAGTGAATCTCCATGTGTTATATAAACTAGTGGCATTCTTTTTGTTTCTACATTTGTACGTCAAGTATCCAACTTAACATTCTCTCTCTCTCTCTTTTTTTTTTTTCATTTAGATTTTCTAGAACATGTTTAATTTTAGTGTTATTTAAGTTTTCTAAAATCTCTTTTGGGGACATTGACTCTGTTCTTTATAATTCAGAGACTGAACCACCAAAGAAAGAGCATACACAGGCTGAACCTAGGCCTCCCTGCTCGTATGTAGCAGATGTACAGCTTAAACTTCATTTGCGCCCTGAACAACTGGAGATGGGACTATCCCAAAAGCTGTTGCCTGTCAGGGAGATATGTTCTCCTAGCTGGGCAGCCTTTTCTGTCCTCAGTGAGAGAGGATGCACCTAGCTGAAACTTGATGTATCAGGGTTGAGGGATACCTAGGGATTCCCCATTCCCTCAGGGAAGAAGAGTGGAGGGAGTGAGGACTGCAGGAGAGGGTGACCAAGAGTGAGGCACTGAGCGGTATGTAAAGTGAATAAAAATAAAAGAAAAAAAAAGAACTGTTAAACATGAAAAAATGCTTTTTAAATAACAAAGTTAATCCATTTTGCTTATACTTAATTACATATTTGTCTTAGAAAGGGTTTCCTTGCTATGACAAGATACCAAAATCATGGCAACTCTTATAAAACAATCCATTTAATTGGAGCTTGCTCACAGTTTCAGGGATTTAGTCCATCTTCATCATGGCAGGAAGTATGACACCATGTAGGCAGTCATGAGGCTGGTTTTCTAGGCAACGAAAGGAAACTGTGCTACAATGGGTGTACTTTGAACATAGGAAACTTCAAATTCTACCCCCACATTAGCATACTTCTTCCAAAAAGGCAACATCTCCAAATAGTGCTACTCACTATAGGCCAAACATTCAAGCACATGAATCTATGGGCCTAAAAGTATTCAAACCATCACAATATTGAAGCATATTTGCACAGAATTTTAAGTTTTCTATTACTCTCCTGGCACTCTATACAGTTTTTCCTTTATAAAACTAATCCATTTTTCTTGCTGTAACTACATTTTGCTAAGGGGCCAATAGTGTAAAACTGTAGTTACTGCAGCAAAGAACAAAAGTGAACTTTGAAAAGAGGAAATTGGGAGTCCAGAATGAAGTCAGGATTTATCACTGAGTGGGAGCTTTTCTTCTCTGAGTGTCAAGTGAGTGCATGTACAAAGGATGGGATGATAGGATTAACACCTACAGCATATTCTCACTGTGAACTTACTGAGGTGACTAGCACCAGGGAGAGCTGAGGACATGAAATACAGGAGTTATCACAATTTTAAAATAACAATTCTTACTCACGGTGCAGCATTTAATGGGGACTTTTACTGTTCTCTGACCTCTTACCCACATAGGCAGTTAACTGTACACAGTGAATAGGGATATTCACTTGCTTTCCAGATCAAGTGTGTTTGTTTCTTTACTTTATACTTGCCTTTTAAAACACTGTGTTCGCAAGCCATGCTCAGCTACTCCCATAAGTTTATGTTTCATTAGAATTTTGATGACAGATTTAGGGACTTTCTCATTTCATATTTATATCCAACTCACATCACCACTTGAATAACTAGAAGTTTATGCTTCTCAGATCTGATAGAGATCATAATATTGGAAACCCAGAGATGTCCATATTCTAATCTATAAATGTGTGAATATATATTATCATTCTGCCAAAAAGGTCTCACAAATCTACCCCGCAATTCTGAATATAGGGGATTTTCTTGTTACTTGAGTAGATGAAGTTTCTCATATGCTAATATGTATGGTTGTTGGCATGTGTGTTGTTTTTCCTTCATGGATTTATATGCTGCAATTTTAGTTCATTGGGTTATGATGCCAAAGCTAATAGGAACTTGAAGAAATTTATCCCATTGAGAAATCGTTAGGTAATTTGTGCTACTTCTGAAGGATAAAAACTTTCTGTCACATAACACTGGATTAATTAGTTCTCTGAGAGAAACTTATTATAAGAATTAGTGCAGCCAATAAACCTCCCTCTGGTACTATGTTTAGTCTCTTTTTATGTTTCTACATAACAGTTTTTACTAGAGCTTGACCCAGTATACACACCCACTATTAATTCAATACTTGTATACACCACTCTTCTTCTAAAAATGTAATTTAATATATTTTGTTATATTAATGAAAATCACACATAGATTTTTCCATACATAGAATAGTCAGAGAAACTGATATATGAAGGAAGACCATGCATATATTTTGACATATTTATCTAACTCACTCTTCCTTCTGATTGTCGAATAAATGTTACCAGATGAAAATTTCTGTTTTTATTTTGCTTTGCTTTTATCATTTTCATTAACACTCTCCATTTTTTAAAATTCTTTGCCAAAATTAGCAATATTGTTTGTCTACTTGAACATGCTAAACAGGCAAATGTCCAAGTGTCTGAAATCCCTCCTGAATTCATTTGTGGTATGTTTCTTTTTATGCTTTCAAGTTCATGTCCTCAGGATTATGTGTTTTGAACTTAGTATTTCTAAGTATTTTTCATCTTTGCAAAGTTGTTTATAGAAATTCAGAAAATTTGTATTTGTTCCTGCCAGGTAATTTATGTAATTTAAATATAATTTAGTAGCCCTGCAAATAATTGTTACATCTATTTCACTATTACTCTAAGAATATATTTATCTTAGGTTTCAATTATAGCAGCAATTCAATGGATTTGAATTGGAACTTTTAAATTTCAAGTATTTGTCCTCTTGAGCATTTTAGATTACAAATCAATTCCTTAGTTTTTAATTTTCTATGTCATTTAGAATTTTCAGTTACTCATGTGCTGACATTGAATATATTTCCCTGAATATCTCTACCACTATTTGCTTTAATGTGATTTTTGGAACCCTTTGAGACTCTCACAAAGACATATTTTTTCCTTGATTTATAAGTTATATTTCAGAATGATGTTATGTAACTCTTTTCTCTGAATGGAAATATTCTGTTAAGGATGGGGATGGTGGTACAATAAAACTAGAAAGGCAAGGAACTTTAAAGTATCATGAAGTTCATGAAATCTCAAGACTCATAAAGATCAGAAAGTTATGATTCCTGAAGCTGTTCTCTAACAGCAAATAATCAATAAATAATTTCTGGGGAACAAAGAATCTTTCCCTTGGAGAGGCCATCAAGTTGATGAGCAGTTTCCCTGACTCGACACCTATGATGAAGTGATATTTTCAATGACACAATTATCTCCATGTCATGCATATTGCTGTAATTAAAAAGCCAACCATATTCCTATAAGTAACTTAAATAAACACATTGGATTATTAAACCTGACTTAAGTAACTTCTGCATTTATTATCATTGCCTTATCTGTCACAAGTAGATTCTTCTTTTCATGTGTCCCAACAACAGTCATACAACACAACATCCAAGCTATCTACAGTCCACGGCTCTTGAAATGCATGATAGGATATGTAGCTGAGGTTTATCTCTCTAAGGGTAGAATCTCACCCAGGGCAATGTAAATATGTTTCCCCATATGGTATGGAATGCTGTACCTACATAGTTTCATGGAAATTGGATATTTTCTGAAATTAGTGTTTTTTAAGATGTGTTCTGGTTGAATCATGTAAAATCAGAGTATTTGGGGGAATAGGAGAGGATTCTTGGTTAGCTGTATTATTCCATTTTCAAAGAACAGGCATATGTACCTTCTTGATGGATAGAGCCAAGCACATGAGTAGAGAGAGGGATGCCACACTAAACTGTGTAATAGTCGTGAAGATATATTCCTCATATGCAAAGGGTGGTAAGAGGACTAGGAAGGTAATGGAGAGGCCTTTGTTATGGAAAATACAACCTAGAGTTGAGGTTCCGCTGTCTTTCTGCAAAGATCTTAACTGTGTAAGGAAAGGATTTCAGTGGGAAAGAGACCGGTAGGTGCTTCCCTATTAACTCGTCTGTGATTTGATTCAGAGTGGAAAAATGGGACGTGACAATGAGAGCTGGCCTGTTATTTCATTCACAGTGCAAGAGTTAAGTGAAAGACGATGATTTGATCCACACTAAGATAGTTTGCCCATGATCTCAGAACTTAGAATAGTGATGAAGAAAAGGGTGAATCAGAGTGATTTATAAATAATACTTCCTGTAGGTAAACTTTAATATGAAAGAAGTAAAATGTTAAATGGCAGGGGAAAATCATTCTGGGAATGAACTGCCTGGAAGCTCTCTATTCTGGCTTTCAGTGTGCTGAGAAGTATTGTGTATTGTGTGAAGGGGACAGGACTGTCACCAGCAATCCATTTAGTATTTGAGTCTTTATAATGTCATATAAAATTATTCAGTAATATTTACACTGGATTTCAAATAAAGCAAGACTGCTATAGATGCAATCAAATGCCTCCTACATCTACTACACAAGAAAGAATTAATTTCTGTGAGTGTAAATCAAGACCAAAGTCCGTGGCTAAGCCTCTGTGGGGAGGCGATTGCTATTATTTTTTAATGATTTGTATGCCTCTATCCAATTACCTTAAAACATGCATGTTTACATGCATAGGTTGCTGCTGCCTGACCTGGAATAAAATATGTTTTCATCTCAGTGAACAGTGTTATCTATAGAGATTCCTAAGCATACAGTCTAAGAGAATAAATGATTCTCACAGTAATGTATGTCTCAGTATTCAGCCATGAATTGAAGAAAATAATTAGATACTTAAAACGCTGCAGAAACCATTGTGTCAAAGCTGAGAAAGCATAAGAGGTGGGTGGACAGCAAGTAACTATTTCCTCTGAATTTAAACATTGCCTCGTGGAGGGAGAAGGTTGAAGAAACTTAGAAGCTCAAAATGTTCATTGAACTTATAAGACTCTTTCAGCTCAGATATTTACAAGATCCAGGTGCCCCTCCCCATGGGTGAATAAAAGCAACTACCAAGAAAGAATCCTGGTGATTCCCCTTTAAATTAGTCAAGGAAGTTCAGGCATTCACCTTGGCCACATCCTCCCCCATACTGGAGTGAGTGAGCTTTTAGATGATGTAAATGGCTTCATGTCACCAACGTTACTGTAAGCAAAGCCAAAGAACTCTTCTGTTCACCAAATTAGACTAGAGTGAAGTCTTTTTTGTTCCTATACATGGTGCCCTCTTATGGGTGAAGGGATGCTTAGTCACATCTTCTCAGAAAAAGCCCCTTAATCTAAGATAAATACATTATCCAGACTACAGTTATTGAAATAACTTGCACTCCTATTTTTAAAACTATTGAAAATAATGTATAAAACCCTAGTGAGGATTTAAACAACTGAAATAAAATTGTTTCAAGAGGATGACTATTTGAATTAATTTTAGAAAATAATACATCAAGATGTATTTTTAATTAATCATCATAAACATGTTCCCAGAATAGTCAGACATCTGTTTCTAGTGAAGATCACAGGTAGAGAGGAAAATAAAATATACAAAATAATTTCAAACAAAAGCAAAAAGAAGGCAAGGGCAATTTTTTTAGTAGGACTCCTGTAAGCTCTGGTATGAGAATTAAATATGAGAGAAGATTATTCCCAGAAATAGAGCAATTATGCTGAAAATCATGAGAGCCTTAAGTTGGCTTGAAAACCAGAAAGTCATCTATTGTCCATACATCTTGCAGAAGACACACATGGGGAAAATAACTTAGTATATCAGTATAAAAGACTAGTTCATTTGTTGAAGATTTTTGGTTCAGTTCTATCTGCACTGGATCTCAGATAGCACTCAATTAAAAAGTTAAACAAAAAAGTTTTCCTCTCCAAAAAAAAGTAGAGCTACTAAAATTTAGACAGGAACCTGTTGCCCCTATCTCTGGAATGGGTAATGATAGGCAATTAAATAATGAGTTAGAAAGGAAAATAATCAAATCCAAGAGAATTTGCGGGTGCTTTGTATTAAATACCAGATCATTTGGAGGTGATGCAGAATATTTTTTTTAATTTTTATTTTCTATATTCTATGTTTACATTCCAAAGGCTTTCCCCTTTCCAAGTTACCCCCACCATATGTCCCATAATTCCTCTCCCCCCCCTGCTATTCCCCACTCATTCCCCCCCCCACGATTTCTCTGTTCTGGGTCTACAATACTGGATCCAATCTTTACAGGCCCAGGGTCCTCTCCTTTCTTCTTCTTGGGAGTCATTTGACTTGCTAATTGTGCCTTGAGTATTTAGGGCTTCTGGGCTCATTAATATCCACTTATCAGAATATTCTTTAGGTACTAGACTGAGCACTAGAGTGAGCAGTGCTGCTTCCTCTTTCTTCTATAGATGAGGTTCTTTTTTGTTTATTCATTCATTCATTCATTCATTCATTCACTTCATATCTTTAGCTCAGCTCCCCTCCTTCTCTCCAAATCACACCTGCACATCTCCCTATCCTAATTACCCCCTTCCCTTTTCCTCAGAGAATGGGAACCCCTCTCCATGGGTACCAACCTGCTATGGTACTCAAGTTGCTGCAGGACTAAGAACATACTCTCCCACTGAAACCAGACAAGGCAGCCAAGTTAGGTTCTTAACAGCTCTGCAAATTCATTGGCATGGCTCAAACACTTAGACTATATCCAGAGTATGGCTGCCTTAACTGGAGATGAGCAAGCTGAGGAAGGCGGTGCCATAAATATCCTCTTTTTATTCCATAAATAACAGGCCTAAGATTTTAGGATTTTAAATTAGATTCAAGGTTCATCCTTTCTTTAGTTTTCTCTGTTCTATTTTTAAATTGTTTTATGTATACTCAATATCTCTAATGATATTAATTTCCTCCTGTTTAATATGTATCATACTTTCTGTGATTGCTGAATAAGAGAAATCTCAACTACTCTAAGTTCACGCTCACAGACATTCATAGGAGGCAATGGGACATGTCTCCCTCCTCAAATTAGCATGGTATAGGATGAATGTTAATATTCACTTCTCCTAGGAGAGATAGTGATCATATAACATTTGTCCCAGAAAGATGTATTATTTTCTAATTTATATGACACTTAGAATTAACTCCCTGCACATCCAGGAATGAAATTTGAAATATAGTAGCACCATATTAATTGATACTTCAAATAGAGGAGTATGAGGTCGAAAGTTATGATATAATTATATTATTATTTCAGGAATAAAATGGAAATTTTACAAAATGTTTTACAAATAAGAAATTCCCACAACACTGTTCATAGTTTTATTCAAGTCCTTATCAGATATCCAGTTCCCTTATGCCCTGGATTTCCGCTCATTCATGCTTGGAGTTTATAACTTCCAATTGCCTTAATTTAGTCAATTGGGCAAATTTCTCTGATTTTGTAGCAAGTTTCTTTTCCTGAAGATTATTCAGTGCTAGAATTTCAATATTATCTCCTTTAATGGGAATTGGTATTAGTCAAACATCTTGATTGACTACAATGTCTATTATTTAGAAACAAGGACATTTGCTGGAGACAGAACGGAGGAATCACAATTGTTTTGATGTTAAATCTTTCAAATGAATTTCTTCTCAAACTAACCTCATTTGTGTTCTTTTAAGTTCTGGGAAATTTGGAACTAACATTTCATATGAGGTCTGTAGATACTGATGTAAAATGATAAGTAACATCCCCATTAAATCTGTAATGTAATAGTCTGGGTCTAATTCAAGTGAAAGACTGTAATGCTTAGTAATTCCAAAAAATAAAAAATAAAAAAATCTTATGAAATGGGTCTGTATAACTGTGTACATTTCCTTAAAGTTAGAACAAATGTTTATTTCTGAATCTGATAAGGGAAAGCACACAAGAGAATTAGAAATGTTAATAAGCTTTATTTCATCAAATAAATAGTATTTATATGAATAATGCAAATGAAGTAAAAATAACAAACTGCATTTGAGACTATATTGACTATATTACAAATATCTAGCATATTTAAGGGCTTAATATTGAGACTATAAACATAAAAATAACTGTTAAGATGACAGAATAAAAGTTACACTAAAAAGTTGCAAGCAGCAGGTTTAGTTCATACTAAATATAATTTAAAGGAAACCTAAAGTTGTAGAGGTTTTTATTGTGCATTTATTGCTTAATTATTATATACCTTTTGAAGACAATGTATTCTAAATGGTTTTACTCATTATTTCATTTGGTTAACCAATGACTTTCTTATTGCTTATAACTTTTTTGCCTTTTCATGTATGTATGCTGCATGTTCTAATCATTCCTATCTCCCACTCTACTTGCTTCTCTTCCTACAAATCACATTTGAACTCTTCATAGGAGCCAGGAAGAGATAAAAGTGGGTACACAACCAAAGACAATAGCTCCTCCTGTGTATCAGGAGTCAGTATTTATGAACTGAGGGAGAGGGCCCCATGAGCATCTCTCACAATTATGACACTACACATATACATATACATACACATATGTATCATAGATATACTTCATATTTGTACACATCATAAACATACACATATACATATATATCATATACACATACATACATACATTTGTGTGTGTATATATATATATATATATATATATATATATATATATATATATGTAGCGTGCTGATTACATTTATCATTGTTCACATGGATATCCCTGGAAATGCTTATTCTTCCAATCTCGGCATCCATTAATTGCCTGTAGTTCTTCAGTTAGGGTAGGAGCTTTTGAGATTTTCCCCATCTACATTCAGAAGTCAACTGATGCTGTCATTAGGTAGGTCTTGTTTAGGCAACCACATTATTATGATCTCATGAGTGCAACTACTTTTATATATAGAAGATATATTATAAGTGATATTATTTTTATGGCTTTTACTATCATTCTATCCCCTTTCCAACGATATGTCCTAATCCTTGGTATAGAGGTTCTATTCAGTTATTGGTGTGTGTAAGGTTGTATATTTCTACTATGATCTCTAACTGCTGGAAAAATATGCTTCATTTAGGTGTGAAAACTGTATCTTTCCATGGAGATAGTAATAAATAGTTAGAATGTGGTTGAAAATTTTATTGGCTTAGGAAAATAGCAGTAAGCAGAAGCAGTAGCTTCTATGATCTGTGACCTCACCTACCATAAGTAGCAGGCACGGTTTACAGTGCAAGCCATCAATTCCCTCTTAAAGTGGGTAGTTAAGTCTTCCTGATGGCTCCTGTTGTATCTGAATTATTTTATTTGCTTAAGGTATTCACTGTGTTTCTAGAAATTAATTATGATCTTCACAATTTTATAAAATTAGTTATTCCTTTAACCAAGTTCTCTCACTTTAGAAATATCACCTGAGATCGAATGATAAGGCTTTGTGATCTTTAGGGCACATATCATATCTATCCTGTGAATCAAGTTGTTTTAAAGTTTCTCGGTTTGAAGAAATAAACCCAGTATTTATACTGACTAGTCCCCACAGAGTATCCCTGGTTTTTGAATTCCAATATTTTGACTTGCTTTTGAATAAAATAAAAAATCAAGTAATTATTTGTTCATATGCATGATTAATGATTTTTTAAAACCATATTAAAAATAAAATTTTCTTTATTTACTTTTATTCAATAATTTCAAGTATGTATAGTCATAGTAAAGTAAGCATTATGCATTAACATATTTTGAAAAATTGATTATTTGTCTTTTCCCACCTTTATAAGTATTCAAACTTTATTTTTAAGTGCCATTTTTCAAGAAATAAATATCTGATTCAATAAAACATTTCCCTAATGTTTTAAGCAACATATATAAACATTTTTCAGGCAGGATTGAAAACTTCTGGCACCTCTGATTTAAGTGTTATTGCTTATTTACCCAGCCTGATGGGAATAAGCCTTTTCTTTTTCTGCTTCAAAGAAAGAAGAAGAGGTTTTAAGCTGCCATGGAAAGAAAGGGTATTTTCTGCACATTTGTGAGAAGGGAAGTTTATGAAGGACATCTCTGGAGCCTGTCAAAAGATCATAGAGATGTCAGAGCCTGAGAAGGGACAGCCACATATTTACCAGGAAAGTAGTCTACTCACAGAAACATGTTTGAGAAACAAAGTTATAAATTTCTTACAGAGAGAAGCTGGCAAGCAGAAAACTGGAAGATAATTTATACTGAAGTTTTAGGTGACCCCTGAACAGGACAACAGAATGTTAGTAATTTTTTCATGTCCATTGGGGAGGTGATGCCTGTGGTGAAATTTTACTGTGGGGTAATTATATTGATCCGGGGTTTTCTTCAAGGATAAGAGGAGGGAAAAAAGACTTATTCCTTGTGTCTATGTACAGACTGGGAATTTGAATTTAAGTTTGTTTGGTCCCTTTTCACTTTTTAGATTATTTTTTATTAAACTATAACCTTTTAGCATTATCTCAATTTTAGAGACTTTTTAAAACTTAAAGTTTATCATCACTGTCAATATCCCAGACCTCAAGCAGTACTACAGAGCAATTGTGTTAAAAACTGCATGGTATTGGTACAGTGACAGGCAAGTAGATCAATGGAATAGAACTGAAGATCCAGAAATGAACCCACAGAATTAAGGTCACTTGATCTTTGATAAAGGAGCTACAACCATCCAGTGGAAAAAAGATAACCTTTTCAACAAATGGTGCTGGTTTAACTGGAGGTCATCATGCAGAAGAATGCAAATTGATCCACTCTTATCTCCTCATACTAAGCTCAACTCTAAGTGGATCAAGGACCTCCACATAAAACCAGACACACTGAAACTAATAGAAAAGAAACTGGGGAAGACCCTGGAGGACATGGGCATAGGGGGAAAGTTCCTGAACAGAACACCAAGAGTATATGCTGTAAGATCAAGAATTGACAAATGTGACCTCATAAAATTTCAATGTTTCTGTAAGGGAAAGGACATTGTCAGAAGGACAAAATGGCAACCAACAAATTGGGAAAAGATCTTCACCAACCCCACATCCCCCAGAGGTGTAATATCCAATGTATACAAAGAACTCAAGAAGTTAAACCCCAGATAACCCTAATAAAAATGGGGTGCAGACCTAAACAAAGAATTTTCCCCTGAAGAAATTCAGATGGCTGAGAAACACCTTAAGAAATGTACAACATCTTTAGTCATTAGGGAAATGCAAATCAAAACAACCCTGAGATTCCACCTCACACCAGTCAGAATGACTAAGATTAAACACTCAGGAGACAGCAGGTGTTGGCGAGGATGTGGAGAAAGAGGAACACTCCTCTACTGCTGGTGGGATTGCAAAATAGTACGACCACTATGGAAATCAGTCTGGTGGTTCCTCAGAAAATTGGGCATGACACTTCCAGAATGCCCTGTCATACCACTCCTGGGCATATGCCCAGAGGATTCCCCTGCAGGCAACAAGGTCACATTCTCCACTATGTTCATATCAGCCTTGGTTATAATGGCCAGAAGCTGGAAAGAACCCTGATGCACCTTAAGGGAGGAATGGATACAGAAAATGTTGTATATTTATACAATGGAATACTACTCAGCAATTAAAACAATGAATTCATGAAAATTTTAGGCAAACGGTTGGAACTGGAAAATATCATCCTAAGTGAGCTAACTCAATCACAAAAGAATACACATGAAATGCAATCACTGATAAGTGGATATTAATTAGCCCAGAAACTCTGAATACTCAAGACACAATTAGCAAATCATATGATTCCCAAGAAGAAGGAAGGAAAGGGCCCTGGTCCTGAAAAGACTTGATCCACTATTGTAGTAGAGTACCAGAACAGAGAAATGGGAGGGGGGTGATTTGGAAATGGGCAGACGAAGAGGACTTATGGGACATATGATGAGGGGGGAACTGGGAAAGGGGAAAGCATTTGGAATATAATCAAAGAATAGAAAAAAACTATTTAATAGCAGACTGTTCAGACATGGTTTATTCATGTTTGCCTTAAAATAAATAAATCTAGTTTAGAAATTAAGAAAAGAATTATTCCCTAATGTAATCTAAATTAAAGCAAAATTTTAAATGCCAATATTTTCATATAGAAATGTTATGACCTCCTTTTCCATATATACCTAATATACTTGATTATAATAGTATTTGGACCTGAGAAAACATATTGGTTAGTATTTCAAAAATTTATATACCAGTACTCATATTTGAGTTAGGATATATTAGAGAAGTGATTGGAGAAACAGTCTCTGTCACTAATACAAATTTCTCCCTTGATATACTGGAAAATGAAGTCAAATGAAATGTGCCACTTTGAAGTCTTTGAGCTGTGGAAGGCAGGACGAAAAATATAATTGTCTCCTTAGGATTCCCTTCTCAGAAATGTGTCTTGTTATTTCATTCTACATATGAGGAACCTGTAGTGGGAAGCCAAGTCTAGTAAAGTCACAGACAGAATCTGTCCATTTTACCATATCAAAGTTTATTTTGTGTGGCTATGATGGCTCCAGAGCTTTTCTAGGAAGACACAAATACTTTCATGTGTTCAGTATACATTGCCCTAAGTAGAGAATTATGGTTATCTGTTATGAAATAACACAAAAGCACTAGGTCTATTCAGTCTGTTTTTCTTTCTTATTTTTCTTTACTCCAAATCCCAAAGGCTGTTTTGAAATGAGAATCTTATTTATATGCCACACACCATTTATCCAAACAAAGATCATAAGTGTGCCAAACAGAAATGAAAATTCCATTGTCTCTGCAGACCCCAAGCGAGAGCAGTTCATGAGAAATTTGATTCTCTAATTGAAGGTAATTCTATTATAATTCTGTTTAGATTACTCTGGTGTCTGATAACATTTCAATATTCGCCACCATCCATTTGGAGGCTGTGGCTCAGCTGATGATTCTAAGATGCATTTCCTCTGAAAACCAGCATTTGCTTTTGAAAGCTTATCTACAGAAGTCACAGGCTTTTCAAAAGGGAAGCAGCTGTAAGAGTGGAGACCTAGATTTCTTTATTAGCATAATTCAGAAGTATTTTATTCAGTGCCAGATAAGCCATTTTAAAGTTTCTTCTGTATTTCTGCTTTTATAAGACATGTTTCACCATAACAACTGGTTGGTGTGAGGCAGCTATATCTTTGAATCTGTTTTCCCTACCAAACTGAACACTTCAAAAAGGAAGGAGGCGAATACATTTTCTTCACTGGAACCACCTGTGGCTCATGTGATCTTCCTCACACATTGGAAGTTGAAGCAATAATTTTCTAGGGGATAATAAAAAAATGTACATATACACTAAATGAAGTAAGTATGGAAAGCAGACATTAGAGTGGAAACAAAGTTCTATCCTCTTGATGTATTTGTATACTCATTTAATTTTTAAATTTTGCTATGTGGAATATTGTACAATTTTGTTCACAAAATACATCTTGTTTTTTATAAGAGTTATTTATATTTCCTGTGAATATATAATTGAAATGTAGGAAATTGTAGGTGAGGCCACCATCTTGGCTCCTGTAAACAAGCAGCCAGCTCAGCCAGATAAGCAGGGAACAACAGAGTGAAAGACTGCTCGGGACACAGTCCTCCTGGGTTCCTTCTGCATGTAGGAGCTGGGCAGCTTTACAGCTGTCTGGGCACGTATCCTGCAAGGGAGCATTTGACCTGCAGGGAGTCCTGCACTTAGAGGGAGTCCTGCTCTCAGAGACCTGTGCCACATCTAACTCGGGGAATATTCTGCTTCCTGATACTCTTTGGGAACTGAAAGGAGCAGGTTATTTGACCTGTGACCCTTCTGACACCAGGATGAGCCTAATTCCTGATACTCTCTAGAGAACAGGCAGGAGCACAGCATTCAAGAACTGACAGGAGCAGGTCATTTCAGAACTGGCACCAGTAGGTGCATTCAAACTGGTAGAAGCAGGACATTTAAGAACGAGCATCAGGAGAGCATTTGAAATCCAGTAGCAGCAGAACATTTGAGAAATAGCAGCCTGCAGGACATTCGAACCTTGCCAAGTCTACCACCTGATACTTCCTAGAGAACCAGCTGTTTGCAGGGCATGGGTCAGAAAAGGAATCCTAGGAGTACAGAAACACAGGCCAGCAGGACAGAGAAGATAGAGACAGCAAGACCAGCTAACACCATAGATAATGAGATGGCCAAAGGCAAACATAGGATAATTACCAACAGTAACCAAGGCAACATGGCACCATCAGAACCCATTTCTTTCACAACAACAAATCCTGCATACTCCATCACATCAGAAAAGCAAGAGCTAGATTTAAAATCATATCTCATATTCTTGATGGAGGACTTCAATAAGGACATAAATAATTCCCTTAAAGAAATACAGGAGAACATGGGTCAACAGGTAGAAACACAAAAATCCCTAAAAGAAAGACAAGAGAATATGGATCAAAAGGTAGAAACCCTTAAAAAGGAAACACAAAAATCTCTTAAAGAAATACAGGTGAACATAGGTCAACAGGTAAAAGCCCTTAAAGAGGCAATACAAAATTCACATAGGGAATTATGGGAGAACATGGATCAACATGCAGAAGCCCTTTAAAAGGAATCAAAAAAATCCCTGAAACACAGGAAAACATGGGTCAATAGGTAAAAGTCCTTAAAGAGGAATCACAAAAATTCCTTAAAGAATTTCAGGGAAAAATAAACAAACAAGTGAAGGAAGTGAACAAAACTATCCAGGATCTAAAACTGGAAATAGAATCAACAAAGAAATCGCAAAGTGAGACATCTTTGAAGATAGAAAACCTTGGAAAGAATTCAGGAGTCATAGGTGTAAGCATCAACAACAGAATACAAAAGATAGAAGAAAGAATCTCAGATGCTGAAGAATCCATAGAAAACATTGACTCAACAGTCAAAGAAAATGCAAAATGCAAAAAAGCTTATAACCCAAAACATCCAGGAAATCCAGGACACAATGAGAAGACAAAACTTAAGGATTATAGGTATAGAAGAAAGCAAGGATTTACATCTTAAAGGCCCAGAAAATATCTTCAATGAAATTATAGATGAAAACTTCCCTAACCTAATGAAAGAGATGCCCATGAACATACAAGAAGCCTACAGACCTCCAAAGAGATTAGACCAGAGCAGAAATACCTCCCATCACATAATAATCAAAACACCAAATACACTAAACAAAGAAAGAATATTAAAAACAGTGAGAGAAAAAGGTCAAGTAACATATAAAGGCAGACCTATCAGAATTACACCAGACTTCTCACCAGAGACCATGAAAGCCAGAAGAGTATGGGCAGATGGAATACAGACCCAGTCAGTCCAGACTACTATATAACCCAGAAAAACTTTCAATTTCCATAAACAGAGAAAACAAGACATTACATGACAAAAGCAAATTTATAAAATATCTTTCTACAAATCCAGCTCTGCAAAGGATAGTGGGTGGAAAAATACCAACACATGGCAGTAAACCACACCATAAAAAAAAAAAATCAACAAGGTAATCTTTCAACAAACCCAATAGAAGATAGATACACAACCAGAATTTCACCTTTAACTAAGAAGGTAAAACTAAGCAACAATCACCTTTCCTTAATATGTTTTAATATCAATGGTCTCAATTCCCTGTAAAAAGACATAGTCTAACAGACTGGATAAGTAAACAGGACCCAATGTTTTGCTGCATGCAAGAAACCCACTTCAGTGACAATTTTTAGTCACTATTAAGAGTCAAAGTTTAAAAAACAATTTTCCAAGCAAATGGTCCCAAAAAACAAGCTAGAGTGGCCATTCTTATATCAGATAAAATTGACTTTCCACCAAAGTTGTCAAAAAAGATAAGGAGGGGCACTTCAAAATGTTCAAAGGAAAAATCTACCAAGATGAACTCTCAATTCTGAACATCTATGCTCCAAACGCAAGGGCACCCACATTCATTTAAGACACTTTAATAAAGCTCAAAGCACACATTTCACCCCACACAATGATGTGGGAAACTTCAACACCCCAATATCAAAAATGGACAAATCATGGAATCAGTAGCTATACAAAGATACAGTGAAACTAACTAAGTTATGGAACAAATGGATCTAACAGATATTTATAGAACAACCCCCCCCCCTAAAGGAAAGGAATATACCTTCTTCTCAGCACCTCATGGTACCTTCTCAAAAAATGACCATTTAATTGGACACAAAGCAGGCCTCAACAGATACTGAAATATTGAAATTATTCAATGTATTTTATCAGATCACCACGGCCTACAGCTTGTCTGAAGCTCAAACAAAAGCAATGGAAAACACACATACACATGGATCTTGAACAATGCTCTCCTCAATGATAGCTTGGTCAAGGAAGAAATAAAGAAAGAAATTAAAGACTTTTTAGAATTTCATGAAAATGAAAACACATCATACCATAATTTATGGGACACAATGAAAGCAATGCTAAGAGGAAAACTCATAGCTCTGAGTACCTCCATAAAGAGAATGGAGAGAGCTTACACTAAAAGCTTGACAGTGCACTTGAAAGCTCTAGAACAAAAGGAAGCAAATATCACCAAGGCTAGCCAGATGCCCCAAGACTCCCAGGGACTGAATCATCAACCAAGGGACACACATAGTTCCAGCCAAAACTGTGGCAGAGGAAGGCCTTGTTGGGCATCAGTGGGAGGAATGGTCCTTGGTCAGGTAAAGGCTCAACAGAGGCCTGAACAAAGAGAAACCGAGGGGCCGGGGGAGGAGGGAGTGTGTTGGATGGAGAGGCATGTAAGTGGAGGCAGAGGGAAGGAGAAGGGGAAGGGGTTGGGGGAGGTCTTAGTGGAGGGGAAATATCAGGAAAGATTTTACCATTGGCAATGTAAATGAAGACATTATTCAATAAAAAAAAAGAAAAAAAGAAAAAAAATGAAAATTGTAGTGACAAGAATGACATCATGTGAATATTCATAAGATATTAAAGATATTGAAATGCTTATATGATTAAAGTAGGTTTCATTAGGAAATGTATTTTATTAATTTGGGTTTAACTTAATCATTCTACAACATATGTGTGTCAATACTTTATGTTATATAATTAAATATATGAAGTTGTCTTTAATTATTTTAATTGACATACAAAATATTACAGACATAGTTCTGTAAAAATATATACAGAGAAAAAACTATTGAAATTTTTATTATTTGAGCCTCTACAATAATACTGAAATGTAATTTTCTTTGAGTCAGTGAACTGTTTGAATTGTTTTATTTGGTATAATTGTATGCTACAGACTTGTGGAAGAAATGTTGGCTATCCCCTTAAAAGATAACACTATGTATATTATAAAATATCAGGTTATAAAAAATACTGACCATCATATACAATTGCAGATATCTATGAGCATGGTTGTGTGGTGAGGGAGTTGCATTATCAGAAATGTCTTTGAAAATATCATTACTCCCCAGAACGTCCACTTCATCTTACTTATAGAAAGGAGATGGAAGTTCCATGGTTTAAATAACATATTTGTCTTTAAACACCTATTTGCTTTAAACATAAATGGTATTCATGCCCTAATTCTTCGCACTGTAACATGTCTTTCAAAATGAGTCCAATTCCATATTATGTTTTTATAGTGAATGATCACTACTTAATAATTTTAAGGCTTGCATACATGTACATAAAATAAAGCTAGAGTTTTGAAAGCTAGATCACAAAAACTTATTACTAGTTTTCACCTTTAAGTATGTTAATTGAAATTATTAGTAATCATCTGGTATTTTGTGAGAGTGAATGAGGTAAATGGTGTGAAAACACACTGCCAGGCCTATTCTCTCTGTGGACATGTTTGAGGAAAAAGCCAGATTTCAGAGGTGCACAAGTTAGATATTTGTGACTATTTGAAAAGTCAATTTTTGTTAAATAATGTTTTTACTATTCTTGGAACATTTTCTATAGAATTATTTTGATAATATTCATTTCTTCTCTCAAGTTCCTCCCAGATTCTCCTTCTTTTCTGACACAATAAAGCTCCTGGTTCTATTCTTTCTTCAAGCAAAACAAACAAATAAGTTGTTCAGGATGACCCACTACCTGAGAATTGGACTTTCCCTGCAGTGTGGTCTATAGAGTGTTAATTTATTGAAGAAAAGTAATTTTTGACAACACAGCAACAATCACAGGTAAATTGGTTAGAAGTATAACTTCTTGCACTGTGCCCCCTGCTCCATACTGAGCTTCAGGCTTGAGCTTGTGGTCCTTTCCAGAATGTCACTGTCTCTGTGAGTTTGTATTTGCATTTGCCCTGCTGTGTCTGGAAATCATCCAGCACATCTGGCTCTTTACTTCTTTCTGCCGACTCTGCTACGTAGATGTCTGATACTTAATGGAAAGGCTATAATACAGACATTGCATTTAGAGACAAATATTCCATGGTCCCTAAATCTCTGCCCATTAACCAGTTGTGGATTTCTATGTTAATTGCATTTGTTGTAAGAAGAAACTCCTCCAGGGAGAGTTGAAAAGTGCACTGACCTATGAGTACAGCAATATGTCATCAAAGGACATTTTATAGAGATAAGCTATGGGTACTAAAAGAAAAATTACTAATATTATTCTTATAAATGGATATAACAATAAGATTCCCTTTCCAATAGTGTAACTATAGTGAAGGAGTATTTTGAACTATAGTATAAAGAAGTATTTTGGAATTACATGCCATTTCAAAAATCAAAACTTTCATTAAACCATGACTATAGGAACAATAAAATTATTAAATAAGTGGGAACATTCTCTATTTCTTAAATAGGAGCCCATTAAAAAACAACATTATGAAGACCAAAAAGCTGTCGTGTAAGTTGGGATATGTTTTGTCAGCTCTTGGTAGTGCAAAGCTAAAGTCTTAATAACAAACTGAAAATTGAAGGAATGATAGCACCTGTCCTTGGAAACACTCTTTTCATCTGGACAAGCTCATCCAATAGTATTGCCTTTAACATCTTGACACTGTGCTTATTCATGTTCAATGTTCTATTTAGTATGTTAAATATCCATGGTAATATACTGCATTGTTACTTATCCATACATGTGTATAATGCATTCAATTATATTAAGCCCCATTTTCTATTCCCTTACTCACATTGAATATTTATCTCTTCTCAACTAGTTCCACTCTCTACCTTACTACATTTCTTTTGTGTGTCTCAGTGAGTTCTAATGAGCACTTCAAAGAAAAACTCACACTTCCATTACAATGTCTACTCTTCTCTGTTTTCAAAAATGGGATTCCACGGTGGTTTCTTTTTGTTTTGTTTTGTTTTGGTTTGGTTTGTTTCCTTTCTTGGCTTCAGTTAACTTCAGGGGGAATTCAAAATTACTTTTACTTAGTTTGGCCATGTGTTATTGTTCTGAAGGACTGAAACCTCTGGTAAGAAACCTTGAGTACAAGAACTGTATCAGAGCTAAATAGGTCAGAGTGCTTGCTATGTAAGAAGAAGGGCCTGAGTTTGAACCAGCAGCACACATATAAAATAAAAAGCTGGCATGGATATGTCTGTATATATTGCCAGCATTGTAGGATAGAGACAAGTGGATCTTAGGAGTTTTGTAGCCAGCAAATCTAATTGGATTGACAAGCTTCCACTTCAGGAAACTTTCCTGCTGGCCTGAATATGCACATACATGGACTAATGAGCTCTCACATTTATGGGTTTGCATTACACATATATAATACCACCATATATCTCTCACACATGTTCATACAGACACAGATACACACACATACACAAACACACACACACATACACACACACACACACACACACACACACACACTGAAACAGTGAATGAAAATTTCAGTGGTACTGGCTATGCCTTAGATCAATTTCACTGACTAGTAACAAGAAAACTTGCTAATTCACTCACTAACTAATTAACTAATTAATGATTAACACACACATGATCACAAACACACACATACACACACACACACACACACACACACACACCACATATTCAATATACACATACCACATATATAACTCAACAAGCATGGCTTATTCCAAGCAGTAAAACTCTGTATTTATCCCCTTGTCCTTTTACCTTAGTCACAGAGAATAGGTTCCTGACACCCCAGTATTCCAGGAGTCTGTTTTTCATTGTTTACTGAATCTTTAGTCCTAAGATTACTCAGTAGTGCTTACAAAGAATGTGTTGCTACATGTGGCAGTGATATTTTAAGTGATTTGAAAACTTTTATCTTGATTCTTTTGGGAACATGTTATATCTGATTTGCCCTTTACCCCTAGACATCTTTCATTTGAATGGACTCTTTATTGAAATTCTATTAACAATGAAGCCTATAATCAGCCACTATACAAATTTTCTCAAATTAATGCCATCTCTAGCACAAATTTATTTTAAATTAAAAGGATTTTATATTGAAATCATTAAGTACTTAAGTTTGTTGACAGTATTTTTATAAACACCTTGTTATTAATGATTGGATCTAAGACATCCAATGGAAGAAAAAAAATCAGAACCAAAGATGTTATGGAAGACAGGGTAATGATCAATAGAGTTCTTTAATGTCATCCTGAGTAAGGTAACCCAGACCCAAAAGAATATGAATGACAGGAACCTAGTATAACTGTCCTCTGAGAGGCTTCACCCAGCAGCTGATGGAAACAGATACAGGGACTCATACCCAAACATTAGATGGAGAGCTCTTACAGAAGAGTTGGGAGAAGGACTGTGCAACATGAAGAGAGCTGGGACTCCACAGGAAGACTTACAAGGTCAACTAACCTTGACTATTGGGGGCTCCAAGAGACTGAACCAAAGAGCAAGAATAGAAAAGACCTATCTCCCTTCATACACTCACACATGTAGCAGATAAGCAACTTGATCTTCATCCAGGTCCCAGACAAGTGGAAAATGGGCTTTCCCTGGCTGTTGCCTGCCTCTGGATTCCCTAACTAGACTAAAATCTCTGGCCTTAGTGAAAGAGGATGCACCTAGTTCTACAGTTACTTGATGTTTCAGGGTGGGTTGATACCCAGGGGTTCTTCCACCTTCTCGGTGCAGAGGGAGAGGAGGATGGAGGACAACCTGTTTGAGGGGATAGGAAGAGAAGGGGAGGTTCTGTGATAACTCTTTAAAGTTAAATAAATAAATATTAATGAAAAAACTCAATGAAAAGATCCTTAGCTATTTATACAGAGAATTTTAGAAAAAGAAAGTCATTTAAAGACTGTGTATCTTACATCTTCCATTTTACTGACAAATGAAATAAGAGCTGCAAACGTTCAAAGACTTGTGCATGGTAATTACAAAAGCTGCTGTTAGAGATTTCTAAGACGCAAGTGCACTTGGAGTCTCAGTCCAATTATTTATGATAAAGTAGGCTTTGTTGTAGATGATGAATCCAGAGCCTCATGCATGTTAGGTAACCATTCTCTATCATTAAGTTACATCCCAAGGCTCAAACTAGATATGGCAATCATTTGAAATATCTATGTGCACTTAATAGTTAGAGCTTTAATAACACAAGCATATGTGTATCTATATTTGTTGTATATATAGTTATGTCTACGTACACGTTTTACTTTCCAGTACAGTTAATTCTCTTGCACCAAATTCCATTCCCAATTAGATATTTATGGGATTTATATTACAAATATATTGTCTATGTTTGCAATGGTCATATACTGGCAAAATAGCAATACTGAGGGCAGGAAAACACTATTTTGGGAAAGCCAGTTGGAGATAAGCGATTAGTTTCAGAAACCACATAATTTAGAGAAAATAGATAATTTTCATGTATGTAATTTGCTGAACTGTACAGGAATGAATGGAGAATCATGCCCAATTGAAAATCTTCCTGTTTAAAATTATAGAAATTAATATATTGTAAAAGTTTAAAATCAATGGCACTTATGCAAAATTTCAAAAAGAGACTTCTAATTTTAGCAATTGGGCCTTCCTCTCCTTCAAGGTATCACTAGCTCCATATTCACAGCAGTCTGTTCACAGTTTAAGGCTGTAATGTGTCTTGAGGATGCTCGACACTTTTGTCTCTCCCATCATCTTATCCTCTTAGGACTTGCAGATAGATGGATGGAACTTGAAGTTATCTCAGCGAGTGAAGTGATCCAGACTCAGAAAAATGCCACATGTTCTCTTTCCATGTGGATTCCAGCTTTAAACCTTTAGTCTAAATTAGAGTAAATATAGAAACCAGAAAACTAGATAGATAGAAACATTTGACAGGGAAAGAATTCAGTACAGGAAGTATGGAAGAAAAAAAGAGATCATTTGGGGAAGTTTTAAATCAGAACAGTGTGTGAAGGAAATACAGAGGTGGGGATAGTTAACACAAAATATCTGGTTTAGGCAAATGCAGTGTTTTAGAATGGCACCTAGGATGGGATACATCTCTTCGTACATATCTTTGTTGTTGGTTTAGCATAATGTTTCAAATAGATCCCCAACATTAAGAGGCTTCTGCCTTAACCCCCTAAATCCACCAGAATATGAGAGGAAAACACTTTTGTTGAAGATACTACATACATGTGTCACAGGACACAGAGAAATCAAGCTGACAGTGATGTGGAAGATTATCACATAGTGGATAGCTTTAATATTACTAGAAGACATTGTGTAGACTTCTGGAGGAGAAATAATATTACTAAGATATAAATCCTATGAACCCATATATTAACACAGTGTTCAACCCTCAACAAAGAGTTTTTATATTTCAGTGTATAATGTTTTACTAGAAATTCACATGTTTTGATACTTGACAGTAGGCATGGTGTCAACAAGAAAACATATATCAGTTAAAAGGAGTAAGTAATAGGCAAAGGAGATGGATGAATTGGCAAACACACATTATGTAAGCATTATGAAGAGTTGAGCTGGAATCTTCAGAATCCAGGAAAGAACCATTTGAATCCTTTCCAATAATCCCATAGGCAGGAGGACAAGACTTTAGGAGCTTTGTTTATATGTTTCTTTTCTTTCCTTTCCTTTCCTTTCCTTTCCTTTTCTTTTCTTTTCTTTTCTTTTCTTTTCTTTTCTTTTCTTTTCTTTTCTTTTTTTCTTTCCTTTCCTTTCCTTTCCTTTCCTTTTCTTTCCTTTTCTCTTCTCTTTACTTTTTTTTCCTTTCATTCTTGTGTGTGCGTGTCTGTGTGTGTGTCTGTGTGTGCTTTGGTTTTTTTTTTGTTTGTTTGTTTTTGGATGCATGGTTCCTCTGTGCATCCCTGGATGACTAGGAACTGACTGTGTAGGAAAGGCTGGCCTCCAACTGACAGACCCTCCTGCATGTGTATCCTGAGTGCTGGGCTTAGTTGTGTGTACCGTGTATTAGGACTGTGTTTTAATGAAGAAATACAAATATCCAAATATCTGGAGATAATATAACCCATACACCTCTCCCTTCTCTCTCTCTCTCTCTCTCTCTCTCTCTCTCTCTCTCTCTCTTTCTTTGTTTTTCTATATCTCTTTGTCTTTATCTTTTTATATCATTCTCTGTGTCTCTATGACATATACACACAAACACAGGAAGAGAGAGAGAGAGAGAGAGAGAGAGAGAGAACATTAGAATGAGAGATTTTTAATATATGTTTTTGAAAAGAAAGCCCATTCTAGGCTTGTTCTAATGTTACATTTTGCTACTGAGCACCTTTAGCACACAACTTGCACATATATATCACAGAAAATCACCAAAACATTCTCTTTCAATTTTTTTTTAAAATCTGGATAGCAAACATCTTCTCTTGTTTATGTAGATTTATATTAGAAATTTTTTCACACATATCATTAAACATACCAAAAAAACCTGATACAATTTAAATGTAAAAAATGTTTGGTTTAGTCTCCTACCTATCGCTGGATTATTTTCCTTATATATTACACTCCCAGCCTCAGTTACTTGCATCAAACTTTTTGGCATTTTGAGGAGCTTGACTTATTGTAAAGGACTCTCTAGCTTTTTGTAGAAACGTAACCTGAATTGTTACTGATGATTTTATTAAATGAATTGTTTTATAGAATTGACCAAAAGGATACGTTTATTTAAACTCAGTCAGTTCTATGTTGCACTTTCATGTTTGCTTATCTCTATGAAAAATTATCACTAATACCCTTTCTCTATTTTTCTACTCTTTGATTATATATATATATATATATATATATATATACATATGTAATTATATATGTGCTTATATAACTGGTTTTAAATTGCCTCTAGGTTAATTATATGGCCTATTGAGCTAAGAGATTTTTATTTTCTTCTTTCTTTAAATAGCAAGCATACATAAGTATAGTTCATGGGAAAAGTTATCTCACCCTCAGAAAGGTTGTGAATTTTCTTCTCTTCACTAGTGAATACCTATATCTTGAGCAATGAAAGAGGCAATGTTTCCATTTTGTTCTTTTGTCATCTGTGTGCATTAGCATCTTAGAAGCAGTAGAAACATATTTCTGTAAATAGCTACCAGCTCCTCTACTGGACTAGAAATGGTTCATGTTAAAAAACAAAGCCTCTTTTTGTTTACTTATTTAAAAACCAAACATCACATGTTTTTAAAAAAGAATAGCACAAAGTACAAACTTCAAAAGTATCTGAGTAAATAATTGATGAATAATAAAACCCTTGTGGTTTAACCCAATGAAATTAACTACAAAGCAAAAGCTTCAGTTATCTCCAATGAGAATATATTGCCATTACCACTTCAAACTTGAGTTGCATCACATGAGTCTGAGATAATTGCTTATTGCCCAAGAGTTTATTGGTGTCATTTTGCTTGCTGATAGATGTGTTTTTAAACAGTAGCCAGCAAATCCATTGTTTAGCTTCTATTTTTAATCTAAATCAGCTTCCCATGTCCCTTGCAACTGCTGAAAATATGCAAAAATTCATTCAGATAAAATAGAGAAGTAATTCTGTCACCGAAATTATTAAACAGGATATTCTAAAGTGCGTTGCCTAGAATACACAAATTAAATACACATTGGAAAATATACTTAGCAGAATATCTTGAAAAGAATGCAACTCATTACTATGGATAGCATTTATAAATGACAAAGCAAATGATTATTTTCTTTAATTTATTATCAGGATTACATATAATATATAGATATAGATATATATCATGTATACAATATATGTATAATGTGTTTATATATTATTCATACATATGCATACACATAAACATCTACATTTGTGTTTTCATATAGTCATCACTCTTGACTATTTCAATTGAAATTATAATGTACTGTTTTATTTTGTTAAAGATAGTGATCTTTAAGACTAGTGCAGCTAGAATTTCATCTTTGATACAAATATTTGTTTTTCACATACTTTTATGTAGACAATTTAATCTCATGAATTTTATTTTATTATATTATCACAGGTTTCTATTGCTGTGACAAAAATGAAAAGCAAAAAAAAATATTGGAAGGAATAGTTTTACTTGATGTACGAATGAAATGATGTCTGGACAGAAAGTTGAGGAAGGATCTTAGAGCCAGAACCTGAAGCAGACACCATGATGAAATGTGACTTAATGGTTCCTTCTCCATGGCTTGCTCAGTTGAATTTCTTATAAAACTTATGTAGCACCTGCACAGAATGGCACTTCCCACCATATGCTGAACAATCAACCTTATAATAATCATTAATGAAGAAATTTCCCCCATAGAATTACTTAAAGGACAATGTTATTAAGACATTTCTTTATCTTGTGTTCCTGGTTTCTAGATTACCCTAGCTTTGTCAAAGTTACAAAAAATTACAGTAAGAGAAAAAGGCCAAGTAACATATAAAGGAAGACCTATCAGAACCACACCAGACTTCTCTCCAGAAGCCATGAAAGCTGAGTGTATCTCATGCAGACTCTAAGAGAACACAAATGTCAGCCAAGACTACTATACCCAGCAAAACTCTCAATCAACATAGATGGAGAAATCAAAATATTCCATGACAAGACCAAATTTACACAATATCTTTTCACTAACCCAGCTGTACAAAGGATAATAGGAGGAAAACTCCAATACAAGAAGGGAAACTGCACCCAAGAAAAAGCAAGATAGCAACCTTCTTCCAACAAACTCAAAAGAAGATAACCACTCAAAAGCAAAAATAACATCAAAAATGACAGGAAGAAATAATCACTATTCCTTAATATCTCTTAACATCAATGGACTGAATTCACCAATAAAAAGACATAGACTAACAGACTGGATACAGAAACAGGACCCTACATTTTGCTGCATCCAGGAAACACACCTCAGAGTCAAAGATAAACACTACCTTAGAGTCAAAGGCTGAAAGAATTTTGCAAGCAAATGGTCGCAGGAAGCAAGCTGGAATAGCCATTCTAATATCACATATAATTGACTTTCAATCCAAAGTCATCAAAAGAGACACAGAAGGTCACTTCTTGCTAGTCAAAGGAAGAATCCACCAAGAAGAACTCACAATTCTAAACATCTATGCTCCAAATGCAAGGGCACCCTCATTCATAAAAGAAACTTTACTAAAGCACAAAGCACACATTGCCCCTAACACAATAATTGTGGGGGACCTCAACACTCCACTATCCTCAATGGACCAATCAGAAAAATAGAAACTAAACAGGAACACAGTGAAACTCATTGAAATGTTGGACCAATTGGATTTAAGAGATATATATAGAACATTTCATCCTAAAGCGAAAGACTATACCTTTTTCTCAGCACCTCATGGTACTTTCTCCAAAGTTGACCATATGATTGGTCACAAGGCAGACCTCAACAAATATAAAAAATCGAACTAATCCCATGCCTCCTATTGGATCACCATGGAGTAAGAGTATTTTTCAATACCAACGAAAACAACAGAAGATCCCCATACACATGGAGGCTGAACAATATTCTATTCAATGATACCTTAGGCAAGGAAGAAATAAAGAAAGAAATCAAAGACTTTTTAGAATTTAATGAAAATGAAGGTACAACATACCCAAATCTATGGGACACAATGAAAGCAGGGCTAAGAGGAAAACTCATAGCCCTGAATGTCTCCAAAAACAAACAGGAGAGAGCAGACACTAGCAACTTAATGGCACACCTGAAAGCTCTAGAACAAAAAGAAGCTATTTCACCCAGGAGGAGTAGAAGACAGGAAATCATCAAACTCAGGGCAGAAATCAATCAAGTTGAAACAAAGAGAACCATACAAAGAATCAACAAAACCAGGAGCTGGTTCTTTGAGAAAATCAACAAGATAGATAAACCCCTAGCCAGACTTACCAAAGGGCACAGAGACAGTATTCAAATTAACAAAATTAGAAATGAAAAGGGAGAAATAACAACAAAAACTGAGAAAATTCAAAAAAATCATCAGATCCTACTACAAAAGCCTATACTCAACACAACTGGAGAATCTGGAGGAAATGGACAATTTCCTAGACAGATACCAAATACCAAAATTAAATCAGGATCTATTAGATCATTTAAGCAGACCCATAACCCCCAAAGAAATAGAAGGGGTCATAGAAAGTCTTCCAACCAAAGAAAGCACAGGACCAGATGGTTTTAGTGCAGAATTCTATCAGACCTTCAAAGAAGTCCTAATACCAATACTCTTTAACTATTCAACAAAATAGAAACAGAAGGAAAACTACCCAACCCATTCTACGAAGCCACAATTACCCTGATACCCAAACCACACAAAGATCCAACTAAGAAAGAGAACTTCAGAGCAATCTCCTTTATGAACATCGATGCAAAAATACTCAATAAAATATTTGCCAAACCAAATCCAAGAACACATCAAAACGATAATTCACCATGATCAAGTTGGCTTCATCCCAGGGATGCAGGGATGTTTCAATATACAGAAATCCATCAATGCAATCCACTACATAATAAAACTCAAAGAAAAAAACCACCTGGTCATCTCATTGGATGCTGAAAAAGCATTTGACAAAATTCAGTATCCTTTCATATTAAAAGTCTTGGAAAGAACAGGAATTCAAGGCCCTTACCTAGACATAGTAAAAGCAATCTACAGCAGACTGGTAGCCAACATCAAAGTAAATGGAGAGAAACTTGAAGCAATCCCACTAAAATCAGGGATTAGACAAGGCTGTCCCCTCTCACCATATCTCTTCAATATAGTACTTGAGGTATATAGCTAGAGTAATTTGACAACATAAGGAAGTCAAGGGGATACAAATTGGAAACGAAGAAGTCAAACTATCACTATTCACAGATGATAAGATAGTATACTTAAGTGACCCAAAAAACTCCACCAGAGAACTTCTACAGCTGATAAACAACTTCAGCAAAGTGGCTGGTTATAAAATCAACTCAAGCAAATCAGAAGCCTTCCTATACGCAAAGGATAATCAGGCTGAGAAAGCAATTAGGGAAATGACACCCTTCACAATAGCCACAAACAATATAAAGTATCTTGGTGTGACTCTATCCAAACAAGTGAAAGATTTATATGACAAAACTTCAGTTCTCTGAAGAAGGAAATGGAAGAAAATCTCAGAAATTGGAAAACTCTTCCATGCTCAATGGTTGGCAGGATTAATATAGTTAAATGACAATCTTGCCAAAAGCAATATACAGATTCAATGCAATCCCCATCAAAATCCCAACTCAGTTCTTCATAGAGTTAGAGCAATTCTCAAATTCATCTGAAATAATAATAAAAAAAAACAGGATAGCTAAAACTATCATCAACAGTAAAAGAACTTCTGGGGGAATCAACATCCCGGACCTCAAGCAATACTACAGAGCAGTAGTGTTTAAAACTGCATGGTATTGGTACAGTGAGAGGGAAGTGGATCAATGGAATAGGATTGAAGACCCAGAATTGAACCCACATATCTATGGCCAATTGATCTTCGACAAAGCAGCTGAAAACATCCAGTGGAAAAAAGGAGGACCAAGCCTTACCACTCCTGGGAATATACCCAGAAGATTCCCCAGCATGCAATAGGGATACATGCTCCACTATGTTCATAGCAGCCTTATTTATAATAGCCAGAAGCTGGAAAGAACCCAGATGTCCCTCAGTGGAGGAATGGATACAAAAAATGTGGTATATATACACAATGGAATACTATTCAGCCATTAGAAACAATGAATTCATGAAATTCTTAGAGATATGCATGGAGCTTGAGAACATCATACTAAGTGAGGTAACCCAGTCTCAAAAGAATGCCCATGGTATGCACTCACTGATAAGTGGATATTAGCCTAGAATCTTGGGACACCAAAAACAAAATTCACATACCAAATGATGTCCGGCAAGAAGAAAGGAGTAGACACTGGTGCTGGAAAGGATCAAAGCATCAGTGTAGGGGAATACCAGAACAGGGAAGTGGGAAGGGGTGAATGAGGGAGCAGGTGGAGGGGAAAGGGCATGTAGGACGTTTGGGGGTGGGGAACCAGAAAAAAGGGAAATGAAATGTAAGTATAGAATATATCCTATAAAAAATTACAAGTACATGTTAATAAAACCTAGATAATTTTTTTTCCTTTGGAGTATTGAGCATCAAAGGAGAAATTGCATATTGAATAAATATAAAGAAATACCAGTATATATTAATCCTTCTAAACATTTAAATATATATACTGCCAGGGAGGAAGGGCTTATAAAAAAATAACAAGTGGTTTGTTGTACATATCTCGGAATTGTCTATGCATTCACAGTTGATATCTTGTATGGTACAGAATTATGGTAGATAGAGACAAACTGAATGGGATGAGAAAAGCATTGCTAGGGAACTAAATTTAATCATCTTTAAAGAGATATGGTTTCATCTGGCTACATGGAAAAGTGAGTAGGTTTATTTTTGTTTGTGTTGTTGATTTGATTTTTCATATTTTAGTTTTCTTTTGAGGACAAAATTTGAAATTTATTAATCCGATATCTTTGTGTTTCTGTTTCCTTGTTTTTTTCCATTAATTTAATTTTATCCACTTCATCTGCCCCCATTCTCCAAGGCCCCTCCCACAGTTTCTCCCTCCATTTCCACTTCTCCTTCTCCTTTGACAAGGCAGAAAAACTGCTCTGTGTCTGAAACCCACCATGGCACATTAAGTATCTGCAATCCTAGGCATATATTCTCCCACAGAAGCCAGAGAAAGTAGCCCAGTTAGGGGAACAGGATCCGGAGACAGGCAACATATTCAAGGACAGACCCTGCTCCAGTTGTTGAGATACCCACATTAAGACCAACATACACATCTAATACATATGTGCAGGGGTGCCCAGGTCCATCCCATACTTGATTTTTGGTTGGTGGTTCCATTTCTGGGAGCCTCCAAGGGTGAAGGTTAGTTGACTCTTTTGGGCTGACACTGGAGTCCCTATCCTCTTTGCATTCATCAATCCTTCCCAAAACTCTTCCACAAGTCTCCCTGTGCTCCATCAAATGTATATCTGTGAGTCTCTGCATCTGTTTTCCATCAGCTGCTAGATGGAGCCTCTCAAAAGGCGGGTACTATAGGATAGTAGTTTGGACTGGCATCTGTGATCTTAGAGATTGTTAGACATCACCCTAGACTCTAGACTTTTAAGGTCTCTTTTGAGAATTGTGGTGTAATTCTAGTAGGTCTGCTTTATGTGTTATTTGGTGTTTATCTCTTGCATCTTTTAGTATACTTCCTTTGTTCTGTATATTTAGTGTTGTAATTATTATGTGGCAGGACAATTTTCCATTCTGTCCTAATCTATTTGGTGCTCTGTAAGCTTCTTGTACAGTTATAGCCATTTTTTCCTTTTCTTTTCTTTCTTTTAGCTATCTCTTTCTTTGGGTTAGGGAATTTTCTTCTATGATTTTGTTGAAGATGTTTTCTTGGCCTTTCTTAGGTTTCCCATCTCCAGGATTGCTTCAGTAAATTTCTCTTTACTGCTTCTGTTTGTATTTTCATCTTTACTCAGTTCTTTCACCTGTATGTTTGTATTTTCCTGTATTCCTTTATATTTATTCATTCCTTCTCTAAGGGCTTCTATTATTTGATTGTATTTTCCTCAAGTTTCTTTAAGGGATTCATTCACTTCCTCTTTAAAGGCTGCTATCATCTTTATAAGATGAAATTTAAGGTCATTTTCTTGTTATTCTGCTGTGTTAGGATATACAGGGCTTAGTGTAATAATGTAGTTGTGTTCTTGTGGTGCCATATTGTCCCAGCTTGTATTGATTTTGTCCTTTATCCATCTGGTTGTCTCTAGCATTGGCAGACCTGGTAGTCACAGATGCCAGTAGGCCCCTAGGGTTTTAGATAGAGCTGATGGTAGTCACTGATGTCAACAAGCCTCTGGAATTGCAGGTAGAACTAGTTTTTCCTGGTAGGCTTTCAGAAATGCCAGCAGAGCTAGGTGGGCCCTGATAAATTCAGGCTGCAGGTTGTTCTGTGTGGGAACAGACCTTCAGGGATGCTATTTGACTTTGTGGTCCTTGATGGTTGCAGGCCTCTGTTTGTCTTGGGCAACAGCAGTCCAAGGATACAGGTGGAGTTGTGGCCCAGAAATAGAGTACAAAGGTGGCAGGTCAGAGCACTCTGCTGCTGGGTTTACCCAGAGGGAACAGCAGGCAGGGGCTTGGGGTAGGGGGTCTCTTCTGGTGGTTTCTCCAGAAGATAGAGCACCAAAGGCTGACATCATAGCTGCTGGGCTAGCTACGGACTAAGCAGGCAAGGAATTTGGGGTTTGGGAACTCAACTGGTTGTCCCGGATAGGAGGAGGACCCTAGGAATTCAGGCAGGACGGTGGGCTAGGAAATGGAGTGCAAAGAGCCATACTTTCTTTCCTTTTTCTCTTTCTTTCTTTCTTTCTTTCTTTCTTTCTTTCTTTCTTTCTTTCTTTCTTCCTTCCTTTCTTCCTTCCTTTCCTTCCTTCCTTCCTTCTTTCTTTCTTTCTTTCTTTCTTTCTTTCTTTCTTTCTTTCTTTCTTTCTTTTCTTTTAAAATTTTACATTATAGCCCAATTGCTACCTCCTCTTCTCCTCCCAGTACCACCTGCACAAATCTCCCATTACTCCCTCCCTTTCCTCAGAGAAGGGGAAAGCCCCTTGGTTAACACACCTCCCTGGTATATCTTGTCTAAACAGAATTAAGGACATCATTTCCTACTGAGGTCCATCCAAGCAGTCCAGTTAGTTTAAGGGAATACAATGGCCTGCAACAGAGTAAGACACAGACAGTCCCCCTCACTGTGCTAATTGTTGGGGACCCACATCTACTAGAAATGTAGGGGATGGCTTTGTCCAGGCCCTCCAACCTCTTTGGTTGGTGCTTCAATCTTTCAACCCTTATGGGCCCAGGATAGTTGACTCTGTAGGTCTTCTTGTGTTGTACTTGACCCCTCCGGCTTGTTCAATTCTGTCCCCCACTCTTCCACTCTCCAAGCTCTGTCTGATGTTTGGCTATGTGCCTCTGCATCTGTTGACATCTAATGCATAAAGCACCTCAGGAGAAAGTTATGTTACATTTATGTCTGCAAGCATAGCAGAGTATCATTACTAGTGTCAGGGGTCTGCTCTCTCCCATGTGATAGGTCTGAAACTTGGCTAGTCATAGGTGGGCTGTTCCCTCAGTATCAGCTTCATTTTTATTCCCTGTGTATCTTGAACCAGTGACTAGTTTTTAGAGGGATAGTTAGATGTAAAATGAGTCATCAACTTGGTGTGATGAACCTTTATTTAATTTGTAGTAGAGAGGTAGGTATCTAAGCATCCATATTCTGGACAGCAGAAAAGAAGTCAAAGTATGTCAGAAATTATTTTTTCTCACATGGAGCAGCATTCAGATTTGAGAATTACAGGAATTTAATTGAGCTGCACCAAACAGAATAGCTCTGGAAGATAAATGTTTCAGGTCATAGATTGTTGGGCCTCAGATGTGCTATGAGCTTCACTGAAGGTCACAGAAGTCAAGGCAGAGGGGAGAATGACATTTTGTACAGAAAAGACTCTCCAAGCCTGAGAATCTTAATGGATCTCTTGCAGAAGAAAAAGTGCCTAGATGAGCAGGAAGGGCTCTGTTTTTCCTTGAATTCACAGAGCCTTATAAAAGCAAGGCAAATTATAGTAATATGTTTATAATATATGAATTTGGCCTCATGATTCTATGTTGTGCTGGAGAACAAAGACATTATATCAGTATGCATTCACTCTTCACTGCCTAAAATACCTCAGCCTCCTTCCTCTTTCTAATAGTGAACCAGCCTATACTCCCCATAGAAGCATAATATCAGATCCACAGTAAAAATGTGGTTATATCCAAAAGTTTCACAATCACAGTGATGCAGTCAAATGTGGAAGCAAATGGATAACTGAAAGGTCCAGAGTCAAGACAATGACATGTAACTGGACACATTGTAAAGTGCTATTAAAGAATTCCCATCAACTTGTGTAGCTAGGACTGCAAATACACAACCTGAGAACACAAAGATTAAGGGCTCTGGCAAACATTCTTTCTTACTGGCATGACTTTGCATCTATTCTATAGTCTCATACTTATGTCTCATTTTTTTGTTATTTCATTTATATTTTTATTTTCTATATTGACTAGCTATGTATCAAAGTATTAATTTCAAATATTTATTAAGTTCCTATATTGAGCCAAGAACATATATCATATTATTTATTTGTTTTATGTTTGACTACAGTAGCATTTTCCTTTTAAAACAGAGAGATAAACAGAATTAGTTAGTGCATTCATAGGCATATTTTATGACAAAATGACTGAAGAATAAGAAATCCCTAAGAAGAAGAATAAAATAATCTTTAAATCTCTGCCTTCATTGAAAAGGAGACTGTAGTGTTAATTCTATTCTAAATATAATTGTAAGAATCAAAAGTCTTGAAAACTCTAGTATGGAACACTGTAAGCCAGGGACACCTAAGATAATTAATGACTGGGAGGGTGACATTACCAGCCCATATTCTGCTGGTTACCATTAGTATTTTCCTAACATTTCTGACTTAAGTGCCTCTAGAAATCAATTAAAGGCATGTTAATAATGGATTTCAATTGCCATTGCCTCTATTTGGATAAATCTATTTGTTACATATATATTCTTTCCTTTTGGACTTCTCCCAAATGTCTGCCCTGGTTACTATGTTCCATTATGGAAGGAGGAATTTCTGCTCCTTATGCTTCTAACTTAAGCCTGGAATTATGAAATAGCTCAGCTATGAGCACTGAAATGAAACCTAGTCAGAAATGTTCAGGCAGTGCATGCTGGCTATATGAATGCAGGGCAATTGTAAATTAGTATTTGACTAGGGAATGGTCTATATGTCAGATGGACATTATGTAATAGAAGTAAATGTGCCTTGAAGTTAATTTGAATACTCCCTCAGCCTGTCATCATTCCAGCAATAACTAGGAATGGCTGTTAGTAAAACAAATGTGCTTTGGAGCCTAAGAATAACCAGAGAATAGCTTAGCTCCTGAAGACTAATGATTTATATACATAGTAAAATCACCTACCTGGAGATCTTAAGATAGAGAAAAGGAAATGGAACCTGCCTGATACCAATACTTTATGATTGTACATTTATACTTCTCACCCTGAGCAAGAGTGAATAACACTGAATCAGCTGAACAAAGTGTCCAATCTTTCTTTCTACTATTATTAAATGAGAGTATTTTTGCTGTTGACTTTGTCTCCAGCTATAAGCATTCCTATCTTACTAAGGCTCTGAACTTGTACCACATTTGCCTCAGTCTCCCCTATAGTGCAGGAAGTTATAAAACGTATTATACCTATTTTTAGGATTACATATAATCAAGCCACTTGTAGCTGTGTGGACAGATAATATAGCTGGGTGTGGTTCTTAAAAGTATTAATACTCAAAAATAATATTATAACCTGTGATTTATTTGTGGGTTGGCTAAGGGAGAGCATGCTACTGCCTGTATACAGAGGACAGAAGTTAATTTAAATGAATCTATTTCTTATGCCATGGGATTCTCTTAGTCATTGAACTGAGGTTATCAGAGTTAGTTTCAGGAAACTTTACCTGTTGAGACATTTTTTTTCTTGCTACTAATTTCTGTATTTTTCAGGGTTCTCTAGAGTTACAGAATGCATTTCTATATTGAACAAATTTATTTTTTTATTATTATTTTTTTATTTTCTATATTCTATGTTTACATTCCAAAGGCTTTCCCCTTTCCCAGTTCCCACCCACCATAGTTCCCATAGTTCTTCTCCCCCCCAACTATTCCCCAATCATTCCCCCTCCCCCTCGGATTCTTTACTAAACTGGATGCAATCTTTACATGCCCAGGGTCCTCTCCTTTCTTCTTCTTGGGAATCATTAGACTTGCTATTTGTGTCTTGAGTATTTAGTGCTTCTGGGCACATTAATATCCACTTATCAGTGATTGCATTTCATGTGCATTCTTTTGTGATTGGGTTAGCTCACTCAGGATGATATTTTCCAGGTCTAACCATTTACCTACAAATTGCATGAATTCATTATTTTTAATTGCTGAGTAGTATTCCATTGTATAAATATACCACAATTTCTGTATCCATTCCTCCTTTGAGGGATATTTGGGCTCCTTCCAATTTCTGGCTATTATAAACAAGGCTGCTATAAACATAGTGGAGCATGTGTCTTTATTGCATGCAGGGGAATCCTCTGAGTATATGCCCAGGAGTGGTATGCCAGGGTCCTCTGGAAGTGACATGCCCAATTTTCTGAGGATCCGCCAAACTGATTTCCAGAGCGGTTTTACCATTTTGCAATCCCACCAACAGTGGATGAGTGTTCCTCTTTCTCCACATCCTCGCCAGCACTTGTTGTCTCTTGAGTTTTTAATCTTAGCCATTCTGACTGGTGTGAGGTGGAATCTCAGGGTTGTTTTGATTTGCATTTCCCTGATGACTAATGATGTTGAACATCTCTTAAGGTGTTTCTCAGCCATCTGAATTTCTTCTGGTGAAAATTCTTTGTTTAGCTCTGTACTCCATTTTTTGATAGGGTTATTTGGTTCTTTGGGGTCTAACTTATTGAGTTCTTTGTATATATTGGATATTAGCCCTCTGTCAGATGTGGGGTTGGTGAAGATCTTTTCCCACTTTGTTGCTTGCCGTTTTGTCCTTCTGACAGTGTCCTTTGCTTTGCAGAAACTTTGTAATTTTATGAGGTCCCATTTGTCGATTCTTGATCTTAGTGCATAAGCTATTGGTGTTCTGTTCAGGAACTTTTCCCCTGTGCCCAAGTCCTCCAGGGTCTTCCCAAGTTTCTTTTCTAATAGTTTCAGTGTGTCTGGTTTTATGTGGAGGTCCTTGATCCACTTGGAGTTGATCTTAGAGCAAGGAGATAAGAGTGGGTCAATTCGCATTCTTCTGCATGTTGACCTCCAGTTGAACCAGCACCATTTGTTGAAAAGGCTATCTTTATTCCATCGGATGGTTGTGGCTCCTTTATCAAATATCAAGTGACCATAAGTCTGTGGGTTAATTTCTGGGTCTTCAATCCTGTTCCATTGATCTGCTTGCCTGTTGCTATACCAATACCATGCAGATTTTAACACAATTCCTCTGTAGTACTGCTTGAGGTCAGGGATATTGATTCCCCCAGACGTCCTTTTATTGTTGAGAATAGTTTTAGCTATCCTGGGTTTTTTGTGGCTCAAGATGAATTTGAGAATTGCTCTTTCTAGATCTATGAAGAATTGAGTTGGGATTTTGATGGGTATTGCATTGAATCTGTATATTGCTTTTGGCAAGATGGCCATTTTTACTATATTGATCCTGCCAATCCAGGAGCAAGAAATATTTTTCCATCTTCTGAGGTCTTCTTCAATTTCTTTCTTCAAGGACTTGAAGTTCCTGTTGTACAGATCTTTCGCTTGTTTGGTTAGAGTTACGCCAAGATACTTTATGTTGTTTGTGGCTATTGTGAAGGGTGTTATTTCCCTAATTTCTTTCTCAGCCTGCTTGTCCTTTGAGTACAAGAAGGCCACTGACTTGCTTGAGTTAATTTTATAACCTGCCACTTTGCTGAAGTTGTTTATCAGCTGTAGAAGTTCTCTGGTGGAGTTTTTTGGGTCGCTTAGGTAAACTATCATATCCTCTGCAAATAATGATAGTTTGACTTCTTCCTTTCCAATTTGTATCCCTTTGACTTCCTTATGTTGTCTAATTGCTCTGGCTAGAACTTCAAGTACGATATTGAAAAGATATGGAGAGAGAGGGCAACCTTGTCTAGTCCCTGATTTTAGTGGGAATGCTTCAAGTTTCTCTCCATTTATTTTGATGTTGGCTACTGGTTTGCTGTAGATTGCTTTTACTATGTTTAGGTATGGGCCTTGAATTCCTGCTCTTTCCAAGACTTTTAGCATGAAAGGATGCTGAATTTTGTTGATTGCTTTTTCAGCATCTAATGAGATGACCATGTGGTTTTTTTCTTTCAGTTTGTTTATGTAGTGGATTACATTGATGGATTTCCGTATATTGAACCATCCCTGCATCCCTGGGATGAAGCCTACTTGATCATGGTGGATGATCGTTTTGATGTGCTCTTGGATTCGGTTAGCAAGAATTTTATTTAGTATTTTTGCATCTATATTCATAAGAGAAATTTGCCTGAAGTTCTCTTTCTTTGTTGGATCTTTTTGTGGTTTAGGTATTAGCGTAATTGTGGCTTCGAAGAATGAGTTGGGCAGTGTCCCTTCTGTCTTTATTTTGTGGAATAGTTTGAAGAGTATTGGTGTTAAGTCTTCTTTGAAGGTCTGGTAGAATTCTGCACTAAAACCATCTGGTCCCGTACTTTTTTTGGTTGGGAGGCTTTCTATAACCCCTTCTATTTCTTTAGGGGTTATGGGACTATTTAGCTGGTTTACTTGATGCTGATTTAATTTTGGTATTTGATATCTGTCTAGGAAATCATCCATTTCCTCCAGATTCTCCAGTTGTTTTGAGTATAGACCTTTGTAGTAGGATCTGATGATCTTTTGAATTTCCTCAGTTTCTGTTGTTATGTCTCCCTTTTCATTTCTAATTTTGTTAATTCGTATACTGTCTCGGTGTCCTTTGGTTAGTCTGGCTAAGGGTTTATCTATCTTGTTGATTTTCTCAAAGAACCAGCTCCTGGTCTTGTTGATTCTTTGTATGGCTCTCTTTGTTTCTATTTGATTGATTTCAGCCCTGAGTTTGATGATTTCTTGTCTTCTACTCCTCCTGGGTGAATTAACTTGTTTTTCTTCCAGGGCTTTAAGGTGTGCCATTAAGCTGCTAGTGTATGCTCTCTCCAGTTTCTTTTTGGATGCACTTAGAGATATGAGTTTTCCTCTTAGCACTGCTTTCATTGTGTCCCATAGATTTGGGTAGGTTGTACCTTCATTTTCATTGAATTCTAAAAAGTCTTTGATTTCTTTTTTTATTTCTTCCTTGACCAAGGTGTCATTGAGTAGAGTATTGTTCAGTTTCCATGTGTATGTGGGCTTTCTGTTGTTTTTGTTGCTATTGAAGACCACTCTTACTCCATGGTGATCTGATAGGAGGCATGGGATTAGCTCAATCTTCTTGTATTTGTTGACATCTGTCTTGTGACCGATTATATGGTCTATTTTGGAGAAGGTACCATGCGGTGCTGACAAAAAGGTATATTCTTTAGTTTTAAGATGAAATGTTCTATATATATCTGTTAAATCCAATTGGTCCAGAGTTTCAATTAGTTTCACTGTGTCCCTGTTTAGTTTCTGCTTTCCTGATCGGTCCATTGAGGAGAGTGGGGTGTTGAAGTCACCCACAATTATTGTGTTAGGTGTAATGTGTGCTTTAAGCTTTAGTAAGGTTTCTTTTACGAAGGAGGGTGCCCTTGCATTTGGAGCATAGATGTTCAGTATTGAGAGCTCTTCCTGGTGGATTTTCCCTTTGGCCAGCAAGAAGTGACCTTCTGAGTCTCTTTGGATGATTTTAGGTTGAAAGTCAATTTTATCTGATATTAGAATGGCTACTCCAGCTTGTTTCCTGAGACCATTTGCTTGTAAAATTGTCCTCCAGCCTTTTACTCTAAGGCAGTGTTTGTCTTTAACACTGAGATGTGTTTCCTGTATGCAGCAAAATGTAGGGTCCTGTTTCCATATCCAGTCTGTTAATCTATGTCTTTTTATTGGGGAATTGAGTCCATTGACGTTAAAAGATATTAAGGAATAGTAAATATTACCTCCAGACATTTTTGAAATTATATTTATTTATCTTATTTATTTTTTATATTTGAGAGGTTATCTTCTTTTGGGTTTGATGAGAGGAGGTTTCTATCTTGCTTCTTCCCGGGTGTAGTTTCCGTCCTTGTTGTGGTGTTTTCCCCCTATTATCCTTTGTAGGGCTGGATTTGTGGAGAGATATCTTGCAAATTTGGTTTTGTCATGGAATACCTTGATGTCTCCATCAATGGCAATTGAGAGTTTTGCTGGGTAAAGTAGTTTTGGCTGAAGTTTGTGTTCTCTTAGAGTTTGCATGATATCTGCCCAGGATCTTCTAGCTTTCATGGTCTCAGGTGAGAAGTCTGGTGTTATTCTGATAGGTTTTCCTTTATATGTTACTTGGCCTTTTTCTCTTGCTGCCTTTAGTATTCTTTCTTTGTTTATTACATTTGGAGTTTTGATTATTATGTGACGGGATGTATTTCTGTTCTGGTCCAGTCTGTTTGGGGTTCTATAGGCTTCTTGTATATTCATGGGCATCTCTCTCCTTAGGTTGGGGAAGTTTTCTTCCATAATTTTATAGAAGATATTAGCTGGCCCTTTAACTTGTAAATCTTCACTCTCGTCTATACCTATAATCCTTAGGTTTGGTCTTCTCATAGTGTCTTGGATTTCCTGGATGTTTTGGGTTACCACCTTTTTGCATTTAGTATTTTCTTTGACTGTTGAATCAATGGTTCCTATGGTATCTTCAGCTTCTGAGATTCTGTCTTCTATCTCTTGTATTCTATTGTTGATACTTGCGTATATGGCCCCTGATTTCTTCCCCAGGTTTTCTATCTCCAATGTTGTCTCCCTCTGTGATTTCTTAGTTGTTTCTAGTTTTTAGTATCTGGATGGATGTGCTCAGATCTTTCGCTCGCTTGATTGTGTTTTCATGTATTTCTTTAATAGATTTTTGTGCTTCCTCTTTCATAGCTTCTACTTGTTGGCCCACGTTCTTCTGTAGTTCTTTAAGTGACTTTTGTCTTTCTTCCTTATTGTCTTCTTCTCTTTGATCCATCTTCTCCTGAATTTCTTGAAGTGATTTTTGTATTTGCCTCGTAAAGGCTTCTAACTTTTGATCCATTTTCTCCTCTATTTCTTTACGAGATTTTTCTATGTGTTCAACTACCAGCATCCTGACCAGTGATTTTATATCCAAGTCTTATTTTTCTGGTGTTTTAGGGTATCCAGGGATTCCTGTTGTTGGAGAACTGGGTTCAGATGCTGTCATGTTGCCTTGATTTTTGTTAGTAATGTTCCTTCATTTTCCTTTTGCCATCTGGTTATTTCTGGTTTTAGTTGGCCTTGTTGTCAGTGGCTGGTGTTTGAATCTCCTGTGAGGCTGGGCTCACCTGTTGTTTCTCTACTGGTAAATATGTGTGACTGCTGCTTTAAGGGATCATAAGCTGGCTGCCACCCATGTGATTATAGCCCCTGTTGGAGTCTGTCTACCTCGGCTTATCCAGCTGTGTCCTGGTTGCAAGGAACTCCGAGACCCTAGCAGATCCCCCCATGAGGGTAGCCCTGGAAGGGGTGTTTACCTGGGCCTTTCCAGCTATGTCCTGGTTGCAATATGGAGGCCCACTGCTACTGCTGGTCCAGGGGCCGGCGAGCTGGTTGCTGAATGCAGCCTAGGTGCTCGCCAGAGGGCGCGGGGATGTCCCACAGAGCCTGGTCCTTTCCAGCTGTGTCCTGGTTGCAATATAGAGGCCCGCCGCTACCGCTGGTCCAGGGGCCGGAGAGCTGGTTGCGGAATGCAGCCTCAGTGCTCGCTCCTGTTGAGACATTTTAATGTCCCTAAAAATGATTTAAATTCCATAAATATTCATTCTACATATTAGAGCACAGAGACTCAGTAACTGTGGAATACTCAGCACTAAACAGGACATCTATATTATATAGTCCCACCCTCACATGGCTGAGGAAATATTGTAGGGAGGGGTGAACAGAACTAAAGTTTAATGCAACTTCTTAAATTTAGTTCTTAAAATAATGTCCTAAGGTCCTGCAGTGACATTCAGCAATCAGACTCCTGAAAAAAGTTCTGCAGAGTTTTGTGAAAAATTCAAAGGTGTAACTGTCTTGTTATGAAAAAAATGTCATTAATTGTATTCACTACTGTGTCTCAAATTATATTAGAAGCATAGGGAAATCCTTTGCAATGAATTTAAAATAGAAATAAAATGGAAAGTTTTCCCTTTCTTTAACATAGTTGCCAAATTAAACTAGAAACTTTTTGGTAGAAAGTAATTTTTTTTTCAGAAATCATTCAATTATTTCCATGAGATTATTAATGTTGGTGCAAATGCAGCAAATTGTGTTTATTAGTCTATAATTAATCTTATTTTCTTTGTACATCTATAATTCCAGTTTGGCATTATAAACACTTTCTTCACCAAAATTTGGAAATGGAGCTCCATTGTCTGGCCACTGCTCTATCTGCCTTGAGGCATGCCTAACAAGGATCATTCATGCCTGACAAACAAGCATCAACAAGGTCCACTGAGCAAGGAATATCTAGGTTTGCTACACTAAGAACATTTGGTGCAAAGCTGCCCACCATAGGCCTGAGGCACAGTGAACATCCAGATTAGATCAGCCTTTCTAATATCACTGCATACCAGGAATATCCAGAGAAAATCAGATGGATAAAGGCCAGTCTAGAAACACAAAAAACAAGAGCTAAGACAACATGGTAACTTCAGAGCAAAACAATCTTAATAGAATCAGAGCCTACGAAAATGACCTTAAATCCAACCTTATAAAAATCACAGATCCCCTTAAAAATGTGTTGAATAAATCCCTCAAAAAATACAGGAAAATAAAACCAAAGTGGTAGAGGCCTCTAAAGAAACAAATTACTTAAACCATTAGAGAAATATAGAACTAAAACAGTTAAACAGATAAAGGAAATTAATAAAACTGTTCAAGACCCAAAACTGGGAATAGAAGCAATAAAGAAATCACAATCTGAGGGAATCCTGGAGATGGAAAACTTATGAAAGGGAACAGGATTATAGAAAAGATCATCAGTCAAATGAAATATTCAATCTATAAAATTCATTACATAAAGCATCCACAAAATCTAGGAAACTATAAAAAGACCTAACTTAATAATAAGTGGATAGAACAAGGTAAAAAGTCCTAGCTCCAAACACCAGAAAATTCTTTCACCAAAATCAGCAAAGAAAATTTCTGCATCCCAAAGAAAGAGATTTCCATAAACATTCAAGAAGCTTACAGAATATAAATTAGAATTGAGCAGAAAAGAAAATTCTCTTGCCACATAATAATCAAAACACAAATCTACAGAAGAAATGAACAATATTAAAAGCCACAAGAGATAAAGACCAAGTAACATACAAAGAAAGGTCTATTAGATTTTCAATAGAGATTGCAAAAGCTAGAAGAGCCTAGACATATGTCTAAGAAACGACAGATGACAAACTAGAGTACTATACCCAACAAAACTCTCAACATAGAAAGAGCAAACAAAATATTCCAATAAAATTCCAAATTTAAACAATATCTGTCCATAAATCCATCCCTACAGAAAATACTTGCAGGGAAACTGCAACCCAAGGTGGTTAACTACACACAAGAAAATATAGAAAATAAATAATCCCAGACCAGCAAAAACAAAATAAGGGAAACATAACAAGAAAAACAAGACACATATACAAATAGACACACAAATACATTCCCACACATGCAGAAACATAGACCCACACTAACATCATCCAAATCAAAATAACAAGAATTAACAATCATTGGTCATTATTATCTCTCAAAATCAATGGCCTGAATTTTCCAACTAAAAGAAATAAGCTAACAGAACAAAATAGAATGCAGGATCTTTATTTCTGCTGCATACAATAAACACCTCAACAACAAAGATAAACATTAACTCAAAGTAAAGGGCTGGAAAGTAAAGATTTTCTAAGCAAACTAATCCAAAAGCAAGTTGGAGTAGCCATTCTATTATCTAATAAAATAGACATTCAACCAACATTTATAAAATGAGATGGGGATGTACACTTCATACTTAACAAAGAAAAATTCTACCAAGAGGAAAACATGTCAATTCTAAATATCTGTACCACAAACACAAGGGTGTCTACGTTCATAAAAGAATCATTACTAAAGCTTAAACCACACATGGATCCATGCACATTAATAGAAGGAGATTTCAACATACCACTCTCATCAATAGACAGATCATGGAGACAGAAACTAAGTAGAAATAATGAAACTAACCAAGGTTATGTATCAAATGGATGTAACAGATACCTACAGAACGTTTCACCCAAACACAAAAGAATATACCTTCTTCTCAGCATCTCCTAGAACCTTCTTCAAAATTGACCATAGTAGCAATTTTAAAGTTAACCTTAAAGCTCTAGGAAAAAAGAAGCTAAAAACATACAAGTGAAGTAGAAAGCAGGAAATTATCAAACTCTGGGATGAAATCAATCAATTAGAAAGAAAGAGAACATTAAGAAGAATCAAAAAACTAGAGCTGATTCTTTGAGAGAATCAACAAGATAGACAAACACTTACCCAAACTTACTAAAATTAGTTATCCAAATTAATAACATAGGAAATGAAATAAGAGACATAGTAGACACTGAAAATCCAAAGAATCTTTAGGTCTTACTTCAAAAGCCTGTATGTCCTTGACTCTGAGGTGTGTTTCCTGTAAGCAGCAAAATATAGGGTCCTGTTTCCATATACAGTCTGTTAGTCTATATCTTTTTATTGGGGAATTGAGTCAATTGATGTTAAGAGATATTAAGGAATAGAGATTATTACTTCATGACATTTTTGATGTTATTTTTGTTTTTGAGTAGTTATCTTCCTTTGAGTTTGATGGAAGAAGGTTACTGTCTTGCTTTTTCTGGGGTGCAGTTTCCTTCCTTGTATTGGAGTTTTCCACCTATTATCCTTTGTAGAGCTGGGTTAGTGGAAAGTTATTGTATAAATTTGGTCCTGTCATGGAACATTTTGATTTCTCCATCTATGTTGATTGAGAGTTTTGCTGGGTATAGTAGTCTTGGCTGACATTTGTGTTCTCTTAGGGTCTGCATGAGGTCTGCCCAGGATCGTCTAGCTTTCATGGTTTCTGAAGAGAAGTCTGGTGTGATTCTGATAGGTCTTCCTTTGTATGTTACTTGGCCTTTAATATTCTTTCTTTGTTTAATACATTTGGGGTTTTGATTATTATGTGACAGGAGGTGTTTCTGTTCTGGTCCAGTCTGTTTAGAGTTCTGTAGGCCTCTTGTATATTCATGGGCATCTCTCTCTATTAGTTGGGGAAGTTTTCTTCCATAATTTTGTTAAAGATATTTGCTGGCCCTTTAAGTTGTAGATCTGCCTTCTCATCTATCCCTATAATCCTTAGGTTTGGTCTTCTCATTGTGTCCTGGATTTCCTGGAAGTTTTGGGTTACAAGCCTTTTGGATTTTGCTTTTTCTTTGACTGTGGAGTCAATGGTTACTATGTTATCTTCAGCATCTGAGATTCTTATCTCTATCTCTTGTATTCTGTTGTTGATGTTTGCATCTATGACCCCTGATTTCTTCCCAAGGTTTTCAGTCTCCAAAGTTGCCTCCTTTTGTGATTTCTTAGTTGTTTCTACCTCTGTGTTCAGATCTTGGATGGTTTTGCTCAGTTCCTTCATTTGTTTGTTTGTGTTTTCATGTAATTCTTTAATATATTTTTGTGCTCCCTCTTTCATGACTTCTGCATGTTGTTTCAAGTTCTCCTGCATTTCTTTAACTGATTTTCTCATTTCTTCTTTATTGGTTTCTGTCTGTTGGCCCATACTCTCCTGGAGTTCTTTAAGTGTTTTTTTGTGTTTGCATTGTAAGAGCTCAGAGTCAAAGAAAAACACTACCTTAGGGTAAAAGGATGGAAGACAATTTTGCAAGCAAATGGTCACAGGAAGCAAGCTGGAATAGCCATTTTAATATAAAATAAAATTGACTTTCAACCCAAAGTCATCAAAAGAGACACAGAAGGTCACTTCTTGCTAGTCAAAGGAAGAATCCACCAAAAAGAACTCACAATTCTAAACATCTACGCTCCAAATATATGGGCACCCTCATTCGTAAAAGAAACTTTACTAAAGCTCAAAGCACACATTGCACATAACACAATGATTGTGCGGGACCTCAATACTCCACTATTCACAGTGAACTGATCAGGAAAACAGAAACTAAAGAGGGACACAGAGAAACTCATCGAAACTTTAGACCAATTGGATTTAACAGATATATATATATATATATATATATATATATATATATATATATATATATAACATTTCACCCTAAAGCAAAAGACTATACCTTTTTCTCAGCTCCTCATGGTACCTTCTCAAAAATCAACCATATAATTGGTCACAAGACAGACCTCAACAAATATAAAAAGATCGAACTAATCCCATGCCTCTTATCAGATCACCATGGAGTAAGAGTGTTCTTCAATAGCAACAAAAACAACAGAAAATCCTCATACACGTGGAGGCTGAACAATATTCTACTCAATGATACCTTAGTCCAGGAAGAAGTAAAGAAAGAAATCAAAGATTTCTTAGAATTTAATGAAAATGAAGGCACAGCATACCCAAATTTTGGGTCGCAATGAAAGCAGTGCTTAGAGGAAAACTCATAGCCCTGAGTGTCTCCAAAAAGAAACCAGAGAGAGCATATACTAGCAACTTAATTGTGCACTTGAAAGCTCTGGAACAAAAAGAAGCAATTTCACTCAGGAGGAGTAGAAGACAGGAAATCATCAAATTCAGGGCTGAAATCAATCAAGTTGAAACAAAGAGAACCATACAAAGAATCAACAAAACCAGGAGCTGGTTCTTTAAGAAAATCAACAAGATAGGTAAATCCCTAGCCAGACATACCAAAGGGCACAGAGACAGTATTCAATTTAACAAAATTAGAAATGAAAAGGGAGATATAACAACAGAAACTGAGGAAATTCAAAAATATCATCAGACCCTACTACAAAATCTACACTCAACACAACTGGAGAATCTGGAGGAAATGGACAATTTCCTAGAAAGTTATCAAATGCCAAAATTAAACCAGGATCAAATAGATCATCTAAACAGACCCATAACCCCCAAAGAAATAGAAGGGGTCATAGAAAGTCTTCCAACCAAAAAAAGCACAGGACCAGATGGTTTTAGTGCAGAATTCTATCAGACCTTCAAAGAAATCCTGATACCAATACTCTTCAAACTATTCCACAAAATAGAAACAGAAGGAATACTACCCAACTCATTCTATGAAGCCACAATTACCCTAATACCAAAACCACACAAAAATCCAAATAAGAAAGAGAACTACAGGCCAATTTCTCTTATGAATATCGATGCAAAAATACTAAACAAAATACTTGCCAACCAAATCCAAGAACACATCAAAATGATCATTCACCATGATCAAGTTGGCTTCATCCCAGGGATGCAGGGATGGTTCAATATATGGAAATCCATCAATGTAATCCACTACATAAACAAACTCAAAGAAAAAAACCACATGGTCATCTCATTGGATGCTGAAAAAGCATTTGTAAAAATTCAGCATCATTTCATTCTAAAGGTCTTGGAAAGAGCAGGAATTCAAGGCCCATATCTAAACATAGTAAAAGCAATGTACAGCAGACCAGTAGCCAACATCAAGGTAAACGGAGAAAAACTTGAAGCAATCCCACTAAAATCAGGGACTAGACACAGCTGTCCCCTCTCACCATATCTCTTCAATATAGTACTTGAGGTACTAGCTAGAGCAATTCGACAACAGAGGGAAGTCAAAGGGATACAAACTGTAAAGGAAGAAGTCAAACTATCACTATTCGCAGATGATATGATAGTATACTTAAGTGACCCAAAAAAACTCCACCAGAGAACTTCAGCAACTGATAAACAACTTCAACAAAGTGGCTGCCTATAAAATCAACTCAAGCAAATCAGCAGCCTTCCTATACACGAAGGATAAGCAGGCTGAGAAAGAAATTAGGGAAATGACACCCTTCACAATAGCCACAAATGATATAAAGTATCTTGGAGTGATGCTAACCAAACATGTGAAAGATTTATATGACAAAAACTTCAGGTCTCTGAAGAGGGAAATTGAAGAAGACATCAGAAAATGGGAAAATCTTCTATGTTCATGGGTTGGCAGGACTAATATAGTCAAAATGGCAATCTTGCCCAAAGCAATATACAGATTCAATGCAATCCCCATCAAAATCCCAACTCAGTTCTTCATAGAGATAGAAAGAGCAATTATCAAATTCACCTGGAATAACAAAAAACCCAGGATAGCTAAAATTATCATCAACAGCAAAAGAACTTCTGGGGGAATCAATATCCCGGACCTCAAGCAATATTACAGAGCAGTAGTATTAAAAACTGCATGGTATTGGTTCAGTGACAGGGAGGCAGATCAATGGAATAGGATTGAAGACCCAGAATTGAACCCGCACATCTATGGCCAATTGATTTTCGACAAAGGATCTGAAAACATCCAGTGGAAAAAAGATAGCCTTTTCAACAGATGGTGCTGGCTCAACTGGAGGTCAAGATGCAGAAGAATGAGAATTGATCCACTCTTATCTCCTTGCACTAAGCTCAACTCCAAGTGGATCAAGGACCTCCACATAAAACCAGACACACTAAAACTAATAGAAAAGAAACTGGGGAAGACCCTTGAGGACATTGGCTCAGGGGGAAAATTCCTGAACAGAACACCAATTGCTTATGCTCTAAAAGAATAGACAAATGGGACCTCATAAAATTACAAAGTTTCTGTAAGGCAAAGGACACTGTCAAAAGGATAAATTGGCAACCAACAAATTGGGAAAAGATCTTCACCAACCCCACATCTGACAGAAGGCTAATATCCAATGTATAAAAAGAACTCAAGAGGTTAGACCCCAGAAAACCAAATAACCCTATCCAAAAATGGGGTACAGAGCTAAAGAGAGACTTTTCACCTGAAGAAATTCGGATAGCTGAGAAACACCTTAAAAAATGTTCAACATTATTAATCATTAGGGAACTGCAAATTAAAACAACCATGAGATTTCACCTCACACCAGTCAGAATGGCTAAGATTAAAAACTCAGAAGACAGCAGTTGTTGGCAAAGATGTGGAGAAAGAGGAACACTCCTCCACTGCTGGTGGGAATGCAAGCTGGTACAACCACTCTGGAAATCAGTCTGGCAGTTCCTCAGAAAACTGGACATGATACTTCCAGAGGACCCAGCCATACCACTCCTGGGAATATACCCAGAAGATTCTCCAGCATGCAATAAGGATACATGCTCCACTATGTTCATAGCAGCCTTATATATAATAGTCAGAAGCTGGAAAGAACCCAGATGTCCCTCAACAGAGGAATGGATACAAAAAATGTGGTATATATACACAATGGAGTACTATTCAGCCATTAGAAACAATGAATTCATGAAATTCTTAGAGAAATGGATGGAGCTGGAGAACATCATACTAAGTGAGTTGACCCAGTCTCAAAAGAATAGCCATGGTATGCAGTCACTGATAAGTGGATATTAGCCTAGAATCTTGGAACACCAAAGACATAAATCACATACCAAGTAATGTCTGACAAGAAGAAAGGAGTGGACACTGGTGCTAGAATGGACCAAAGCATCATTGTGGGGGAGTACAAGAACAGTGAGTTGGGAGGGGGTGGATGAGGGAGCAGGGGGAGGGAAAAGGGCATGTGGGACCTTTGCGGGTGGAAAACCAGAAAAAGGGAAATGAATTGTAAATATAGAATATATCCAATAAAAAAAAGCCTGTATGTCCTACACAAATTTAGGAAATCTAAATGAAATGGATGATTTTCTAGATAGATACCACTTACCAAATTAAATCAGATCAGATAAATTACTTAAACAGTCCTATAATGCCTAAGGTAATAGAAGCAGTTATTTAAAAAAAGGCCCAGACCCAAATTGTTTTATTGCATTATATTACCAAACTTTCAAAGAAGATTATTAAGATAATTATTAATATTAAAAGTATTAGCTAATACTAATACTTTTCAAACTACTCCACAAAATAGAAATAGAATGAACATTGACAAATATATTCTATGAGGCCACAATCTCCTTGATACCTAAACCACACACTCAACAAAGAAAAAGAACTTCAGACTCATGTACCTTATAAATATTTACAAAAAATATTCAATAAAATACTTGCAAACAGAATCAAAGAATGCATATCAAATGCATCATCTACCATGATCAAGTCGGCTTCATCCCAGGGATGCAGGGCTGGTATAATAGACAAAAATACTTCAATGAAATCCACTATGTAAACAATATGAAAAAGAAATTACCTGATCACATCACAAGATTCCTGATAACCTTTGACACAATCCAATATCACTTCATGTTAAAAAGTCTTGGATAGATGAACAATACACTAGAACACCTAAACATAATAAAAACAATATACAGCAAACCAAAAGGCAACATTAAATTAATTGGAGAGAAACTTAAAAGAGTTCCACTAAATTCAGGGAAAAGACAAGCCTGCCCTCTCTTTATCTATTCAATGTAGTACTTGAAATTCTATCTAGAGCAATAGGAAAACCAAAGGAAATCAAGAGGATACAAAATAGAAAGCAAGAAGTAAAATATTGCTATTCACAGGTGATATGATAATGTACATGAGTCACCCCAGAAATTCTGCCAGAGAACTCTGCTGATAAAAAAGAAAAAGAAATTTCAGAAAATTAGGTGCAGACAAAATCATCAAAATTAGGTGGAGACAAAAAAAAATCAGTTGCCATCTTTATACAAATGACAAAAGTTTGAGAAAGACATCAAAGAAACAACATACTTTACAATGGTTACAAATAATATAAAATATTTTGGTGTAACTCTAAGCAAGGGGAAGATGTGTAGCACAAGAACTTCAAGTCTCTGAAGAAAGAAATTGAAGAAGATATTAGAAGATAGAAATATCTCTCCTGCTCATGAATCAATAGGATTAACATATTAAACATGCTCATATTACCTAAAGTGCCATCACAATTCTTTACAGAATTTGAAAGAGCAATTTTCAGCTTCATATGAAGAAACAAAAACCCAGAATAACAAATAAAATCCTGTATAAAGAAAGAACTTCTGGAGGTGTCACATCCACCATCCCGAATTTCAAGCTGTGCTACAGAGCAACAATAATAAAAGTTACATTGTATTGATATAAAAACAGACAGGTTGATCAATGGAATAGAATTAAAGACACCAAAATAAACCCACACATTTATAGACATTTAATATTTGATGAAGAACCCAAAGACTTATCGTGGAACAATGAAAGCATCTTCAAAAAATAGTGCTGGTCTAACTGGATGTCTACATGTAGAAGAATGCCAACATTCCCATATCTATCACCCTGCACAAAACTGAAGTCCATGTGGATCAAAGACCTCAACATAAAGTTAGGCACACTTAACCTAATAGAAGAGAAATGGGAATTGCCTTAAACTCATTGACACAGGAAACAAAAATTTTGGTTTTAATTTTTTATTAGATATTTGCTTTATTTATATTTCAAATCTTATCCCCTTCCCTCGTTTTCTCTCTGTAAACGCTGTATCTCATCCCTCCTCCCACTACTCACCAACCCACACCTCCCACTTTCCTGACCTGGCATTTCCCTACACTGGGACATCATGCATTCAAAAGATCAATGACCTCTCTTCTCATTGATGTCTGGAAAGGCCATCATCCTCTGCTTCATATGTTGCTGGAGTCATGGGTCCCTTTACATATACTCTTGGTTGGTGTTTCAGTCCCTGGGAGCTCTGGGGGTATTGGTTGGTATATATTGTTCCTCCTTTGCAAACCTCTTCAGCTCCCTTTGTCAATTCTCTAGCTCCTCTGTTGGGAATGCTATGCTCACTCCTTTGTTTGGCTATGATCCATGGGTATTTTGATTCCCCTTCTAAGAAGAACCAAAATATCTACACTTCGGTCTTTCTTCTTCTTGATCTTCACATGGTCTGTGAATTTTATCTTTAGTTTTCCAAGCTCTTTGGCTAATCACTTACCAGTGAGTACATACCATGTGTGTTCGTTTGTGATTGTGTTACCTAAAACAGAGTGATATTTTCTAGTTCCACCCATTTGCCTAAGAATTTCATGAATTCATTGTTTGTTTTTTATTGTATATGTCTATATATGTATATATTTATATATTTGATTGTATATATATATATATATATATATATACATATATATTCTTTTTTATTTTCTATATGCTTTGTTTACATTCCGAAGGCTTTCCCCTTTCCCCGTTCCCCCCTCACCATATGTCCTATATGTCCTCTTCCACCCCACCCCACCCCACCCCTGCCTATTCCCCAATCACCACCCAACCATTTCTCTACTCTATTCTGGTACTCTCCTACAAAACTGTATCCAGTCCTTTCAGGACCAGGGTCCTCTCCTTCCTTCTTCTTGGGAATCTTTTGACTTGCTAATTGTGCCTTGAATATTTAGAGCTTCTGGGCTCATTAATATCCACTTATCAGTGATTGCATTTCATGTGTATTCTTTTGTAATTGGGTTAATTCACTTAGGATGATATTTTCCAGATCAAATCATTTGCCTACAAGTTGCATGAATTCATTATTTTTAATTGCTGAGTAGTATTCCATTGTATAAATATACCACAATTTCTGTATCCATTCTTCCTTTGAGGGACATCTGGGCTCCTTCCAACTTCTGGCTATTATAAATAAGGCTGCTATGAACATAGTGGAACATGTGTCTTTATTATATGCAGGGGAATCCTCTGGGTATAAGCCCAGGAGTGGTATGACAGGGTCCTCTGGAAGTGTCATGCCCAATTTTCTGAGGAACCGCCAGACTGATTTCCAGAGCGGTTGTACCATCTTGCAGTCCCCCCAACAGAAAAGATAGCCTTTTCAACAAATGGTGCTGGTTCAACTGGAGGTCAACATGCAGAAGAATACGAATTGACCCACTCTTATCTCCTTGTACTAAGATCAACTCCAAGTAGATCAAGGACCTCCACATAAAACCTGACACACTGAAACTAATAGAAAAGAAACTGGGGAAGTCCCTGGAGGACATGGGCACAGGGGGAAAGTTTCTGCACAGTCCACCAATAGCTTATGTTCTAAGATCAAGAATTGGCAAATGGGACCTCATAAAATTACAAAGTTTCTGTAAGGCAGAGGATATAGTCAGAAGAACAAAACAGCCATCAACAAATTGGGAAAAGATCTTCACCAACCCCACATCTGACAGAGGGCTAATATCCAATATATACAAAGAACTCAAGAAGTTAGACCGCAAAGAACCAAATAACCCTATCAAAAATGGGGTACAGAGCTAAACAAAGAATTTTCACCAGAAGAAATCCGGATGGCTGAGAAACACCTTAAGAGATGTTCAATATCATTAGTCATCAGGGAAATGCAAATCAAAATATCCCTGAGATTCCACCTCACACCAGTCAGAATGGCTAAGATTAAAAACTCAAGAGACAACAGGTGCTCCAAGAATTCATTGTTTTTAATACCTGAGTAGTACCTCACTGTGTAAATGCACCACATTTTTGCATCTATTCTTTTGAGGGACATATTCTTAAACAGAACACCAATATCTCAGACACTCATATAAACAATTAAATGATACCTCATGAAACTCAAAAGTTTTTGCAATGCTAAGGACACCATCATTAGGACAAATCAGTAGCCTAGAGCATGGGAAAGAATCCTTACTAACCCTATATCTAACTGATGGTTATTTTCAAAATATATAAAGCATTCAAGAAATTAAACACCTACAACCCAAACACCCAATTAAAAAATGGGATGCACCAGCATGCTTCTTGGGACCATTTGATTGCAAATTTTTTTTCTAGCTGTTTACTCTGAGGTAGTTTCTGTCTTTGTTACTGAGGTGTGTTTCTTATATGCAGCAAAATAAGTCCTATTTGCTTATCCAATCTGTTAGTGTGTGTCTTTTTATTAGGAGTATTGAGTCCATTGATGTTAAGAAATCTTAAGAAAAAGTGATTGTTGCTTCCTGTTATTTTCATTGTTAGAGGTGAAATTATGTTTTTTAGGCTATCTTCTGTTAGGTTTGTTGAAAGAAGATTATTTTCTTGCTTTTCCTAGGGTGTAGTTTCGCTCCGTGTTGAAGTTTTCCACCTATGATCCTTTGAAGGGCTGGATTTTTGGAAAGGTATTGTGCTGAAACAAGCTGGAATGGTGGACATTCTAATATCAAATAAAATTGACTTTCAACTAAAAGTTATCAATAAAGATAAGGAAGAATGCTTCATCACATCAAAAGAAAACTCTACCAAGATGAGTTCTCAATTCTGAACATCTCCAAATGCAAGGGCACCCACATTCACAAATGAAACTGTATTAAAGCTCAAAGCACACTTTACACCTCACACAATAATTGTGGGAGACTCCAACTCCACTCTCTCAGCATTGGACAGATCATAGAAACTAAACACAGGTGTAGTGAAAGTAACAGAAGTTATGAATCAAAAAGACCTAACATATCTATAGAACACTTCATCCTAAAAGAAAAGAATATAACTTCTTCTCAGTACCTCAAGGTACTTTCTCCAAAATTGACCATATAATTGGTCACAAATCATGCCTCAGCATATGCAAAAAGATTGAAATATTCCCATGCATCCTATCATATCACCACAGACTGAGGCTGGTCTTTAATAACAATAAAACCAATAGAAAGCCCACATATACATGGAAGATGAACAATACTCTACTCAATGATAACTTGATCAAAGAAGAAATAAAGAAAGAAATGAAAGACTTTTTAGAATTTAATGAAAATGAAGATGCAACATACCAAAACTTATGGGACACCATGAAAGCAGTGCTAAGAGGAAAACTCAGCTCTGAGTGGCTCCAAAGAGAACTGAAGAGAGCATACACTAGAAGCTTAACAGCACATCTGAAAGCCCTAGAAAAAAGAAGCAAATACACACAAGTGGAGGAAATAATCAAACATGGGGCTGAGATCAGCCAAGTAGAAACAGAAGACCTATACAAAGAATCAACAAAACCAGGATATGGTTCTTTCATAAAATCAACAAGATAGATAAACCCATAGCTAGATTATCCAGAGGGCACAAAGACAGTATCCAAGTTAACAAAATCAGAAATGAAGAGGAAAACATAACAGCAGGAATAAAGGGAATTCAAAAAATTATCAGATCCTGACACAAAAGCCTAAAACTGGAAAATCTGAATGAAATGGAAAATTTTCTAGTCAGATACCTGGTGTCATAAGTTAAATCAGGATCAGATAAACTATTGATATAGTTTAATTACCCCTAAAGTAATAGAAGCAGTCATTAAAAGTTCCCAACCAAAGGGGGAGAAAAAGCCCAGGACCGGGTGAGTTTTATGCAGAATTCTATCAGACCTTCAAAGAAGACCTAATACCAATGCTGTTCAAACTATTGCATAAAATAAAAACAGAAGGAACCCTACCCAATTCATTCTGTGAATCCACAGTTATGCTGACACCAAAACCACACAGAGACCCCCCCCAAAAAAAGAAAGAGAATTTCAGACCTATTTCTCTTATGTATATTGATGCAAAAGTACTCAATAAAATTCTCTCAATCTGAATCCAAGAACACATCCAAATGATTATCCATCATGATCAAGTAGGCTTCATCCCAGGGATGCAGGAATCATTCAATATATAAAAATCCATCAATGCAATATTGCCTGCAGCTTCCTGTCCAGCTGGTGGTGGGGAAGCCAGAGTCAGCCAGCGTGCCAGGTGCTCAGACCCAGCCAGCGGCGGAACCAGGTACCCGAGACAGCCCAAGCTTAAGACCTTCGGGGACTCAGGCCTGGAGTGGGAGTTGGGCACAGAGTAGCGGCTGCACTCTACACTCACTGGGCGGTCCCCGAGCTCCCTGCAGGCAGCTGCCATATTGCCTGCAGCTTCCCACCCAGGTGGTGGTAGGGAAGCTGGACCCAACCAGCGTGCCAGGTGCTCAGACTCAGCCGGCGGCAGAACCAGGTACCCAAGACAGCCCGAGCTTAAGACCTTCAGGGACTCAGGCCTGAAGCGGGAGTTGGGCACAGAGTAGCAGCTGCGCTCTGCACTCTCGGGGCAGACCCCGAGCTCCCTACAGGCAGCTGCCATATTGCATGCATCTTCCCATCCAGCTGGTGGTGGGGAAGCCTGAGTCAGCCAGCATGCCAGGTGCCCAGACCCAGCCGGAGGCAGAACCAGCCTCCCATCCAGCCAGTGGCAGGGAAGCCGGAAACCGGACTCAGCAAGCTTCCCAGCAGCTTGGGACCAGCAGGCAGAACCAGATAACTGAGATATCCCAACTTTAAGACCCCTGGGAAAACAGGATATCAGACAGCAAAACCTGAGCAGGAGCAGTGCAGAGCAGCCACCCAACAGGCAGAACCAAGTACCTGGGATATCCTGAGTTTAAGACCTCAGGGGACTCAGGCCACCTGTCAGCAATCTGTGAGCAAGAGCCCTGCAGGACAGTGATTCAGGTATCCCAGTCGCTGGGAAATAGCCTTACAACCCCACAGGAGGGTCAAGCACCAGATAGTATCTACAGGACCAACTAACACCAGAGTTAACCAGATGGCAAAAGGCAAACGTAAGATTGCTACTAACAAAAATCAAGGCAGTATGGCAGCATCCAAACCCAGTTCCCCGACAGCAATAAATATTAGATACCCCGAAACACCAGAAAAACAAGACTCAGATCTAAAGTCACTGGTCAGGATGCTGATAGAGGAACACTTAGATAAATCTCTTAAAGTAATACATGAGAAAATAGATCAAAAGCTAGAAGCCATTGCAAGGCAAACACAATTAAATCCCAGATATCTCAACACGCCAGAAAAACAAGATTCAGATCTAAAATCACTGGTAAAGATGCAGATTGAGGATCACTTAGATAAATTTCTTAAAGTAATAGAGGAGAAAATAGATCAAAAACTAGAAGCCAATACAAGGCAGACACAAAAATCACTTAAAGAAATCCAGGAGAATATAGAGCAAAAAATGAATCCCAATACGGGGGAGAAACAAAAATCACTTAAAGAAATACAAGAGAACATGGGTCAACGAGTAGAAGTCATAAAAGAGGAAACACAAAAATCCCTTAAAGAATTACAGGAAAACACAAACAAGCAACTGAAAGATCTGAGCAAAACCATACAAAATCTGAAAACAGAAGTAGAAACAACTAAGCAATCGCAAAGGGAGACAATGTTGGAGATAGAAAACCTTGGGAAGAAATCAGGAGTCATAGATGCAAATATCAACAATAGAATACAAGAGATAGAAGACAGAATCTCAGATGCTGAAGATACCATAGGAACCATGGATTCAACAATTAAAGAAAATGCAAAATGCAAAAAGCTGGTAACTCAAAACATTCAGGAAATCCAGGACACAATGAGAAGACCAAACCTAAGGATTATAGGGATAGATGAGAATGAAGATCTACAACTTAAAGGGCCAGCAAATATCTTCTACAAAATTATGGAAGAAAACGTCCCCAACCTAAAGAGAGAGATGCCCATGAATATACAAGAAGCCTATAGTACCCCAAATAGACTGGACCAGAACAGAAATACTTCCTGTCACATAATAATCAAAACCTCAAATGTACTAAACAAAGAAAGAATATTAAAGGCAGTAAGAGAAAAAGGACAAGTAACATATAAAGGAAGACCTATCAGAATTACACCAGACTTCCCACCTGAGACCATAAAAGCTAGAAGATCCTGGGCAGACCTCATGCAGACCCTAAGAGAACACAAACTTCAGCCAAGACTACTATACCCAGCAAAACTCTCAATTGCCATAGATGAGGAAACCAAGATATTCCACGACAAAACCAAATTTGCAAGATACTTATCTACAAACCCAGCCCTACAAAGGATAATAGGGGAAAAATACCAACACAAGGGGGGAAACAACACCCCAGAAGAAACAAGATAGAAACCCCATCTCATCCAACCCAAAAGAAGAGAACCACTCAAATACAAATAATAATAATAATGCCCAAAATGTCAGGAAGTAATAATTACTATTCCTTAATATCTCTTAATATCAATGGACTCAATTCCCCAATCAAAAGACACAGACTAACAGACTGGATACGGAAACAGGACCCTACATTTTGCTGCATACAGGAAACACATCTCAGTGTCAAAGACAAACACCACCTTAGAGTAAAAGGCTGGAAGACAGTTTTACAAGCAAATGGTCCCAGGAAACATGCTGGAGTAGCCATTCTAATATCAGATAAAATTGACTTTCAACCTAAAGTCATCAAAAGAGACACAGAAGGTCACTTCCTGCTTGTCAAAGGGAAAATCCATCAAGAAGAATTCTCAATACTGAACATCTATGCGCCAAATGTAAGGGCACCCTCATTTGTAAAAGAAACTTTACTGAAGCTTAAAGCACACATAGCACCTAACACAATGATTGTAGGTGACTTCAACACTCCACTCTCTTCAATGGACCGATCAGAAAAGCAGAAACTAAACAGGGAAACAGTGAAACTAATTGAAGCTTTGGACCAATTGGATTTAACAGATATATATAGAACATTCCATCCTAAAACAAAAGAGTATACCTTTTTGCCAGCACCGCAGGGTACCTTCTCAAAAATTGATCATATAATTGGTCACAAGACAGACGTCAACAAATACAAGAAGACCGAACTAATCCCATGTCTCCTATCAGATCACTATGGTGTAAAAGTGGTCTTCAATAGCAAGAAGAACAACAGAAAGCCCACATACACATGGAAACTGAACAATACTCTACTCAATAACACCCTGGTCAAGGAAGAAATAAAGAAAGAAATCAAAGACTTTTTAGACTTCAATGAAAATGAAGGTACGACCTACCCAAATCTCTGGGACACAATGAAAGCAATGCTAAGAGGAAAACTCATAGCCCTGAGTGCCTGCAAAAAGAAACTGGAGAGAGCATACACTAGCAACTTAACAGCACACCTGAAGGCCCTGGAACAAAAAGAAGCTAACTCACCCAGGAGGAGTAGAAGAGAGGAAATCATCAAACTAAGGGCTGAAATCAATCAATCAGAAACAAAGAGAACCATACAAAGAATCAACAAAACCAAGAGCTGGTTCTTCGTGAAAATCAACAAGATAGATAAACCCTTAGCTAGACTAACCAAAGGGCACAGAGATAGTATCCAAATTAACAAAATTAAAAATGAAAAGGGGGATATAACAACAGAAACAGAGGAAATTCAAAAGATCATCAGATCCTACTACAAAGGCCTATACTCAAAACAACTGGAGAATCTGGAGGAAATGGACAATTTCCTAGACAGATATCAAATACCAAAATTAAATCAGCATCAAGTAGACCAGCTAAACAGTCCAATAACCCTTAAAGAAATAGAAGGGGTTATAGAAAGCCTCCCAACCAAAAAAAGTACAGGAGCAGATGGTTTTAGTGCAGAATTCTACCAGACCTTCAAAGAAGACTTAACACCAATACTCTTCAAACTATTCCACAAAATAGAGACAGAAGGGACACTGCCCAACTCATTCTTCGAAACCACAATTACGCTGATACCTAAACCACAAAAAGATCCAACAAAGAAAGAGAACTACAGGCCAATTTCTCTTATGAATATTGATGCAAAAATATTAATAAAATTCTTGCAAACCGAATCCAAGAGCATATCAAAACGATCATTCACCGTGATCAAGTAGGCTTCATTCCAGGAATGCAGGGATGGTTCAATATACAGAAATCCATCAATGTAATACACTACATAAACAAACTAAAAGAAAAAAACCACATGGTCATCTCATTAGATGCTGAAAAAGCATTTGACAAAATTCAGCATACTTTCATGCTAAAAGTCTTGGAAAGAGCAGGAATTCAAGGCCCATACCTAAACATAGTAAAAGCAATCTACAACAAACCAGTAGCCAACATCAAAATAAATGGAGAGAAACTTGAAGCAATCCCACTAAAATCAGGGACTAGACAAGGCTGCCCTCTCTCTCCATATCTTTTCAATATAGTACTTGAAGTTCTAGCGAGAGCAATTAGACAACATAAGGAAGTCAAAGGGATACAAATTGGAAAGGAAGAAGTCAAAGTATCATTATTTGCAGATGATATGATAGTCTACTTAAGCGATCCAAAAAACTCCACCAGAGAACTTCTACAGCTGATAAACAACTTCAGCAACGTGGCTGGTTATAAAATTAACTCAAGCAAATCAGTAGCCTTCTTGTACTCAAAGGACAAGCAGGCTGAGAAAGAAGTTAGGGAAATAACACCCTTCACAATAGCCACAAACAACATAAATTATCTTGGCGTAACTCTAACCAAACAAGTGAAAGATCTGTATGACAGGAACTTCAAGTCCCTGAAGAAAGAAATCGAAGAAGACCTCAGAAGATGGAAAAATATTTCTTGCTCCTGGATTGGCAGGATCAATATAGTAAAAATGGCCATCTTGCCAAAAGCAATCTACAGATTCAATGCAATCCCCATCAAAATCCCAAATCAATTCTTCATAGATCTAGAAAGAGCAATTCTCAAATTCATCTGGAGCAACAAAAAACCCAGGATAGCTAAAACTATTCTCAACAATAAAAGGACTTCTGGGGGAATCAATGTCCCAGACCTCAAGCAGTACTACAGAGCAATTGTGTTAAAAACTGCATGGTATTGGTAGCAACATTGATCTACCAGCAACAGGCAGGTAGATCAATGGAATAGGATTGAAGATCCAGAAATGAACCCACAGACTTATGGTCACTTGATCTTTGATAAAGGAGCCACAACCATCCGGTGGAAAAAAGATAGCCTTTTCAACAAATGGTGCTGGTTCAACTGGAGGTCAACATGCAGAAGAATGCGAATTGACCCACTCTTATCTCCTTGTACTAAGATCAACTCCAAGTGGATCAAGGACCTCCACATAAAACCAGACACTCTGAAACTATTAGAAAAGAAACTTGGGAAGACCCTGGAGTACATGGGCACAGGGGTAAAGTTCCTGAACAGAACACCAATAGCTTATGCTCTAAGATCAAGAATTGACAAATGGGACCTCAAAAAAATTACAAAGTTTCTGTAAGGCAAAGGACACTTTCAGAAGGACAAAACGGCAACCAACAATGTGGGAAATGATCTTCACCAACCCCACATCCGACAGACAGCTAATATCCAATATATACAAAGAACTCAAGAAGTTAGACCCCAAAGAACCAAATAACCCTATCAAAAAATGGGGTACAGAGCTAAACAAAGAATTTTCACCAGAAGAAATCCGGATGGCCGAGAAACACCTTAAGACATGTTGAACATCATTAGTCATCAGGGAAATGCAAATCAAAACAACCCTGAGATTCCACCTCACTCCAGTCAGAATGGCTAAGATTAAAAACTCGAGAGACAACAAGTGCTGGCGAGGATGTGGAGAAAGAGGAACACTCCTCCACTGTTGGTGGGATTGTAAAATGGTAAAACCACTCTGGAAATCAGTGTGGCGGTTCCTCAGAAAATTGGGCATGCCACTCCCAGAGAACCCTGGCATACCACTCCTGGGCATATACCCAGAGGATTCCTCTGCATACAACAAAGACACATGCTCCACTATGTTTATAGCAGCCTTGTTTATAATAGCCAGAAATTGGAAGGAGCCCAGATATCCCCCAAAAGAGGAATGGATACAGAAAATGTGGTATGTTTATACAATGGAGTACTACTCAGCAATTAAAAATAATGAATTCATGCAATTTGTAGGTAAATGGTTAGATCTGGAAACTATCATCCTAAGTGAGCTAACCCAATCACAAAAGAATACACACAAAATGCAATCACTGATAAGTGGATATTAATGAGCCCAGAAGCCCTAAACACTCAAGACACAATTAGCAAGTCAAATGACTCTCAAGAAGAAAAAAAGGAGAGGACCCTAGGCCTGTAAAGATTGGATCCATTATTGTAGACCCAGAACAGAGAAATTATGGGGGGGGAAAGAGTGGGGATAGCATGGGGGGAGAGGAATTATGGGACATATGGTGTGGGGTAACTGGGAAAGGGGAAAGCCTTTGGAATGTAAACAAAGAATATAGAAAATAAAAAAAAAATAAAAAAAAATCCATCAATGCATTCCTCTATGTAACCAAACTCAAATAAAAAAGATCATCTTATTAGATGCTAAGAAAGCAGATGACAAATTCCAACACCACTTTAGGGTAAGAGTTTTGGAAAGATCAGGAATATGAGGCCCATACCTAAACATAGTAAAAACAATATACAGCAAACCAGTAGCCCACATCAAACTAAATGGAGAGAAAATTGAAGCAATTCCATTAAAATCAGGGACTAGAAAAGGGGGCCACTCCATCCCTATCTATACAATATAGTACTCAAATCCTATTCAGAGCAATTCGACAACAAGAGGAGAAAGTGGGAAAGAGAGGAAATTTTCCCAAACAGAGAGCCAATTGTTTATTCTCTAATATCAGCAATCAACAAATGGGACTTCGTAATATTGCAAAGCTTCTGTACGGCAAATGACCCTGTCAATAGGACAAAATGTCAATAGACAGATTGGGAAAAGATCTGTACTTATCCTTCCTCTAATAGAGTGCTAATATCTAATATGTACCAAAACTCAAGAAGTTAGACTCCAGAAAATCGAATACCATATTAAAAATGTTGTACAGAGCTAAACAAAGAATTCTCAAATGAGGAATATTGAATGTCTGAGAAGCACTTAAAGAAATGTTGAACATCCTTAGTCATCAGTCAGGTAAATGCAAATCAAAACAACCCTGAGATTTCACCTCACACCAGTCAGAATTACTAAGATCAAAAACTATCGTGACAGTAGATGCTGGTGAGGATGTGGAAAAGAGGAAAACTCTTTCACTGTTGGTGGGATTGTAAACCAGTACCACCACCACTCTGGAAATCAGTCTGGCAGTTCCTCAGAAAATTGTACTTGGTAGTACCTAAGGACCCAGCTATACTGCTCCTGGGCATATACCCAAAAGATGCTGCAATATATCACAAGGACTCATACACTACTATGTTCATAGCAGCCTTATTTATAATAGCCACAATCTGGAATGAATCCAGATGTCCTTAAACAGAAGAATGGATGCAGAAAATGTGGTCTATTTACACAATGGAGTACTACTTGGCTATTATAAACAATGAATTCATAAAATCTTAAGCAAATAGATGAAAGTAGAAAATATCATCTTGAGTTAGGTAATCCAATCACAAAAAAACACACATGGTATTCACTCATTGATAAGTGGTTATTAGCTTAAAATCTCAGAATACCCAAGATACTATTCACAGACCACATGAACTTCAAGAAAAAAGACCAAATATGGATGCTTCAGTCCTTTTGAGGTGGGGGACAAAATACTTATGGGAAGAAAAGTGGAGACAAACTGTAAGCAGAGACTGAAGGAAAGGCCACCCAGAGATAGTTCTACCTGGGGATCCATTCTATACACAGTCACCAAACCAAGACACTATTTTGGATGCCAACAATTGCTTACTGACAGGAGACTGATATTGCTGTCTCCTGAAAGTCTCTTCCAGCGCCTTGCAAATACAGAGGCAGATGCCTGCAGTCAGCCCTTGGACTGAGAACAGGGTGCCCAATGGAGGAGTTAGAGAAAGGACTGAAGGAGGCAAAGTGATTTGCAACCCCATAGGAAGAACAACCATATCAAACTACTAGATGCCACATAGTTCCTGGGAACTAAGCCACCAACTAAAGATTATACTCAGAGCAACCCATGGCTCCAGGTACATATGTAGAAGAGTATGCCCTTATTGGGCATCAATGGGAGGAGAGGCCCTGGTCCTATGAAGACTTGATATGTAGGAGAATGTCAGAGCAGGGAGACAGGAGTAGGTTGGTGGGTAACAGAACAACCTCATAGAAGCAGGGAAAAGGTATATGGCTTAAGGGTTTTCTTGAAGGAAAACCTGGGTCCTATGAAGACTTGATTCCCCAGTGTAGGAGAATATCAGAGCAGGGAAACAGGAGTAGGTTGGTGGGTAACAGAACAACCTCATAGAAGCAGGGAAAAGGTATATGGCTTAAGGGTTTTCTTGAAGGAAAACCTGGACATGGGATAACATTTGAAATATAACCAAAGAAAATATCCAAGAAAAGAAAAGAAAAAATTAAAATAAATCAGAAGTAAAAATGGGATACATAGTTAAAAAATTCTTAAAAGAGAAATTTCTAATCTTTAAGAATCACTTAAAGGAAGAACTCCAGGATGCGGCAACCAAGATTTAGAATGTTAACAAATAAGATAAATAGAAACTAAAAAATGTTTCAAATGAAATCTACTCTGAGATTTTACATTATACCCCTCTGAGTGACTACAATATAAAACTCAAAAGACAACACCTGCTAGTGATGACTAAGATAATAGTGATGCAAAGGAACCATTCCACCATTCCTTAAGGGAATAAAAATTTCCGCAACAACATTGGAAACCAATCTGTATGTTTCTCAGAAAACTTGAAGTAGTTACATCTAAAGAACAATCTTTATCACTCCTGGAAATATATTCAAAAGTTCCCATACTTTACTTAAAGTGCACTTGCTCAACTATGCTCATGGCAGCTTTATTCATAGTAGCTGGAAACTAAAAATAACCTAGACTTCCCTCAGCTAAAGAGTGGGTAATGATGCATCATTGGATACATCTACATCATTGAATACTACTCAGCTATTAAAAACAAAGACATTACAAAATTTTCAGGCAAATGGGTGGAGCATAATAACATCCTGAGTGATGTAATAATGCAGACCCAAGAAAGCATATTATGGTACATATTCACTTATAAATGGACATTAGCTACAAAGTGTAGGATAACCTACACAAAGACACAAAGAAACTGGATAATATAAAAGGTCCAAGGTAGGAGGTGTGAATCTAACTTATAAGGAAAAGCAAAAATAGTTATCTGCTATGGATGAATAGAAGGAAATGTGTGTGGGGGGAGGGGGAATGAGGAGAGGAATTGAAAGATCCCGCCTTGAAATTTTATTTACCCCCAGAAAATCCTACTTTAGAAGGCCAGAGTGCCACCATAACTCCTATCCTCCCTGACCTCTATTCCAGGAACTAGCTAACTGCAAAGGTTGTTCTGCATTCTATAGATTTTTGATGTTTACCCAACCTATTTTGGAATGCAGTTAATCCATCTTGTGGAATGCAGTTAATCCATTTGCAGAATTCAGTTACACCCGGTCCCCAGGGATGCATTGCCTCATGATCTACCTGTAACTTCCCTATCTGAATGACCCCAAGTCCTCCCCCTTCTGCGATTTTTTGGTTTCAAATACTCCTCGCGCTACACAAGGAATCGATCTCCTCTGACCCTGCATGGTTACGAGTCTATCCCAGTGCACTGAACCCCCAATAAAGGCCTTGTGTGCTTTGCAGCAAGATGGTCTTTGGCTGATTCTCTTTATCCCGAGACTTGAGTGGGGGTTTCCCTATTTCGAGGGGGTCTCCCCATTTTGTGGGTCTTACAGAATGATGATGATGATGATCAGATATGAAGGAAGAAGGGCGGGAGAAGGCTGGGATTGAGAATAGAAATTGGTGGAAAAACTAGCTGGAGACCTAGGATGGGGGAAACTATGGAGAGTCTATGGGGGTGATTGTAGGTGATATTCCTACCAGTGGAAGATATGGAGAGTAAAGTGTCTACTTCCTATAGATGGGCAGGGCTGTCAGTGGAAGGAAGGGAACATCAATCCACTGACAAAACCTTCATCCCCAAAATTGTCCCGTATAAAAGATGACCGTGATAAAGATGGAACAAAGACTGAGGGAAAGATCTATCAATGACTGGCCCAACTCAAGACCCATTCCATGGTAGAGAGCTAACTTTTAACACTATTAATGATACTATAATATGCTTGAAGACAGAAACATAGCATAACTGTCTCCTGAGGGGCTTCATCTAGAAACAGATGGAAACAGAGGCAGAGACCCATAGCCATGTATAAGGCAGAGCTTTAGGAGTATAGTGGAAGAGTGGGGAATAAAATTGAACAAGCCAGGGAGATCAGTGACACTGCAAGAACTACAGAGTCAACTAACCTGGGACTCTAAGGGATCACAGAGACTGAAATTCCAACCAAAGTTCATGCAGGTTTTGTACCACCTCCCCCTCCACACACACATTTATAGCAGATTCCATCTTGGTCTTTATGTGTTTGTCCCCTAAGCACTGGAATGGGGTGTGACTATCTTTGACTCTATTGTCTGCCACTGGATACCCTTCCCCTACCAGGATAGTCTGCTGGGGCCTCAGTGAGATAGGAGGTGGTTAATCCTCCTAGGAGGATTAGATGTATTAGACTGTGGTGGTAACCAAGGAGGCTTCTCTTTTCGAAGGATAAGGGCAGGAGGAAATGCCAGAGGGATTTGTGAAAACAAGACTGAGAGGAGAAGAGGGTGGGGCTGCAATTGGGATGCAATATAAATAAAAAAATACGGAAAAAAAAGAATTTGAAGATTTCATGTATTAACTTCATTCTATAAAATGGATATAAACAGAAAAAATAGATAATTTTAGCTTTCTTTTATTGATATGAGTGTTGCAAGAAAAATCTCTTTCTTTATCCTTTATAGAATTGTGAATATTATCATCATCATCAGTAAAACATTACAGTGTTTTCACCCTTTGAGAAACAAGCCTGCTATTAGATTTGCCATATAATTTTTCTGCATCCTGTGCTCATTTCCATCTCTGATCTTTTTTGTTTGTTTGTATACACAAATGAGGTAGGTCATTCATGTAGCTTGCCATCATTTTTTTTTCTATCATTGTCGACTACCACCTTCTTTAAAACAAATGCAACAGAAGTGAATCAACTTCAACCTGAGATTTCTCTTAGCTGTATCTATAAACACATTTCAGATCATAAATTGTTTTCATTCCTCTCACCCTTGTTCTATAAGCTTGACTGAAGTTACACCTGGAAGCATTGCTCTATGGAGTTAGGATTACAGAATTTCTTTTTTTTTTAATTTTCTATACTCTATGTTTACATTCCAAAGGCTTTCCCCTTTCCCAGTTCCCCCTCCCTATGTCCCATAATTCCTCTCCCCCCAACTATTCCCCAAATTTCTAATGTCATTGCTTAAAAATATTGTGAATGAAATATGTCAAATGCACAAAAAAAATGTTATTTCCAAAATTTATTTTCTAAAAGACAACCTAACTTAATACAATATGTCATAATAATGGAGATGAAAAATAATTCTACAGTTTCTTTAAGGTGACATATTGGGCACCAGGATGGTTTGCAGAAGTTGATCATGCTATTATGGTATCATTGATCTGCTGGTCATGCTGTAGTTTTTATTCACTAGAAAAATGATACTTCAGAAATCTCTTGGTACCACTCATAAAGCACTGCTTTTATTTTAGACAGTGTATAAGCTTTTCTTTTTTATCAATGAACTCCCCTGAATTTACTCCTGTAAGCTAGAGAAGGATTGTGATTAAATACAATTTCTCAGTAAATCTGTTCCCCAAGCACTATAGTTTTCAACCAAACGTCTTCAGTTTCAGCCTTAAAGCATTGGGCTTATCTATTACCTGACTCCACGCTTATAACATATTTTTCTCATAAAACTCAAGGATATAAAATTTATCTTATCATGTACTGTGAAATTCTCAACATCACAATGAGGAAGACTTGAGTTTGGATTTAATAAATCTCTGATCTCTGAATTCAAAAATTATTTCATAAAGTTTGACCAGGGCTTCTGTTTCAAAAGAGAAACAGTATAAAGACCTCAGTTTGAATGTTGTTGCGGGGGTGGGTGAGTGGGGTGGCAGTGGTTTGTTTTTAGTTTTACCTAAAATTCTGAGATTTCATTATGTTATCTCTATGTGTTTGTCAATTGCTATTATCAGTTTCATTAAATCTTGTTTGTTGTTGTTGTTGTTGTTGTTGTTGTTTGTTTCTGTTTTTTTTTTTCAACACAGGGGTTCTCTGTACAGCCATTTACCTCTCCTGGAGACCAGGCTGACCTTGGATCAGAAATCCACTTGCCTCTGTCTCCCAATGCTGGGATTAAATGCATGTGTCCCCACTGCCTAGCTTTGTGATTGGGTTAACTCATTTAGGATGATATTTTCCAGATCCAACCATTTGCCTACAAATTGCATGAATTCATTATTTTTAATTGCTGAGTAGTATTCCATTGTATAAATACACCACATTTTTTGTATCCATTCCTCCTTTGGGGGACATCTGTGCTCCTTCCAACTTCTGGCTATTATAAATAAGGTTGCTATGAACATAGTGGAGCATGTGTCTTTATTGCATGCAGAGGAATCCTCTGGGTATATGCCCAGGAGTGGTATGACAGGGTCCTCTGGAAGTGTCATGCTCAATTTTCTGAGGAATTGCCAGACTGATTTCCAGAGCGGTTGTACCATCTTGCAATCCCACCAACAGTGGATTTCTCCACATCCTTGTCAGCACCTGCTGTGTCTTTAGTTTTTAATCTTAGTCATTCTGACTGATGTGAGGTGAAATCTAAGGGTTGTTTTAATTTGCATTTCCCTGATGACTAATAATGTTGAACATCTCTTAAGGTGCTTCTTAGCCATCCAAATTTCTTCAGGTGAAAATTTTTTGTTTAGCTTTGTACCCCATTTTTAATAGGGTTATTTGGTTCTTTGGGGTCTAACTTGAGTTCTTTGTACATATTGGATATTAGCCCTCTGTCGGATGTGGGGTTGGTGAAGATCTTTTCCGAATTTGTTGGTTGCGTTTTGGTTTTGTCCTTCTGACAATGTCCTTTGCCTTACAGAAACTTTGTAATTTTATGAGGTCCCATTTGTCAATTCTTGATCTTAGAGCATAAGCTATTGGTGTTCTGTTCAGGAACTTTCCCCATGTGTCCATGTCCTACAGGGTCTTCCCCAGTTTCTTTTCTAATAGTTTCAGTGTGTCTGGTTTTATGTGGAGGTCCTTGATACACTTGGAGTTGATCTTAGTACAAGGAGATAAGAGTGGGTCAATTCATGGTCACTTGATCTTTGATAAAGGAGCTACAACAATCCAGTGGAAAAAAGATAGCCTTTTCAACAAATGGTGCTTGTTCAACTGGAGGTCAACATGCAGAAGAAAGCAAATTAACCCACTCTTATCTCCTTGTGCTTTGTTAAATCTTAAGGACTGCATATCTCTGCTAACCCTTAGTATTGAATATGGCACACTTTAATGTTCTCCTTTTATTTGTTGCTGACATTAATGAGTATGGACCATTCTGCTGCTATATGACAAGGTGTTACCAAAACCATACTTTTTACTCAGCATTTGATATATTTTCTATGTTTTTATAATAAAGCTATCAATTTATTATTATTGTAAATAGCTTCTAAAGTATATAACAATTCATTTCTTGGTGACATTTTTCTATTTTACATTATTCTAGAGAAAAGATATATTGAAAATCAATGATGCCCTGAAAGAAAAATTATTAAAAATTTCTGATAACATTTAAACTACACCAAATACAGTGTTGGTGATTCATGATTCACCTTGCCTATCTCTAACTGTTGTGGGCTAAATTTTATTTCTTCAAATATATGGATTGAATTTCTAACCTCCCATATCTGAGATATAGTTTTATTTGGAAATATAAATCACTGAAAATTTAATTAATGAATTTATGAAAATGTGAAGATGGCTCTACATTACAAAAAGTTGGGATAAATCTCATAAAAGAAAACTTTATTCTTATGTTAGAAAGGTATTTAGTGATTTTTATTTTTGTGCATGTTTGTGTGCCTGTATATGTGTATGTATGTATGTATGTATGTATGTATGTATGTATATTATGTGTATGAAAGAACCCATCAAGGAGATAAGTGGGACACAGATTCCTTAGAACTGAAGTTAGAGGTGTTGTAAACTGCTTGATAGAGGTGATAGAAATCTAACCTAGATCCTCTGCAAGATCAGTAATTTCTCTTAACCATGCTATCATCTCTAACTGTTCTTTATTTCATTAATTTTTTAATTTTTCATTTTGTGTTTGTAGGCATATGCACATGTATGTATATGTGCATATGTATGAAAAATGTGTCTATGGAGGGAAAAAGTGGTCATTGGAACCCATGGGATTATAGTGTTATAATAGGAATTGAACCCTATTCTAGACTCTTAACTATTAAACATCTCTCTAGCACCCATTCAGATGTTTTTCTGCACAAGGACAAAGTTCTAGAAAGATGAAGACCAAAAAGATGACCCTTGTATAATATGAGGAATTTTAAAAATTTCTTGAAAGTCAATAGAAGATAGCAGCAGAATGGAAGTAGATCTTATCCTCACACTGCAGAAGAAAGAATTCCTCTTCATAGCTTGGTCTTCTATTTCTGCCCTCAGAACTTTGAGATAACTAACTTCTATGCTCTGAGATACTTAGTCCATGGTAATTTGTCACAACCACCTTAGCAAACAGATGCATGACCAGACCAGTATACTTTAGGAGAATTGTAACCACATAGAAAATTTAGTGACACTTATGACTAACCTGTCATTAACGAATTATGTCTATTGCTACTTTATCAGTTATTACAGTTGCAAACACTACATATCCACTATTAGAAACACAATGAATACAGAATAAAATACTAGAATTAAGTTTAAATCTAGTATTTAGATTCAGTTTTAAGCCTGCAAAGTGAGGATTTCTATGACTTTTAAAGGATCACAAAATTATGCTTTTCCTTGAATTTATAATTTTATAAAATGCAGTAACTATTATGTGCTTACTTCAAATGAGCAATCAAATAAAAAACAACAAAAATAAAAATCCTAAAACCCCTAAAAATGTTTAAATGGATGAAATATATATTCATCCAGAATGTTGCAGAAGGATTTGAATTAAATTATAATTCTAGGAGGTTATTTAATTTGCTTCTATGTGTCCAAGGGGCATCACACAAAACATTCCATGGGAGGGACATAGCAGGCATGCTTATTAAGTCCTGTTGAAGAGGATTTATTGTGTTCACTTGAAAGAAAAATGTTCTGAGTATCCTGTAATACAAGTGTCATTGTAAACTTCACTGTGTAATGAGGGTCCCTGAAGAAAAAGCACTGCTCAACAAGAAGCCAAAGAAAACCAGAAAACTGTAGTTAAGAATTACAACTGTGACAGTGAATAGATTTCCAGAGTTCACATTTTATTTGTGTGTCTTATAGCAATCAATAAAAAGCCATCTATAGCATTTAGGTGCTCCCATGCTGATTGCTGTGATAGCCTGTGGATCACCGTGAGGTGGCTCATAGTGATAACTGGCTATGTATTGGCTAGATAAAAATGCCCCTGGAATAGGACAGGGAAATGAGTAAAGGATGACTAGTTTAATCAAGTATAGAAAACATATTAAGAACTATTTTTTACTTTATTTTGATATTGAGGCTTTTATTATCACTAGCATTAACCTAATCTCAAAACCTTAATAACTTCAAATATTTATGTACATTATTGAAAAAGAAAACAACATACAAAACCAAGATATTGTAAAGAATATACTATAGAGATATTTTGTACATAGTGTTGAGGTATTTAACATTTTTATGAGTGCTTGGTTGGTCCAATTGTATCTATACATATCTGACTCAGAAAATAAATGTCCATTATGAACTGAAATTCTCAGGAATGAAACCCACACCCTGGTAAATACTCTACAGAGTTGACTCTTCAACTGAATTTTTTTTGAAGAACTGGGATATTACAGAACTAGAACCAAACTTTGTGACCTGTAATTAGGCCTTTAATTCCAATTCATTGTCCACCATTATAAATCTTCAGTAGTTGCAGGTAGAACTTTTAGAATGCATTAAACTGTAAGGTCTACTAACCTTCAAACTAGCAGTACCAATATGATAGCAACATCACAGGTGTCTCTACTTGTGAGACCTAATTGATTCTTCAAAACTATGCCTTTATTTGTAGCTACTTTAATTTTCTCTTTCTTTCTTTCTTTCTTTCTTTCTTTCTTTCTTTTCATTTTTTTATTTTTTGAAACAGGATATCTCTGGATAGTCCTGGCTGTCCTGGAACTCACTCTGTAGACCAGGCTGACCTTGAACTCAGAAATCTACCTGGCTCTGCCTCTAAAGTGCTGGGATTAAAGGCAAGTGCTACCACTGCCTGACTTCTAATTCTGAAATGTAGAAAGGTCATGTGTTACCAAAAGGATATTTCTTTGATGAGAATTAAGATCTACATTTCCTAGCCTTTGTCCCTCCATCAGATAGAGGCTACTACAGAGATAACAAATGTTCACAGAATAAGTGAAGGTATGTGCTCATCACTGCCAAGGAGTGCCAAAAATAGTCATTGAATTCCTTAGAACTGTACTGTAATTTTGTGAAACAAACTCATGTGCCAAGAGCTCTTAATTACTGAAACATCTCTAAAGCCCAATTCAGACATTCTTTCATATAAGATCAAGGCCCTGGAAAGATAAAGACAAAGGGATGATAAAATTTCATAGGTCAGGGAATTCTAAAGATCACTAGAAAACAGTGATGCAATGGAGACATTTTCACTGAAATGCCTATACTTTGTGCTCTGAGGAAATTATTATAGAGGGGTTTGGAGAATTTCAAGAGCAATGAGGTGAGGACATCAGCTGGGAGGTAGTGTCACAGGGATGGTCACTGGGATGGTGAGCCTTTCAGCAACTCAATGAGGAAGCCTGAATGAGAACAACAGAGTGATAATACCAGTTGGCATATCAATGTTGATGGAAGAAAGTCTGCACAGTCTTACTTGTAGAATGGTCAAAGCCTAGTGAGAAAAGGAGAATCAATCTCTGCCAGGGACAAAGTTCCAGCATAGAATGTCCAATCCCAAGTATTAAACCCTGGAAGCATGTATATAGGAACAAACCTAAATTAACTCATTAAAGGTTATATGCATGTATGCCTATATGTACACATACATATTATAGGTATATGTATTATAGGTATATAGACATATAAAAATGAAATTTAAGAAGAGAAATTTGGAAGGGTGCATGGAAGTGGTTAAAGGGAGAGAAGTAAGAACTGCCTTGCCGGGCGGTGGTGGCGCACGCCTTTAATCCCAGCACTTGGGAGGCAGAAGCAGGCGGATTTCTGACTTCGAGGCCAGCCTGGTCTACAGAGCTAGTTCCAGGACAGCCAGGGCTACACAGAGAAACCCTGTCTCGAAAAACCAAAAAAAAAAAAAAAGAACTGCCTTGATGTAGATGCAGTGCTCATGTATGAATTTATCAAATAAAAATATTAAACACAAATGTATACATGTAAAAACAAAAGATATCAATTTAGCCATTTCCTGAATAATGAAACACACACACGTGCATGCACACACACATACATACCAAAAACTTCATGAAACCATTTCCATGAAATGTGGTTATTGGGTTGATATGAATCTATGTTCCTGGACCATGGACACTTATATTTAAATCAAGAATAAACTGTGTGGAAAGCAAGATGGCTTAGATGTAAAAGTACCTAGTATCAAGCCTGAAAACCCATGTTTGAGGCTCAGAAGCTAAATAATAGAAAAAAAATAATGCATGTGTGTGTGTGTGTGTGTGTGTGTATGTGTGTGTGCAATAGAAAAAATAATGCATGCCCTCTCTGTCTCTCTCTGTCTCTCTCTCTGTCTCTGTCTCTCTCTCTCTGTCTCTCTCTGTCTCTGTCTCTGTCTCTCTCTCTCTCTCTCTCTCTCTCTCTCTCTCTCACACACACACACACACACACACACACACACACACAGAGGTAAATAAATAATTTTATTTTTTCGAGACAGGGTTTCTCTGTGTAGCCCTGGCTGTCCTGGAACTCACTCTGTAGACCAGGCTGGCCTGGAACTCAGAAATCTGCCAGCCTCTGCCTCCCAAGTGCTGGGATTAAAGGTATGCACCATAACCACCCGGCTAAATATTTCTTTTTTTAAAGATTTGTTTATTATTATATGTAACTGCACTTTAGATATATTCAGACACTCCAGAAGAATGTGTCAGATCACATTATGGATGGTGGTGAGTCACCATGTAGTTGCTGGGATTTGAAATCAGGACCTTCAGAAGAGTAGTCTGTACTCTTAACCACTGAGCCATCTCACCATCCCTAATAAGAGATTTCAAAATGTAGATTATTCATACTGCATTAGTTTGAAGTCTGTGTTTTATGTGGATACTGTTAAAAGTAAGTAATTTATTCCTCAATTATCTAGTTTTATTTTGTTTAGAAATGAATTTTTATAGGAACTCTGTATTTTCTGTCTCAGAATCTGAATGAGAACAACTCAAAAAGTATTATTTTCTGGGCAGTAAAATTGTGTGAAAACATTCTAAGAGGGTTAGAATAAGGACTGAAAAGGGATGTATATTGCAAAGGGATATTTTGGGAGCATTTTCAATCAGCTTTTTCTCATTTGTTGTGTCAGACATCGTCCACAAAGCTGCAGTGACAACAGTTGCCATAGGATGGATGTGGACATTGGAATGGTCTGCAAAGGGCATAGGAATGGATGCAGCTGCGGTAAAGACAAACCTCATCATGTTCTCAAATTCTTAACCGGAAAATAACAGAGAACTAGAGATGATTTAGACACTAGTTTTTAGGAAAATGTAAAATGGCCCAGAATAATTAAACCTGAACAGTAATTAATTAGATAATTCTGTGGCTTGAAAAATTAAATAAAAAAATATTCCAAAATGTATTCAGATGAGGGACAAAAAAGAATTTTCAGGAGCTGGGATCCTAGTCCAGTGGTACAGTTTTTGTCTAACATGTGTAAGACTCTAGATTTCAGTCACAAACACAAAATGAATCATGTTGAATAAATTATGAACATCTGAGAATTTAAATAAATTTAACTGGGTTTAAAGGTAGGCAATTCATTTATTTATTTAGCATTATATAGCTCCTAAATAATTGTGGAAAGTTTGGTATTTGAACTGAAATTAAATGAAAAAAATAGAAAAATTACGGAATTAGATTGTACTATGTTTCATATTTATGCAACTATATATTTATTTTAAATATCAATCTTATTGCTCTGGTAGGTTAATAACTGGAGTAATAAAATTGAAATATTTAAAATCAAATTGGTCATAGAGACAGATGGTTTAACTTGTATGTACATTCTGTCAAAGACATACATGTGAGATTTATAAGGTAAAATGATTGAATTATAAGAAAAACATCATTTTAAAAAATTCACTTTTGACTCATATATTTAACCATTTTTTAATTTTTATGTAAGATAAGAGATAACTAATTTTAGTTATAAAAACACTTCTATGTTCTCAAAGCGATGCAAACAATAGTTAATTTTATATTAACAACAAAAAGACAGTAAAATATCTTTATGTACGACATCATTTTCTATCCACGATGTCACTTATAAATTTATATTTCTTATTTGATTACTTGTATTTTAATAATATATAAACATGTATACATACTGTGTGGTCATATTAAATTATTGAGTAGTTTAATAGGGTGATTTATTCTGAAATAATATCAACTCCCTTGAATTATTAATTTGTAAACTATTATATATTAGTTTGTAAACTAGCACACATAGTATAATAGTTTCCAAATAAATGTTATATATATATATATATATATATATATATATATATATACATATATATATATATATATATATCCAAAGAAATATACATAAAAATATATAAGCATCTTTCTACAGATGCTTATATAATATTTCTGGTAGTGATATTCTCAAGATGCTATGTTGCCTAGATTTCCTGTCAATAACATTATCCCTCACCCCCATGGATTTTAAAAATAGTTACTGTTCCAATGAATGTTTAAAGTTCTGTTGTAGCATACATTAATTAAAACTCAGGAGACAGCAGATGTTGGCAAGGATGTGGAGAAAGAGGAACACTCTTCCACTGCTGGTGGGATTGCAAGATGGCACAACCACTCTGGAAATCAGTCTGGCAGTTCCACAGACAACTGGGCACAACACTTCCGGAGGACTCTACTATACCACTACTGGGCATATACCCAGAGGATTACCTGGCATGCACTAAGGACACATGCTCCACTATGTTCATAGCAGCCTTATTTATAATAGCCAGAAGCTGGAAAGAACCCAGATATCCCTCAATGGAGGAATGGATACAGAAAGTGTGCTATATTTACACAGTAGAATACTACTCAGCAATTAAAAACAATGAATTCATGAAATTCCTAGGCAAATGGTTGGAACTGGAAAATATCATACTAAGTAAGGTAACTCATTCACAAAAAACACACATGGCATGTAGTCACTGATAAGTGGATATTAGCCTAGAAGCTCAGAATACCCAAAACACAACCCACATATCAAATGATTTTCAACAAGAAGAAAGGAGAGGGCCCTGGTCCTGGAAAGGCTTGATGTAGCAGGGGATTGCTAGGACAGATGAGTGGGAGGGGGTAGATTGGGGGAATGGGCAGAGGGAAGAGGGCTTAGGGGGTAGGGGGAACTGGGAAAGGGGAAAAGCATTTGGAATGTAAACAAAGAATATAGAAAATTAAAGAAATAAAAACTAAAAATAAAGCTCTGTTGTAACATACATTAATTCAAATTCATGGTGAATTTAGTGAACTATATAGCAAAAAATATGAGTCAGCAATATTTACTAATTTTATAAATGAAAATTATTCATATATCTTAGTAAAAATAATATAAAATACAAAAATAGATTAGAAATTAAATGGGCTCATTGCATTACGAAGAAGAAGAAGAAGAAGAAGAAGAAGAAGAAGAAGAAGAAGAAGAAGAAGAAGAAGAAGAAGAAGAAGAAGAAGAAGAGGAAGAAGAAGGAGATTATTCCTGGTATTTCAAATGATAAGAAAGTCAAACCACACTCACGGACATTTTTCTAAAATGAAAGTTGGTATTTTATTTTGCCATTATCTGCAAACTGTGCTCTATATTATCTTCATGAAATATTTTATAAGTTCTAGTCTACCATGTAAAATGCTTAGAGCTCAAGACTCGGTCATAATGACAAGAAGTTGAATAAATTGGGGGAAAAAAGGAAAAACCCAACATTTTCTTGTTGAACATAACAGAGAACTGAGGTCAGAGAACAAATTGCTTAAATTGGAGAGACAGATAGAGACAGAAATCACAATTCATGGGCAAATACTCAAAGACAGAAGCTTACACAAGGCACCAGTATTCATTCTGGAATTAGAAGAACCTAAACTGTAATTGATGAATTGCTAGAGGCTTAGAGTAGACAAGTCTGAAAATTAGAACTTTCTTGGAGAAAGTCATTGTGAGAAGTTGGGGAATGGGGCACTTGGTCTTTACTTATACCTTTCTAAAGCCTAATTTTAAAGTGAATATTTGAAAAATATTAGCATTTTAAGCAAAAGGAGAGAGGCATCATTTAAATTCTCCTTGGACATTCTGTTCTTTTTAATCATGCCTGTCCTCACAATAAATGACTTCTCGATATCTTCATCAGCTCATATTTCATTAGAGACTACACATTTAGGATAGGAAAATGCCAACTCTTGTTTTCTTTAGTGAGTTTGACTGCTTAAGGGGTCAGAAAACTAAAGAGAAATAGTGTTGTTCACAACACTAGCTCACTGACTCTGTAGAGAAGAGTGTGTTCATGCAGTTCACTGAACCAGTTACATTATGTGTTAAATTAAAAATGAAATGCATGGCTTACTAACAAAAAACATAGTTTGAATAAACTACTTAAACATCAGAACCAGACATGGTAGGATCTTTATCATAAAACAGAAGATTTGAATAGATTAAGAAACTAAAGGTTTGATGAAAGGAGGTTTCTATCTTGCTTCTTCCAGGGTGTAGTTTCCCTCCTTGTGTTGGTGTTTTCCTCCTATTATCCTTTGTAGGGCTGGGTCTGTGGAAGATATCATGCAAATTTGGTTTTGTATAGCCAGAAGTTGGAACAGCCCAGATTTCCCTCAAAGGAGGAATGGATACAGAAAATGTGGTATATTTATACAATGGAATACTACTCAGCAATTAAAAATAATGAATTCATGCAATTTGTAGGGAAATGGTTGGATCTGGAAAATATCATCCTAAGTGAGTTAACCAAATCACAAAAGAATACCCATGAAATGCAATCACTGATAAGTGGATATTAATGAGCCCAGAAGCTCTGAATACTCAAGGCACAATTAGCAAATCAAAAGATTCCCAAGAAGAAGGAAGGAGAGGACCCTGGTCCTGAAAAGACTGGATCCAGTTTTGTAGGAGAGTATCAGAACGGAGAAATGATGGGGGTGGGGTGATTGGGGAATAGGCGGGGGGGGGGGGACAGGAAGGGGGAGGACTTATATGACATATGGTGAGGGGGGAACTGGGAAATGGGAAAGACTTTGGAATGTAAACAAAGAATATAGGAAATTAAAAAAAAATATTTGATTAAAATATATGTAAAATATGCAAAAAAGAAACTAAAGGACTAAAAGGAAAACCAGACAATATTAAAAACTATTAAATATTGTAAATGACACAAAATGAAATGATAAAAATCAAAATACTTTGAAAAATGAATAATTTTTATAGTCTCATTGGTAGATGGGCCATAAATAAAGAAAATGCTGAGCTTGAGGACATCAGTCACCACCACACAGCTGCTGAATTTGAAATTAAAACATAAATAAAGAAGCAACAGAATAATATCTAAGGCCTACATGGCAAAAATATACCTTATTACATACATACGTGTACAATAAAAATCAGAGTAGAAAGAATCAAAGATATATTTAATGCAATAATGACAGGAAATTCCCAAATTAATGTTGACACCAAAGTAAAATACAGAAACCTTAAAGAAGACTCTCAGGCTAATTGCCAAAGACTGACTTTTCTAGGCATATTTAAGTTTCCAAGAAATTAAAGATAAGAATTTCAGAAAGAAACAAAAGCAGCAGAAGGAGAAAAACTTATTCACAAATGTGTGCATATATGTATGTGTGTACATGTGTGTGAATGTTTACATATATATACATGTATTTTTCAAATATTGCATTTCAGGAAGAAAACAGAGGAAATGGTTTGAGTTATGAATGTGAGACAAAATAAGCATTGATTCAAAGTGCTTAAAATTATTCTTAAAGGAAAAAAAATTTAAAAAATCCTTGTTTTCTCAGATAATCTGATGTAGCTGTTGCCAGTAGAGATGTTTTCCAAAGTTCATTACAGAGAAGAAATGTAATAGAGGTCAGAAACTCAGGGCTACATAATAAAAAATGCACAGAGAATAAGAGGATGCAATTGGTATAATTAGTATTTGAAGTTGGACCATTTATTTTCTTTAGTTGTAAATATGCATATAATTTTTACCATTACAAAAGACAAAATACAAGTCTGTAACTGAGAGTGATAGAAAGAGAAAAGGTAAGATGATAAAAAATGGTGCAGGCAAGGCAAGAAATGTAGAAAAACTATAAAGACAGAGACCTGCAATAATGCTATTTTACAAAGAGTGAAGGAAAAGATTGAGCTCATGTCTTGATCTCCAGTGACACACCTCCTCAAACAGTCCCACATGCAAATTTTCTCAAACAGGGAACTAAGTATTCAAATACATCAACTTATGGGAACATTCTTATTTGAATACCACATTACAATTACCAGCCCTCATGGGCTTATGAAGATATAATGGGAAAATGCAGTCAGTTCAAGTTCAAAAGTCCCATAGTCTTTCACAGTATCCATAGAGTTTAAAAGTTCAAAGTCTCTTCTGAGACCCAAGGCAATCTCTTTTTACCCTGAGTAAAATTGAAAGGCATATTACATACTTCGAGAATACAATAACACTGAACAAGTAATATGATTCTAAATTTAATGATTCAGGGCACAGCAAGGAAATTCTTGAGCAAATCTAGACTGAAACCAAGCAGGCAATTCCAAATACTGAAACTCTAAGTCTTATGTCAAAGGATTAAGATGACTCTGCTCTTGATTTCTGTTCCCTCTGTTCCCTTGATCTGTCTCTCCATTGGGTTTGTTCCACTCCTCTTAAGAAGCTCTCTTTGGCAGATACCCCATGTTGTACTTCAACATCTGTAGTTTGCACTACAATTCAGGATTCACTTGACAGAGTCAATATTACGCTGCCTTGGAAACTACTCTGTTCATTAAATTAGTCCATTTATTTTTCAATTTTTTCCATGTTTGTTATATATAGCCTTTTACATAAAGATATAATATTTGCATTCTTACTTTCCTCAGGATTTTTTATTATAAAGCAACGACTCACTGTGTCATACTCCTTTTCTCTAAGAAGATGATTACATTATTATTTCCTATGGCAACTTGTAGGTTGATAGGTTTGCAGGTTTGGAGGCCACCCCTCTTCCACACACACACATACCCTCGAACTGCAGAAAGTCATGTATTTTGTGAGATTATAAGTTGAGGTTTCTTGCTAAGAACCTGTCCAGGAAGCACCTGGAATCCCTGGAATGCCTCTCCATGCAAATGAGTCATTAGTCAGTACCCTGAGCTCAGTGACACTTACCCATCCTGGAAACCCATACCCCCTGTTTCCAAAATAATGTAGCTCTTGATTTATATCAAATAAATTTGAACTGTCACTCTGAAGCTGATCGCAGATGTCTGCCATTTCTGTCTTATTCATAGGCTGTCTTGAACCCTGTCCCTCAACTCTGCTCCCTCTGACCTCACAGGGTAGATGTTAACAGCCCTTGGTGAGAAGGAGAACCACAGAAGATAACAAAGGATGGGGTGATATTAAACAGCATTCAATACATAAATATACAGAATTGCAAAGTTTAGACTTAATTAATATAAAAGTAAATTAAAACCAAACACAGGGACTCCCAATCACAATACTTGTCAGGCTCAAGAAGATGAATCCTACTTTTCTTCCTGACCTACTTTATGATCTCTCCATTATTACCCTCAGCCTAGTAACAGCATGCAGACAGGTATCCCATCTCACTTCAATTCCTCTCACTGGAGACTCATACTCTTAATTTAGTCCCAGAGTCTTCCTACAACTATCATCTCTATTTCTCTGGCTAATTTTTTGCTATGTTGCAAGAAATTTTCAGGATGCCCTCTTTCTACCATACCTCCTATTAACAAAGCTACTTTAATATGAGAAGGATCCTTTTAAATCTCCACTGAAGCCCCTCTCCAAGACAGCATATATTTCTCTCTGCTATCCACCAACCTGCATAAGGACTCTCAGCCAAGCTTCACACAGTGACCACACTCAGCTACATTGAGAATGGGCATCAGAAATCAAGGAATGGAACACCTATCCAGACAATGACCAGATATAAATATTGAGAATCACAATTATACCAGGGACACATACCCAAACACCACCTCAAAACATAATCATCAATAACCAAAACCCCATGTCTCTACCAGAACCCAGTCAACCTAGTCAATAGCAGATCCTGAGAAATACAATACAGTTGAAGCACAGAGTAACTTCAAAATTGCTTGAGTATGTGCAAGGTTACTAATAAATCCTTTAAGAAAGATTCTAATAACATCAACACAGTTGATGTTATTAGAACATCAAAAACAGTAGAGACTGAATCACTAAAGAAAACAGAAACTGAGATAAAACTGGAATGATAAATGTAGGAAGACAAAAAACAAAAAACCCCATTGAAGTAAGCCACATCAGCAGAATACACTATACAGAAAAAAGAATATCAAAGAAGACAAAATAGAAGAAATTCAGTCAATGCTAATGTTAAATCTAAAGAAAAAATCTAAATACAAAACTTTCAGGATATATGAAACACTAATAAAAGACAAACTATAGGAAGAAGAAGAATAGAGGAAGGAGAAATTCCCAAGTACAATGTACAGAAAATATTTTTAACAAAATTTTAATAGAAAATTTCTCTCACCTAACGAAGATGGTGAACATCAAAGTACAAAAATCACAAGTAATATTAAATAGCGTGGACCAGAAAAGAATTTCTCCATGGCAAGTAATAATCAAAATTCTAAATATACAGGACAAAGATATTAAAACTGCAAGGTCAAAACAAAAACAAAAGCAACAAAACAAGTAACCTATAAATACAAACCCATTAGAATAATACTTAACTTCTAAATGGACAGTTTAAAAGCCAGAAGAGCATCGACAGGTTTTCTACAAACTCTAAGAGACCAGAGATACCAACCTAGAGTGCTAAAACGAATAATGGCTTCTTTGTATACCTATTCAATATAGTATGTGATGTCTTACCTAGAATAATGAGACTATTGAATCATATCATAGGGATATAGATAGGAAAGAAGTAAAACTATTTTTATTACAGATGAAATAATTTTTAAAATAAATAATGCTAAAATTTTCACCAGGAAACTTCTACAGGTGACAGACATTTTCATTTTCAGCAAAGTAACAGGTGTTAACACACAAGAATCTGTAGCATTCTTATATATAAATGAGTGGAGTCTTAGAAAAATAACATTTAAAATAGCATAAAAATGATAAAATTCCTTTGGGTGACTCTAATGAACAAGTAAGTTTTGTATAATAAAATATTAAAACATTAAAGAAAATATCAGAAGACATAAATGTTTTCCATGTTCATTGATGAACAGTGTCAGTGTAGAGAATATATCCATCCTACCAAAGGCCAGATATAGATTCAACACAATATTTATGTAATAATCTATTTACTGTAGTTTTTCACAGGACTTGGAAATACTATTGTCAGCTTCATGTAGAAACACACATAAAAAGATCAGTATAGCTAAAACAACACTGAGTAATAAAAGACCTGCAGAAAATCTTTGATCTCAAATTGCAGTATAGGGATTTATTCATAAAACTAACACTGTCTTAGCATAAAGATAGACACATTGATCAAGAAAATTGAAGAGCTACATTGAATTCCTCATACCTATCGACATCCGGTTTTTGACAAAGAATCAGAAAAGCACAACAAAAAGACAAAACAAAACAAACATTCTACAAATAGTGTTGGTCAAAATGCATGGCTATGTTTAGAAGAGTAAAAATAGACTCTTCATAAAACTAAACTCCAAATGTTTTAAGGACTTCAACATAAGGGCAGTTATATAGCATTTCATAGAAGATAAAGTAGGAGACATTCTTGAACTCAGGGTCAGAGAAAAAGACTTTGGAAATGGGCATAGATAGAAGAGGCACTAAGAACAACAATTAATGGAACCTTATGAAACTGAAAAGCTTCAGTATGACAAAATAATCATTCAAACAAGATCAAGCTACAGAATGGGAAAAAAGCTTTATTAACTACACGTCTACACTTTATCTAGAGGGATAATGTCTAAAATATATGAAGAAATATAAAGCTAGACAACAAAAGAAAAATATTGCTATTAAGAATAGGATACACATAAAAAGATAGTAAAATGATACACATATAGCTGAGAAGTATTTGAATGTTAAACATTCTTTGTCATTAGGGAAATGCTAATCAAAACTACTTACGTATTTCATCTTACACTACTGAAAATGGCCAACATCAATAAAATTATTGATAGTTTGCACTGACCTGATAAGGATATGTAGTAATAGGAACATTCATCTATTTTTGGTGTATGTGAGAAGTTGTAAAGGCACTATGAAAATCAGTGAGGCAATAGCAGCCTTATTTATAATAGCCAGAAGCTAGAAAGAACCCAGATGTCCCTCAATGGGGGAAGGGATACAGAAAATGTGGTATATTTACACAATGGAATACAACTCAGCAATTAAAAACAATGAATTCATGAAAGTCTTAGACAAATGGTTGGAACTGGAAAATATCATACTAAGTGAGGTAACTCATTCACAAAAGAACACACATGGAATACAGTCACTGATAAGTGGATATTAGACCAGAAGCTCTGACTACCCAAGATACAACTCACTCACATATCAAATGATTCCCAAGAAGAAGGAAGGAGAGGGCCCTGGTTCTGAAAAGACTTGATGCAGCATTATAGGGGATTGCCAGGACAGGGAAGTGGGAGGGGGTTGGTTGGGGAATGGGCAGAGGGAATAGGGTATATGGGACTTATGGGGGGGGTGACCGGGAAAGGGAAAATCATTTGGAATGTAAACAAAGAATATAGAAAATAATAAAAATTATTGTTTTCCAAGAAAGAAAGAAAGAAAGAAAGAAAGGAAGGAAGGAAGGAAGGAAGGAAGGAAGGAAGGAAGAAAGAAAGAAAGAAAGAAAGAAAGAAAGAAAGAAAATTAGTGAGGAGGTTCCTCAGGAAGCCTGTAAGAGATAACAGCAATCAGACTAATAGTAGAAGATAAGCTTGTAAGTAATGAGGTCAGAAGCTTGGTAACTTAAGTGCTCATTTTTAAGGTTTTTGCTTATCAAAGAGGTAAAGGGTAGAGATGACTAACTGTCAATTGGCATTTCCCTATTTTAACTATATTTTACATCTCCATTATATGTCATTTGTAAGACACAAAGTATGCAGAATAGATAGCAAATGTACCAGTCTCTAAGAAGCAATGATGATTGGAGACACCCACTCCATTAAAAACAATCAATAATCTCAATGGTGATATAGTTCACAGCTACTGTGTCACATCATATGCACAGCAGGTATTAATGAGGTCCTAGTTTTCCCTCCTAACAGATCCATGAATTCTTTATTCCTACATCATGATTACTTTACACTTGAGTAAAACTTGGCCCCAAATCACAGATGATTTATATATTAAAATTTACTATGTTACCAATAGAAGCATGTGATTAAAAACCCAGAATATTGTTTAGTTGGATCTTGAATCCTTTTTTTTTTTATTTTCCAGTATGCAGTTTTATTTGTTATTAACTTTTAAAGGAGAAGGTGCCACATGTTGACACATCTTCCTCTTCCTGAAGAGACAATATCAACAAGAGAGAGACAGGCAAGCCCTATGAAACAAAAGGGGCGTCTATCTGGATCGATATTTCCTGTGTTCAGGGAAATGAGTTGTATTTGAGTGGATAGAGACACATCCCTGAAGGCACAGATAAAATGTGAAATACATTTCCATTTGCACTTGCATTTGGTATTGTTTGACAAGAGAACGGTGAGACAATTGAAAAACACATAAGTTTGTATGTGGTCCCTATTCTGCCCGTGGATTTCATATTCAATACCCTCTTTCACAGCTCCCCTAAGAGACTATTTCCTTATTATTCCCCTTTATGCTAAACTTGAATAGTCAAATACGTGTATTTGAAGTCTGATCTTCAAATATAAGAACCCAACCTGGAATTTCAAACACTATTGTGTAATCATCTTTGTGCTGCATGGAATGTATCCAACTTCCCTATGCGCTGAAACACCTGCTCCGCAGATACCCCATGGAGGACAAGGAACACACATGTGAGTCATTCAACCCATTTAACAAGACCTAATGAGCCTTGAAACTGTAATTTAATTCTTAATTTCTGTGAAGTAAATTTAGTAATGACTGATAAGGATCATCATCACAGACACTCAGAGAGTGATTAGGAAGAAAGTGGAAACACCTGTCCTTTTATGTAAGGCACTTGGTTCACTTCAACACTAGAAGATGCTGTGTAGCCCTCAAAAACCAAAAGTGAAGATTACAGAGTTAATTTTATCTTCAAAGCAGAGTTCTTTAATACTACAATACAATGCAATTATTAAAATAAAATCACGAGGCTAAATATTGTTTGACAACTGCTTATTAATCTGCAGTATTGAAAAGAATGAATAGTTCCAAATCATCTATATACTTCCCTAGTTAATAGTCACACGCATGCAATGGGTACAATTAAAGATACCTTTAGCTTTGTATAGCTGAAGACAGAATGAGATCATTTCCTGCAATAGTTATATTTGTTTTTAACTAAAGATTACTTTCCAAGCCATCTTGTCTGGTACACCTGCTCCACTATATAGAAGAACTCTTTTGTTACTATTAAGAGGCTAGTCTTAGGCAGAATGTTTTTGAAGAATATAAGTTGAGTGGCAAGCAAACTATTCCAGTATTGACATTTAAAACTTGTTAGTAAATTACAAGAACATGATGGTAATATCCATTTCCTTTCACATGATGCCTAATACAATGTCTTTGCCTTTCCTGAAGACACTTCAGGAAAATCCTAATAATAAGAAAAATTGAGTATATAGTCCAAGAGTCCTTCATAAATAAATTCAGGTCATGCTGAAAGATAGAATCTGTCCCCAAAGCCTAAGGCTTAGTGGGTTACTGGGGGAAATAAAGCATCATATGCCCAGGCTTGCTCCCGGAACAAGTGCATTGTGCCTTCAGGGGCTGCTATAATTTCATGCAGCAGCAGCAAGTTGAAACACTTTCCCAGTCTTAATTGCTCTGCCATAGGATTCCAAGCTTGTATATACTAATTTTGCTCAATTCCACAGTCCTTGACAAAGTACAATGAGAAAATTAATTGAAATTGCATTGTTACTTGTAGCTGGTCTTAGCTACTTTGTGGGTTCTTCTTTCAGCCACCATTTTCTACCCTTCCCCCTTTTCACTCCCTGTTACTAGATAGGAGAGAAATTGTTGTGCCAGGGAAATGTTAGTAATCCCCCAAAACACACACAGGAGCCAATATGATGCAAATCACAGCTATTCTATTTTATTTAGAATTTATTCTATTCTATTTTATTTATTTTATTCTATTTATTCTATTCAAGCGAGCTCAGGCACTCCAACTCCTCCAATGCCCCACTATCAGGAAGATGGTTTTGGTGGTGTGGAAGCCATGAATGTCTATCCGGCCAAGGCTTTATAGTAAGCAGTAAACAGGGAGTACATGTACAAGCATCTAATTGGAAAGTCACTGAGGCCTTTAACATCATTGGCTGGTGCTGGGAGTCATATCCTAAACTTAACTTCTGCTCCCTTCTGCATTGGTGGTTGTTAGGCAAGGGGTAGGCTTATAATCTGGGGTGCAGGTTTGTTAGGGCAATAACCTGGAGATACTGTTCTTGTTGAGGATTAGCATAGACTGGAGCTAGGCTCGAATTTTGTTGGAGGGCAACATGGAAACTAATTCTAGGTATCCCCCTGTTAGCTTACCTGAGTTCAAACTTAGGTCAGGTTCTCTAGAATGGAGTCTGAATTTATAAGCTTTGGCATCTCAAAAGGAAAGAACTGAAAGGAGGGAGAAGGGAGGGAAGGAACAAAGGAGAGAGAGAGAGAGAGAGAGAGAGAGAGAGAGAGAGAGAGAGAGAGAGATGAATCTTACTTCTTTGTGTTTCTTCTTTGAGCATGACTACTGACAAGCCACAACCAACATCCATCCCACACGACCACCAAATACCAACTCTATCTCTTAGGGCACTAACATTTATATACACTCAGAGAAGTTTCCAGAATTTCAAATGTCACACGATCAGAAATTATCTGTAGCTGGCAAAATCATGTCGCTACTTGAGAATGAGACAGGAGGCAAAATATAGGCATCTGCTTTAAAGTAGTCCTATATCCCATGCCTGGAATTATAACAAAAACATATAATATTTCTGTATTTTTTTAATGAAATGACAATTCCAGAATTTTTACCAGTCAGAGTCATGTGTTGCAGAATATTTAAACCTGTTTCTAGTTAGGATGTGACTCAGCCATTAGCCTACACCTTTAATCCTTCTGACTGGAATACAGACAGGCCCTTAGTACTCACATTTAATTCCAAACAAGGAAGACAAAGATAGTTTGTAGATGGAAGCAGCCATGTTTGAAACTGTTGTCTGATTGAGTGGCAGAAAAAGTGACGAATCAGAGAAAGCTTGACACAATATGCCCAATTCTCACAAGAGAGAGAAAAGAAAAGCTAAATAAGGCAGACAGACAGTGCCAGAAGAAAGAAGTACAGTAATGCAGTGGAGTTCATGGAGAACTGTAGTGGGAGAGTAGAGCAGTACAGAGAGGCAGAAGGAAACAGATTTACTGGAGAGTTTTACAGAGGGAGGTTGCAGAGATAGAACGAGCTAGACACAGGTAAAGACAGAATGAACCAGAGAATGAGAATGAGCCTGAAAATTAGAAAAGGTTGTTATCCCCAACACATATAATGTAGAAGACTGCCAGGTCTGGATATAGCTAGAGAAGATGGACCTATCCTCAAAAAACTTGAGGCCCCAGGTAGTGGGGAGGTCTGGTAGGGTGGGGGTGGGAGTGTGGACATCCTCTTGGAGACATGGAGTGGGGGCAGGCGAGGTATGGGATATGGAACAATCAGAAGGTGGACTGGGAGGGGGATAAAGTTTGGACTGTAGAAAAGACTAACGAAGAAAGGAGAAAGGAAAGAAAGAAAGAAAGAAAGAAAGAAAGAAAGAAAGGAAGGAAGGAAGGAAGGAAGGAAGGAAGGAAGGAAGGAAGGAAGGAAAGAAGAAAGAAAGAAAGAAAAAAAATTTTTAGAGTTAGTGTAAATCCAAGAAAAACAATTCTGAAAATCAGATTGAACCAGTTAGTGCTAAGAGGAGTTGTGCCAGAACAGTTGAGTTGAACCAGAAGTAAGCCAGAAGTCAGATAAAACAAGAAATGCTGAGCTTGTTCAACAGCAAAGCTTAATGCCTGAAAACATTCTAGTTTAAGATTATAGATCGTACTGAGGCTAGAAGCTGCCAGGACTAAGCCTAGGTTAGCAGACTGAGGCAGTAAGCCTTGGAAACGACAATTGTTATAGGAGAATTAAAAGTCACATTTACAGCCATACCTATTTTTAAAAAATATGTAATGTTTGATACATGCATATAATACCTGTTGACTAAAGGGAACCACATTCCCCCCTTCATTTTCTCCCTTACCACCCAACATGGATGTTTCACAATCTCAACTCCCTGTGCTGCTCTTTATTAAAATTCACCGAGGAATCTTCTCAATGCTGTCTGTATTTGCCTAGTTGTAAGACCATCTACAGGAACACAGGAAGCCTCTCAAAGGCCACATTCCTGAAGAAATCTGATTTTCATTCTCCACCATTGATCAATTCCTAATAATTCCTCACCTAGAGGTGAGACACCACGAGCCCCTCTGCTATGATGGATTTTGGCTGCTTTGCTTTTGTGTAGGTCGTTTTATGTGTGCAATGGTATGCTCATCTCTATCAAGTCTTTTCTTTTGACATTCACTATCTCCAACTCAATCTTTCCATCTCCTCTTCCAGAATGATCCTCAACCTACGGAGAGATCAAAATATTTAACAGCTATATATGTGACATAGGGTTAGTGTCTGGAACGTGCAACAACAACAACAAAAATAAAATAAAATAAAACGGTACACCAAGAAAACAGCCCAACTAAAATCTGGCCCATGAAATGAAACTGAGTTCTTGAAAGAAGAAATACAAATTGCCAATAAATATACTTTTTAACTGCTCAGCATCATTCACAATGAGTAAAATACAAATTAAAATTACTTTAAAATTTTACTTTACCCTAATCCTAGGGGAAAAAAACGAAAGGAAAAGAATAGCAAATGACTATGAATGTTATAGTGGATACAATGGATATGGGCAAACTGGAACATTCACTCAGTGTTGGCTGGAATGCAAAATGGCACCAGACACTGTGGTATTTGATGTGGATGTTCATCAACCTGCAAAATGAGCTCTACCCATGATAGAGTAGTATGAATTTGTGATCATTCTTTTCATATTTAATAGTATATTTGTTAATTAAAGTGCATGCTTAGTCTTTGCTCTAAGTACAATAATAGGAAGAACATTTTAGAATTCCCATAGCTCCTCAAAAAAATTAAAAAAAGGTAAAATGCTGTTGGACATAGGCAGAAATATGTACAATATGTATGCTAATACTAATTTATTTGGTATAAAATAACACCCATGGAATGGAAGATTAAATTAAAAAGAAAGACATACATACTTACAGACATCACATATGTGCATTATGAGCATAGAAAGAAAAACTGATGTGTAATAGGAAGGACCTTAACACATTTATGTTTTGAACATAGATTTGCCCCTGACTCTCCAACTTGAGTTAATTGCAGTTATGTATTAGTAATTGAGGACAAAAACTTTAAGTATGATCTTCAGAAGCAGTATTTTTAGAATTGATTCATACTGTATAAGGTTATTGATAGGTTCATCATTATTGAATTCTTGTGGATTTCTAAAGAGAAACATTAAGGGATACATGGTAGTGTATTTTCAGTCTGTTTTCTTTTTCTTTTTTGTCCTATCTCTATTTTTTATTAGATATATTCTTTATTTACATTTCAAATGTTATCCCCTTTCCTGATTTCCCCTCCAATCCCCCCAACCTTCTCCCTCTCCCCTGCTCATCAACCCACCCAACTCTCGCTTTCCTGTCCTAGCATTCCCTTATACTGGGGCAGTGAGACTTCTCAGAATCAAAGGAGCTGAAGGGGTTTGCAGCCCCATAGGAGGAACAACAATATGATCTAGTCTGCTTTCTTGTGATATTCAGAGATATGTTATGATTCTGACACCAAAGAATCCACCACCCATTGTGAAAATCAATATTATTGTCTTGAAAGAATCTCCCTGGAGGCAAGCTATTATGCATGCCTGAGAGTTATTATGTAGATTGGGCCAATTATAGCAAGAAGACTCACCTGAACTGTGAGAGGGACCAATCCATAGGCAAAGGTAATGAACTAAATTCAAATAAGGGTGAGATCTGAATATAACCTTACATGTACTTTGTCACAATTTATTAAAAGTATCTTTTTTTTTCTGATTGGATTCCATTTTTCTGATTTTTATTTTGTTGTTATTGTTGTTTTGTTAAGTTTTGTGGGGTTTTTTGGGTGGGGAATTACTTTTATAGTTGATTTTTATATTTGTTTCTAACACATGATCAATGTCATGGTTTAGATATGAATTATATAGAGAGACATCATGTACTGAAAGTCTCGCCCCTATGTCAATGTTCAGAGGAGAGCATCACTTATGCAGTTGATTATAAGGACTCTGATCTAGTTGACATATGAACACTGATGCAATCATAATGTGATAGCAACTTTGAGAGTGGTAGAAACTGGGATGGAGGTCGAGCTAGAGGAAGTAACCTGAGAGAATTCTTTGCACACCCCAGACTCTCCCTCCGTCCATCATACAGTGAGTCACTTTTTCTGCCAAGCCTTCAAGGCAGTGAGACCTGCTTTGTTACATTATTAGAGAAAACATGATCATATAATGATGAACTGAATCTTTGAAACAGAGCCAAAATACCTTTTATATCCTTTGTTACTCTGTTTCTCCCTGCTTCAGTATTTTGTTATAGCAATTAAATGCTTAACTTTTATGTGGCTAGGAAGTTTTTATCTGTTTATAATATGCCAATACCAGACTGCATCCACTAATGCAGGTTTTTTTCTTCACATTTTGAAATCAGAGAGTGGGACCTACCTTTTAAAGTGTTTTGTTTCCTCAGTGAGACCTTTCCAAAGGTCTCCCTTGGAAAAATTAACTTTTAATTTGCAAATGGCTATCAATTGGAGATAGCTCTAGGTTCAGGATGAGACCCACTTCCACTTCTTTCAGCTCTAGACCAATGGATACAGTATTATTCACAAAGGTTCATTCATATATGTGTGTGTGTGTGTGTGTGTGTGTGTGTGTGTATGTATGTATACATATATATGTATATATGTGTGTGTAAGTATATGTATATGTATATATATATATATATATATATATATATATATACACACTTAGGAGGATTTTACAGGATATTTACTGGATATTTACTAGGCAAAGTTTTCTATGACCGACAGTGTCAAGCATAAGCAATGAAAATATTTTATATGCATGAATAAATTTTAGACCAAAAGAAAATCATCTCTAGATAATGAAATATATTTTTGTTTGGCTTCTTTTTTATTTATTATTCTCTCATACAATGAATCCCAAACCAACCTCAAGTCCCTAACCTCCTCCAAGTTTGCCTCCCTTCTCTTCTCTCCTAGATTAATTGACACTTCATTTTCCATCAAAAAAAGGCAGGTCTCCAAGTTAACAATGCATAACAAGATGTGATAAGACTAGGCAGAACCCTTCATATTGAGAGGCTGGACAGGACAGTCCTCTAGAAGGAAAAGGTATCCAAAACAGCCAAAGAGTCAGAGAAAGCTCAAGCCCTCCCCATTATTAGTCCCAGAAAAACCCCACACTAATTAATTACAGCATGAATGCAGTGGTGGGCCTGGGCTTGCCGCTTCAGATTCTAGGAGCCACTACAACCCCTACTTTGTTGATTTTGTAAATTGTGTTATACTGGTGTCATCGACTCTGTCTCCTACAATACTACCCTCATCCTCTTCCATGATATTCTGTCTAATGCTTTGTTGTGAATATCTGCAAATGTACTCACCAGCTTTTGATGGAAGCCTCCTCGCTGATGATTTCCATAAGCAAAGAATAAAATAATGATGAAAGAAAATGGGTGCAACTGGTGATCATCACCACTTAAGCCCCACCCTAAAAAAAACAAAAAGAAAAGAAATATCATATAATTTTTATTTATGAATACTAGATTCCCTGTGTGTATATAAAATCACAAGCACATCCTTCCACACACACACATATGAGAATATGTCCTGCAAGAATTCAATTCTATAATTACTGTTTCATTTATTATTGATATGAGACTTAGAACAAAGTGTGTCATTTTTAGAAGTTGTTGTTTTGTGATTTGTATTTAATTGGAATCTGCTATTGCAAAAAGGGTTCATAGAATATGGTAAAAAAATTTCATAGGATTTAACATTGGGTGTCTAAGTTAATATTCAGATGAGTTGAATGAATGGAGTGTCTATCCAGTGCAGTTGTGCCTATGTATAGGAGTTGGCAAAGCGCATACTGATGACCTCTGGAGAAGCGACTGAGGGTAAGACAGAATTTCAGTATTTGAGTGAAATCTTGTTTGTTTTTTGTTGCTATTGTTGCTTGTTTGTTTGTTTTTCATTGTATTTACATCAGTCTCATCAAATTAGAAACACTTCTCTCTTTCCACTTTTCCCCTATAATTCTAAACTTTACTTTCTTTGCTATTTAAAGAGTGGACACTCAATATCCTAACCTGAGTTAAACACAGGACTCAGGTAAATGTTGAAGAGAAAGATTTTTGCTGGTGTTAGATGTACTAAAAGTCTTTAGGACTTGCTCCAGACATTTTAGAAACAAATAACATAATAAATAAAATAGAAAATACTGATGCCAAATTTTGGACTCACTGTAGCTTCATTCAATGTGGGAACAATAATTTTTAGTGACTGGTTTCATGACCTTTACCAATGTTTTTGTGAATAAACATTAACATATTCTACAGCAACAATTGTATTTCTATTCAACAAATTGTGTGCATCTATCACTGCTATGTTTGGGAGCCAAAATCTTGAAATAATCTTAAGCTTGCTGCAATCTTTCTGATTCTGTGATGAGCATAGTCTTTCTTCTCTTCTTGCATCAAATTCCATGAGAACTCTATAGACCTTTTCTGTTGTCACGTGGGACTGGGCACCTCAAAGTTAGCTGTTATGGCCTCTATTGTACAAAGCATGCTTCCTGATGAGGGTGAGAGCTGCAATGAACTGTAGGTAGAGAAATAATTATTAAGAACACAGTTACAAATACACTGCTTTTGGAAAGGGGCAAGTAGTAGATCATCCTCTAGATTCCATGGTCTCTGCAGCTATGGGTACTTTTGGCTAAGTGTACAGTACCAAGCATGCATTCCCTCCTATTGTATATGTTTGGTCAAATAAGATGGGTGTTAGCCAGTGGAAGATTATGTCTTGTATGATGAGGAAGTTTTGACTATATACTCTCAAGAATTTGGTTGTCTACTGAAAACAAAATAAATTAACACTACAAGTTTAAATGCTAATGTTGATGGGGGTAGTTCACAGGTTAAATAAAGAAGGGTAATCATTATGTGATCCCACATTAGTTATCCAATATCAAGTAGTGTTCTTTAAAAACATATACATAGGAGAAGCACTAAATTGACTAAGCAGGTTATGTTCATACATTTATTTATATATGTGTATTTAACAAAAAGAAAGAAAGAAATGGCCATGAATTTGAGGAGGTGAGGGTGTGGGACATAGCAGGTAGAATGATACAAATATAACATGCATTTGTAAAAATTAAAATAGTAATAAAAAACCTGAAACAACAACATAATGGATAAACAACACAAAGCCCCTTAATATTTATATACCAATCACACCTGTATATAAATGATATGATATTACTATGTAAAATATTAAAAATATCATCAGATAAGACAGATGGAACAAAAAACAATATAGGTTAAATTCACTAGCATTCTATAGCTGCAAAAGAAACACAATCACAAAATTAATATTTCATGTACCAAAGTTTCTGTTTATCAGAAGGATTCTTCTCAAGATTGTCGAGTTGCCATGTACCTGATTCATTAAAACTTATCAAAAATCTTTCCCTAATTGAGATTTTGAAATTATGGTATGGAGTCCTGATTATTTTCATGATATTTGTCAAGATTTTCTTTTATTGTTTTTCATATTTTTTGTTATTAAATTAGTTCTTTTATTTTTGAGATTAGTATATATTCAAATAATTTATCTTTCTCTTTCATATAAACCTTCATATATATTCCTGGAAACAAGATTCTGGTCAGCATCTGGAAGCAGGGGGGATGGAACAACAGGTCAATTCAGTGTCTCTGACGATGTCTTGCCAAAGCAGTATATTTTGTAGTATATGAAGCTCAAAACCAAAATCCTAGTACCATTAAGATATCTGCATATATTGTGCAAGGTACACCGATCAGTTAAGGGTAAATTTTATTCCTTCTTTGAGCAGGTGAAAGACCTTTTATCAATTAATTTGATCAATAACCAACTGTAATAAATCTTCTTTCATGCCTTATGAGGGAGGGCATGAAGAAATGTAAGGGTTCCATAACTACCAAGACGTATTGTCTAATTTTGGCTGAAGTTTTGGTTAGAGACATTTTTATGTCTAAGCCTGTTACTGGGCTATTCTTATGTCAAGGAGTCAGCAAATCAAGTTACCTGTCCTGTTTGATTTTCTGGAAATTTTCTTCTGTTGCCGAGATCTTCAGGGGGTCCAACCCTGTCATATCTGATCCATATCACTCTGGAAGAGGTCCAAAGCCTTTTCTCCTTTCCTATCAACACAAATACAGAGCCTGTCTCTCAAAATAGCATGTTCCTAGTCCAGTAACAGGAAATCATTAATGGTATAGCTTGATTGCACTCCCAGAGGAATTTTAATATAACCACCAACCTCATAACCACACTCATTCTGATAATTAAAACAATTCATAGCAATTAAAGCAATCTAAACAAATATTATCTGTGGAGAAACTGTCGAGATCATCTCCTGCCCCCACCTACATGAGATCAGGGCCTAAGTTGTTTATATAGCTACGCAACTTACGGGATTGTGTGCATTTTGTAGTCCTCTCTCAGGATGGGACAACTGGGCACTGATGGCACCTACTATCTGCCCCTGCTGATGGCAGCAGGCAATTAAAGCCATAGCTGATGGCTCCTTACTTAACCTGTGCACTGATGGTACCCAACAAAAGCAGCTAGGCTCTGATGACATTTATTGTCTCTTAAATTTCTTTAAATCATTTGTTCCTTCAATCCCCCTAAATTCTTTCTGCTCTTAAAAACAATTAAATCAAAATTTATTTATCTCTATCCTTTGATTAGTTACTTGTAGGAAGCAGGCAGCTTCTATTGTACACCTCTCAGGTTCTTCCTCCTATCAGGCAGCCCTGGACAAGTTCCTGCCAGCTGCTGTGTCCCTTTGTTCTACTTTGTCAGCTAGCTCTGGAATCACATGACTCAACTCCACATGCTGAGTTCCAATTCTCCCTTCCTCCTAAACTGATCTCATGGTGTATGTGTAGTGTGTCTTTCATTTGGGAATCTCTAAATTATTTTTAATAGTGAGTTCTTGCCCACCATTTTGCATGGAGCGATCTGATCTGGATTCGCCAATGGAAGATCTCTCTCTCTCTCTCTCTCTCTCTCTCTCTCTCTCTCTCTCTCTCTCTCTCTCTCTCACACACACACACACACACACACACACACACACACACACACCAGTTAATTATAAAACGCCTTGGCTAGCTTAAAGACTGGGCAGTTATAATTGTCCCCCGCCACTAGCTCACATTTCCCTTCTATAATCCTGGCTTAATGCTCTCTAATTCTATATGTAATCTTTGTTTACCTGTCTCCTCTGGGTGGCTTTCTAGTCTTTGCTGCCCAAGATGCTTATGAGCAGCCCTTTTGGGGGCCACATTACTTCTCACTGTCATTTTGGACGATTTTCCTCCTGTAGCTCTAAATCTGATCCAGCTTCATGATTCTCTCTTCCTCTCTTCCATTTCCTAGCCTGCACAATCTAAAAGTTCCTCCCCTCTCCTCTCTCTGCCCACCCATTGGCCATTGGATCATTATTGATAGGTCAAAGACCAATTGGGGACAATGACCTTCATTGTTGGGACATGAAGATTGCCAATTAATTTGAAGCATTCGAACCAATCCCCAACAAGTTAAAATTTCAACAGGGCAACAGAAATGAAACACGGATAACATTAATATCTGACTGACCAAAGATAATCTGCCTTTTAAATACTTCAAATTACTAGTAACATAATCACATGGATGAATACATATTCTCCCCAAATCCTTTCTTGGATATATAAAAATTGGTGCTATAGAAATGTATTTTTACAAAGTATAAAACACCAATAATTGAATCAAAGACTAGATAGCTTTTAATGGAATGAATGGTAGAGAATTATGTTTCTTTAAATAACATTGGTTTTCACAATAATGCTGTTCTTCATAAAACTGTTCAATTAATATTTGTGGAGGAAGGCTGGCATGCACATTATAATTTCATTAATTTTGTTGTTAGAAAGCTATTTCAACTAATAATTTTATTTTTAAAAAGTATTAAAATATTTCATTCCCTTCCTTGAAGAAGGAAGGCATAGGTAGACAACAACTTTAGTTAACAGTGAGTCGGGGGAATTATTTGTAAAGTAGGATATGTTGGCACACATAGCTTTGAATTGAATTATTTGGATTATAATGTCAGGTTTGAAAGTTCTTACCATACAAAACAATGTTGCTAACAGTTACTACCATGTTTTATTTATTATTCACACAAACCTTGAAAACACCCATAGGTAACAACCTACTTAATTATTGAACTCATTTGCCTATATTCTTGTTGAGAATATTTCCTACATTGATTACTTTACTATGTTGTTTGCTTGTTTGTTTGTTTGAGTACCATGTCTTGCCAACAAGGAAAATTGTTAATTAGATTCGGTGCTTCCAGTCTGTCTCTTTGCTTTCCAAGTGCTGGCTAGTCTTATGTCAACTTGATACACAAAATAGAGTTACATGGAAGGGGGAAAGCTCAATTCATAAAATGTCACTATAAGTTGCAGTTATAAGACATTTTCTTAATTAGTGGTGTCTGTGGGAGTGATTTGCCCATTGTGGGTAATGGCTCCCTCACTGGTGGTCCTAGGATCTATAAGAGATTGGGCTATGCAAGCCAAGGAAAGCAAGCCAGTATACAGTACTACTTCATGGCTTCTGCATCAACTCTTGTCTCCAGGATCTTGCCTTGATTGAATTCTTGCCCTGGTTTTCTTTAATGATGAAAGTGCTCTAGAAGTTTAAGCTGAATAAACCCTTTCCACCCCAAGTTGCTGTTTGGTCACAGTGGTTTTTTGAAGCAATAAAAACCCTAACTACCTCTATGTTTGTACAGCATGATTTTATGAAACTACTCTTACTCCTACTACCATTAATGATATTAATTACTACAATACTACTAATAATTGCTACTACTAATAGTAGTAATAGTAGTATTCATTATAATAATATTTTTCTTTATTTTTTTTATTTTTTTCTGACCACATATGACAGTTCCTAAAATACTTGGATTCAATAATGTATAAATTGGATAAGAAAAAGAATGATATAACTGTTATACATTTCTTCAAATTAAATTTTCATTCTAGATTATAACAAGCATATTCTACATAGATACTATGCTTAATGTGTTCCTAATATAGAATATATATTATAAAATAGAAAACTCTAGTTCTTCAAAGTAATTACCCAATTACATATTTAAAGTCATTTAAAGTTTTGGAGGACTCCATGACCAAGCCTTCCTATAATCTAGTCCTCAGTCAGACAATGACAACTCTTCCCAGTAAGCCACTACTTCTACCTCCAGCATGTTCTAGCCATTAGGCCTATTTCTCTTCCCACTCTTAGAGGTTTATTTGAATTACAAGGTAGTAAGGTCATAGGTGGCTTGTTCATATCCTCTTGTTGATATACTTAATTCTCTCTCTCTCTCTCTCTCTCTCTCTCATCTATCTCTTTGCCTCTCTCTCTCCCTCTCCTCTCTCTCTCTCTCTCTCTCTCTCTCTCTCTCTCTCTCTCTCACCTGTCTCTCTGCTTGCTTAAGTCATCTCCAAGTACTGCCACTCTGTGCTCGTGATGTGATCCTTCCTACCTTAGGTTATAAATCCTAATTTGCTTTCTATTTCTATGATAAATATTACTCTGAGTAAAACCATGGAGGATAGATGTATTTATTTGAAGTACAGGTTATAAGTATGGATGGTAGAGAAGACGAGTTCAAGGCTTGAACTCCGAGGGTAAAATTGAAACATGGATTATGATACAATTCTTCTTCCTGGTCCAGAGATACTTCTTATACAACACATGCTTAACTGCAAGGGCACTGTACTATCTATGGTGATCTGGGCTCTCCCATGTCAATCAACAATCAAGAAAATTCCCAACAGACATAATCATAAGCCAGACTGAAAGAGCCTCATCTACAACTGAGGTTTCCTCTTTCCAATTGTTCAAAGTTGACACTGACACACTAAAATCTCTCCTTCTAATTTCCAGAATTTTAGAACTACTTTGGCTAAGGCACAGAAAACTAACCTGAGTCAGCTAAGGATCTACACATCAGAGAATATATCTGGTGTTTGTTTTTCTGGAATCTTGATTACTTAGTTAACTTCTTTTAATTCCTTCCAATTTCCTGCAAATTTCATTTTCTTTTATAGCTGAATAAACCTAATACCCCCCCCTCTGAACTAGCCAATAGATTTGGATAAGGCAACACATCGAAAAGGTACTAGACAATGCTACAGAGCTTAATTTCAAGATAGGCATGACTTGAAAACTCCTTTGCTAGCTAAATTTCAATGTGATAGAAGGTCAGTGGGGAGAAAGGACACCAAAAAATCTTACCTAGCTTTGAAGAATATGTACTATAATACCAACCTTCCATGCAAGACATACCTACCTGTTACATAATGATATTATGCTACAAGGTAATTTACTGGTCTTACTGGGTTTGAGCCCTACCTCACGAAGGGAAATTCCCATTCTATACTGTCAATCATGCTAAAAGTACAAGCTTAAGAAAGTCATGGACCATAAGGAACAACTTAAAACTGTAGCTTAGCCAAATTTCCATAGATTAATTTTGCTTTCTAAATATCTATACATATACCCAATAGAAAAAGAGATTCATGTTTGATTAAGATATTACTTATAAGTGATGAATTCATGGGTACCACTCCCTATAAGCCTTAGAGAACATTGCAGAAAGAACATAAAAACTAAAAGAATGGAAGTTGTCCCTTTTTTCTATCTCTTTCTTCTATCTCCCATGCAATGGGTCTTAAGTTGAGTAAGTCACTGGGCACACCATTGGACTCTACTCTATCTTAACTCTGAGAAATTTATAACCTAGACCAATTATTGGTTGGTTTGTAGGTGGAGTGATGTATCCTTGTTTCCACTCGGAGTCCTGCCTGGCTACTGGAGGTGGACACTTCCGTCTCTATAAGCCCTGCTGGTAGGAATCTCAAAAAGAATCATTGCATGTAGGCTCCTGGTGAACTCACCCATCCAAGGTCTCCAGCTGGTTGCAGAGTCTCACTCCCAGCCTTCTCCATGCTCCCCTCCTCCCACACTTGATTGCTATCCCCATACCCATCTTCCCCACATCTACCAGTTCCCTTTCTCCATCCGCCTCTGATGACTGTTTTGTTTCCCCTTCTGAGTGATATTCACACCTCTTCTCTTGGGCTTTCCACATTATCTTTATCCAGTTTCTTTGATTCTGAGGATTATAGCGTGGTTACCCTGGACTTTATGTCTATCATCCACTTTTAAGTGAGTACATGCCATATGTGTTTTTCTAGTTTTCTGCTAACACATATTCTCAAATTCCATCCATTTAATTCATGTTTCATGATGACTTTGTTTTTAATAGCTGAGCAGTATTCCATTTTGTAGATGTACCCACATTTTCTTTATCCATTCTTGAAGAAATCAGGTTTTTTTTTGTTTGTTTGTTTCTGGCTATCACAAATAAAGCTGCTATGAACATAGATGAACAGGTAAGTGTCCTTTTAGTATAGTGTGGTGTCTCTTTGATTTAGGCCCAGGAGTGGTATACCCTGTTCTTGATATAGTACTATTTCCAATTTTCTGAGAAATAGAAAAATTGATTCCAGAGGGATTGTACAGCTTTGCATTCCCACTAGCAACAACAATGTGTTTCCCTTATTTTACATCCTTTTAAGCATCTGCTGTCATCTGAGTTTTTTTTTTATTTTTTCTTTTTCTTTTTAATCAATTCTTAGGCAAATGGATGGAACTGGAGAACATCATTCTAAGTGAGGTAACCCAGTCTCAAATTAGCCTAGCAACTTGGAATACCCAAGACACAATCCACATTTGTATTTTTGATCTTAGTATTTCCCATAGGTGTAAGAAGTAATGAATGAGTTTGTTTAGCATTTCTATGATTACTACATACTTTGAACATTTCTTTAATTGCTTCTTGGACATTAGAAATTCTTCTGTTAAGAATTCCCTGTTTAGCTCATTTTTAATTGGGTTATTTGGTTTGTTTCTGTCTACGTTCTTGAGTTCTTCATGTATTTTTGTTATTACCTCTCTGTCAGATATAGGGTTGATGAAGATCTTTTTCCATTCCGTGGCTACTATTGTGTCCTATTGATGATGTCCTTAGCCTAATGAAGCTTTTCAATTTATGAGGTCACATTATTAATTTTTTATGTTAATGCTTGAGCTATTAGTGTTCTGTTCAGGAATCTGTCTCCAGTGCCAATGGGTTAAGGCATTTCTCAAGTTTCTCCTCTTTTAGATTCTGTATCTAGTTTTATGTTGAGGTAGTTGATCCACTCAGACTTAAGTTTTGTACAGGGTGATAGTTAAGGGTCGATTGGTATATGTCTACATGTAGAAATCCAGTGAGACAGCACCATTTGTTGAAGATGCTTAATTTAATTGCCATAAGAAAGAAAACTAATGCTACTCATGACTATTTAGAGTCACAACTATTTATATTCAAGCTGTTCATTATCACCTAGCATCCACATGAGAAACCAGCCCTGAATTTCATTGTTGTTTTCTATGTTGATATGAAGTTATTCGTAATTACATTTATCTAGGGTCTTTTTACCAGTCTCTGGTAATGAATTAGGATATTTCAATTACATGAAAACACATTTTGTATCTCATTTATGTAACTAGAGTTCAGATAATTTAGAAATCTTAAAGATAATTGTGAATTGAAATAACCTCTCTCCAACATTAAACTTGAGATTTTTTTAAAATGTGATTCTTCAAAAATGCTTCCAAATGACTGTGTGTGAATTGCCCTAGAAATGTTAAGGACAGTGAGAATATTATCCAGGATATCATTCCAGGTATTTGGAACACCCATCTACTTAAAGCATACAGAATTATAAGAAATGATGTATTTGATAGCAATGCACACTGCTTCTATACGAATACATTTATAAGATTTATGTGTGCCTTCCAAATTGGCTCTTTACTCTGGATTCTCAGAAAAAATACATATTGGATGGTTAATAAAATTCCTTCTACTCTCCATTTATTACAAGCTATTCTTGAGGAAATTTATTGAGCATTGAAGTACACTCTTGATGTACTGCAATAGAAATGGTTTCTTGGTGTGCCTAAAGAAGAGAATGTAGCATTAGTCTCACCACAAATTAATCCTTGGCAAAAGAAGAAATGAGAAAAATAAGAAACTATTGTGAGCTCAGAGTGGTAATAGCTTTGCCTTCTGAGGAAAAGAAATGCCCAGACATTCCCTATATTTATTATTGAAAAACAGAGTTCTTGGTCATTTTCTTTATTTCTGTAATGAACTTAATGGCAATATTATAAAATGGTGTCTTTCTAATTTTAATCACTAATTATTACATATTAAAATTAGGACAAGAATTGGGGATCAGGAAATTTTCTATATTGTTGTCATACATTCAAGGCCACCGTGTATCTATATTATTCTCCTTAGAAATAACATCAGATATTTCTTGTTTGTTTATATTAATATGAGTTTTAGTTGAGAATTATTGTCTAAAATAATTATTAAATATTTCATTTATCTCTTCCAAATAAATTATCTTGTTAAGATTTCCAATTGTATGTTTGTTAGTAAACTGGCAAGGAATATGATATGCTTCCAATTAGTTAGAGCTTTTTATTTTTATCCTTTTGGCCCATAGAAAATGATTAACTTTTGCTCCTCAAGCATCAGAGCACTGCCATTTATACAATACCCTACTCAATATTCTTGTCTATTTTTAAGGTTAAATTTTCTTAGATTTTTTTTACATTGCTGTTGCAAGATTTCTTTTAAGAACCACATTGCGTTCCATGATCATGAGGTTCCTCTCAACCACCACATTTTCTATAGCTTCACTGGTAGATATTAAATGGGTAGAAGAGTTTTGGAAAATTTAATCAAATATTTCCTGAATGTTCTTTGAGATTTGTCCCATCCTGTCTCAAGATTAGACTGGGCTGATGATGTTTGAGGAAGATACCCATTCCCATGACAGTAACTCATGGATAGGTATTGTCAAACTACCTTGTCACAACTTATGTCAAACATTTTCAGACAGGCAGGGTGGTGGAGTTTATTCACAGAAAGTTCTTACCATACTAATATCATTAGAAGTAAGTCTTGTCACCACATTTAGGAGACAAGAGTTCTATTGCATCTTATGAGGGAGCAATGACCACATAGATTGCATCTTATGAGGGAGCAATGCCCACATAGATTATTTTGAATTTTTGCAATTGGAACATTTATTAAATGTATTTATTTAACAATCAGTTATTTTATATTAGCAGTCAGACACTCATTTTATATTGTGGGGTATAGCTCAGTATTTAATTGCTTATTTTGGCCATCAATGTTCCACTCCTTTGGTTTAATTTTTGGCAGTGCTTTATTTACCTTTCTATTGTCATTGCTAAGACACTATAAGCAAGGAAACCTATAGAAAAAGTTCCTTGTGACTTAAAAATTCAGAGGGCTAGTCCATGACCATCAGAAACAGAGCATGACAGCAAAGAGACAGACATGTTCTTCACCAAAGTGAAACTTCCTACACTTTATGGTCATCCCCAGAAACTTCCACCAACTGTGGATTAAGCTTTCAAACATATGAAGTTATCCTTGCAAACCTCCCTCAAACTACCAAAGAGAGCTATTAAATTTAACGTCTTTTCTTTATAAAAATTTTTCCTTTTAAAAACACTTTCCATCCATATTATCTACAGATCTATCTTAGGTAATACACTTTCCAAGTCTAGTATCAATCATTGCTCTACAATTTTGAATGAGTGACCATATCACAAACCAAGAATGAAATACTGGAAATGTCCATTCCTACTATAGTATCATAGTTTCTAGGATCTCCTGTAACAGCTTTTTGTATATCACATGCATTCATCTTAAGCTGCATTTATGTTTTTATTCATAAGATCTGTGCTCGACATCAGATATTTTAGCGAAATTTAGAAGTCTTGTTAAAATCTCTAAGTGTAGTCAGTATTACTGGCTCATTTCAGACACTGCTTCCTTATCACATTTAATATCAGATCAATAACAAAATGTCTCAATTCATCTACTGATTTATTATCTCAGAAGACAACTGTAATGATTGCAAAATTGTTAAGTTGTATGCCAGCAATTCCAAAACATTTCCACCCAGTGAATATGTGTATGCATGTCTGTCTGTCTGTCTGTCTGTGTACATATATGTGTGTGCGCGCACACATGTGTGTTATACCTGTGTGTGTCTATGACAGAAATCATGCATAAATTTTGAATGTTTTAACTTTCTATACATTTTACCAATCTAAATTCCACATATGTCCACTATCTTACTACATTCATCATTTAATTATCTATGCACTATATCTTCATGTTGTCTTATATAACATGTTAACATTTTTATGTGCTAAAGTTATATGTATTCTGGTTAGGAAGTAATATCTTGTGCACATAACTATATTATAATGTAGAATAGTTTCGAATATTTTTGTAATTCCAACTGAACAAAGATGCAAATAGAAGATGGAATACTTTATGTAGGCAAAGATATAACCTTTACAAATTTCCGACTAATGTTGGGTTATTTATCTTGTATAGGTCTGCTTTATGTAAGATTTCATATAACTGATAAACAATGCACACCAAAGTTCACATTAGCTTTCTTAAAGTAGCAACGTGTGTTCAAAATTATTCTGTTTTGTTAGTAGCTCATTTTAATATTAGTTCTATAAATATTTCAGAGAAGCCCTATAAAGTATAATAGTTGAGTCCTAAATTTATTTTATAAGACATCCTGATTCCAAAATCATAACCCTTTGGCCTCACATATGTGAGTGTTGAAATTAAACATGTGTGAACATTTGACTATGGTAATTTTACTTCCTTAAGAATGATCTTAGTCTGTGACTCTTTTTGACTTAAGTTTTGTAATAGGTATAAAATATAAAGTCATACAATTATTTTTTAGAAAATATTCAACTTTCTTCATTAAATGTTTGTACTTTAGCAATCATCATTGGATTGTATTTGCATAGGACTATCTTGGCAGATTTTTATTGTTTCATTAATTTTCACACACACACACACACACACACACACACACACACACACATCTAATAATCCTGTCTTCATTATTAACTTTATATAAGTCTTGGCATTAATGTGCTGGAATTCTCTTGATTTTGACTGTACCTGATTTTTTTTCTTTTTAAAAGGCTATTTAGTCAATTCTTCTTTATTACATATCCAGATGAACTTTCAAATCGGTCTGCTAATATCTATAGACAAAGTCCCTAGGATTCTGATTAGAAATTTATTGAATTCATGAACTATATCAAAGTTTCATATCTAATCAGTGAGTCATTGAACCAACGAATACTGAATATTTCATGTTTTATTATGATCTTTTTCAGTTTCATTAATTTTTATAGATTTATGCATGTATATCTTAAAATTATGAATTATATTTATTTTGATTTATGAATCCCCCATTCAGAAGACTGGAGAGATGTCTTGTCAGAAGAGAATACTTGCTATTCTTATAGAGAATCCAGTTTTTATTTCTATCATGCACAACTCTTGCCTCACTACTATATGTAATTATAATTCCTGGGAATTCCTCTGGATTTCAGAGAACTTGCATACACAGTGTGCATGTACATATTTACTGGTGCACAAATATACATAAAGAAGTCTATTGAGGAAGGATAGCCAACAACAAGGTCTGGCTTCTACCTGAGTACATATTCTTGTACAAATCTTGTACAGGCATGAATACATCCACCCAAGCCAGAAAACCCAAAACTACTTCTAAACAATAGCAAAATCCCACAAACTTTCACAGTCCAATTGTTATCTGTGATGTTAGGGAAAAGAATTGACCTTTGAGCATTGTCATTGTATCTAGTAATTTTGTTATAGACAATAATGCTATCTGTAGATAAACCGAAGCTCATTGTCTTTTGTTTCTTTTGGAGACAGACACTGACTATTGGGAAACACACTATGATCATTAGGCTAGCCATTTGCTCAGTACCTTACTGTACCTTCTAAGTGTTGTGATAAAAGTCATGACCTACTACATCCAGTTCCTAGCTTATTTTTCTCTTAATTATGATTGACTTTTCTACTCCCTTACAGTATCATGTAGGAACACCTGATCTTGAATAAGAGTGTTGACAGAATATTCTATTTAATTATAAAACATAGGAGTCAAACATCAACTAGCTGCTATGATATTAGTTATAGACATTTTAGCAGAAGTGATTTTTTAGGGTAAATTTTTTATTTATATTGTTGATATTATTAGCTTTCTCAAGACATATATGAATCTTGTTGCAATATTTATGCAACATCTTTAAGGTGAACATTATTTAAAGCCTTCCATTGTGTCCTAGTTATGGATTTAATTCTGTGAATAGATGCCATATAGAAAATATTTAATGGGGACTGACTTATAGTTGAGAGATTTGTTCCATTATCATCAGGGAGGGAAGCATGGCGGTACACATGCAGACATCTGGCCAGAGGCCTAGCTATGAGTTTTATATCTAGATCAGTAGGCAGAAGGAAGAGTGACTCTGGGCCTAGTTTGAGCATCTGAAACCCTATTGCTCACTCCTTAATGATACATTTCCTTCAAAAAGGCCATACATACTCCAAGAAGGCTACATCTTCTTATGGTGGGAGTCCCTGTGAGTCTATGATGCCATTTTCTTTTAAACATTTGCACAGTATATGATAAAGTTCAAAATCATGAGAAGATCATTTGCTTCCTAAAATCTATGTTACCTTAAGGAGGTTAAAGTGTTTGTATGTACTCTTTTGACAAATGTTTTATTTGCATTTGAGAAGAAGCTGAACACTGCTGTAGTTGAATGACATACTGTGCAATTAACAAATGGATCAAGTTGATTGATAGTGCTGTTCAGGCCATGCATCTCTTTGCTGATTTTCTACCAGCCTGATCCCTCAAACATGGACATGGATGTACTATAGTCTTGAACTAAACCAGTCAAGTTGTCTGTTTCTTCTATCACTATTGTACCATGATTTGATTCTGTTTTGTCAGGTGTCACTCACTAGGATTGCCATGTCTTCCTGAAGAAGAGAATTTCCATCTTTACATGTCTCTCAGTAACTCACAAATTCTTCCTGTTTAAAATAGTCTTCACATTAATGCAGGCCCTCCAGTGTGTGATTGATTACTTTTATAATGTCATCACATTCCTCATACATTTACTTTCAACTAAGAAGTATGCTTAAATTAACACTAAATCATGTTTATAAATATCTTCATAGTTATAAAGAGTTACCGGTAGAAAACATAGTAATCTCTTCTAGAATTGGGATGCTAAAGGTTCCAGATGTAAAGTGCTAACTAATATCAGAAATATTATGTCTGACATCCTAAATCTGCTTCCTATTACTGCATTGTTCTTTACTTTGTTTCTGTGTTTCTTTTATTCTTGTTTCTAATGCTTTGTATATAATATATTTTATAATTTCATTTTGTTTCCTGTATAAGCTTATCAATAATTTTTAAAAGGGTCAGATATTCTCCTTTTAATTGTAGCATGTGCACATTTATAGACCACCATTCTTTTTGTCCTAGAACCCAGGTACCTTATATTAGAGTTTGTCTCAATCCCCTCCTCACATTTTTTAACAATGCCAAGGTTATTTCATCTATGTGAATGCAAATATCATTTAAGTTTTCATTAGTATCACTGCCGTCTTGATCTAATTCAAAACCAAAAAGGAACAAAATGTTATGAAAATGATAAAATCATCTATTGGTAAGAGTAGAAGGATCTGTCAGAATTAGAAAAGGAAAAAGAGTGGGTAGAAGGGAATAATTATGATATTTGAATATGCATGAGATTTTGAAAAACAAAATTAATAAAAAGATTTAGCTTTATGTGAATCACTATCCCTGACCTCAAGGTGTACGTACTACAGAGAAATAGTGAAAAATACCACATAGTTTTGCAACAGAGACAAGCAGGTAGATCAATGGAATTGTACAGAAGATTCAGACAAAAACCCATACACCTGTGGACACTTGATCTTTGGCCAAGAAGCTAAAATCATACAATAAAGAACGGAAAGCATCTTTCACAAGTGGGGCTGGTCTAGATGGTGGTCTGCATGTAGAAGAATGCAAATTGACCCATATTTATCACACAGCCCAAAGTTCAAGTCAGAGTAGATCAAACACCTCCACATAAAGCAAGGCACACTGAATCACATAGAAGAGAAAGTGGGAAAGAGCTTCAAATGCAATGGCACAGGGAAACTTTTCCTAAACAGAACACCAATTGCTTAGGCTCTAAGATCAACAACTGGCAAATGGGACCTCATGAAACTCAAAAAAAAAAAAAAAAAAAAAACAACACATATAAGGTAAAGGACATGTCAGTAGGACAAAACATCACCTTACAGATTGGAAAAACATAAAATCCAAGAGAGCTAATATCCAAAATATATAAATAACTCAAAAAGTTAGACTCTAAAGACTCAATTTAAACAAATTGAAAAGACACAGCTCTGTGGGGTGGGGTTTGGGAGCTCCTCTAGAAAGTCTGTGATATCTCAGTTGTGAGAGACTCCCATGACTCAATGGCAATGACCATAATCAATGTGCTCAACAGTAGGGCACAGTAGGGCACCTGAAGAAACCACCTTTAGTAGATATATGGCCCCCAGTGGAGGGATGGTTTCAACAAATTACCTTCAATTTTTTGACCCAGAATTGTTTGTGTATAAAAGAAATGCAGATACAAAAATGGAGCAGAGTTTGAAGAAAAGGCCATCCAATGACAGGTCCAACTTGGGATTCATTCCATGGTCAGTCAGCAAATATTGACACTATTAGACCATGTTGTGCTTGCAGACAGGAGCCTTGCATGGCTATCCTCTGAGAGTCTGTACCAGCAGCTGACTGAGACAGATGCAGATACTTATAACTTACCATTGGATTGAGGTCAGAGACCCCTAAGGAAGAGTGAGGGAATAGACTGAAGGAGGTGAAGAGGATAGCAACTTCATAGAAAGACCAAGAGTATCAACTAATCCAGAATGTTTGGAGCTTCCAGAGATTAAGCCACCAATCAGAGTGTACATGTACTGGTCTGTAGACTCAGGCACAAATGCAACAGGACTGCCTTGTTTGGCAGTGAGAGAAAATGTGCCTAATCTTTAGAGACTTGATGACCCAGGGGATGGGAATGCCTGGGTTGAGGTGGGGATGGGTAGAGGTTGAAGGAGGCTCAGGGGATGGTTGTAGGTTCATCCTCTCAGAGGTAAAGGGGAGGGGCATGGAGTGAAGAACTCTTGGAAGAGGAACTGTGAAGGGACACAATATTTGGAATGCAAATACAGAACACATTTAAAACATTTTTTATTGGGAGATGTCATTTAGGTAACCTTCATATATGTAAATATTTTAGGAAGCTTCTACTCTATTAGGATTCCACACTAGAAATTTCTTTTCATCAAATGATATTTCATGTAGGATTATATTACATTTAAATGAATTTTTGGTCAAAGGGCTCATCTATAAACAAAGAGAAGTCAAGCTGTTGATTGATGAAGCCATTACCCTACATTCTAGTGTTTTTGATACAAAAATATATCCTTCATACTATGCATAGAGAGAAGTACACATCAGTCAAGCCACAAAACTTTTTGTGGTATCCAGCCTGCAAGATATGCTAAGACAATGGTAAGAAAAGCTTGTGGAAGTAACTATCCAATCAATATCTGACTTTACTTAAGGACTACTCATACCAAATACTACTTGAGTGACCAAGACCCAGAGACTAGATATCCCAGAGACATGCCATAAAACCAAATAGTACAGTTTTAAAACAAAAAAAATGAGAAAATATGAAGCAGAGGAAATAGCTCAAATGATAAAATTACTGATATGCAAGAATAATAACCTGAATTCAATTCTTAAAAACCATGGATAAAAATATAGGTGCTTTAGTTAGAGTCATTACTATGTGGAGACACCATAATCATGGTGTTGTTTATAAACAAACAAACAAACAAATAAACACACACAATTCAAAACAATAACAATAACATTTAATAGAGACTGGCTCAGTTTTAGATATTTAGTCCATTGTCATCATGGCATGAAGCATGGTGGCATGGAGGCAGTATATTGTTGGAGTTGAGACTTCTACCTCTTAGTCCACAGGCAGCAGAAACTCCACACTTAGAATAGCTTGAGCAAATAAGAACTCAATACTTACTGACACATTTTTCCTACTAAGACATACCTAATAGTCCTACTCCTATGGACCAAGAATTGAAACATATGATTCTATGTGGGCCATACCCATTCAAACCACCATGATAGGTGGTCTGCATTTTTTTAGATCCAGCATTGTGGAACTAGAGTGATGTTGATTTTTGTGGCTCACAGCCAGCCTATCCAAATCATCAAGCTTATGCAAAACACAAGGTGGATGGATACCTTTACATTAATGACACCAGGTTATCTTCTAGCCTTCAATGCACATGACATAGAAAAATACACATGCACAGTGGAAAAATATTGCTTTTGAACTGTAATATTTCAAAGTAAGTGGAGTCTATCATATAGTGCAGGTATTAGTAAGAATGTTTTAGAATTCTTGCTAAAGTAAATTTAAACAAAACATTGTTAGTTGCCACAGAAATGACAAGATTAAATGAGCATGAAGATAACAATATGATACTATCACATGGTAGTTCTCTAGTTATTGATTTCCCTTAACAATATAGAGTTATAGAATATTCAGACTATCTTGGCAATCAATTTTTGCTGTCATTTCTATGATTTTTGGAAGCTGCATCCATACACTTTCTGCATATAACTACACTTTCTCAGGTTCCTGATGGGTTTGAAGACTAGATAATAATAGTGTTAGTATAAGCATAAGTTGTTTAGTATTTAAGGGATGTTCTAGCTCTAAGAAGAAGTATTTAGGTGAAAAAATAGTTAGTATAGAAAATGATTTAGATACAGTTCTTGAACTCACCAAGATAGGATAAATGATAGAATAGTATAAGTTGCCATGTATAAATGGTCTGGATATTTTAAATGTACGTGATATTTAGATTTTTTCATAATTATTTCATAATTATTATAATTTTGTCCAATTTTTATCTGGAAAAATGAAGCATAAAATAAAGAGGGGAATTATAGAGAGACTATCTTGTGTACTATATGTGTGTATCACATGCTCATTACAAAGCCTATGGCCTATGGCTTAGTCAGTAAGTAATCGGCAGAACATCCAGAAGAATAAAAATCTCTGAAATAAAGCCAGGCACCAGAGGATTTGGCCAGGAAAATGTGAGAACACAGATATATGGTACTTGAGCACAGGTAACCATCCATGTGTCACAGTGTAGGATAAAAAAACAAGGTATCTTCATTTAGATCTAGTCAGAGAAGAGCCTGTCTACATGGCCAAAACCTATGTAAATACGGTTTGAGTCTGAATCTATTTTCTGGGAGCATGGCACTGGGAGCCAGAATCAGACCATGACTATATAGTTCACTTTAGAGAAAGATTCCTCGATATTACAGACAATTTTGAAGAGATTTGAGTGTGCTTCAATTGTTTCGTGTGATTTCCTGGTAGACAATTCTTTTCTAACTTTAGCTTTACACAAGAGACTATGGGTTTTAAAAGTTATTAGTATTCCAAATAACTACAAAAACTTTATCATAACTCTTGATCTAATATTTATTTTGTCAGATTCATATACAGAAGAGGTGGGGTGTGCAAATGTTCCTATAATTATGTAAAATGGTGAGATGAACTGTTTTTCAGATCTTAAATATTTAAAATATATTGAATTGTGTTTTGAATGGCTATTTAGTTCATTAACCCTTCTAAGGAAAATGTTTTCCATTATCTGATGGGATCTGCAACAATACAACTCACTAACTTTACAGTGAATGATTTTCAATGATAAGTAGGTAGCACATTAAAAATAAAGCAAAAATTACAGACTATTATTTTCACTTACAACCTTTCTCATTTTAGTTAGGTACTCTGTAATTATCTTCCACTCTGAGATGTTCTTCTAAGTGTTCTTTTGTTTTTAAATTGTTTGATTTTCTGACACTCTTTTTATCTAGAAATATCTTGTTCAACTTTTATTAAGGTAACAGAAAGAGGAGTCTCCTTGAGATCCATGTTCCAACCTGTGCTTATTATGAAGATGTGTGATGTAATTTAATTTTCTGTTTATAATACATTGGTTGTCCCTCAATAAATAAAGATAATATCCTGTTTTATATCAGAAAAACTTTGTTGTATATAAAACCTAGAGTTCTGGCTTTACATCCATATTATGTTGTAAGAAAAATTCTATTATCCTTGAGTAACATGTTTAAAGTTATATCTCCATTCAGTATCTCTTCATCAGAATTATTTATTTATTTTTGCTCAAACAGGGTCAGTGATGTATCAAAGAATTATATGTGTTGTTAACAATAATGCTGTTTTGCTTTACATTAAAACTGAACAAAATGATAGTATCAGATTCCACACATCTGAAAACTAGCTTTATCTTTAGAACTTTAAAATAAGTGTTAAAGTCCCTATTATTCTTCTATGTCTTTATATTTGCACTATTTTCTATTTTATGGTTATTTTGAGGTATAGAGATCTAAACAAATGTGTTTTGCATATATATTGAAGCTGCCAATTTTGTGTTTTATAAGATGCCTTTGTTTTTCTCTGTCTCTATGTGTTTTTGCTTCTTTTCCTTTTGCCCTTTTATATTTGTTTGTTTGTTTTATCTTATTCTGACTTGTTTGTTTAATGCGCTACCTTATTTTATTTTATTATTATTTCTTAGATGCCTGGTTGTTCTGAAACCAATGACAAAACAGATGCAGATGCAGAAGGGTGTGGAGGTGGGAAAGAACAAGGGTGGGTTGGGAATTAAAAAAATTTAAAATAAAACATTATATGAAAAGAAAAAAATGAAGTTGCTGTAGAATTAATGATTTTTTCCTGTGATAAAGATTTAAATTTGAAAAGAACTACAATTCAAGAAAACATGATAATTTGAAATGTATGATTTAGCCCATAAGCCATGTAGCCAATGCCCAGTAAAACACTGATCAGGCACATGGCAGTTCCTTGCATATACAATAAATACATTACTAAAGAGTTTACTTTAGTTTTTTTTGGGAAAAAGTGGAAAAGATATCAGGTAAATTGCTGTATAATTAATCTTTCTTTTTTTTAATTTTGTCTTCAAAATAGAAAGAAATCAAATCAAAGCTGCCAAATGTGAGATAAGTGGCTCTTCAGATCTTAGAATTGATGTTAATTCTAATTTGATTTTTGTAGTAACCTAATTGTGAAGTATATATGCTTAAAGTTCTGCTCCCAGGGTGAGGCATATAGCTCATTGACAAAATACTTGCTTGCCTTAAACATGACACTCTCTTTGATTCATAGGTCCTCAAATTATTTCTGGAATATATGTTCTATACAAACTACCTCTGCATATTGGAAGACAATTTTTATGCAGTTTAAGTATTCACATTTACTCACTTTGGTTGTAGGGATTTAGGTGAGTAGTAAATTCCAATTTATTTCTAAGGCCAAAATATATTTCATATATTCTCCATCATCTGTTGTAATTTTATGTGTTGATGTATATGATATAGGAAACAATGATTCTATTTAGGATCCCAACTTTCAGATTCATCCAGTTTTCATCAGGCCTGAAATTGTCTTTAGCCATTCTCATGTCCTCAGACATATCTTTCTCTTGTTTCTAAATTATTCTTTAAGAAAACTTAACTGAAATGAAAATGTACGAAAACTCCATGAAAACCTATGAATAGTGATGAGAGGAAAAATAGGATCAGGGAGGAAGGAATACAAATACTTGAGTTTAAAATTTGGTTAGGATCAGGAATACAGGGAATAGGTAGTAGCTGATGAGTTAGCGCAAATAATAGTTATATAAATAATTCTTATGGAAATTAATTGGCATGTAATATCTAGTTTTTAAAAAATAGATTTTGCCAAATGCTTTCTCAGCATCTAATGAAATGATCATATGGTTTTCTTCTTTGAATTTGTTTATATAATAGATTACATTGAGGGTTTTCTCTATATTGTAGCTTCCCTGAATTACTGAGATGAAGCCTACTTGATCTGATAGATGATCTTTTTGATGTGCTCTTTGATTCAGCTTGCAAGACTTTTATTGAGTATTTTTGCTTCGATAGTCATAAGGAAAATTGGTCTGAAGTTCTCCTTCTTTGTTGGGTCTTTGTGTGGTTTTGGTATCAGAGTAATTGGCTTCATAGAACAAATTGGGTAGTGTTCTTTTTGTTTCTATTTTGTGGATAGTTTGAAGAGTATTTGTCCCTAGCCCCAGCCCCAGCCCCAGCCCCAGCACCAGCACCAGCACCAGCACCAGCACCAGCACCAGCACCAGCACCAGGTGACAACCAACCCTAGAGTTTCAAGTCTCATCAGGAATAAGCACATCCTCTTAGTCCAGGCAAGGAAGCCCAGTGGGGTAAAGGAATTCAAAGGAAGGGGACAGAGTCCAAATCAGAGATAGCCCATAATCCAATTGTTGGGGAACACACTTGAAGTCCAAGCTACTCATCTGCTACATATACCTAGAGAGCCTATAGGTCCAGACTATTCATGAACTTTGGCTGGTGGTTCAGTGACCATGGTTGGTGAGACTGTATGGGCCCAGGTCAGTTGACTCTATAGGTCTTCTGTTAGAAACCTTGACCCCTGTGGAATCCCTAAGTTAATCTTTCAGCTCTTCCATAAGACTCCCTGTGCTCAGCCTAATGTTTATCTGTGGGACTCTGTGTATGCACTAAAACCATCTGTCCCTGATCTTTTGTTGTTGATTTTGTTTTTGCTTGCTTTTTGTTTCTGTTTGTTTTTGGATTTTTTTTTTGTTTTGGTTCTAAGTCTTTTGATAACAGCTTCTACTTCCTGAGGAGTTATAGGACTATTTAATTGTTGACCTGACTTTAATTTAACTTCACTAACTGGAATCTATCAAAAATAATTTCCATTTCATTTAGATTTTCCAATTTTTTGATCTAATAGGTTTTTAAATTACCTCTGTGTCTGTTGTGTATCTCTTCATCTCTGAATTTATTAATTTGTGTACTCTCTGTATATATTTTAGTTAATTTGGCTAAGGGTTTGTCTATGTAGTTTATTTTCTCAAAAAAAACCTAGCTTTTGGTTTCATTCATTTTTTTTATATTGTTCTCTTAGTTTCTAATTTAATGATTTCAGCTTTGATTTTGGTTTGATTATTTTCTGCCATCTAGTTCTCTTGTGTATATCAGCTTCTTTTTGTCCTAGAGTGTTTAGACATGCTGTAAAATGGCTAGTTTGAGATCACCAATTCCTTTATGAAGGCACTTATTCCTAAGAACTTTCATCTTAACACTGCTATAATTGTGTCCCATAAGTTCAGGTATATTACGCCTTCATTTTCATAGAATTCTAAAAATTCTTTAATTTATTTCTTATTTTTCAACCTGACCTGTGGTCATTGGATAGAGTTTGTTGAATTCATTTTGTTTCTATTTTTGTTGAAGTTCAACAGTAATCCATGGTGGTCTGATAAGACACAAGGGTTTGTTTTGATTTTCTTATCTCTGTTGAGGCCTGCTTTGAGTCCAGGTATATGTTCAATTTTAGAGAAGGTCCTGTGAAGTACTGAGGAAATATATTCTTTTGTGTTTAGATGAAATGTTCTGAAGATATGTTAGTTCGATTTGATTTATAACTTCTGTTAATTTTATTTTTTCTCTACTTAGTTTCTGTCTCAATGACCAGTTCTTTGGTGAGAGTGGGGTGTTGAAGTCTCCCAGTGCTAATATGTGGGTTTCCATGTGTGATTGAAGCTTTAGTCCCTTGCATTTGAGGATAGATGTTCAAAATTGAGATGTCATCTTGATGGAAATTTTTTCTATTTTCCTCTGATGACTATTAAGTGTCTTTCCTTCCTTATCTTTTGATTACTTTTGGTTGAATGCCTATTTTATTACATATTAGAATGGTTACTCCAACTTCCTTCTTGTGTTAGTTTGCTTGGAGAATATTTACTTTCCAGCCCTTTAATCTGAGATAATTTCTCTCTAAATTATAGAAATGTTCCACTGTTAGTCTATTTCTTTTATTAGGGATTTAAGTCCATTGAAGTTGAGATATTAAGGACCAATGATTGTTAATTCCTGTTATTTTGATGTTGGTAGTAGTAGAGTGTGTCTGTGTATGTCTCTCATGTGTAAGTGCTTCCCTTCTTTTGGATTTTCTGGTGTTTGGTGATTTATTTTCTATATTTTCTTGAGTATAGCTAGCCTCTGTTGATTAGAGTTTTCCTTTTATTTTCTTTTGTGGGTCTAGATTATTAGATAGATATTGTTTAAATTTTGTTTTGTCATAAAGTGTCTTGTTTTCTCCTTCTACAATGATTAAAAGTTTTGCTGGGCATAGCAGTCTGAGGTCCTTTAGAATCTACAAGGTATCTGTTCAGGCCGTGTTGGCTTTTAGAGTCTGTGTTGAGAAGTCAGATATAATTCTGATAGGTCTGTCTTTATATGTTACTTAGCCTTTTTTTGTTGGTGATTGCCATATTCTTTGTTCTGTACATTAATGTTTTGGTTATTATTATTCTGGAAGGATTTTTTCACATGCATCCTATATGGTGTTCTATATGCTTCTTGTATGGTTATAAGCATCTCTTTTTTTAGGTTGGGAAAGTTTTCTTCTATGATTTTTTTTTGAAAATATTTTCAGGGCCTTGGACCTAAGAGCCTTCTTCTGCTATCCCTATGATTTCTAGATCTGTCTTTTCATAGTGTCTCATATTTCTTGGGTATTTTCTGTTAGGAATTACTTAGATTTAACATTATCTTTTACTGATATCTTGATTTCTTTAATCTAATGTTTTATGTCTGAGATTTTCTCTTCGATCTCTTGCATTCTGTTGGTGATATTTGTGTCTATAGTTCCTGCTTTCGTCCCTAGGTTTTCCATTTCTTTTTTTTTATTTTCTATATTCTTTGTTTACATTCCAGAGGCTTACCCCTCTCCCAGTTCCCCCCACCATACGTCCTGTAAGTCTTCTCCCCCCAACTATTCCCCAATCATCCCCCCCCACACACACACCATTTCTCTGTTCTGGATCTACAAAACTGGATCCAATCTTTTCAGGCCCAGGGTCCTCTCCTTTCTTCTTCTTGGGAATCATTTGAATTGCTAATTGTTCTTTGAGTATTTAGGGCTTCTGGGCTCATTAATATCCACTTATCAGTGATTGTATTTCATGTATATTCTTCTGTGATTGGGTTAACTCACTTAGGATGATATTTTCCAGATCTAACCATTTGCTTACAAATTGCATGAATTCATTATTTTTATTTATTATTTGTAAGTACACTGTAGTTGTCTCCAGACACACCAGAAGAGGGTGTAAAATGTCATTATGGATGGTTGTGAGCCACCATGTTGCTGGGAATTGAACTCAGGACCTTCAGAAGAGCAGTCAGTGCTCTTAACCTCTGAATCATCTTACCAGTCCTGCGAATTCATTATTTTTAATTGCTGAGTAGTATTCCAGTGTATAAATATACCACATTTGAGGGATATCTGGGCTCCTTCCAATTTCTGGCTATTATAAACAAGGCTGCTATGAACATAGTGGGGCATGTGTCTTTATTGTATGCAGGGGAATCCTCTGGGTATATGCCCAGGAGTGGTATGCCAGGGTCCTCTAGAAGTGACATGCCCAATTTTCTGAGGAACCGCCAAACTGATTTCCAGAGCGGTTTTTACCATTTTGCAATCCCACCAACAGTGGAGGAGTGTTTCTCTTTCTCCACATCCTCGCCAGCACTTGTTGTCTCTTGAGTTTTAATCTTAGCCATTCTGACTGGTGTGAGGTGGAATCTCAGGGTTGTTTTGATTTGCATTTCCCTGATGACTAATGATGTTGAACATCTCTTAAGGTGTTTCTTGGCCATCCGAATTTCGGCTGGTGAAAATTCTTTGTTTAGCTCTGTACCCCATTTTTTGATAGGTTTATTTGGTTCTTTGGGGTCTAACTTCTTGAGTTCTTTATATATATTGGATATTAGCCCTCTGTCGGATGTGGGGTTGGTGAAGATCTTTTCCCACTTTGTTGGTTGCCATTTTGTCTTTCTGACTGTGTCCTTTGCCTTACAGAAACTTTGTAATTTTATGAGGTCCCATTTGTCAACTCTTGATCTTAGAGCATAAGCTATTGGTGTTCTGTTCAGGTAATTTCCCCCTGTGCCCATGTTCTCCAGGGTCTTCCCAAGTTTCTTTTCTAATAGTTTCAGTGTGTCTGGTTTTATGTGGAGGTTCTTGATCCACTTGGAGTTGATCTTAGTACAAGGAGATAAGAGTGGCTCAATTTGCGATCTTCTCCATGTTGACCTCCAGTTGAACCAGCACGATTTGTTGAAAAGGCTTTCTTTTTTACACTGGATGGTTGTGGCTCCTTTATCAAAGATCAAGTGACCATAAGTCTGTGGGTTTATTTCTGGGACTTCAACCCTTTTCCATTGATCTACTTGCCTGTTGTTTTACCAATACCATGCAGTTTTTAACACAATTGCTCTGTAGTACTGCTTGAGGTCAGGGATATTGATTCCCCCAGAAGTCCTTTTATTGTTGAGAATAGTTTTAGCTATCCTTGGTTTTTGTTGCTCTAGATGAATTTGAGAATTGCTCTTTCTAGATCTATGAAGAATTGAATTGGGATTTTGATGGGGATTGCATTGCATCTGTAGATTGCTTTTGGCAAGATGGCCATTTTTACTATATTGATCCTGACAATCCAGGAGCAAGAAATATTTTTCCATCTTCTGATGCCTTCCTCGATTTCTTTCTTCAAGGACTTGAAGTTCCTGTCATATAGATCTTTCACCTGTTTGGTTAGAGTCACGCCAAGGTACTTTATGTTGTTTGTGGCTATTGTGAAGGGTGTTATTTCCCTAACTTCTTTCTCAGCCTGCTTGTCCTTTGAGTACAAGAAGGTTACTGATTTGCTTGAGTTGATTTTATAACCAGTCACTTTGCTGAAGTTGTTTATCAGCTGTAGAAGTTCTCTGGTAGAGTTTTTTGGGTCGCTTAAGTAAACTATCATACCCCAGAAGAAGCAATATAGAAACCTCCTCTCATCAAACCCAAAAGAAGATAACCTCTCAAATATAAAAAAAATAATTTCAAAAATGTCGGGAGGTAATAATTACTATTCCTTAATATCTCTTAACATCAATGGACTCAATTCCCCAATAAAAAGACCTAGACTAACAGACTGGATATGAAAACAGTACCCTACATTTTGCTGCATACAGGAAACACATCTCAGTGTTAAAGACAAACACTGCCTTAGAGTAAAAGGCTAGAAGACAATTTTAGAAGCAAATGGTCTCAGAAAACAAGATGGAGTAGCCATTCTAATATCAGATAAAATTGACTTCTAACCTAAAGTCATCAAAAGAGACTCGGATGGTCACTTCTTGCTGGTCAAAGGGAAAATCCACCAAGAAGAGCTCTCAATACTGAACATCTATGCTCCAAATGCAAGGTTTTCCATTTCTAAGATATCCTCAGTTTGTATTTTCTTTGTAGCTTCTATTTCCATTTTCATGTCTTGAACTGTTTTATTCATTTTGTTCATCTATTTGTATTTTTCTGTATTTCTTTAAGAAATTAATTATTTACTCTTTAAAGATCCGTATCATTTTTATATGATTGGCTTTAAGGTCATTGTTTTTGTTTTGACTGCATTTAGATATCCAGGAATTGCTGTAGTACAGTAGCTGGGATAGTGGTGTCATATTTCCTTGACTCTTTTTTTTTTTTTTTTTTTTTTTTTTTTTTTGGTGGTGGTGGTGGTGGTGGTTTTATTTGTTTGTTTCGTTGGTTTTTTTCGAGACAGGGTTTCTCTGTGTAGCCCTGGCTGTCCTGGAACTCACTCTGTAGACCAGCCTGGCCTGGAACTCAGAAATCTGCCTGCCTCTGCCTCCCAAGTGCTGGGATTACAGGCATGTGTCACCACGCCCAGCTTTCCTTGACTCTTATTGGTTGTGTTTTTCGACTGGCCTTTAGTCATCTGGTTGTACCTGGTGTTGGCTAGTCCTTGATGCTGCAGGACACCCCAGGGAGGCAGGCAGACCCTGGGGCTTAACAATGAATCTCAGGAAACAGAACACTACTCTCACCTCTACTGGCTGTGCCCCAGATGGAACTGAGTTTTTCTGGAGTCCCATATAGCTCTTTGGCAAGGGAGGCAGAGCCAGGGGCCAGATGATTGAAGTTAGAGGACAGATTACAGCTTACCTTTGTGGACTGTGCCACTGGTATACCCAACAGGCAGGGGGTTAGCAGGTAGGGGTCTAATCTGGCTATTTGGGGGGTTCAAAATGCCTCTTCCAATAGAAAGATAATGAAGCTCAGGGCAAATCATGAAGCTCCCTTCTGGTGGCTGTGCCCCAAATGGATCAGGAAGGCAGGCATAGTTGGAGCAGAGTCTAACATGCACGTTCCTGGGGGCCTGCAGACCTGGATGATACTAGGCATGGCAAATCTTCTAAAGACAGAGTCTGATAGAGCTGGGCATTGGCAGGGGGCATAGCTCACCTCTGCTGGCCTGCTGCAAATGGAGCCAGCAGGCAGGGATTAAATATAAGTGTATACATATATATATATATATATATATATATATATATATATATACAATATAAATATTTATATTAAATATAAATCAGAGGTCAGTATTGTATAGTTGTATAATATGCTAGCAGAAAAGTTAAGTGCTTTTCTTGAATGTGGGCGGTACTAAACTCAACTTCAGGTCTACAGTACTTTAAAAATGTGTAATAAGAATGCTCTGTACTATGGTCCTCGTTAAATATTATTTTCAAAATTGTGAAAGTTTGGTTTTTTATGATAATTTTCTTCATTATTTAGTGATTTTTAAACTGCCTATTCTTTTCTATCCTGGTCATGCTTCTATGGGTTTTGGCACTAGGTATTGTTTTTGTTTTTTGTTTTATATTTTTACTTTTGGCTGTAAATTATAAAATACTTAAATTATAATTGAGCTAGATAACCTATTAAATCCACCTGACAGTCATAGCAAATGATGAAACTTTGTGGGTAAGAACAACTTAATGTCTCTCAGATAAAATTTCATCATATCTAAAACAATTTTGTCATTACTGTTGCGTATGTTTCATTCTGTATTCCTAATAATATTGAAGCTAAAGAAACTTGAGTGGCCACTTATTGTCTTTATACTCTCTAATTAATTATGATTTCTGCACCATTGTATGGTCTGGAAACATGGTGAGCTGTATATATCATACTTGCTTCTTAATTAGACGCCCATAATATTCTTTCCATGCAAGGCAAAAAAATAAAAAATGATCATAGGAAGTAGAAGAATGAGTAAACATATTTAATGAGAGAGAGAGAGAGAGAGAGAGAGAGAGAGAGAGAGAGAGAGAGAGAGAATTTTCCTCCCAGGTGCACTTATAGTAGTATTGATAGAAACAGCCATTTGGTGGTATCAGCAGGAGGATATTTGTGGGCTCTTATCCAGGAGCAGCAGGTATCACTTAAGTCACAGCAGCAGAAACAACTGTAGGCAGATGTAAGCTTAGAGCCTTCTACATTACAAAACAAAAAACAATAGACATGTACATCCTGTGCGCTCAGTAATTCTTCTAGTGTCAATGATGTTAATAAGAAGCTGATTGCATCTCACTGTAGTGTCATTTTCATTTTTCGGTTCTGGAAGTAGTAAGACTCTTCTGAAGGTACAAATATTGGAGTCGTCTCACTTTATTGAAATCCCACCTTTAAACCTGACAATAATTTAAAAAATAATTCTTACATGTGAGCAAATACAGTATGGCTGCAGAAATCTACTACCTATGGTCTTTACAATGATTTTATTGTACAATCTTCCACAATGATCCCAAGCATTTGAGACATAGTTAGAAAATAAATGTTTTGTTTAGAAGAGAATAGTACTACCAAGCCACTTATTCTCAACAACTTCCTGCTGACTAGCTGAGGGTTTCTTTTAATACCAACCAACTTCAGAAAGAAGCTTCTACTAAATTATAAATATAACAATAAGAATTTAGCAGTAAGTTTTTTACTATTTCTATTTACATATGTAATAATATTATGCTGCCATTTAGGACCTAGATGCTATCAAGTAACTGATTTGCATAGTGGGATGTATCATGGGTATTTTATAATTTTTGGCTAATATTCACTTATCAGTGAAAAATATCATGCATGTCCTTTTAGGTTTTGATTACCTCATTCAGGACTATATTTTCTAGTTCTATTCATTTACCTACAAAATTCATAATTTCCTTGTTTTTAATAGCAGAATAGTATTCCATTGTGTGAATAAACTGCATTTTTGCTATTATAAACTAAATTGCTATGAAAATTGTGGAGCATGTGTCCTTGTGGTACTGTAAAGCATCTTTTGGATAAATGGCCAAAAGCAGTGTAGCTGGGTTTTCAAGTAGAATTATCCCCACTTATTTTCTGAGAAATGGTGAGATTGATTTCCAGAATGGTTTACAAGTTTGTAATCATAACAGCAATGGAGAAGTGTTCTACTTCCTTCACATACTTGCCACCATATGCCATTGCTTGACTTTTTGATTTTAGTGATTTTTATTGGTATAAGTCAAGTCCCAGGGTCATTTTGATTTACATTTTCCTGAAAATTGAAGATGCTGAACATTTAAGTGCTTCTCACCCATTTTCATTAACTCTGCTGTGACTTCTGTACTCCATTTTTAAATGGGGCTATTTGGTGTTTTGTTGTTGTTTGTTTGTTTTTTGTTTTTGTTTGTTTGTTTTAGGTCTACCTTGTTGAGTTATTTATATATTTTAGATATTAGCCCTTTCTCAGATATAAGGTTGGTGGAGATCTTTTCCCAATCTATAGTCTGCCTTTTTGTCCTATTAACAGTGTCCTTTGCCTTACAGAAGCTTTTCAGGTTCATGAGGTCCTTTTTATCACCTGAGCCACTAGAGTTCTGTTCAGGAAATTTTCTCTGGTACTAATTCTTTCAAAGTAATTTCTCCTTTTCTCTTCTATTACATTTAATGTATATGGTTTTATATTGATCTTCTTGACCCACTTGTCCATGAACTTCTTGCAGGGTAATATAAGTGGATACATTTGCACTCTTCTACATTCAGAGAATCAGTTAGACCAGCACTATTTGTTTAAGATAATTTATTTTTCCATTTTATGGTTTTTGCTTCTTTTTGAAAACTCAAGTGGTCGCGGTAGGTCTCCATATTCCTACCAGGACATGGCTAGAGAAGGCCAGGTAGAAAGATTCAATCCGGGGCTACTATCACATGGGTGGATCCACCAGGCTCTTGCTACCAGCCAAGGCCTGGGCTGAGGCTCTGTGGGACTTCTCCATGCCCTCCGGCCTTGCACCAAGGCAGCTGGGAGCAGCCTGCCCAGTGGTCCCTCCATATTGCCACCAGGACACCACTAGAGAGGCCCAGGTAGACAGACTCAATTAGGGGCTACCATCACTCAGGAGGATCCTCCAGGCTCTCCCCAATAACCAGGACAAGGGCAGCAGCTGGCTGGACATCTCCATGCCCTACAGCCTTACACCAACTCTGTTGGGGACTGCCCTCCCTGTTGTCCTCTCAGCATTCGCAGAGGCAGTCTCTATCTTGCAGAGTGGTCACAAGTAGAGAAACAACAGGTGGCCCCAGCCTCACTGGAGGTTCAAACACCAGCCAGTGACTACAAGGCCAACTATCAGATGGCAAAAGGAAAATGAAGGAACGTTACTAACAGAAATCAAGGCAGCATGACAGTATCTGAACCCAGTTCGCATATAACAGGAAGCCATAGATACCCCAACACATAAGAAAAAGAAGATTTGGATCTAAAATCACTGGTCAGTGATGCAGAACACATAGATAAATCTCTTAAAGAAATACAGGAGAAAATGGATCAAAAGTTAGAAGCCTTTACAAGGCAAACACAAATCACTTAAAGAAATTCAGGATAATATGGATCAAAAAACAGAAGCCAATAAAGAGGAAACACAAAAATCACTTAAAGAAATAAAGAAGAATGTGGGTCAACAAATAGAAGCTATGAAAGAGGAAACAGAAAAATCTGCTAAAGGAATACATGAAAACACAATCAAGCAAGTGAAAGATCTGAGCATATCCATCCAGGTTCTAAAAACAGAAGTAGAAACAAATAAGAAATTGCAGAGGAAGACAACATTGGAGATAGAAAACCTTGGGAAGAAATCAGGGGCCATAGATGCAAATATCAACAACAGAATACAAGAAATAGAAGAAAGAATCTCAGATGCCGAAGATAATATAGGAACCATTGATTCAACAGTCAAAGAAAATAATGCAAAAAGCTTGTAACCCAAAACATCCAGGAAATCCAGGACACAATGAGAAAACCAAACCTAAGGATTATAGGTATAGATGAGAAGGAAGATTTACAACTTAAAGGGCCAGCAAATATCTTCTACAAAATTATGGAAGAAAACTTCCCCAACATAAAGAGAGATGCCCATGAATATACAAGAAGCCTACAGACCTCCAAACAGACTGGACCAGAACAGAAATACATCAAGTCACATAATAACCAAAACCCCAAATGATCATTCACCATGATCAAGTAGGCTTCATCCCAGGGATGCAGGGATGGTTCAATATACAGAAATCCATCAATGTAATTCACTACATAAACAAACTGAAAGAAAAAAAGCACATGGTCATCTCATTAGATGCTGAAAAAGCATTTGACAAAATTCAGCATCCTTTCATGCTAAAAGACTTGGAAAGAGTAGGAATTCAAGGCCCATACCTAAACATAGTAAAAGCAATCTACAGCAAACCAGTAGCCAACATCAAAATAAATGGAGAGAAACTTGAAGCAATCCCACTAAAATAAGGGACTAGACAAGGCTGCCCTCTCTCTCCATATCTTTTCAATATAGTTCTTGAAGTTCTAGCAAGAGCAATGAGACAACATAAGGAAGTCAAAGGGATACAAATTGGAAAGGAAGAAGTCAAACTATCATTATTTGCAGACGATAAGATAGTTTAGTTAAGTGACCAAAAAACTCCACCAGAGAATTTCTACAGCTGATAAACAACTTCAGCAAAGTGGCTGGTTATAAAATCAACTTAAGCAAATCAGTAGCTTTCCTGTACTCAAAGGACAAGCAGGCTGAGAAAGAATTTAGGGAAATAACACCTTTCACAATAGCCTCAAACAACATAAAGTACCTTGATGTGACTCTAACCAAACAAGCCAAAGAACTGTATGACAGGAACTTCAAGTCCTTGAAGAAAAAAATTGAAGAAGACCTCAGAAGATGGAAAAATATTTCTTGCTCTTGGATTCTCAGGATCAATATAGTAAAAATGTCCATCTTGCCAAAAGCAATCTACAGATTCAATGCAATCCCCAGCAAAATCCCAACTCAATTCTTCATAGGTCTAGAAAGAGCAGTTCTCAAATTCATCTGGAGCAACAAAAAACCCAGGATAGCTAAAACTATTCTTAACAATTAAAGGACTTCTGGGGGAATCAATATCCCTGACCTCAAGCAGTACTACAGAGCAATTATGTTAAAAACTGCGTAGTATTGGTACAGCATCAGGCAAGTAGATCAATGGAATAGGATTGAAGACCCAGAAATGAACCCACAGACTTATGGTCACTTGATCTTTGATAAAGGACCTTCAACCATCCAGTGTAAATAATATAGCTTTTTCAACAAATGGTGCTGGTTCAACTGGAGGTCAACATGCAGAATGCGAATCGACCTACTCTTAACTCCTTGTACTAAGATCAACTCCAAGTGGTTCAAGGACCTCCACTTAAAACCAGACACACTGAAACTATTAGAAAAGAAACTTGGGAAGACCCTGGAGGACATGGGCACAGGGGTAAAGTTCCTGAACAGAACACCAAGAGTATATGCTGTAAGATCAAGAATTGACAAATGGGACCTCATAAAATTTCAATGTTTCTGTAAGGGAAAGGACATTGTCAGAAGGACAAAATGGCAACCAACAAATTGGGAAAAGATCTTCACCAACCCCACATCCCCCAGAGGGGTAATATCCAATATATACAAAGAACTCAAGAAGTTAGACCCCAAATACCAAATAACCCTATCCAAAAATGGTGTACAGAGCTAAACAAAGAATTTTCACCAGAAGAAATTCAGATGGCCGAGAAACACCTTAAGAGATGTTCAACATCATTAGTCATCAGGAAAATGCAAATCAAAACAACCCTGAGATTCCACCTCACACCAGTCAGAATGGCTAAGATTAAAAACTCAAGAGACAACAGGTGCTTGCGAGGATGTGGAGAAAGAGGAACACTCCTCCACTGTTGGTGGGATTGCAAGATGGTAAACTTCTCTGGAAATCAGTCTGTTGGTTCCTCAGAAAATTGGGCATGACACTTCCAGAGGACCGTGGCATATCACTCCTGGGCATATACCCAGAGGATTCCCCTGCATACAATAAAGACACATGTTCCACTATGTTCATAGCAGCCTTGTTTATAATAGCCAGAAGTTGGAAGGAGCCCAGATATCCCTCAAAGGAGGAATGGATACAGAAAATGTGGTATATTTATACAATGGAATACTACTCAGCAATTAAAAACAATGAATTCATGCAATTTGTAGGCAAATGTTTAGATCTGGAAAATATCATCTTAAGCGAGTTAATCCAATCACAAAAGAATACACATGAAATGCAATCACTGATAAGTGGATATTAGTGAGCCCAGAAGTCCTAAATACTCAAGGCACAATTAGCAAGTCAAAGGATTCCCAAGAAGAAGAAAGGAGAGGACCCCGGGCCTGAAAAGATTGGATCCAGTTTTGTAGGAGAGTACCAGAACAGAGAAATGGTGGGTGGGGTGATTGGGGAATAGATAGGGGGCGAGAGGACTTATGGGACATTTGGTGGGGGGGGGACTGGGAAAGGGGAAAGCCTTTGGAATGTAAACAAAGAATATGGAATAAAAAAATGAAAAAGAAAAGTCAAGTGTTCATAGGTTGTATGGGTTTATGTCTTAGTCTTTAGTTCTACTCCATAGATCAAATTGTCCGATAAATATCAATACAATGCATATTTTATTATTATTACTCTGTAGTACAGCTTGGGATCAGGGATAGTGTTTTCTCCAGATGTTCTTTACTTATTCAAGATTATTTTGTCCATCATGTATTTTGTTGTTTGTTTGTTTATTTTGTTTTTTGTTTTGTTTGTGATAGAAAGTTAGGGTTTTCTTGTTCAAGATCTGTTAAAAAAAAGAAATGTGTTGGAATTTTGTAGGGAATTGCATTAAAACTGTTGATTTTTTTTTTTGGTAAGATAGCCATTTTCACTATGTTAATTTTACCATTCCATGAGTATGGAAGATCTTTTCATCTTCTGATATCTTCTTCATTTTCTGTCTTCAAATGGTTATTCAGAAGTTATTGTCATATAGCCCTTTAACTTGCTTGGTTAAAGTTAGACTAAGATATTCTATATTATTTGTGGGTATTGTGAAGAGTATAGTTTCCCTAATTTCATTCTCAGCCTGATTTTCGTCTGTATAAAGGAAGTCTACTGATTTCTTTGAGTTAATTTTATACCTTGCAACTTTGCTGAAGTTATCAGTGAGGAGTTCTCTGATATAATTTTGGGTGTCATTTATATATACTATCATATTTGAATAGTGATACTTTTATTTCTTCCTTCCCACTTTGCATTACCTTGATATCATTTTGTTGTCTTATGGCTCTAGCTAGAACTTCAAGGACTATATTGAATTAACAGGGAGAGAGTGGGCAGCCTTGTCTTCTCTCTGAATATAGTAGGATTGCTTAAAGTTTCTTTCCATTTAATTTGCTCTTAACTATTGGCTTGCTATCTATTGCTTTTATTATATTTATGTATGCACCCTGAATCCCTTACTGCTCCAAGACTTTTAACATGAAAGATTGTTGAATTTTGTCAAAGGGGTTTTCAGCGTCTAATGATATAATGTAGTATTTATCTTACATATTTTAATATTGAGGATTATGTTGCTGGATTTTAAAAAAATTAATGCATTTCAGCATCCCTCATATGAAGCCTACTTGAACATGGTGAATGATATTTATGATGTATTGTTGGATTTGGAGAATTTTGTTGAGTATTTTTATGCTGATGTTTATAAGAGAAATTATTCTTAAGTTCTCTTTCTTTGTTGTGTCTTCTTTTGGTTTAGGTATCAGGTTAAATGTGATCTCACATAATGAATCATGTAGTGTTTCTTTTGTTTATATTTTGGTGAATATTTTGAGTAATATTTGTATTGGTTCTTTGAATGTCTTATAGAATTCTGCCATAAAATCAAATGACCACAGGCTTTTTGGGGGTTTGTCAGTTTTAATGAATGCTTCAATTTCCTTAGGGGTTATGGGTCTATTTAGATGTTTTACCTGTTCTTGTTTTCACTTCAGTATGTAATATCAGTCTAGAAAATCTTGCATTTTGTTTAGATTTTAAGTTATTTTTGAATATAGATTTTGAAGTAAGTCATGATGATTTTTTAGTTTCTTCTGTTTTTCTTGTTATGCCCTTCTTTTCATTTATGCTTTTGTTAATTTGGATGCTGTGTCTTTTAGCTAAGGGTTTGTCCGTTTTTTTTTTTATTATTTTCTCAAAGAACAATCTCTTTTTTTGTAGATTATTTGAATTGTTCTCTTTGACTCTAATTGATTAATTTGGTTCTGAGTTTGAATATTTCCTACCACTTCTCCTCTTGGTTGTGTTTGCTTCTTATTGTTCTAGAGCTTTCAGGTGTGGTGTTAAATTGCTATTATGATATATCTCCAATTTCATTATGAAGCCATTTGTGCTATGAATTTTCCTCTTGGCTCTATTTTCATTATGTCCCATATGTTTGGGCATGTTGTACCTTCAGTTTCATTGAATTCTAGATAGTCTTTAATTCATTTCTTTATTTTTTGTCCTGAACAATACATCATTGATTACAGTTGTTCAGTTATGATGAGTATGTCGTCTTTCTGTTGTTCCCATTGTAGATGAAGTATAGTCTTAATCCTTGGTAATCTCATTTAATGCCAGGAGTTATTTCAACCCTCTTGTATCTGTTGGAGTTTGTTTTGTGTCTGATTCTATGACCAGTTTTGGAGAAGGTCTCATGCAGTGCTGATAAAAAGGCAAATTCTTTTGTTTATTGATAGAAGGTTCTGTAGTTATCTTTTAAAACCATTTGGTTCTTAACATCTGTTATTTTCATCTCCTGCCCAATGATGTGTATGTATTGTTGAAGTCTCCCATTAGTATTTTGAGGGATTCACTGTGTATTTTGAAGTCTAGTAAAGTTTCTTTTATGTAAACTGTGGCCTTGCATTTGGGGCATAGATATTTAGAACTGAGACTTCATCTTGGTGGATATTTCCTTTGATGAGTATGATGAGTTTGAACTGTTCTTCCTCATCTCTTTTGATTAGTTTTATTTTAAGGCTATGGTATTTGGCATGACAATGTCTATTCGAGCTTGTTTCTTGGTCTGTTTGCTTGAAAAAAGTTTTTTCCAGCCATTTACCCTGAGATAGTGTTCATCTTTGTTTCTGAGGTGTGTTTCTCTTATGTAGCAGTATGAAGAATCCTGTTCACTCTTCAGTCTGCTAGCTTGTGTTGTTTTATTGGTGAATTGACTCCATTAATGTTAAGAGAGATTAATGATTAATGGTCAATGGTTGTTAGTTCCTTTTATTTATGCCTGGAAGTGATCCTCATTCTCATTCTCATTCTCTCCCTCTCTCCCTCTCCCTCTCCCTCTCCCTCTCCCCCTCCCTCTCCCCCTCCCTCCCTCCTTCTTCTCTCTCTCTCTCTCTCTCTCTCTCTCTCTCTCTCTCTCTCTCTCTCTGTGTGTGTGTGTGTGTGTGTGTGTGTGTGTGTGTGTTTGTGAATTTGGTTTTACTGTGCCATGATTAATTTCTTGTGCTTTCTTGAGTGAAGATATTCCTGGTGTTACATTTTTCCTTCAAGTATCTCTGTGGTGCTTGATTAGTAGAAAAAATATTTTTAAATTTAGCTTTGTCATTGAATATCTTGGTTTCTTCATCTATGGTGTTTGAGAGTTTTGCTGGGTATAGCAGTCTAGGGTGCCATTTGTGTTCTCTCAGGGTCTGAATGACATCTGATCAGGATCTTCTGCCTTTTAGAATCTTTGTTGAGAAGTCAGGTATAATTCTGAAATGTCTGCCTTTTAATGTTACTTGGACTTTTCTTCTCACAGCCTTTAATATTTGTTGTTCTGTACACTTAGTGTTTTCCTTATTTTGTTGCAAGAGAACTTTCTTTTCTGGGCCAAACTATTTGATCTTCTGTAAGTTTCTTCTATGATTTTGTTGAAGATGTTTTCTGTTCCTTTGAACTGGGATTCTTCAACATCTATTCTTACTTTTCTTAGGATGGGTCTTTTCTTTCTATCTTAAATTTCCTTGATATTTTGTATCAGGTATCATCTAGGAGAGCCTAAAAACTGACAGGTGATCTGACTGAGATGGGACCACCTTCGATTAAAATCTCCAATGATTTGTTCCTGTAGACAATACCCAGGAGACTTCCATTTTAGGAAAGATTTCTGCTATTAATATGCTTTTCCTGTTATTATTAAATATATATAACACTCACTCGGTATTATCCTACTCTTTTGAGCTGATATTTGTAGAACAAGGAAGATGTACTGTCTTGTAGTTATGCTATATAGAAACATAGGTGATTTCTTAATTCTTAATGAAGATCCAATAAGAATTCCAAAAATTCTGTTAATGTCCCTTCAGATGACAAACTGCATTGAGAACTCTGAATGTCTTCAAGTGTCTTGAGTTAATTACTTCTGAGATAGCATACAGGCATCTTAAACTTAAAGAGTCAAGAGGTTGTAAAACCATTAATCAATTCTCATAAAAAGGGAAGTACCTATTTACTGAAGATGCAAAGAGAGAAGATAAAATATTGAGTGGGTTTATCTATACAAAATTTAACTAATACTTATTCACAAAAACGTATATATTTTAATTCTCTATGAACCTGTAAAGCTGATGACAGATGATGGATGTTTAGCCAGATAATTGCTCCTAATGGATATGCCTGTAAATTATCTGTATTGAAAACTTATTCAACTTATGATTTAATGTAATATGTAAACTTGTGGTCAACTTTTTCCTTGTGATTATGTATTCTGAAAGATGTATAAGTTCTGAGAACAAAGAGAGGAGAGAGCCCTTATATCCCCTTTTTCTTGTTTTGTTTTTTTTTTTTGTTTTTGTTTTTGTCTTTTTTTTTTTTTTGAGACAGGGTTTCTCTGGAGTGAGTGAGTACTGTGGTTAAATTAGGGAAAGAATGGAAGAAGCTTATGAGGAGTATGACCCTGTAGAAAGACCAGCAGTCTCAGTTAACCTGGACCCCGGAGACCTCTCAAACACTGGACCACCAACCAGGCAGCATAAACCAGCTAATATAAGGCCCCCAAAACATTTAAAGCAGCGGACTGCAGGGTTTGGGTTCATTCAGAGAAGATACACCTAACCCTCAAGAGACTAGAGGCCCCGGGGAGTTCAGAAGTCTGAACCAGGATGGGGATATCCTAGTGGAAATAGTGGGGTGGGGGAGGAGGTATGGAATGTGGGACAGTTGGAGGGTGGACCAGGGCAGGGGAGATAAAATCTGGAGTGTAAATAAATAAATAAAAGACAAACTCTGAGCTAAAACCACTTTTCTTTATTTTATTAATTTACTTTTTTACATGCCATATGTTCCCCCCCCACACCCCTGTCCACCCTCCCACTGTTCCACATCCCCAACCCCTGTATTCATGTGGATGTCCCCACTCCACACCCCACATGACCTGTAAACTCCCTGGGGCCTCCAGTCTCTTGAGGGTTAAGTACATCATCTCTGAATGAACGCAGACCCAGCAGTCCTCTACTGTATTTGTGTTTGGGGCCTCATATCAGTTGGTGTATGCTACTTTTCTGCCTGTCCCTTTTTTACCCTGGGACTTCAGCCAGCAGTCTAATAGAAGTGAGAGCTGCTCACTTCCTGCAGAGATAGAACAGAGGTGACTTTACTTAATCCCCTTATATTTTATGATGTGATGCTAAACAGTTTCTTCTCTCAAAGGAACTCAGAAGGTAGGTCAGCTACTAAAGCAAAGTGACTTAGACTTAAGATACATAAGCATTTTATTTCTAAACACCAACCCTAAAAAAATAAAAGAAATCTTACTTCCACTGATGCATTTCCTCCTTTGCTGCCTCAAGATGAATACCAAGAAAGAATCAACTGGTCTGACCCAAGTTGTTCTGAGGTGGGAACTTCTTATATTTGTTATTTTCTTTGACGTATCAATTTCTTCTATGAGAGCTTCTATGCTTGAGATTTTCTCTTCCTTATTTTGTATTCTCTTGGTGATGTTTGTATAAGGACATTGGAAGAAGGAATATTCACTCTCTTCGTCACCTGCTTGCCTTCTGGGGCTGAGCCATTTACAGCTGATCATTATTGGGAGGTAGATTACAGACTGGAGTAAGTCTGTAAGTCACCAACAAATTCCCCTAATTTATAGAGACTACCCAAAAGTTCTATGACTCTTGAGAATGCTGACTACAACACCAGGATTGTCTCAATTGTTTTTTATTGCTTCTATTTTCATTTTTATGTCATGGACCAGTTTGTTTATATTTTCCTATATTTCTTTAAGAAGTTTATTTTTTTCTTCTTTAAGGACTTCTACCTTGTTGATTGTGTTTTCCTGTACTTCTTTAAGAGAATTATTTATATTCTCCTTAAAGGCTCCTATCATCTTCATAAGATAATGTCACAGACTTGTTCCTCAGTTATTTTAGGGTATTCAGGGCTTCCTGTAGAAGGGAAGCTGGTTTCTGATGCTTCCATGTTACATTGGCTGTTTGCATTATGTACCTGTGCATGCCTTTTGTCATCTGGTTGTCTTGGATTTTGGCTGGCTTGAGTGTCCTTGGTTATGGCAGGTATTCCCAAGGAGGCAGGCCAGTTTTTGTTTGTCTGAGGGGGTGTTCATGACTTGCAGATCTGAGAGTCCAGGAAGAAGTGCAGACTGCAAGTTATGTGGAGTTTCTACAGGATGGGGAAGAGTCCATATCTACTGAACTCTGTGGGGCCACAGCAGGTGGGTTATTAGGTTGGGAGTCTCTTCTGTGTCTCTGGTTAGAGAAGGCCTCCTAGGAGTCAGGAAGGGATGATAGGAAGGTTGACCTATGGCTCTTCAGTGCCCTACATGTTCTTATGATACAGGTATGTGATGTTTTCAGCAACAGTCTCTTAATAAGTTCCAGAGGGAAACCAAAAACAATGTCTATAACCCATGATATATGTGAGCGTGTTTATGTGTGTATGTAGGGAGGTGGTTGTGGTAGAATGTGATTGACCAAAGGCTTGAAAAGTGGTAAAAGAGAAACACGTCTCGTGATGGTTGGAATGAGAATGCACCTCCTCCCCCATAGACCCATTTCAAACCATTGACTGTACTTAATGGAACTGTTTGGGAAGAATTAAGAAACATTATTTTGTGGTAAGAGGGGTGTCAATGGGTTATAGGCTTTGAGGTTTTAAAAACCAATGGAATTCCTAGTTAAATCACTTTCTCTACCTCAGCTTGTGATCAAATATCCTGTCCTTTAATCTACTTTATAACTGCAAAATATTTCATATTTTCATAACAGTTCCAGCACCAAGTCAGCCTGCCTGACATGAAGGGTAGAACTCTAACACTCTGGAAACATGAAACCCCAAATTAAATGCTTTGTTTTATAAGTTACCTTGATCAGGGTGTTTTCCTCATTGCAAAATAAAAGTAACAATGGCAATTTTATTATAGGGCATGGGGCATGGAAGAATCACTCCCACATAAATATTGATATAGCAATATTTCTTTGATCGTGCAGTGCAATCTGTGATGAGAGTTGAGAAATCTGTAATTATTATGGATACAATATGCAGGAACACTTGTGTGGTCTCCTTACCTTGTCTATGCATATTGTATATTCCAAACTAGCCTTAATATGAGGTTCCATTGTCTCTCAAACCCAAGGTATAGTTGTTTCTATGATATGTTATTAAACGTTCTACCAATTTGGCTTTTAAGACTACTTTCTAAACTATCCACATAAAGCCAGCCAGTAGTATAAATATTTGGGACATGATATTAGACAAACATATGTAGTAGATTCTAGATAAATTATAGCAGCATTAGTTTGTGCAAATCATATATAATTAGTTGAATTTTTGCTATTTGCAAGCTTTTAATACACTTCATTGTACCCTCAGTGACACACGTAAAACAGTGTGAGAAGATAGTGATCAGCTCTCTTCCTAAGTATTGATTCACATAGAATTAGGTGAAAGATAAAGCCTCTGATTTACAAAGCATAATCTGAATATAAACTATGAAAAATTCAATTACTAGGCACATACACATTTGTAGATATGCTATTTTATTTCCAACCATGAACATGGGGCTTTGACTGGATAGTTCACCTTCATAAATTATTAAAGAGATTGGTTTATTTGATAGGAGGTAGCTTGTGAAACAGGATGTCATTTATCACTGTTCAGTACTCTCTGTTATGATGTCTTCAAACCGCATGTAATTTGGGAACCTCTGGTCTAACGTAAAAGATAAACAAATGATCATCCAAGACATAGTGTTTTATATAAGCAGCATAAATCTTTTGTGTTCTCCCCTAAATATCATGTTGTGACTGAAACTTGGGATTTCCTAGTATAAAACACTGTGGTGTAATTGATTCTTCTCCTCTAACCCCATTCATCAAGCAAGTTTATGAGCAATATATGAAATGTTCATTGATATTTTCTCTAGGCTAGCAAATGAGAAGCAGAAATTAATAAACAGAATTGCTGGATGACCTTGAGAGCAGCCTTTTCTTTTCATGTTTAGTTTACCAACTGATACTTAAGCTTATCTCTTGCCAACAATTCTCCTTCTAGGTCTGGAAAAAATATACATTTCAAAAACATATTTGTAAAAAGTATACAGAATAGTTTCAGGCAAAAATAGTGAGGGAGAACACGCTAAGGAAGCACACAGATTGGCTTGGGAATGAGCTCAGGAGGTCTATTCCAACTATAAGATCATCCCACCACTTCACTACTCTTACACCTTGGAATCAGAGTTGCATATTTATAGAGAAAGGGAATACATATATTCCAAGGAATGAATGTCAGTTCATGTTGTGTTTTGTCATTGCTACATTGGATTTTGTTGGTGTTCTTCATAGAGATCCAGTTAGATTTACAGAATAACCTCAGAATGATTTTAATTGTCGGTTTCCCAGAACATATAGATATAGAGATAGAGATAGAGATAGAGAGATAGATATAGATAGAGATATAGAGATATAGAGATATAGAGATAGATATAGAGATATAGAGATATAGATATAGATAGATATATCCCAGAATCATATTACACATCAAATAAAATAATTCACAAAATATCCTAAATTACCTTGACTATAATACACGCCTCCAAATTTTAGTTTTTATCAACATAACACAAGAAAGATTTTGAAAATCACATGTCAATTCAAGATAGATGCTTCAAAAATTTGAGCAGTAGAGCTATGATACAATTGTGTGGGGCAATTGTGGAAACATGAGAATTATACATGCAAAGTACAATGAGTGGATAAATTATTTTTGGAAGATAAAAAAATGAAAGTATCTATACCCAAATCCTGCTATCTTGAAACTGTAATTTAAAATGGAGTAAGAATCAAAATGTGAAAAACAAAATCAGATACCAGGAATATTACTCAAAATGTTGATAACTTTATGTTTTGTAATAAAACTAATGAATCATTACCAGTAACCAAAAAAAGCATAAACAATTTAATTTCTCTCTCTCACACAAATATGTACCCAAAAGCACACACACACATAGAAAATTACATCACATATACACAAATACACATAAACAAACATATTCAAACAAATACACATACATGAAATATGTCTTAAAATTTAAACTTCCTGCTTCACAAGCATAGCTATGGGAATAAAAATAAGAACAATCTACAAATAAGAATTATTTGATAAATACATGATAAAAACCTTTTCTAAGTGTATAAAGAACTCTTAAAACTCAACATCAACAAAAAACAATCTTAACAAAAAATATGTGTCAATATCTGAACAAATAATCCATTTTCAGCATAATGTTTCATGAAAAACTGACAATGAAAATCATTCTGACGTTATACTGTAAATCTAATTGGATCCTCTATGAAGAACATCAACAAAACCTAATGTTGCAAGGACAAAGCACAACATGAGCTGACATTCATTACTTATCTTAATACAAACTTTAAAATATTTCAGAATAAACTTTCTTATAACACTATACTTATAGCTAATCCATTATGTCAACCCAATGTTTAGCACACAGACAATTACTCAATCTTTTTTTTTTGTTTGTTTGTTTTACTTTCACCGAACTTTTTTTTCTTTTTTTTTTAATTTTCTATATTTTTTGGTTACATTCCAAACGCTTTCCCCTTTCCCAGTTCCCCCCTCACCATGTGTCCATAAGTCCTCTTCCCACCTCCCATTCCCCAATCACCCCCCAACCCTTTCTCTGTTCTGGCACTCTCCTACAAAACTGGAACCAGTCTTTTAGGGACCAGTGTCCTCTCCTTCCTTCTTCTTGGGAATTTTTTGATTTGCTAATTGTGTCTTGAGTATTCAGAGCTTCTGGGATCATTAATATCCACTTATCAGTGATTGCAATTCATGTGTATTCTTTTGTGATTGGGTTAACTCACTTAAGATGATATTTTCCAGATCCAACCATTTGCCTACAAATTACATGAATTCATTATTTTTAATTGCTAAGTAGTATTCCATTGTATAAATATACCACATTTTCTGTACCCATTCCTCCTGTGAGGGACATCTGGGCTCTTTCCAGCTTCTGGCTATTATAAATAAGGCTGCTATGAACATAGTGGAGCATGTGTCTTTATTGCATGCAGGGGAATCCTCTGGGTATATGCCCAGGAGTGGTATGACAGGGTCCTTTGGAAGTGTCATGCCCAATTTTCTGAGAAACAGCCAGACTGATCAATCTTTGTTAAGAAAGCTCCTCAGCCTCAGAGTGCAATGCAGCACGTTATGCACCTTTCATTAAATCTGGAACCACAAGAAAAGAAAAAAGAAAAGAAAAGAAAAGAAAAGAAAAGAAAAGAAAAGAAAAGAAAAGAAAAGAAAAGAAAAGAAAAGAAAAAGCCCAAATGCTCAAATTTAGAAATTCCCAGTATGTACTTCAAAAGAGAAAAAAAATGACTGAACTGAATAGATGGCTTAGCAGTTAAAAGCACTGTGTCTTACAGAAGATACAGGTTTAGTTCCCCAAATCCACATCGTATCTCACAACCATCTGTATTTTCAGTTCCAGTGTAAATGATGACCTCTTCTTTTCTTCTCAAGAACTAGGCATAATTGTATGGGAGAGACTCATACATACAATTAAAAGAAACAAATCATCCCAATGGACACAACTACATTATGCTCTTTTACCTATTGCTCTGGGAGAGAAGTTGGAAAGATTCTAAAGGCCTGACAACCAGGAAATTTGCCTGGAAACATCCAGGAAAACAAACCAGGAATATGTTTGTTTATGTGTGTTTGTCTCCTAGTAACAAGTGAAATATCCATAAAATATAACAAATATGCCTCCTTAACATGAACTAAACAAGGATGACACCAACAATAATGTCAATGTAAAGAGGAGAAGCTCATGAAGGCTCAACCTCAAAGAATTGGAGGCAACTGAAAAGAAAAATGGGAATGAGAGTCATGCTGATCCTTGGACACAAACATGTCAAATAGTTATCCAGTACCAAAGATCTTCCCTGAAAACATACATATATGCAACATTATATGCACTGAGTAGGATATAATATATGTATGTATATATACTGCTTTGAAAAAGAGAAAGTATTGGCACATTTTATTGTTCAGAGAGAGGAAAGGTAAGGGAAAATGTTGTGATAATATTACAGTCTCGAAAATTAATAAATAAACTAACATATATCCAGAATAAATAATATTTATGATAAGAAAAAGTAAGTCAACATATCATAAAAAGACAGCATAACTTTAGCATAGATGTCTTTTTTATTACATATTAATAGGTCAAATCTTTGTTATCTTAAACTAAAAATGATAAGGTTATAAAGCCAGTTTAAATAGCTAAGAATTAGTGATTTCGACTATGAGAATTTGTGTAAAATAACAGTCAAAAATTTAAAAAAGATGATTAGCTAAAGTCAAAAAAGAAAGATACAGGAATAGACAGAGAATGAAACTACAGGTCATGAATGCCTACATGATTAAAGCATAAAGGATGTGCATCATTATGTATTTATTAGTCCATAATGTGTACAACATACAAATATTTTTTACTTATTGACTGAAATATATTCAAGTTATATACTCTAAGTAGATTAACTTAATGATTGAACCACTGTATTTGGAAATGATATGAGAGCTGAAAATTGATTTATCTATACCTTTGCGTAATATGACTAAGAGATAATCCCAACTATTACCAAAAAGAGAACATTAGTAGGGAAGAGTTGTTAAAGTGGATTGCTGATATCTGAAATCAAGAATCTTAGAATCAAAATTGAATTGAGGATAGAAGGGTGAGAATAGACAAAAATGTAAAAGTATTAAGAGCAAACAAAAATAGTAAAAACCATAGAAATAGAAAATAGTGTGTAAAAAAAGCATTAGTAGATCAAACGTTCTCATCAATGATGCAGAAACTATCTTATTTATTTTAAGATTAATTAACCTAAAATTTGATAATACCAAATAAGATAAAATTTAAATATATGCAAATGATATTTCCATTTGTAAAATAATAAAAGATATTTGCCTTCAAATTCTGCTTTCTCTTTGAAAATAAGTTTTTGATATAATACATTTTATTGGGGCTTCTGCTCTTCTATCTTCTATCAGATCCTTTAGACCACTATCCATTCAACTCCATATCTTCTTTTCCCTCTGTCTTTAGAAAATACACGGAAATAAAAAACAACAAAACAAGAACAAACAACACAGAATAAAAACAGAAATTATTAAAGAAACAAAAATCATGGGTAACCATATTTGTACAAAGATACCCTGGCCTAGTCTCCATTCTCAGCAACGGGGCCTGATCTAGAATGAACCTGTGAAGGTCCCATGCATTAATCCACTATTTCTGTGAGTTCATATGTATATCAAGGCACTGTTTCCTTGGTGTCATGCATACCCTCTGGATCTTACAAATTTTGCCTTCCTTTCTGCAGTATTCTGGGTGCTCTGAGGGAAAGGAAATGATTGAGACATCCCATTTAGGATAGTTTTCCTCTAGAGCAGGAGAAAGATTCTATGATGATGTCTGAATAAGACCCTGATTTATGAGCATAGCAGAATGTTGTTAGGAATTAACTTTATTTTTATGGTTTCTTTTTTTTTATTGGATATATTCTATTCTTTTTTTAGGGGAACAATAGTATTTGTTTTTCTTCTTGGTCCATGATCTGTGTCATAGTCTCAGATTCTTGGCTACCTAAAATGTGTCAGCTATAGGTTCCATCTTATAAAGTGGGTCTTGAACTACATAACTTTGTGTCACTTCTACTCCAAAGTATCCTGCAGTCAGGTCACCATTGTAGATTTCAATGTTTGTCCTTGTTTTAGGAGTTTATCTTTCTCCTCAAGAGCAAGCAGACCACCTTTCAGAACTTTCATGGACATTATTAGTAAGTAGGGGTAAAGGTTCTAGGTAGGTACAAGTTTGACTTCTCTGTACCGAATGAGACACAGAAGTGTTGTAGTCTGCCATACTACGGGATTATCAGTTTGTGAAGAATTTGGAAGTACCTTGAGTAGGGTTTTAGGGTTGCTATGGGGCCTCCTTATACAACACATCAATTATATGTAAACTGTTTCTTTTCTTTCTTTTTTTTATTGGATGTATTCTATATTTACATTTCATTTCCCTTTTTCTGGTTCTCTGCCCCCCAAAGGTCCCACATGCCCTTTTCCCTCCCCGTGTTCCCCCATCCACTCTTTCCCACTTCCCTGTTCTGGTATTCACTTACACTCATTTCCATTTTGTGGTGAAAATATCTATTTGGGGAATTGTTTCATTGTTTGGTGATTTCACTTGTTTCATATAATATATATTTATATATATATATATATATATATATATGTTTCATATATTTTATGAATTTTCTATTTTAGCAGGTTTTCATATAATTCTTCAATTGATCTTTAGTGTTAGTTGCCTATAACTTTATTCCTACCATTACACCACTCTTCCTTCTCTATCTCTGTTTAGTCCTTCAGTTCTAGTCTCCCCCAATATTTCTATAAATTTCCAGGTTACAACCAGCACAAATGAATGCTAAATGATAGAGAAATTGTAAAAAAAAAAACCACATTTTAAGTAAAAATTCAGACATTCAAAGGCCTGAAAATATATGGGGTTGATAAGTCCTACAACTTAGTAAAAGTTGTTATAAAGGAAATGGCTAAGGAAGCAGATGGGCCATAAGTGGCAAAATATAGTCTTTTAAAACTAACATTTTCCAGAAATGTATTGTTTTGGTTTTGCCAGTTTAAATATCTATCTATTCATTGGATGAAACTTTTAAAAATCCAAGATAATTATATTCAAATTAAATTCAAATCTGCTCATGTTAATAAGCCACAGATTTTGTTAGTCAGCAGTTTCTAAGTATCTCCCATTGCAGAAGTCATTGTGGCAAGACATTCTCCATTAATGGTGGTAGGTTGTGTCATTTCAGGTGAACATTCCTTTGCAAGAATAAGAATGCCTCACTAAAATAGCATTTAAAAATTACATATTTGGAATTTTCTCTGTCTTCCTTGAAAGCTAATTTACAGTAGCATTTGTGTCTCATTTCATTATCATAACTCTTCTTTTCCAAATGCTTTACCCCCTCATGCATATTTTACCCTGACTAAAATTTACATTATGCCCCTGGGCTGCTCAGCCTTTCAATACTATCAGATAGTGACCCTGTAGAGTTCTCACTTGGCTAACCCACACCTACTGTGGCTTGTTTCCATCATTGCTCATAAATCAGTTCTTCTGTCCTTAGACAAGTGAATAAATTATGTGTGTTGCCTGCTTTTTCAACTGATTGTTTTTCTTACTAAGAGTAATGTCTCCCAGCACTGAGTCACAGATCTTCAGTAGTGTTTCACAGGCTACGAGGATGTGTTGTATATGTATGTCAGCACAGGCAGACTATTCATTAGTAAGTAAACTTCTGCAAACTGTTGTTGTGTTACCTAAGAAGCAAATACACTTTTAGTGGATAAGTAGGAGAGAGAGGGAATGGCTGCTGGGAACAGATGTTTTACATAGTTTTGTAGTACTTGTTAAGATGAGATACATACTTAAGAACACAAGCTCTAATAATTAAAGCTTAGCCCAGCAATATATATCATATTTAACTTCTATACATGACATGATTTGTTTTATTGTAGTGAAGTTGGTCACTAATATATTCAAAGGACTTAGGAACCCATATTATATAGGTGTTCCCCTCATTCTAAAGACTTCACTACTTTCCCAATTGTTATTCCTCCCATAAGAATGTATTTATAGACTATTTTTAGAATCCAGTAACTTTGCTGTTGAATTTAGAATAATATTCTAACTTGATCAGAGAAAAAATCAGGAGTAAGACTCAGGCTAGTGTCTTGCTGATTATTTTCTCTCATCATTTACTTCCTATTTATTCATTTGCGTTTTTTATTCCCTAAAACCCCATTATTCACACAAATGAGTATGCACAGCTCATCCCAAAGAAGTTCACTAACACATCAGTTTTCCTAAGAACAATGTCCACTTCCCCTCTTCATCTCACTTCCCTTCTCAGAATATAATCTGGTTATTTGGAATTTATACGTAGAGTCCCTCTTCTTTAACTAGTGGGAGTTGGTTCAGTTCTCCCTTATGTATTTCAACCTCAATTAGATAGGATACTTCCTGGAGATGTTCAGTTTTACAGAGAGTACTACCATATACCTCTTTCATTTAGCTGAGCAACACCTGCAATTTGTTATAAGCTCGGCACACATAGACTTCCTCTGTCTTTTGACAGAACACTGAATGAAACATGAACCCCATGGATTCACTTATGGTCATTTTTCTTCCTTTTCACCAAGGAAAAAATTCAACAATGTTTTTTTTATTTAAAACCCCTTTTGAATTTAAATAAATTTTGCTCATATTTTTCCCTTTGCCAAATTCAACCAGCTCCTCTCCTCCCTAACCAACCCACTTTAAGTATATTTACAACAGCCAAAGCAAACATTCTCAAACCCAGAATCTCAAACCCAACATTCTCTAAACCCAGAAAACAAAATGCATTACCCAAAGTGAAAACAAACACACAAAACAACAATAAAACCCAGTAACTAACCAAATAAAAGTATACATGCTCACGCGTGCACACACACACACACACACACACACACACACAAAACTGTTAAGTCAATTATATGTTGGTTGTCTACTCCTGAACATGAGATCTGCCATGGAGCTCTTGATATACTCAGTATCACTTCTTTGGATAAAACTCATATTTTTTTCTTTTCCAGAAGGCATAAATGGAAGTCTTCTTGTTAATCTTTACCCTGGTAGCTAGGCTTTCATTCACTCATACATTCATTCTTGTCTTCATTCATCATTTTAAAATATAACAAAATAATATGTAATAAGATAAAATAAAACCTGTAACATGAAAGTTAGACAAGACAGACCAAGGAGTCCAAGATAGGACACAAGTACCTGAGACTCACTAGCTTGTACCCTCAGGAATTCCATAACCACATTAAACTGGAAGCCATAATATACCAGCAAATGACCTGACACATATCTTTATGGGCCCTATGCATGCTGGTTTATTCTCTGAGTTCATATGAGCTATGTTCATGTTCATTTAGAGGGTCTTCCATCCACTTGGGTATTATAGTTTTTTCTGCTTCTTCTTCTGCATAGTTCCCTGAGACTGAGAGGAAAGATTTGATGCACGCATCCCAGTTAGAGCTGAATGTTCTAAGACCTCTCAAACTCTCAATAATGTTTATCTATGCATCTCTCTCTATATTGTTCCCATATGCTGCAGAAGGGATTTTCTCTGATGGTGGCTGAACAAGGTGCTGATCTAATCATATATGAGAATATCAAAAAATGTGGGGAAAAACTGATCATTTTTCTCTGACATAAGTGAAAAACATGTATATTGGAGCTATAGCTTTCATTTTAACAACTGATAAGTTCCAAAGGACAGGGTACTGAAAACTCATTGTAGAAATATCTTTATTTTTAAAAAATGATTTTATTATATCATTGAGAGTTTCATACAATGTATTTTGATCATATACAACCCACCCACACTACACCCTACTTAACTCTCTTCAATTTACATCATTCCCTCCCCCTTTTATTAGAAGACACTATCTTGTATTAGGCATCTTAATCTTCTGACTCTTACAATGTTGACTGTCTTTGTTGTGTTCACAGAATCATAGGTTTAGAGGTTATGTTGTAAATGTATCAATGAAGGAGCAACACCACACCATCTTTTGTTCTCGATGTTTTGGTCAGATGTAGCTTTCTGAGATTGACTCTACCTGATGCAAATATTAGTTTCTTTCATGAGGGGTGTCTTAGTCAGTTTCTATTCCTTCCTGCACAAACATCATGACCAAGAAGCAGGTTGGGGAGGAAAGGGTTTATTGAGCTTACAGTTCCAAATTGCTGATATTACCAAAGGAGGTCAGGACTGGAACTCAAGCAGGTCAGGAAGCAGGAGCTGATGCAGAGGCCATGGAGGGATGTTTCTTACTGGCTTGTTTCCCCTGGCTTGCTCAGCCTGCTCTCTTATAGAACCTAAGACTACCAGCCCAAAGATGGTATCACCCACAAGGGGTCCTCTCCCCTTGATCACTACTTGAGAAAATGCCCCACAGCTGGATCTCATGGAGGTACTTCCCCAATTGAATCTCCTTTCTCTGTGATAACTCCAGCCTGTGTCAAGTTGACACATAAAACCAGCCAGTACAAGGGGAGAGAGATACATTTTTCTGTGGGTACAAGGATAAGTATTAACAATGCATTGAGATATTATACTGGCTTAGGGAAGTGAGAGTAGGAGACTTTCATCTAGATTTTTTCATCTCATCAGCTATGTATAGTTGACTACATTTACAATGCCAGGCATGAGTTTCTTCCTCTTGAGTGGTCCTTGAGTACAATTAAATTGCTATTGGTTCTCCCCAGTATATAGGTGCCACTTTTGAATTATTTGAATTATCCACCTGTTCAAGTTATTGTTGTGGTTCACAGAATTTGAGTAGGACTAGCAGCTAATTTTTCATTCTCCCTGGACATCTTGCAATATACCTTTGAAAACCAAAAGATCTACTCTTCAGCAAGGAGCCATCTAAGTCAGATATAGTTTGATTCCTCTAAGTCCTGTGCTGTAAATGTATGGTGTCTTTAGCAAACAGTATATCAGCAATAGCCTAATTTTTGGTGGGGTGGGGTTATAGTGTCTCTTCCTTGGAAATTTCTCATGCTTGGAATCTGGCATATACTCCTTCTTTTAAATGGTTGACAGCTTATGCTCTAAGCTCAAGAATTGACAAATGGGACATCATAAAACTGCAAACATTCTGTAAGGCAAATGACACGGTCAATAGGACAAAATGGCAACCAACAGATTGGGAAAAGATCTTTACCTACCCTACATCTGATAGAGGACTAATATACAATGATAACAAAGAACTCAAGAAGTTAGACTCCAGAGAATCAAATAAATCTATTAAAATGGGGTACAGAGCTGTACAAAGAATTCTCAACTGAGGAATACAAAATGGCTAGGAAGCACCTAAAGTAATATCCAACATCTTTAGTCATCAGGGAAATGCAAATCAAAACAACCCTGAGATTCTACCTCACACCAATCAGAATGGCTACGATCAAAAACTCAGGTGACAGCAGGTGCAGGAGAGGATGAGGAAAAAGAGGAAGATTCCTCTGTTGCTGGTGGGATTGCAAGCTGGTAAAACCACTCTGGAAATCAGTTTGACAGATTTCCTCAGAAAATTGGACATATTACTACCTGAGGACCCAGCTCAATATAATTTTAAGGGAAATTCATATGTATTCATGATATAATAGTATTAGCGAATACTATTCAAATATAAAGAAAAATTAATTCCCAAAACTTTAGGTAAATGCATGGAAATATACTCAGTAAGGTCTCCCAGACCCAGAATGATAATTGGTAAAAGTTTTTCTCTTCTTAGTGCATGTGTTTGTGTGTATGTGTACACTTGTTTGTGTATGTGTGTGTCTGTATTCTCAAAATCTTTATATGGTATCAAATAGCCTGAATAAATTATAGATACTGGAAAGTAAACTGGACCATGGTTGGGAAAGGGTGTGGATCAAGAGCTCTAGAGGACATAATAGCATGACACAGTAGCTACAAAGAGGAAAATGAGAAACACTGCTTGGCAGACTAATCTGGAAGAGAATGAGGAAACATTATAGAGAGAAAAAGCAAGGTGAGACGAATAAATATGTTTAAAACTTAGAGGGATGTCTTACTAGTTTAACCTTGTTGCACTTATATTTTTGCTGGTTTAAACTTGTACAGATATTCTGTATGCTTTCACAGCTTTCATTATTTCATAAGTTCACTACTTTTGTTTTAGAAGACATTTTTTTCGGAGTTATCTTTTGCCCTTTGTTCTTGCTATCGAGCTCCTCTTCCACTTAGATATATGAGTCTTGAGAAGAAGGGGTTTGAAACAACCTTCCCATTCATTTAGAACTGAGGGATCTCCAATCTCTCACTCTATCCTCATTGTTAAGTATGGGGTCCCAATAGTAACTTCTATATACTGAAGGTGTAGCTTCTCTGATGACACTTTAACACATTTCTATGGCTATACATATATGCCTTTGGGAGTGATTTTATTGCTATGTCTCCTCAGCAGAAGAATAATAGTCTATGTCCCCCTGTGGTCTATGATCTATGTAGTTTCAGGTTAGTAGTCCAACCCTTAACCAATATGCAATTAATAGCTGCTGAGAAAGAAAAAAATCATTTTCTCCAATGTACTTTCACTGGATACATAAACCAAATTAATAGACATGACATGTCATCCAGAAACCCAGAATACATGGCTAACACTAAATGGATTTGATTCCCTCTCTCTCTCTCTCTCTCTCTCTCTCTCTCTCTCTCTTAGTTTTGTCAACAGACTTTTCATGGGACTGGTCCAGGCAAATAAACCACAGTAGAAACAATAAAGGAAGACACAAGAAAAGACAAGACTGGGGGATTTCCTTCTCCTCCACACCTGTTCTAGCCAAAACAAATTCTGTCTATGCTGGAAAAGGGTTCAGTCACTACACTCTAAATTGAACTTCACAGTAAGTCCAATAGTCTTAAATTGAATTTTAAATAGACTTCATTTTCTTATAATGCTAGTCAGGCCGACCTCTCCAGTTTCAGGTTAGTACCTGCTTAATGAACTATTTGCAATTCAGAACTTGAATGGTGAAGGGCAAAGAAAAATGAAATCCAATGGAACATCAAAGGGTACCTAAACCACACTCTGAGGAACAAAACATGGCTCAGAATACAACCAGATCCCCCATAGCTCCCGGGGAGTAAATCACTAACCAAGGAGTACACATGGCTCTAGATGCATATGTAGCGGAGGATGGCCTTGACAGGCATCAATGGGAAGAGAGGTCTTTGGTCCTATAAAGGCTCCATAGATGCCCCAGTGTAGGGGGATCAAGGGCAGGGAGGCAGGAGTGGGTGGGTGGGAGAAGGAACACCCTCATAGAAGCAGGGGGAGTCGTGATTGGATAAGGGTTTTCCAGGAGAGGGGAAAACAGGGAAAGAGGATAAAATTTGAAATGTAAATGACAATGTTCATAGCCAGAAGCTGGAAAGAACCCATATGTCCCTCAACAGAGGAATGGATAAGAAAATGTGGTACATTTACACAATGAAATAGTACTCAACTATTAAAAACAATGAATTTATGAAATTCATAGGCAAATGGTTGGAACTAGAAAATATCATCCTGAGTGAGGTAACCCAGTGACAAAAGAACACACATTGTATGCACTCACTGATATGTGGATATTAGCCCAGAATCTCAGAATACCCAAGATATCATTCTTAGACTACATGAAGTTCAAGAAGAAGGAAGACCAAAGTGTGGATACTCCAGTTCTTCTTAAAAGGGGGAACAAAATACCCTTGGGAAGAGATACAAAGACAAAGTATGGAGCACAGACTAAAGGAAAGACCATCCAGAGACTGCTCCACCTGAGGATCCATCCCATATACAGTTTCCAAACCCAGACTCTATTGTGGATGCCAACAAGCGCATGCTGACAGGAGCCAGACATAGCTGTCTCCTGAAAGGCTTCTCCAGTGCCTGATAAATACAGAGGAGGATGCTCTCAGCCAACCACTGGACTGAACACGGGGTAACCAATGGAAGGGCTAGAGAAAGGGCCCAAGGAGCTTAAAGGGTTTGTAGACCCATAGGAGGAACTACAATATGTACCGACCAATATCCCAAGAGCTCCTAGGGATTAAAACCACCAAACAAAGTGCTCACATGGAGGGACCGATGGCTCCAGCAACATATGTAACAGATGATGGCCTTGTTGGACATCAATGAGAGAAGAGGCCCTTGGTCCTGTGAAGGTTCATTGTCCCAGTGGAAGGGATTGACAGGACAGGGAAGTGGGAGTGGGTGGGTTTGTGAGCAGGAGAAGAGCGGATGGGATTGGGAATTTGGGGAGGGGAAACAAGGAAAGGGGATAACATTTGAAATGTACATGGAGAAAGTATCTAAGAAAAAAAGAAAAAAGAAGAAAATATCCAATTTTTAAAAAAGAAAGAATATTTGTCTAATTTTAAATGGACTACATGATTTTTATGAGGTGTGTGTGTGTGTGTGTGTCTGTGTGTCTCTCTGTGTGTGTGTGTGTGTGTGTGTGTGTGTGTGTGTGTATGTGTGTGTGTGGTTGGCTTTTGATTTAAGTTTTAAATTTTGTCTTATTGGATTGTTGGATTTATTTATTTATTTATTTATTTATTTATTTATTTATTTATTGAGAGAATAATGAAGTTGTGTCTGTAAAGAGTGGCAAAGCTTCTGGGAAGAATTGATTGGTGGGAAAAATAATCAAAATATGTTGTGTGGAAAAATAAGTAAAATTAAATGAAAGAGAAAGAGAGAGAGAGAGAGAGAGAGAGAGAGAGAGAGAGAAACAGAGACAGAGACAGAGACAGAGACAGAGAGAAGTCTTCCCTGTAAAGACAGTGTCCATGGGACCAGTACTGATTTATAGTAAATAATCTACAGTATATGTAATCAGAAAATAAAAAGGACACAATACAAGACAGAGAAGGGGTATTTCCTTCTATTCTACTTCTATTGTTGGCGAACCTAATTTTGCCTGTTCTGGGAAGTATTCACTCACTAGGCTGTAAATTAAACTTCAGAGTAATTCAGTAGTCTTAATTGTAATTGAAGTAGTAGCCTTTTCTTTTTCTTTTTTTAATTTTTATTTTCTATATTCAATGTTTACATTCCAAAGGCTTTCCCCTTTCCCAGTCCCCCCCCTCCCTATGTCCCATAGGGCCTCTCCCCCCAACTATTCCCCAATCATTCCCCCTCCCCCCACAGTTTCTCTACAAAACTGGATCCAATCTTTCCAGGCCCATGGTCCTCTCCTTTCTTCTTGGGAATCATTTGACTTGCTAATTGTGCCTTGAGTATTTAGGGCTTATGGGCTCATTAATATCCACTTATCAGTGATTGCATTTCATGTGTATTCTTTTGTGATTGGGTTAGCTCACTCAGGATGATATATTCCAGGTCTAACCATTTACCTACAAATTGCATGAATTCATTATTTTTAATTGCTGAGTAGTATTCTACTGTATAAATATACCACATTTTCTGTATCCATTTCTCCTTTGAGGAATATTTGGGCTCCTTCCAATTTCTGGCTATTATAAACAAGGCTGCTATAAACATAGTGGAGCATGTGTCTTTATTGTATGCAGGGGAATCCTCTGGGTATATGCCCAGGAGTGGTATGCCAGGGTCCTCTGGAAGAGACATGCCCAATTTTCTGAGGAACCGCCACACTGATTTCCAGAGCGGTTTTACCATTTTGCAATCCCACCAACAGTGGAGGAGTGTTCCTCTTTCTCCACATCCTCGCCAGCATTTGTTGTCTCTTGAGTTTTTAATCTTAGCCATTCTGACTGGTGTGAGGTGGAATCTCAGGGTTGTTTTGATTTGCATTTCTCTGATGACTAATGATGTTGAACATCTCTTAAGGTGTTTCTCAGCCATCCAAATTTCTTCTGGTGAAAATTCTTTGTTTAGCTCTGTGCCCCATTTTTGATAGGGTTATTTGGTTCTTTGGGGTCTAACTTCTTGAGTTCTTTGTATATATTGGATATTAGCCCTCTGTCGGATGTGGGGTTGGTGAAGATCTTTTCCCACTTTGTTGGTTGTCGTTTTGTTCTTCTGACAGTGTCCTTTGCCTTGCAGAAACTTTGTAATTTTATGAGGTCCCATTTGTCAATTATTGATCTTAGTGCATAAGCTATTGGTGTTCTGTTCAGGAACTTTCCCCCTGTGCCTATGTCCTCCAGGGTCTTCCCAAGTTTCTTTCCTAATAGTTTCAGTGTGTCTGGTTTTATGTGGAGGTCCTTGATCCACTTGGAGTTGATCTTAGTGCAAGGAGATAAGAGTGGGTCAATTCTCATTCTTCTGCATGTTGACCTCCAGTTGAACCAGCACCATTTGTTGAAAAGGGTATCTTTTTTTTCACTGGATGGTTGTGGCTCCTTTATCAAAGATCAAGTGACCATAAGTCTGTGGGTTAATTTCTGGGTCTTCAATCCTATTCCATTGATCCACTTGCCTGTTGCTGTACCAATACCATGCAGTTTTTAACACAATTGCTCTATAGTACTGTTTAAGGTCAGGGATATTGATTCCCCCAGAAGTCCTTTTATTGTTGAGAATAGTTTTAGCTATCCTGGGTTTTTTGTTGCTCCAGATGAATTTGAGAATTGCTCTTTCTAGATCTATAAAGAATTGAGTTGGGATTTTGATGGGGATTGCATTGAATCTGTATATTGCTTTTGGTAAGATGGCCATTTTTACTATATTGATCCTGCCAATCCAGGAGCAAGAAATATTTGTCCATCTTCTGAGGTCTTCTTCGATTTCTTTCTTCAAGGACTTGAAGTTCCTGTCATACAGATCTTTCGCTTGTTTGGTTAAAGTTACGCCAAGGTACTTTATGTTGCTTGTGGCTATTGTAAAGGGTGTTATTTCCCTAACTTCTTTCTCAGCCTGCTTGTCCTTTGAGTACAAGAAGGCTACCGATTTGCTTGAGTTAATTTTATAGCCAGCCACTTTGCTGAAGTTGTTTATCAGCTGTAGAAGTTCTCTGGTGGAGTTTTTTGGGTCACTTAAGTAAACTATCATATCATCCGCAAATAATGATAGTTTGACTTCTTTCTTTCCAATTTGTATCCCTTTGACTTCCTTATGTTGTCTAATTGCTCTCTCTAGAACTTCAAGTACTATAGTGAAAAGATATGGAGAGAGAGGGCAGCCTTATCTAGTCCCTGATTTTAGTGGGATTGCTTCAAGTTTCTCTCCATTTATTTTGATGTTGGCTACTGGTTTGCTATAGATTGCTTTTACTATGTTTAGGTATGGGCCTTGAATTCCTGCTCTTTCCAAGACTTTTAGCATGAAAGGATGCTGAATTTTGTCAAATGCTTTTTCAGCATCTAATGAGATGACATGTGGTTTTTTTCTTTTAGTTTGTTTATGTAGTGGATTACATTGATGGATTTCTGTATATTGAACCATCCCTGCATCCCTGGGATGAAGCCTACTTGATCATGGTGAATGATCATTTTGATGTGCTCTTGGATTCGTTTGGCAAGAATTTTATTTAGTATTTTTGCATCGATATTCATAAGAGAAATTGGCCTGTAGTTCTCTTTCTTTGTTGGATCTTTTTGCGGTTTAGGTAACCAAAGGGCACAGAGACAGTATCCAAATTAACAAAATTAGAAATGAAAAGGGAGACATAACAACAGAAACTGAGGAAATTCAAAACATCATCAGATCCTACTACAAAGGTCTATACTCAAAACAACTGGAGAATCTAGAGGAAATGGACAATTTCCTAGACAGATACCAAATACCAAAATTAAATCAGCATCAAATAGATGAGCTAAATAGTCCCATAACCCCTAAAGAAATAGAAGGGGTTATAGAAAGCCTCCCAACCAAAAAAAGTACGGGACCAGATGGTTTTAGTGCAGAATTCTACCAGACCTTCAAAGAAGACTTAACACCAATACTTTTCAAACTATTCCACAAAATAGAGACAGAAGGGATACTGCCCAACTCATTCTTTGTAGTAGCCTTTTCATTGTCCTAAAATGCCACTCAGGCTGAACGCCAGCTAAATCTTCTGGTTACCTGATGATAGTCCTTAAAGTAGAGGCCACCCTAGACCCTGGGAGGCAACTTTGAAAACGGGGACATCAGATGTGAAGATATGATTTCCCAATAAGAATTATGTTTTCAAATTTTTGTTTTTGTTCAGTTTTAGAACATGAATCTTGATTCTTTGTCATTTCAAATACCAAATTATCAATAGATTAAGGGTTTTGTGTGAGAAAAGAAAAGAAGTCAATTTACTGGGTTGATATGGCTTCATGTGGTCCATAGAGTTGGATGTACAGAAATTATGGAAAATATCTTGAACACATTCTTATTGAGTTAATACTTTATTTTTTGGAATATAGAGTGGCCTTTAATTGTGAGTGTTTTCTTGAACTACAAAAAAATATAATAAAATAAAAAATAAAGAAGATGAGAGAAAATACATTTTTTGCTTGTTTAATGTTAATATTTTGTACATAGTAATTTAGAATCTTTCCAAACTACCTATTCGCTTTCTGTCTGAAATTTAAGGAATATTTATAGCGACCCCATTCAAGATGGTTTTAGTTAAGTTTACAAGCTTAATTCACACTTGACATTAGGAAAAAATATTTTTACTCTTGGTCATACTTTATTTTGAAAATGTACCATTGAATTTTGTATATTTTTTTCACTTATATTCAGTAAAGTAGCCCAATAAAAAATGTTAGCTCTTTGTGGCTGTTTCTTTGTAATATTTTATTTTGTGTAAATATCTGGTGTTCTATTTGACTCGGCTTGAAGCATTTCTGTTCTGTCATAATACGAAGGAATTGATTATCTAAGTGTCATGTCCCTAAGGTTTGCCCTGGTTTTGACATGCGAATACTTGACTTTTAAGTGAGTTCTAATGCAGGCAGCATGCACTCTATCCCTGGGCGTCACATTTCTTTCAATAGCGGTCACATTAACAATTACTGCAGGGCATCTAAATGGATGCTGTGAAGTAAATAGAAAAGGGATGGACCACAGCTAGGAAGCTTGAAAAGGAAATTGAATCAGAACACTTTGACAAACCACTTGTAAGAAGTGAGACATTGTCATTTTTAAAAGCCTGGACATCAGCGAAGCACACTGACTGTCTCAAGTTCGAATGGTAGCAGATAAGATGAATAATTTGTCTCACAACATTGGGAGAGAAATTGTGTTAGCATCAAATATCTTTCCCTCAAAAATTAAAGCATTTACTTTGAAAGACATACGAATACTCCCTATACTTTTGTCTCTAGTAACTATGTTTACCCATTGTGTAGGTGCCAGCTTTTAAGACTCTCTCTCTCTCTCTCTCTCTCTCTCTCTCTCTCTCTCTCTGTGTGTGTGTGTGTGTGTGTAAATATGTGATTGCGTCATGTGTACTTTCAGCTACTGTGTACTATATCATTGTATCTGACATAAATATAACACCTTATTGACTCATTATATCATGTGTTTTTTTGTTTTGATGAAATGAACTTTCACTATGAGGCTCAGGCTGGCATTAAAACCATTGCAAACTTTCCATGTTTCCTCCCACATCCTGGACATACAGAAATTCACCACATTTATCTGTAGCATTCCACCTGTAAGGAGTTTAAAATCAGATTGAGGAAAAAAAGATATTTTTTAAAAATATCACTCGTTATATTTCATTCATAGACTAGGAAGCAACTAAAATGTTACCTAATATGCCAATTTTATTTTTAAAAATGAGTGGGAATAATTTTTCACAGTGATTCAATAAAAAGATAATATAAAACTTGCATTTTTCATCAGAAAAAGCATCATCTCAAAAGCATTCCCCTACTTGCTTGAATATTCCTAAAGTTTTTGTTTGTAAAGGGAAACATTTTGTTAGAAATACTTTCCATGTAAAAGTTAAAATGTATTGCTTCTTGAAAATTAAGCATGTTGATTTATCTATATATATTATAAAAAATATTTAACATTATCAGAGGTGGATGCTCACAGCCAACCATTGCACTGAACACTGGGTCCCCAGTGGAGGAGTTAGAGAAAGGACTGAAGGAGTTGAAGGGGTTTGCAGCCCCATAGGAGGAACAACAATATCAACCAACCTGAACCCCCAGAACTCCTAGGGACTAAAGCATCAACCAAAGAGTACACATGGAGGGACCCATGGCTCCAGCCACATATGTAGCAGAGGATGGCATTGTCAGACATCAGTGAGAGGGACATCAATGAAAGGAGAGGCCCTTGGTCTTGTGAAGGTTGTATGCCCCAGTGTAGGGGAATGTCAGGATAGGGAAGCAGGATTAGGTGGGCGGGTGGGTGGGTGGGGAAACATTCTCATAGAAACAGGGGGAGGGTAAATGGGATAGGGGGTTTTTGGAGGGAAAAACTAGGAAAGGGGATAACATTTAAAATGTAAATGAAGAAAATATCTAAATAAAAAGGAAAGAAAACAAACAAACAAACAAAAAAAAAAACACTAGCATACCTTTAATCCCAGCACTTGGGAGGCAGAGGCAGTGGATTTCTGAGTTCGAGGCCAGCCTGGACTACAGAGTGAGTTCCAGGACAGCCAGGGCTATACAGGGAAAACCTTCTTGAAAAACATATATACATATATATATATATATATATATATATATATATATATATACATTACAGGTTCATTAAAGGTTCATTACAGGTTCATTAAAGTATTATTTCAGGATGTAGGTATTGCTTTTAATTATCTAGTAACCTAGTATATCTATCTATCTATCTATCTATCTATCTATCTATCTGTCTATCTATCTATCTATCATCTTCCCTCCCTCTCCTTCAATTTCACCAGACTTTGTAAGATGTAATATTTTGAGAAAACTGTCTCAAAATTGCTGTACCAATATTACAAAACTAATGAGTTTAAACTTTGCTATATTCAATATTTGGATTGTTGATTTGATTCAAACATATATAGCATTATCAGCAAATGGCTAAACAATAGCTAATATCCTAGAGTGGTGACAAATATCATAAGGTGGGTGTTGCTTAGTTCATACACACCAATATACTTTTAATTGCAAATTATCCAGAAGAAACACACAAAGTTCACCCAAGTGGACAACTTGAGAGTGTAAGAAAACTAAAATGTGTTAGAAGTTCTGGCTGCTGTGTCTGGCTGTTGATACACTCAATACTTCATCTGAAAGGAAGAAGACTTCTCTTTACGGATGACACCAAGTAAGCGTCGCTTTAAGCAGAGAGCATAAGAGCAGCAGAGCCTGTCTTGCAGTGTCAAAATATAGATTGTATTTATGTTGAGTTATATACAGCAAGAATAAGAGAAGGGAGCAATGTTCCCCATGTCAAGAGATCTACTGTATCAAGTTCCGGTCTGAGGATTTTTACCTATAAATCACAGTCACACTCATTTTTGCTTTTATATAGGAAACAGAACATGTGGTAAAATCAATAAGTCCAAAGGCATGTAAAGCAATCTCCAAAAGAAATAATATATATTATTATCAATAATAAATCAATATTTATTAATAAATAAGCAATATTAGACCCTTTAATAAATGTTTGTCAGATGGATTTATTTACATTGCTTCTAAGGATAACACATATGACCTGTTCTTATCAAAGAAAAGTTGATAACCTGTTCTAGGTGATTTTATTGGGCTAATTCATACAAGTATCATCAGATAGAAATGTATACTGGAAATCTAGTCCATACATAAAAACAAAGACACAGAAATTCTTTTCTGTGAATAGCAATCTCATCTGCAATAACATCGATATTTTCAGATATTGGACAGGACCCATCTCTGTTAGGTACTCAGTTTTTCCCCCCTCAGAGCTCCAAATTCAATACAGCGCCAAACATATGATAGCAGACACTCTACTGCTCTGTTCTACCCCATCCTTTGACTCTTGCAGTCATGTTTTTTCCAGGTAACTCGGAATGATCTTGACTTCTGAGGGTATCTCAGTTAATCTTCCTAGTGTAACTTCCTTGACTTCCTGGTATAACCTCCTCTAAGTCCTGAAATTTCAGATGTGCATAATTAACTCTTCTTCATGTGCCTTAGGTAGAAATTATACTTTCAGCACAGTACATCTAATTGCTGTTTCAGTAACATTCCCTTAAAATAAAAGAAATATGAAGAATACTAGGTTTTGAATATATATCAGGGTAAAATAGGGTTGTTTAGAAATAATAGGACTGGTACCCCTTTCCATTATGCGTTGCTTTCTCAAATTGCTTAGGTTCAGACCACAGTGGCACACTCCAGCTCCATTGTGTCTCACTAGGGATATTTTCTGGCTGGAAGAATATACTGATTTTTATTAAAAAGCGATCACATAGGAAACAAGTTATTCATAACTTCATTTTTAATATTGAATATATGAGGTGCATTAACATCTATAAGCTGGGGAATGAATCAATTTATAACATTTATGCATCGCAACATAATCTCAGAAATGGCCAAAAGGAACATTCATGAAGAAGAATAAGTTTTACTCATATCATGGTAAATGAAAGATGTTAGTTGTTGTTATTTTAGCTACCTCTATAAGCTTTCAAATATCACAGTATAATTTTTATCTACTTATACAAGAGAAGTTGAATAAATCCACAGGAAATATGAAGAATAAACCCAGAGACCTATTCTCTTTACAAAGAGTGTACAAAGAATTGAGAAAGGGATATAATATTTTCAGTCACAAATTTTCTTTGAAGAAGATCTGAAGCAATCATAGAAAAATGCTAACACATGCATATATAAAAGCCAAATATACATGCATTGTATATTTCCCTCTAAAGCAAATGTCTAACAGTTTTTTTTAATGAGTTCAAAACAGATTTCAAACTCATGCATCTACTTAGGTTGAAAATATTTAGTCTCTCAGAAATGATAACTTCAAGTGCTTACTAAATGTTTTTAGTAATAGTATTTGATTCAAAATTAATCATATTTCTAAACATCAGTACTTTAACTTTATATCTTACTTTCCTGTAGTCTGAAACAAAATTACCCCTAACCATTTATACTGTGTCCTGTAAGAAAAGTCATGTTTGAAAATTTTGCTAACTTTTGGTATTCATTTGCTTATATTTCTTTACCTCTCTGTCTGTCTGTCTGTCTTTCTGTCTTTGTATGTGTATGTGTGTGTATGTGTGTGTGTGTGTGTGTGTGTGTGTGTGTACATTTTAAAATATACTTCATGAAGACTGGGTTTATTGTTCAGCATTATAATTTAGAGCTAAAATAGTCTCTGTCCTGTAACTAGGACTCGATTATTATAAAAAGTTATAGTCATATGAAGAATATATTTTTATAATCTCAATTTTGTACAACAAGAAAAAGCATAGGAATATCAAAAATGCGTAAAAACTTGGAAAATTAGCAAATGGAAGATTCAAGATTTAACTCAAATACCCCCCACACATGATAGTTTTCTCTGAAAAGGAGTTCATAGAATTTTTTTCAGCCTGGCCTACAGAATTTTGAAACACAAACCTTAAACATACAATCTACTGAAGTAACAAGTCACAAGGTATCTGTTAGTGCATTTATCTAAAGCTCTGAATTCTGTGTTTAATTCTTAGAGCTTCTTTGCTGTAACGGGGTCCTCAGTTCTTGAAACTTGCCAGACAATATCTGCAATTGACATACGACTTGAAATCTACTCAAAGTATCGTTATTCCAACAAGAAAACAAGACTATCACCAAAAATAAATAAATAAATAAATAAAAATAAATAAAAAAATAAAAAAAATCAATGGAAAAGGGGGTTAAGAAAGTAAGGAGGGAGGAGAGAAAGCAGGAAGGCAGCTTAAGTAAATCTGAAGGAAGGCAGGTTAAGTAAATCTGAAAAAGATGCAATTTCCTCCCCAATTCCAGTCCAGAGTAGAAATAAATGTATGCATACACCCTAAGCCTTTTCATAGAATAACATTTTTATATTCAAGAAGTCCTTCTTTCTGTGCTAATTCCATGGCTACCTGAAGCCCCAGAGCAATGTATGCTAAGAATTTGAAGTGGAAAAACTAAGACATCTAAGAGACTAAGAAAAACTCATGCCTTCCATCTGTCATGCCTGTTATGCATTGGCCTTGGATTAAACCGATCCAGAGAAAAACTCATCAAGAACTATAGAGCTCCTCCTGGTGGTAGGCTTCCGACACTGAAGCGTCTTCTTCAAGCTTAGAACAAAAGAAACATTAAGCAAATGCATAGTTTAAATCAGCTGTAAGTTACATAACTGTATTCTTAGGAAACTATAGGTTGCCTAAGTTGAAACTGTGCAATTGAAAGTCAAAACATGCTGTCTTAACTATTAGCAAGATTGGATTTAAGGTTTGCTCGAGCATCAAGAACAATGGATAATCACAAGAATTCCAGACTCACACAACCAAATCATCATTAGTCTTTGATACTCCAGTGACAGTTCCTTTTAAATTTAAAATGTTATTTATGATTTTTCACCTAGTAAAAATATTTCATAGTATTATTATAGCAGAGAAACTGAGACCTTAATGACTTAACACTCTGAAGGTCACTAGACCTGTACAGGCTGAACCAGGATTTACACCACGGCTTGCATGCTTTTAAAGCCTTTTGCTGTCTTCTCTTGTGTCACATGACTTCCACTAAATTATAATGAATGTCCAGACGCTGAGAAAATTAAAAATATATCATTGATACTTCACATCTCTGTTCAGTTATTATAGCTGATGCTCTTGCTATTTATGGGAGGGTGGCTGAAAGGAGAAAAGTATGAGTCACTGTATACATATCATGCAGCTAATGTAGTCACTGTCTCCAGAGCCTGTCACCATGTGCAGCTCTTCCACTTCCCTCAGCCAGCTGTCCAAAGCCTTTGCACAAAATGAGCTCTCCCAGAACTGATAGCTCAATTCCCTAGTGAGTTGGCTGCTCCTGCCTTTCAGGGTCCCAGGTATACAGCAGCGCTTCAACACTTGAGGTGAGCTCCCAGCATGCACTGGAGGCATATCTACTTTGCATACTCAGGGTTATGAAACGGACACTGTGTGATCCAGCTGTGCAGCAAATTCACGAGGCAGTATCAAGGCCATTCGTTGATTTAATACTTCCAAAAGGTGCCTTATACCATTTGCTGAAAAGAATTGTCTGCTTCTGAACAAAATCAGTTCATGTACTAAGCCACAGATATAAGTGCTTTAAATGTATCCTTTAATTTTAAAAATATATTTTCTCTAAAATTTATTTTAAAAAATAGAAGCAGAGCATGACATACACTATACATATGGTGTAACAATTTGGTGCTCTTTGTGTTGTTAACTTAAAGTGATTACATGTGATGTGGTCATCCCTTTGATTCTCATAGGTGCCAGGAGAGCTCATGTTTCACTGAGATAATATGGGAGGTTGGAAGATGATTGCCCCTCCTCCAAGTCACTTAGCAATGCGACTTTTGAATTCCAAGAAGCAAATGCCAGAAAATTGGTTCATTTGCCTCACTGCTCAGAGTTTCTGTAGACACTTGCTCATCTGGTTGCTCACAGGAGTTCACAAGGTAGAGTTTGCGTGTTGTGCATTTCTCCCACACACTCTGAGCTCAAGTGAGGTCACAAGAAGCTAGGCAAAGCAATATCAGAGAGCTTGACGAGCCAGGCAGTCCCTGTGCCTCTGGTGGTGGATGGTGTTTGTCGGGCTGGGAAGGTATTAAAGTCGCCATGCCTCTGAGGTGTGTCCACATAAAATCCATAAATGCCATAAATGCCACAGAACATTTTAATTCCACTGTGCTTATGAAGGCAGTGTTTTCCCTGTTATAAAAAGGTTCATATTGAGCCCTTTAAAATGCAGCTTTAGGATTTTGTTGAGTTGATCAGAGAGTTCATAAAATGCTTTCTGTTTGGGACTTTTGCTGTTCAATGCTAAGTGGCAAGGTGTGAAGCTTAATTTAACTGTAATGAAAATTAGCTGTACTGTTTGGTTTCACATTGGGACTGCCATCCTGGAGGTCAGTACTAATGATATGTCAGGCTCTTCCTGACAGTTTGAATACAGCACGGTTTACTCAGTGCTCAGCCAAGTCAGGAGCACAGGATGAGCAGGTATTGAACTGTCAAGAGGCGACACCCTGGTGACAGCTGATGCCTTGGACATCACCCCCATTGCAGAGTAAACGGCCTCTGCCACTTTCCCTGTTCCTTATAATAAAATAATTTTTGGTCAAAGTTAAAAGTGTGTTTAAAGGAATCATTAGGGTTTTAAACACTTGAAATCCATGGAAAAAGAAACACAATGAAATTGCTGTGGAATTTAAAGAAACCTTGGAGAGCTAATGGGAGGTGCTTGTTATGTTGATGTGCCTTGTGATTGCACTTCTCTAGGGAGGTCTGCAGAAAATACAATAATAACATGGTGTAAATTTGGGTGTGAAAATTTATATTCATGGGCTGTATTGTTTTATTCATTAATTCTTTTCTCACTTTGAATGATTCAATAATATAAAACAAATTGTTTTATTTAGCATTTGCCTCAGATCACAAGAAAATTTATATACAACAGTTCAGGGACTGATAAAACCTTTTCCCTTTCTACACTATTTTTTTTAAAACCTCTGAGCTCATATCTCCCCAAAACATGGAGTGGAAATCTTTGGTTGTGTCATATGATGCTTTACTGTAGCAGGCTCATGTGATGTCTTGCTGAAGCAGACCCATGTGAGGAAATGAGATGTTTGGAGAGAATGGAAGTAGGACCCAACAGAGAGTCATGGCATGCTTGCATTGCTACCTGTGCAATGCTTCATTGGACTCATGACTTCACTGATATCCACTTCCTTGACAGAGGTACTGCTGAGAGTTTCTGGTATTCTTGCAGTTTCTGATTGCTCTAGCTGACTCGTGCTGATTAGATGGAGGCTAATCCAGTTGTTTCTACTGGATTGTGCTTCTGCTGCTGTTGCTGATTAGTGAATGGTGGCTCATTTTAAACTGGATGTTTGTTACTACTGAACTGGACTGGTGGTATCCTGACAACAGACATTGGAATCAACTCAAAGAACTACTTCTAAATAGGGCCACCTCCCATTGTTCTATTTACTCTCTTTCCTCTCCTACCTTTGGACAATGTACTATGAGGGTGTTAGAAGCATTTGAGAGCCCTTATTAAAATAGATTTGGAAAAGTCTAAACCTACAATGGAGAGCTGAGCCATTTAAAATCAATTTCTAATTGGGATATAATTTTAAAAATACTATGTGATTATAGGAAATTGGTGTTTATATAAGACTTTCAACAATGATATTGTATTAGAACGAATTTGTCATCTTATTTACAATGCAAAATATCTTTTATAGTAGCTTAGTAATATCTTTTTACTTGTACAAATATATATTTAAAATTCTGTGATGTTTCTGAAATGAATGATTTAATTTTCATGCATGTAATTGTTATTATTAATCTTTTCATTTCCTATGCTCTTTGACTTATTAGAAATACATCAATAATTCTACAAATTATATAGGTAAATTAGGCAGGACAATAACTTCTATTGGTCTATAAAACATTCATATATTTATGCTGATTTTACTACTTAATTGTTGTGGCTTTTCCTTTGATGTATCAGAAAACATGTTCCTAGGGATGATTGACATGTGCTTTCCTAAACTCTATCTCCTTTCTTTATGAAATTTTGGCTGCTATTGAAAAATAAAGATGTAGAAAATAGCACAGGGTTATGGGTTGTGCTTGTGAGAGGGCTCACAGGAAAATCCAGGCAATAAAATTACACACTGAAGCACATCAGTTCAGATCTGCCCGTCAGTATAGGAAAACTGGTAAAGACCTGAGTAGGTGAAAGTGTCTGTTCCCTGCTCCATGAGGATCGCTGCCTATAAAACAGAATTCTCTTGTTCCTGATTTCACTCACTTATGGTAGAATTAGAAACATTTGAATATATATATATATATATATATATATATATATATATATATGCTGATAAATAAATAACATTTTAAAATGTTGTCTAAATATCTCTGTGAAAGACAATAACACTTTTGCCAAAGAAAAACCATAATGTAGCATATAGCGGGAAAAATTTTTTATAACTATGAAAACAAATTGTCTGCACATGCACCGTGTGCTTAATGCAGCAGTTATGTTCTTTTCAATGAAATCAGGAAGTAACCTTGGGGCTTATGAGATTGCTGAACGGGTAGAGGCACATACTGACAAGCCTGATGAGCTGTGCTCATTCCCAGGACTCACATCATAGAGAGGAAAAAAGCAGCTCATGCAAGTTGTCCTTTGATTTCACATCGTGTGAAAATCTCATAGAGTAGAAATACACACACACACACACACACACACACACACACACAAACTATACATATTTCCATGCTGGCTCTTTGGTTGGTGGTCTAAAGAGCTTCTAAGGGCCTATGTTGAAATAGCTGGAACTAGAAAATGTCATTCTAAGTAAGGTAATCAAGACTCAGAAAGACAAACATGTTGTGAACTTACCATGCCACAATCCACAAAACCAAAGAAGCTAAGTGAGGAGGAGCCAAAAGAAAATACTTGAATATCACAGAGAAGGGGAAATAAAACAGATATGGGGGGATTGTAATGGAGGGAGGGAACTGGATGGGAGAGGGTAGGGGAGGAGAACAAGAGGGATCAAGTGTAAGAAAGACAGAGGGAGAGAGAATTAGGATTGATGGGGACAGGAGGGCATCTCTGGGACAAAATCTAGGACAAGAGAAACTCTCAGAAATTTATGAGGTTGACTCTAAGACTTCTAGCAATAGGATATGTGTTACCTGAAATGGCCACCTCCTGTAAACAGGCATGACTTCCTCCAAAGAAAGGATGGGATCACTAATCTAGGCACAGAACCTTAGACCCTCAACTTGTCCTGGATTTAAGGGAATAGTCATCCAATGATTAGAGCACCTAGAGATGAATGGCTCGAAAGAACACACCCCTGACAATATAAATGATATTCTCCTAAACTGTCAGAGAGGAGCTGACAAGTTATTTCTCTGTTGGTGAAATGAGCCAATTCAAGTCAAATGAAAATATATATAAGTGCGTGTTTATTAGGAAACAGCTTTCAGGTGAGCAAGCTCACTGGCGCAAAGGAAGGAGCTGATTGGAAACAGACACAGCCTCACATAGCCAAACACTAGCCATATAATAAGGATTGAAGGAAATAGAAGGGGTCTATGTCACCACGAAAAAATGTTTTAAAAAGGAAAAAGAAAAAGAAAAAATGTTGTGCTTAGCACATAATTCATTCAAATAATATATGCATAAATGTATTTTAAAAAGACAGAGAAACCTAACAATGACGTGTGAAGAAAGCTTAGTTAGTGCAGATCTTGGATTGTGTGTCTGAGAACAGGAGTTAATTCCCAGAACCTGGGGTAACAAAAAAGTCAGGAGAAGCGGCAGCTGATTATAATCTAACACTGAAGTGGAGACGGGTGGATCTCTGGTCAGCCTGACCTAATCAGAGAGTTTAATTCCAGTCAGTGAACCTTAAAAAAAATGAATTAACCCATTGTTTTGAAGTAAATGCTACTGCGGTATTGGAGCAAAATAATAAGCATAATAACATAATTGTTGTGTTCAATAACCTCCAGTGAAAAGCCCTGTAATATTACTGTGTATTATTAAATAAATTGCTTTAAATTTTCTCTTCTATTTTGGTTTCTTTACCAGGGAAAACTATAAAAACTTATTGTCTCCTACCAGATTTGGTACTATATTTACATTTCAATTACATCTTAACCTTAGCTGCATAACACCTAGAGTTGTAGTGTCACCAATTATATTGCTAGTAAGTTATATAATCTCCCAATTACAACCAAAAATAAATGCCAGGTGTTTGAATCTGGAGTCATTAGATTGTGCAGGAAGGGCTACAGCTGACCTCAGTCTGTCTTGCTCAAATATAACATACAACTCACAAGGGGGAAAGTAGCAAAAATAAGCACAAGAATCCTGCTGCATACAGACCAGAAGGCAGGATGGGGACCTTTGGAAGGAGAAAATAGCATCCTCCACGGGTAGTTGACACCTGTTCCCTGCTTGTCTGTGATTGTTTTGGTTCTGTCTGATGGATTTTTCCTTCTTTTTTCCCACAGTTTTATTTTGACCAATATACACTATGTTGCAAATATATACGCTAATTAAAATGTTAAAACGTATCTTCTTTTAGAAGTGGGCACATGGGATTACAGTGGCTATTTGAATGCTTTTCAAATAGCAGAAAAGGAAATTAAAGTGTAGAAAATGGTTAATTTATCAGTTCTTATTTGTAAAAGAGAAACAATTTGAACCCACGGGCCATGTTTTAAATGTAACGTTACAGATTCTTTTACTCAATTATATTTTATGAACTATAGAAAAATATTTGCTTAATTTTCTTTTTGAGCTACTTTAATTTTGTTAATAATTCTATAACGATGCTTAGCTAAACAATTGCCAATAATGGATGGTGAAATCTTTTGTGACTATGTAGTATATTCAAACACTGTCTAAAGCCATGTAATGTTTCTGGCCTGAACCATCCTGACTTCAGCCTGAGCAAGACCCTCTGTTTGAACCTGTCTATCCACTCAAATATAGCCCTTCTGCAATTGTGGCCACTGACTCTGGTGTCTTTACTGTTCCACATTTGCTTTTCATTTGGTGATCATATTAACATTTTCCTTATTTTATTTTAACTAACTTTAATTTACATTTTTATTATGTGTGAATGTATCACAAATGTGCATGTCTATCTATGCTTGTGTACATGTAAGCACATTCCAGTATGCACAGACACCAAAGAAAGACATCTGGTGACATTTCCTGGGACCTCACAGTGGCCTTATAGAAATTTTCTTCTTAATGTCATTGTCAGATTCTTGTTAGTGTTTATTATTTTAAATCTCAGATAAGATCATTCAACTATTTTGTTGAGAATATTAAAATGACCCTTTATCATTTAGAGAATTCTAAACTTTGAGGTTCAATTTCTACATGAGGTATTATTCCCTTGAGAATTCTATGGAGATGAGCTATGGGGAGTTTGTTGGTTCTCTCTCTCTCCACTTTACAGGGTTTCTAGGGATCAAAGTCAAGTCTTCAGACTCATGTGTTGAGCAATTTTAATCCTGAGCCATCTCACTGCTCCCAGTTGTCTCTTTGGCAGAGTTTTTACTGATATATCTTATTAGAATATAGTTCTGTAGTTCTTATTAACACTTCCTTATTCCTCTTTAAAGCAACTCTCATGTCCAATTCATTAAGCATCCATTTAAAGATTTTTTTTTCCCCGAAACATGCTGATATAAGTGCTGATGCATCTTTGCAGTTTCTTTCATTGCTCTATTTCCAGTGGGCACTTCACAGTAATGCTATTTATACTTGAATGTTTGACATATAAATAAGTAAAATGGAACTAAATGGAACTTTGGCAAGCCAAATACATATTAAGTAGTTTTATAATTATGTGTTTTGGAGTAAAAGACTTCAACAAAGAGCATAGCAATGCAATAAGATTTCTGCAAATTCCCATCTCTATATAAGGTCTTCAAATTTGAATGTGTGTTTGTGTGTGTGTGTGTGTGTGTGTGTGTGTGTTCCTAGTGGCTGATGTTTTAACCTATACATGTGTTCCTTTTTTGTTTCGTGGCACTACAATATATTGTGGTGGAATGTGTGATATAGTTGCATAACTCATAGTTGTCAGGGAAGAGAGAGAGGAGAGAGATAGAGAGAGAGAGAGAGAGAGAGAGAGAGAGAGAGAGAGAGAGAGAGAGAGAGAGAGAGAGAGAGAGAGAGAGAGAGAGAAAGAGAAACAGACAGACTAGTGTAGAAACTATTTCTCTTCAATCACATACTCCCAATGAATCTCTTCATATCCATATGAAGCAATGGGATGTGAACCCTCATCATATCCCATATCCTAAAAATTTCCTATCCCCCAATAGTGCCACATGTGAGCCTTAAATGCACATTATACACTCAAAGCATATCTCATCAACTGAAAGAAGGAGTGATTCATGAGTTTGAGGTTTCAGTCCTTGGATAGTCCAATTGCTTTTGCTTTTAACACAAACATGGCAAAACATGATAGTGCTGGAGGGTTGATGGTGGGAAGAGCTCTTATGGTATGGCAGGGAGGATGTTAAATGAGCAATCTTACTTGTGTAGCAGTACATATAATGATTTTGGAATAATACAGAGAAGTGTACTGTTAAGATGGTGTTAACATGTGTGAAGAATTCTATATTTTAAAATAATATCAGTGTAAAATAATACCTTTTTTGATACGTATTAGATTATAAATAACAATACACCATTTATCAAGTCAATAGCATCATTCAATCACTTCCCAAATATCCTATATTTTAGCCTTTTAGTCAAGCATTTATAACATGAGCAGTTGAATAATATTCAAGATCCAAATTATAATAATTTGCACATGACTCCAGTGAAAAATGCACTGAGTCTGTCTCCACATTGTTATAAGTTGTATAGAGGGGGAGTGGGTGTCTTGGGTATGTCTATGTTTGTTTCGTGGGATAAATACAGAATTGTACATTCTAGAGAGAAAGTTTGGAGAAAAGAATGAACGCGACAGGTAAAGACACTTGGCTGCTTCTGTAGGAATGTGGGAGTAGCCATGAATGAGAGATGAAAGAAGTACAGAGAGACAGAGGGGCACACCAGACACAGAATAAACACAGCAAACTTAATTCTAGCAAGCAGCTCCCATTGGGACTGTGGTAGAAACATCCTCAGAAGTGGGAATTTACCCAGGTTCTCTGGGTCAGATTTTTATGACTTAACTATCACAATTTTATCCCCTGACTTTGCAAGCACTGCCTCTAGCAGTCTGTCCATACAGGGCTCAGTTTCTAAGGTTTCTTTCACAATTTTAATGGAAGCATCTATGATCCCTAACTCTTGTCTGATGTTCACTACACTGTCAGCATAATATAGTTGATGTCAATTTCTTCAGCTACTGCAAACCCCATTTAAGCCATTGTTTAGCTGCCTTTAAGTGCCAAGGGGGTAAATAATGCAGAAACATCCTGAGGAAATAACTCTTCAAGAAGCCCCTTTAGAACAGGATAACCCTGTGTACTTTCTCAAATGCAACTCTGCAAAAGCAGATTTTACCTTCACAGATGCTTGTGATAGAGGAATTTTTCTTATTCTTCAGATTCACTCTGGAAGTATTCCCTGTTGTCCCTTTTCAAAGCACTTGGCTCGTTTTTTGTTTTTTATTTTTATTTTTTTGGTTTTTTTTTGTCTGTTTTGTTTAGTTTTGTTTTTAATAATGCTGATTTCTTCAGCATGGAGAACTTCCATGTCTGAAACATTGCACATTTCTTCTTTGGCCTTCTTCTGTTTCTTTCTTGAAATCTGTTTAAAAGCAGCCAGCATGATACAGGCTGCTATCAGAATGTGCTGTCATGAAATTTATTGGTCTGGCTTAACTAGATTGTCAATTTTAAACATTGCTTTCATAAATATTAGGGCACAAACAGAATAAGGTTGAGTACTGTTCCAGAATCTTGCATGACTGAGCCAACTTAGAATGAATCCTTCTTTTGGGTTTTAACCTCATGAACTGAGCCTAACTGCTTTATCAGCATCCAGGCTTCTGTAACCTTAAAAGAGCTACCAACTAACATTCTTTTGGGGAAATCCAGGATTCTTTAAGCCAATTTCTTCAGATGTCCCCACATTCCTTCAAATAAACATTTTCTAGCCTTCTAGAATATGTCATCAGGCACAGTCATAGTGATTCAACATCTTACTACCAATTATATGGTAGTAAGTCCCATTACTGTGACAAAATACTTCAGACAATCTGAAGAAGGAAAGGCTTATTTTGATTGATCCTCAGTTTCAGGAGATTCTTTTGATTTTCTTTTTGAGTTCACAGATTTGAGGTCTGTGACAGCATATCGCATGTAGGTGGGAGAAGGTGGTAGATGAAGCTATTTACCCCCATGACAGCCTAGAAATAAATACCCTAACAAGATGAAAACAGCATCATAATACTCCCTTCTGAGGAACACTTCTGAAATCCCACATTCTTTAACTAGTATCAAATAGAAAGGTTTCCAATATATCCCCAGTGGAGTCATGAACTTGTGATTAAACCTTTAGCATGGGGGATATTGGAGGACAACTAATAGACAAACTATAGAAAAAAAATATATATATATACATATATATGTGTATATATATAATATGTATATGTATAATATGTATATATATGTATATAATATGTATATATATAATTATTGTTATTACTTTTACTTGTTTACAGTCCAGTCATAGACCTCCCAGTCCACCTTCTCACAATTCCCCATCACATTCCTTCTCTCTCTGTCTTCAAGATGATGCCCTCCCCTTGCCAGGGTCTCACAAACAGGGAAAGAGAAATTCTCAATTTCATATAGAAAAACAAGAAATACAGGATGAAAAAATAAATTCTTAAAAATAAAAGGACTTCTTCAGGAATCACCATCCATGAACCCAAGTTGTACACAGAACAATAGTGATAAAAACTGCATGGTATTGGTACAGTGACAAACAAGTCGATGAATGGAATAGAATCAAAGACTCAGAAATAAATCCACAGAACTATGGACACTTGATCTTTGAGAAAGAAGCCAAAAATATACAATGGAAAAAAGAAAGCATGTTTAATAAATGGTGCAGGTCTAGCTGGCTGGCTGTATATAGAAAAAGGAAAATAGATCCATATTTGTCACCTTACATAAAACTCAAGTCCACGTCGGTCAAGAACCTCAATGTAAAACCAGATACACTGAATCTATAGAAAAAAGTGGGAAATAGCCTCAAACTCATTGACACTGGGGAAAATTTCCTACACAGAACTCTAATGGTTTAGGCTCTAAGATCAATAACTAATAAATGGAACCTCATAAGCTAGAAAGCTCTGTAAGGCAAAGGACATAGTGGATAGGAGAATTCAGCAACCTAAAAATTGGAAAAACATCTGCACTAACCCAACATCTGATAGAGGGCTAATATCCAAAAGGTATAAAGAGCTCAAGAAGCTAACATCCAGAAAACTAAACAACCCAATTAAAAAAAATGGGGTATACAGCTTAACAGAGAATGAACAACAGAGGAATCTCGAATGGCTGATAAGCTCCTAAAGAAATGTTCAAGGTCCTTAGTGATCAGGTAAATGCAAATCAAAATGACCCTGAGATTCCACCCTATACCAATCAGAAGGGCTAAAATCAAAACCTTAGGTGACAGCATATGTTGGCAAGGATGAAGAGAAAGAGGAGGAACAACCCCAATTCCTGGTGAGATTACAAAATAGTACAACTACTCTGGAAGTCAATCTGGATATTACTCAGAAAATTGGAAATAGATCTACCTGAAAACCCAGCTATACCACTCTTGTGCATATACCCAAATGATGCCCCATCATGCCACAGAAGCATGTGCTCTACTGTGTCTATAGTGGCCTTATCTGTGATAGCTAGAATATGGAAACAACCCAGATGTCCCACAACAGAAGAATGGTTACAGAAAATTTGGTTCATTTTCACAATGGAATACTATTCAGCTATCAAGAATTAGGAAATGGTCTAATATATTTATTTCATTTTTTTAATTTGAATATTATTTTATTTTTTTCATTTTGAAACAACCTTTTTTCCTATTAGTTTATTTTTACAGTCCAGACTTTATCCCCCTTCTGGTGCACACTCTGACTGCTCCACATCCCCCACCTTCTCTCCCTGTCTCTAAGAGGATGTACCTACCCCCACCATAACAAACCTCCCCCACTCTCTGGTGCCTCAACTCTCTCTAGAGTTAGATGCATCTTATCTGACTGAGTCTAGACTCCCCAATCTTATACTGCATATGTTTTGGGGGCCACATTTCAGCTAGTATATGATGTCTGGTTGGTGAATCATTGTCTGAAAGTTCCCAGGGGTCCAAGTTAGCTGAGGCTGCTGGTATTCCTATGGGGTTGCCCTCCTCTTCAGCTTCTTCCAGCTTTTCCCTAATTCAACCACAGGGGTTAGCAGTTTCTGTCCATTGGTTGGGTGTAAATATCTGCATCTGATTCATTTAGCTGCTTGTTGGGCCTTTCAGGGGCAGTTTTGATAGCCCCTGTTTGTAAGCACAGCATAACATCAGTAATAGAGTCAGACTTTGGGGATTACCCCTGAGCTGGATCTCACCTATTACTGGTTTTCCTTTTCCTCAGGCTCTGCTCCAATTTTGTCCCTGCAGTTCTTTCAGTAAGGAACAATTCTGGCTCAAGGTTTTTTATTATAGGATAACAATCCCCACTGGATTGTTTGTTTTGTTTTTTTAATTGGAGGTGGACTCTACCAGTTTCCTCTCCCCAGTGTAGGGCATTTCATCTATGGTCCCTCCCTTTGAGTCCTGAGAGTCTCTCACTTTCAAGGTCTTTGGTACATTCTAGAGAGTCCCCTCACCTCCTATGTTCTAAGGTTGCCTGTTTTCATTCTTTTTGCTGGCCCTCAGGGCTTCAGTCCTGTTCCACCTGCCTCCCAAAACCCGATCATGCTCCCCTCTTCACCTCCCTGCTGCCTTTCCCACTCAGGTCCCTCCCTGCCAAGTCCCTTGTGACATTTATTGTTCTGTATATAACCTTGCTGATGGTCTCTTTTTTCTTCACATTTCTAGCTAATTTCTCTTAATGCTGATCATCCATCATAAAATGTGATGGGTGTTTAACAATACTGTAAAAAGTCAATATGGTTTCCCAAATAATAGCTTTCAATTATTTTCATGTAAATTGATTCATTGATTTCTAATATTGCAAGTCTTATACCACTTCTCTCTAGCCTACTGATTCTTACAGACATTATTACAGTTTGTGTATTTTTAGAAGTTTTTTATTTCTTTTTATGAGTATGTATGCCTATGTGAATATATACCACATATATTCAGGTATTTTTCAAAAACCAAAAAAGGATGATAGATCTCCTGGAATTGGAGTTACTCAATATCATGGGGTGCCTGAAGTGGATGCTAAGAACTGAGTCTAGGTCCTCTGAAGATAACCAAGTCAGCGCTCTTAACTGCTGAGCCATTTTCCACTTCACATTTTGTAATCATGTAACACTCATTTATATGTATGAGTGAGTGCTTGCGTGCGTGTGTGTGTGTGTGTGTGTGTGTGTGTGTGTGTGTGGTCATGCACTAGTCTTAAGAACAATTTCTAGTAGTCAGTTTGCTTTTTACAATAGACAGTTTCCATGGCCCAAACTCAGGAAGTCATGAGGTACTAAATACCTTTACCCACTATACTGTCTTGCCAGGTAAATTCTGGCAGTTTTAAAGCAAAGTAAGATCATTCTCCTCTGAGTGGTATATTACATGTCTAATATTTATCAACTCTCATGTGTCTTATGTCGTGATTTCTCTATAGAAAAGAACATTTCTAATAAATGGGCACATTCATGATCCAGTTAATAAAGTTACCCTCCTTTCTGGAGCTTAGAGGATCCTATTTAGGAAGTGGCTAAACTTTAGTTCCAGTACTGCCCATAACTTTGTAGAGGGCATTTATTTCCCCAAAAGCTCAGAATTGCTTTTCTCTAATCCTTGGTAAGATTATAATTAGTGTAGGAACAAAATAGTTTGTATTATATTTCCAAAGTATGGTCGATCATGAAATTCCAGTGCTATTTCTCTAGAATATCAAGTTTTGTTCAGTAAACTCAAGTGGAACCCAGAGGTTAATTTTGGCTAGTTTCTACATTATCTATACCCCTAACAATAAAAATTAAATAATCCTTATAAAATTAATTTTACTCAGAAGTTTATATAAAATCTAGTTTCTGTTTTACAGTTTGCAAAGAGATACTTAGATTTTGCAACTTTCAAGAACACAACATTTGATGTGTTTTGAGTTCTGAGTGATGATAGTTTTGTATTACTGTCACAATGGAATGTGAAGTGTCCCACCTATTTGTTGAAGTGACTTGAGAACAATGACTTCATTTTCTAGATCACAGAAGCTTCAAGCTTAAAGCCAGGTCTGACGTCACAAGCATGTTGAAGGCTGAATAAAGACCACCATGAGTCTGAGGACAGTATAAACTACATAGGAGACAGTCTCAACAAAAATACAAATAAACAGAAACCAAAGATGCATTAACTTTTAGTAATATTTATCGGAATGAAATCCAATTACATTGTAATATAAACCATAGCTGGTCCAACTGAGTAATAAACAGTGGGTGAAAATGTTTTATATTATGTTCAAAATGTAATAAAACTGTAAACCAAACATGAAAGTGATACTTCAATTAAAGAATAAAATATAACAAATCCTGATATTAATAAGTAATTCCAAATTCTTTGAATCTCTATAAAATTTTAAGTGCAACAATTAGACACCGAAGTGGTCACTTGATATTTGACAAAGGAGCTAAAAAGATCAAGTGGAAAAAAGAGCATGTTTAACGAATGGTCCTGGATCACCTGAAGGTCAACATGTAGAAAACTGCAAATTGACCCATACTTATCTCCAAGTTTGTAACTACCCAAAGTTAAATGAAACAGGTTACCTGGAAGGGAAGCTGGGGTGTATAGGAAGGCAGCAAAAAGAGACAGAGACTAAGACAACACCAGCTGCTCAAAGTCTCAAGGTTTAATGGAGGACTCAGAATTTTAAGGTTTCAGGCAAGACCCCCTTCCCCAAATTCCAAGGTGTATTCCGGGAAACTGATCTGGGTGTCCACTGGGTGTTGGCTTCACTGCTAGGGCAACTGGGTGGGACACCTGCTTAACTCAGGTATTTGTAGACCTGGAGGAACAATGAACTGCACCTTGGTCTGAGTGTTCCACCCTAGGTGGAGGGGATAATGGCTAACGCAGGAGTTCCCACTCAGAGTCTGGGAGAGGAACATCACCTTGGTCAATATCAAGTGCCTGCCAGGTGGCATGGCAATAGGCTCTCTACACACGTACAAAGCTCAAGAACAAGGGGATCAAGGACCTTCACATAAAACCAGATACACTGAAGCTTATAGAGGAGAAGGTGGGGAAGAGCCTTGAGTACATGGGAACAGAGGAAAATTTCCTGAATTGAACACAAATGGCTTATGATGTTAGAACAAGAATCAAAAAAATGGGACCTCATAAAACTGCAAAGCTTTTGTAAGGCAAAGGACATTGTCAATAGAACAAAATAGCAACCAACAGTATGAGAAAAGATCTTTACTAATCCTATGTCTGATAGAGGGCTAATATCCAATGTGTACAAATAACTCAAGAAGTTAGACTCCAGAGAGTCAAATAACCCTATTAAAAATGGGGTGCAGAGCTAAACAGAGAATTCTCAACTGAGGAAACGCAAATGGCTGTGAAACACCTAAAGAAATGTTCAGCATCCTTAGCTATCAGGGAAATGCAAATCAAAACAACCCTGAGATTCCACCACACACCAGTCAGAATGGCTAAAAACTCAGGGGACAGCAGATGCTAGCGAGGATGCAGAGGAACACTGCTCCATTACTGAAGGGATTGCAAGCTGGTAAAACTACTCTGGAAATCAGTTTGGCAGTTCCTCAAAAATTAGACATAGTACTACCTGAGAACCCAGCTATACCACTCACTCCTGGGCATATACCCAGAAGATGCTCCAACATGTAATAAGGACACATGCTTCACTATGTTCATAGCAGCCTTGTTTATAATAGCCAGAAACTGGAAAGAACCCAGATGTTCTTCATCAGAGGAATAGATACAGAAAATGTGGTATATTTACACAATGGAGTACTATTCAACTATTAAAAACAATGAATTCATGAAATTGTTAGGCAAGTGGATGGAACTAGAAAGTGTCATCCTGAGTGAGGTAACCCAACACAAAAGAATATGCAAGATAGGCACTCACTGATAAAAGGCTATTAGCCCAAAAGCTCAAAATAAACAAATTATAATTCACAGACCAGATGAAGCTCAAAAAGAATGAAGACCAAAGTGGATGCTTTGGTTTACTGAAAAAGGGGACAAAATACTCATAGGAGGAACTATGGAGACAAAGTGTGGGGCAGAAACTGAAGGAAAGGCTAACCAGAAGCTGCCTACCTGTGGATTCATCCTATAAACAGTCACGAAACCCTGACACTATTATGGATGACAGGAAGTGCGTGCCGAAAGGAGCCTGTTAAGGTTGTCTCTGGAGGAGCCCAGACATTGCCTTACAGAAACAAAGGTAGACGCTAGCAGCCAACCATTGGACTGAGTGCAGGGTCCACAATGGAGGAGTTGGAGGGAGGACTGGAGGAGCTGAAGGGGTTTGCAGCCCCATGGGAAAAATGATGATGTAGGCCAACCAGACCCTCCAGGGCTCCCAGGGACTCAGCCATCAAGGAACAGGTATACATGGTTCCAGCCAAAATTGTGGCAGAGGAATGCCTTGTCGGGCATCAGTGGGAGAAGAGGTCTTTGGTCCTATGAAGAATCGATAGATACCCCAGAGTGGGGAAATCGAGTGGGGATAAGTGGTAGGTGGGAGTGGGTTGGGTAGAGGGGCATCTTCTCAGAGGCAAGGGGTGGGAGGGTGGGTTGGGAGTTTTCTGGGAGGGGGGAAACAGGGAAAGGGTATAACATTCGAAATGTAAATGAAGAATATATTCTATAAAAAGAGTAAAAAAAAGAGAGTAAAACAAACAAAAAAACAAAAAACTCAAGACTATTTTCTTAAAGTTTTCTTCTTTCTTATCACTTTTTTCTTATCATATTTTAAAAATTATATTTATTTACCTAGTTGAGTGGAATAATGTGTGTTTTCATGGTAAATAATAGGGGTCAAAAACCTGCCTTTTTTTGTTCCATTGTGTGTGTCTCAGGTGTGAGCTGTAAGGTTTTGTAGCAAGCACCTCCTTTACCTGCTTGAATGCACCATTATGTGAGAAATAGGAGAGAAAACAATGGTTAAAGAACACTGGCACCTTCCTGTTTTTCCTGAGCCCCAACTTTAATTACCTATCCCATAGCTATTCCCAGAAACAAGAAAGCTAATTAGAAATTTGTGAAGAATTAACAGAATGATGTAATTGCTTTGGGTGCATGTGAAGTTATCATAACAGAAATCTATATAACTAATATTCCATTAGCCATATAGAGAACTGGTTTTTTAAAGCATCAATATGTCTGGCTGAATATTTTTTTCTGCTTATTGGTAAGATTACATTTTGAAATATTGTTCTCTTTACATTTGATGGCAATGATGGAAAAATCTATGTAATTAAGCCTTTTGAAATTTCACAGGTAATGAAAAATGTCTCTTCACAATCTAGTAGGATTCCTACTAATAAATAATGAATGCTTTGTGTTTTCTCATGCTTTTTTACTTGTGCTGGTAACGCCAAAAAAAAAAAAAAAGCAAAATTAACTTCAGTTCTTAACGCACTGATTTTGTTTATTATACATTTTTTGTAATACTATTTTCCTTTCAAAAGACACTATTTAAAAAGGAGGCTTGTTGAACATCTCTTAAGGTGTTTCTCGGCCATCTAAATTTCTTCTGGTAAAAATTCTTTGTTTAGCTCTGTACCCCATTTTTTGATAGGGTTATTTGGTTCTTTGGGGGTCTAACTTCTTGAGATCTTTGTATATATTGGATATTACCCCTCTGTCGAATGTGGGATTGGTGAAGATCTTTTCCCACTTTGTTGGTTGCCGTTTTGTCCTTCTGACAGTCTCCTTTGCCTTACAGAAATTTTGTAATTTTATGAGGTCCCATTTGTCAATTTTGATATTAGAGCATAAGCTATTGGTGTTCTGTTCAGGAACTTAGTCATCAGGGAAATGCAAATCAAAACAACCCTGAGATTCCACCTCACACCAGTCAGAATGGCTAAGATTAAAAACTCAAGAGACAACAAGTGCTGGCTAGGATGTGGAGAAAGAGGAACACTCCTCCATTGTTGGTGGGATTGCAAGATGGTACAACCGCTCTGGAAATCAATCTGGCAGTTCCTCAGAAAATTGGGCATGTCACTTCCAGAGGACCCTGGCATACCACTCCTGGGCATATACCCAGAGGATTCCCCTGCATACAATAAAGACACATGCTCCACTATGTTCATAGCAGCCTTGTTTATAATAGCCAGAAATTGGAAGGAGCCCAGATATCCCTCAAAGGAGGAATGGATACAGAAAATGTGGTATATTTATACAATGGAGTACTACTCAGCAATTAAAAATAATGAACTCATGCAATTTGTAGGTAAATGGTTAGATCTGGAAACTATCATCCTAAGTGAGCTAACCCAATCACAAAAGAATACACATGAAATGCAATCACTGATAAGTGGATATTAATGAGCCTCAGTAATTAATAGGAATTAATTTTAAAATCATTTGGGATAGGAAGCCTTTTGTTCTTTGTTTTATGTGAGGTTGCATGAAATGATTATTTAATGATAAACTGGGTAAAATAGACTTTTACTCAGTGTGGGCAGCTGTATTCAACTTTATAAAATTAGCTTAAAACCAAGACAGAAAAACAAGAATTTTGTCTTACCTACATCTTCACTTTAGAATAGCAGCTTTTTATGCTAACTTTGGATTGAAGCACAAAAGACATCCTAGGTCATTACCTGCTGACATCACAGGGAAATTTGCTTCCAGATCTCATGACATATATAAGCTTTGGGACTCATAAGGGGACAGAATTATCAGCTCTCTTTTGTATCTCTTGTGCCAGCTCATCCTACAGATCTTGGTGCCTTTTTCTATCCACTGTTAGATGAGCCAGAGACATTTGTATGCTTGCGTTAACACGTTAGGATATACATAATGTTGAGAACTAATCATAGTTTATAAGGTTTTAATATCATTTATTGTCTTAATATAAATATCTTATTTCTGATACTATTGTCAAATAGTTGTCACCTTCGTAGACTAATGTTCCAAAGTGACAAACCATTTTTGTTACTTACTACTGCAAAATGGAAAAGGTTGACAATAGTTTGTTGCCAGTATATGAGTGGAGGGTACTTACTGTGATAAGGAAAACCTACCAGTTTTATACTGCTGGAGGAAATGGCACCTTTACTACTGACTGTCAGTTAGTA